>CM027861.1:27295398-27895398 GCA_016097605.1 Eucalyptus guilfoylei | reverse complement strand
CAAACTTGATGACCCCCCAATGAAATTTGCTCTTTTTGGTAGGGGAGCTAAAAAAAATGTACTTCTCTACATTATTGTGGCCACGTATGGTTTGATAAGCAGGTATGCCTGTCTCCTTCATGACACAATTAAAAAAAAATGATTAAGTTAATAAAAAGGTACCAACATAAAATTATAGAACTACTGTCACTGAAGATAACCGTGGGAGACCATACTAAAGTAGAGTGGTGGACTTTTTCAAAGTTTTGGATTAGAAACCCAAGATGTGCGCTTTTTGGCTCTGTAAACTCCACCAATGATTAAAGTTATAAAAAAAACAGTAGCCACATGTGAATGCAAGCTACTGTTCCTGAAGATGACCTTGGAAGGGTATCTTAAACAATAGGAGTGATCGTCTCTTTCGAAGTTCTGCGGTACACATTAGAAACCCACGTACGTACTTTTTGACCATTTCTCTCCATTAAAGCATCTCGCCATCACTTGCTTAAGAAATTTTTATGGTCTTTAAATACATATAACCTCATTTCATTTGTTAATTAAAACTTTTAGATTGGACAATATGTCATGATATCAGGACCAAAAAAGTGCAGTCCAGTTTATTTTGTATGCATGGCCCTCCATTTGTCAAATTCCACGTGTCATCATTTTTAATTTAATTTAAACTTTTTGGTTGAACGTTTCAAAGAACTCCACTTATGAGATGCGCTCTAAGTCCTGCTTGGCTGAGAGGTGAAAGGGAAAGTGACAAAAACTAAGAAGGTCGCAAAGGAATGGTTTAATGGTGTGCTCGCTAATGGGGAAGAATGACAAAGCTGAATTAAAAAAGAAAAATCCTACATAATTACTGAAATAAAGAACCGGAAGAAGACATCATCCCTTCAGATTTGCACATGGTAGTGTAACTACATGTGGTTATAGGTCATAATTATATAAGTGTATTAGAAATCTTAAAATTTATCGTAAAAGTGCGATTGTGTCCCAAAAATTTTAAAAAGTGTAATATAGTTTTTAAAATTTTAAATTAGTGCAATCAATATTTTCAGTTAACTAAGTCAATCTGGCTAACCAGTTGCATTTTTTTAGTATTTTCTCTCTCTTGTGTGGCATTTTTTTATTATTTTCTTTGTCAAATCTTATTTAAAATAAATTTATATTTAATTTAACCAAAAAAAAAAAAAAAAAAACCAAGCCTAAATGAAAGAGAGCCACAAGCCTTCGCCTGTGGATCATCGGAAGGGCCAGTGGAGGTCGATGGGACTTTGCTAATGACCAACAACCCTGGCGCGGTTGTAAAAGAATTTATCTTTTTTTTTTATTTTTCTAATCTAATTTAAAAATATTTGAGAAAGAAAATAATAAATAAAAAAACGATACATCAATATTTTCTGGTAGCAAATTTGATGGAATTAATAGAAAAACTTAATTATACTAATTTGACAAGTTTTAGGATTTAATCACAATTTTTTTTAAAGTTTTAGAACCAATTCGCACTTTTGCAACAAATTTTAAGACTTTTAATGCACTTATCTAAAAAAAAAAAAAAAAATATATATGTGTTCATAGGGGGCTTCTATTACAAGTGATACATTTGAGATTTTACGCCTGGAGTGATCCTAACAAAGCTTCGACTCAAGACAACAACGAAAGGAGCAAATGCTCTTGTCATCGAAGACAACAACTTGTTGGTTACAACTCTTAAATTGCCAATTAAGTTAAACGATTTTTTTTCCGAGAATTTAGTACGCGTCCAATGTTTCATGCAGTGTCAGGGGCTTACTTTGGTAGAATGAGATGAGGCCAGAGGGGCTTCTAGATTTACACGTGAGAGAACTTACAAAATGATATGCGCAACCATTTACTCCAAAAACTTAAATATTTCAAGTGCGGTGGCGCACTATATTATATGGCGTGCAAAGTAGATGCATGTGGTTGAAAGACAATTTGGAATCCATTCGCACATAGCAAAAAGGAATCCCATAAATAAGTGAGAAATCAAATTTGAAATTTTTAACTCTAATACCAACTTAAAAGTTATATGGGTTTACCTTAAAAGTTTTAAGTCGTTCGAGTTCAAGGTGAAATATAATTTCATCTTAACCAAGAGAGACTTATTGCCAAATCATTCAGTTAATACTTAATAGCATGGATTATTGGTCGATAAGGAAATTAGCATCTGAACTTATCGACAAACTAGATTAATTAGAATATATGCCGGATACATGGTTTCACCTCCCTAAAGTTAACTTTAGAAGTTAGGAGCCGTTCCTTCTCCCTCTCAAATAGCAAAGCAGCATATCATCTTAGTCTTAAGATTTCACTTTCGTCCCTCTTCTTCTATGAGATTAGTCATCTCGATCTAACGAATGAAGAATGAAAGTAGTCCCGCCACAGGCAAGCCCCGAATCAAAACGGTGCCCGAGTGAGGCAGATTATAACCCTGGATTTTGCGAAAGGTAATGCCATTTACTCATTTAGACTCTCTCTCTCGGGCTCTGCATCGGCTCTCGTCCCTGCTATCGCCATGAACGGCTCGTTCATGATTTTCATTCATGGCTAAAAGAACAGATGAAGAAGGAGAACAGAGTGGGTCGACTAGACTTTCGAAGTTGGGTGTGTTGGGCTTTTTCTCTTCTCCTCTCCGGTTCGCCGTTTTGTGGTTTTAGATGGAATTAACTCCAAAAGAATGAAGTTCAGACTTCAGCGATTGGATCAGGCTTGTTGAAGTGACAGACAGAAGCGTACGATCGAAAGCCCAAAATTGAAGCACTTAGACCTCGTTCAATTTTATGTGGGTATGAACCTGAAATGCTCTTCGTTTTGGGCCAGACTAAGTGTTTCGGCCCAACAATCGCACAGTTTTATTTACTTCTCATACGTTCTTAAATTCTAATAGGGAATACTAACACAAATGATCCACAAACTTTGACTCAATATTTGATGTGCTTTTAATTTATCTAATGTGGTTCATGAACTTTAGCCTAATTTACAATTTCGTCCCCAAACCAAAACTTTGTCCAATGTAGTCCCTATTTCATTTAATTCAAAAACTAAATTGAAAATGTAGCAAAAGTTCGATGACGATATTGAACAAATTAAAAGTTTAGGAATGACAATGCACGATAGACTTAAGTTCAATTATTATATTGAACAAATCAAATGTTCAGAAACCTCATTATACCTTCAACTAAAGTTTAGGATCATTTGTGTTAAATCTCTCAGAATAATTTGTAAAATACATATCAAAATGAAGTGGATTTGTTTAATGAATTGATTGGTTTTTTTTTATGATTAGATTGAATAAGGTTTTGTTTTGTTGGTTTTACAATTTGACCTATCACATTTAACTTAGCAATTCAGTCTCTATCTTTATTAACCATGCAATTAAGTCGTTTCATCTAGATTCTCATTAATCCATCTAATTGTCAATATTGCTAGAAAGCAGACATGCGGCGCTATTATGGCACCAAATAAGAAAATCAGGAAAAAAACAAAAAGAAAAAAAGTAGAGAGAGAGAGAATTCCCCAATCCTTGCAATCACGGCAAGGGTGGCTTGGCCCTCACTAGTGGCGGGTGAGAACCGCATCCCCAATACTTGGTCAGAGTCAACACCGTGCGCCTAATTCACTCTCTCTATCTATGACTTTACTTTTTTATTTTTATTTTTTATTTGGCTGTCTTCTGATGCTCAATTAGTTTAAACGGCAATTGCTTATCCAAAATCAACTAGGGACGGCCTAGCCTCTAGTATGCTGACTTTTGAAGCACCCTGTTCCTCGCTTGAAAATTGCAAGTGACCTCTTCAAATTTTCTTTAATTTAACCTTTTTTTCTTTTGAAATTTAAACAGAACATCACACTTCTAGAAATGGGCAAGAACGTAAACTACGCAAGTGCTTAAATAAATATCATAAGGTCAAAAGAAAATAAAAGAAAAATTCAAAAACCATGAACGATGGAAGGAGGAGTAGATGAGAATGTCCCTACCCCATGACGTGAGAAGCACATTAGTCCAAGGTGGCGTCCATGATTGGTTTACTAACCTTTATCTCCAACACCAAACCATATGATAATGATAATTTAATCATAATTTATCACTATAATTATTATTATTTATTGTTGCTTTGAATTTCGCACAGAATCTCCCATAAAGTCTTCTCAAATAACCATGGGGACGACAACATGGCAGACACCCATTCTTTCACGGAAAAGCACAAAATAGTCAAAAGTGGGAATAATCGCGCGGACGCCTTTCATTAAATCGAATAAAATTTTCTATCTGCGATGTCCCCTGTCACTAGCTGTCTCCACTTCCCATATGATGAAAAAGGCAATAATAACATCTGGGAAATTAAGGGGGGAAAAACAGTGGCCCATTTCACGATTTGGGGGGAGGCAGCTCTGAAATTGAGGATGATTGTTGACCCAACTTGTTCTTTGCTTTCAGTGCAACGTGAGCTCCATTTGGGATATCAAAAATGGTCAATCAAGATTAAAGAAATTTTTTTTTTTAAAAAAGACCCCATTAAAAGACAAATTTATTATGATTCGTTATGAATTTTGGAAATTCTTGAGTAATGTGTTCGAAACCCTAACATAATCACAAGATTATTGGTAAGAAAATATTTTCTTTTTCTCTTTTTTCATTTAGGACAGAGGAAACAAAATATAAAATTACTCTTACTTGGTGGAATATGAATCAATCATGCGCAACCATTCCATGAAAAAAGTCACATACCCAATATCAAACAATTGAAGGCGAGTATAACAAAATTTATATATCTCTATTTTTTTTTCTATTGTCCTGAACCTGGTTTGGAATAAAAATCCATTTAATAACGTAATTTCAATTTTTCAATTTCTAAATCGATTTCATTGCAAAATAGATTTGGAGCAAAAACAAAATCTAAAATTTTTAATTTTTTTATTTCTAAAAAAAAAAAAGAAATAAAAACTCTTCTCATCGTTCATTTTCGTCACCGCTCGTCCCCAATCGCCAGTCGCCACCCATGGGATCCTAAACGCCCGCCGCTAAATGCAGGGTGCACACCACCGGTCGTCGAATGCTGGTCATCGAACGCTAGTCACCAACCACCCGCCGCTTGATGTCGGTCGCCAAACATTGGCCACCTGCCACTGAACGTCAGACGCTGACCGCCACCGGTCGTCGAACGCTTGCTAGCTAGCAAACGTAGACCGCCACCCCCCTAGAAATAGAAATTTTATTTTGTGATCAAACGAATTTCTATTCCAAAAATATAAATTTTAAGTCATTATCAAACGTGTTTCTTTACTTAGAAAACTAATCCGAAGAATAGAAATTGATTTCTACTCCAGAAATTTTATCATATGCACTCTAAGCCCACCTTAAACAATTGAAAACGCCTTACTTGCGCTCGCCAAGCAAACCGCTTAAAGCCGAAGAGGCCGTTCAAGTGACGATGCGATGCATTTTTTCTCTTAACACTGGTTACAAGCGCTTGCCGCGTGCGCTGCGCGCCATTCAGAAACAAATCAGTTTCTAGATTGACCTTATTCTAATTCTGCTATATCCTGTCGTAAACTATGTATTACATAGTGTACTAAATGGTGGCCGACTCTTCATTACCAGAGATCCCACCTCGCTACCATGAAAATAAAATAAGAATTGAGCAGAGAAAGATGCCGACTATACATATAAGATAAATTCCAAACCAAATGGATGACTCTATATGCGCTTCCCTTCGCATAGGGAGGTAAGCTTGCCCAGCTTTGAAGATATATCTGACATTCAGTAGCTCTTTGCAGGGATTCTACCCGGCATCGTGCACGGACACGAGCTTAGAGTCGACGGCTGCTTGGGGATGATTATTGCCTACTCTAGCCTTATCAAGCCGTGCTCTCCTGGCATGTTCTTGGATTCGACGGTCATGCTCTTTGAGCATCTGATCCACATTGTTTGATGAGACGAGCAACGGGCCTGAGACGTAGATCTTGTTTCCTGCAGACCCATGTCCGTACTGAAGGAAAAAGAGTAAAACAAAAATTGTTATCAGATGATCGAGCTCGGACATTCGGAAACTAGATTAATGCAAAGTGGCAACAAACATAACAATAAAGAAAACACTGCCTAAAATGCAATTTTCATCAGCAGCCCTGGAGTTATAACGACCCCATGGTAAATTAAAGTGAGTACAGAATTGCTGTCCATATCACCAAAAAAGAAACCATGACAAAGTACCACGAAGGGAGATGCCAAGCTGAGAGACTGCTGTGAGAACTTACCAGAGCAGGTTCTTTGGTACTGGCATTTCCTTCTTCTCTCGAACGAGAATCAATATTCGTCCGCACATGACTCCTACGGTCCTGCTTCCTCACAGGTTCCATCTCCCTTATGGGTCCTGAAAATCTGCTTGCTTGGTTTGCTGATTCTGACACTAAAGGACCGGATTTTTGTTTGTTATCTCCGGTTCTACTAGTGACTAAACTCGACAGTGCTGATAGATTGGTGTTTCTTGAGACAGTGATTCCAGCCTTGGAGCATCCGGGACCTGGAACTAGTGGTCCTGAGAATGAAGCTCTATCTGGTTGCTCTGCGTAATCTTTTCTTGTTTGCTTGGAAACTCGCGCCTGTTTAGGGGGTGCAACCAAGAACCCAGACACAGTTTTCTCTTGATAAGGGCCAAAAATTTCACTTCGGCCATTTGCATTGGAATGGCCTTGTTTGACCTGCAATAATTTCATTCTATGTTACAAAATGACAGAACAAGCTTTGCCAAAAAATACAAGAACTCTCTTTCCACATTTTCGCTCTTGGGGTAAGCAGATTAGTTCTTGCGTCAGATTTACAGTGATCGGTATCAAGAACTCCTTTTAAATTATCAGAATGGTGAAAAGAAAACACGGATGAACAGAAGTCCTAACAGGTGAACTGACCAAACCTCCTTCGAATTTACTTACAAAGGCATATCCTCTAGACAGAGATCACAAGTGTGTATAAATTCCAAAGGAAAAGTTTATTTTGTTTACATCATCTACTGTGACAGTATGCGAACTACCGATCCATGGCAATAAAGCTCACGGCAATTGCCCACAGGACAATGTGCATTGAGTCGTTCATCTGAACTTTTCATCAAGAAATTTGTCAGAATGTCAGAACACAACATCCCTACTAAATAATCTGCAGGTACCTTTATCTCTCAAAAGAAACACATGCGTTTCTTTTATAACACTATACAACTCACTATGCTGTATACTCACATTGGTGGCCATATAATGCTACTGATGCCTCGGCATGAAATCAAGGTATCTTTTTGCAATCACGCTGGCCAGATACAGAGGTTTTCAGCAAGCATGGGTAATCCAGAGGGGATCATTAACAACAACAACAGTATGATGCCAAACAGGCAGAATAGCAAGTGCAGGATCTGGCACGTCTCAGATATTACAGCAAACATAGAAGTCTGACAGGAATAATCCTCCCTGATTTCACGTTTACCTTGGAATAACTAGGAACCAATGGCTATTACAAAAAGAAAGGTCAATGAATGCTGAAACTCATAGATATGAATCATGTGTGCTACCTGCAATTGTCCTGCACTAGGATAATATGCAGAATTTGTTCGTGAATCTTTTGTTCCTCTCTTTTCAAGCTCGTTCTTTCCTCCAGCCGCTCCATGCCTGCACAGATTTGTCAAATGGTCAAATTACAAGCACTGCAAACTGTGAAAATTACATATTTAACTGCGATTACAAAAAAAATGTACTGATTTATACAGGAAACAAGGATGAGACAGGCCATAACTCCACACTAGGAAAGCTTATTAGGCTATATCGCAAAAATAAGTAGATGCATATATGTTATTAGGTCATTTAAGCAATTTTTTTTCCGAGATCAGGTTAGACATACCGTCTTGCTTCCTCCTCCCGCAATTTCATGTCAATTTCTTTGCTTGGTGGATATTTGGGCAGACTTGAAGGATCACAAGGAAGGGGACTTGCTGTAAAGAACTGTAAAAATTAACAAGAAGCAGAGGTGTCAAATATGGCTTAACATTTCAACAGATGGCAAGAGTTTATCCGCATAGCCCAATGTTAAATGGTTAATCAGTTGACCGACTTGAATTAGAAAAATCTGAATACCTCACTCCTGAGAGCAAAAGCTGCCGTCCCTCTTTGTGAAGGATCTACAGAGATTAAGGTCTCTAAGAGGCCCAAAGCAACTGGAGGGAGTTCTTTGAATGTCTCCGCGACACATCGTCGATAAGGTTGGGGAGGCTTGAAAACAGCTGCATGGGGAAGATGCAATCTTCTCCAGTAATCATCAGACGGTGAACCGCAAAGCTTAAGAATTTTATGCAATTGCTCCACCTAGAAAATAACATCATGTATTAAGTAGTGGGCATAAAGTACATCTGCAACCCAAAAACTAAACAGGAAAGGCAGAGAGTACGCTGTTCTCCAAAATAACAGACAAGCACAAGAAAATGCCCATTAGAGTTACATCTATTACCAAAATTCAAGACTAATTTTCTGGAGCAATCCACATAGGTATGTGTATATAAAGGCTACATCTTTAAACTCCAAACATTTGTGCGCATGGAGAGATTCTAGAATAGGGTACCTCTGTTTTCCCTGGCAATATAGGCTTGCCAGTATAGAGTTCACCTAGTATACAGCCGGTACTCCACAAATCCACCTCGACTCCATAGCGAGAAGCTCCAAGCAAAAGTTCAGGTGGTCGGTACCATAAAGTTACCACCCGGCTTGTCAGCGGAGCGGTCTGATGAGGATCAAAGACGCTGGCTAAACCAAAATCCGCAATCTTCAAGATGCCATTGTTGTCAATGAGAAGGTTCGAGCCCTTTATGTCCCGGTGTAGGATCCCATGTTTATGACAATGATCAAGACCGCTTAGAAGCTGCTTCATGTAACATTTGATCTGCAATGATTATGGACAAGAGTTAACAATATGAGGTTGCCCGTTACACCAAAAAAATTTCTTTCATCAGCTTCATGAGTGAGCCTTATTCAAGTTTTAAAGCTAGTATCAAACCCATTATATAAGTACCTGTGGCTCGGAAAATTTTACATCAGGCCGTGACGCAAGTCCAGTAAGATCGTGCTCCATGTACTCGAAAACAAGGTACAGGCTACAGGACATCCTTGAAGTTATCAAGCCTTCCAGCTTTATAACATTAGGATGATCAAGCATACGCAAGATATGGATTTCCCTCGCCATGAACTTGACGCTCTCAGCATCGAGGTTGTCGAACCGCACTTTTTTCAGAGCCACAATTTTGTTATTAGTGACATCACGTGCCTTGTACACGCTACTGTAAGTTCCTTGGCCAATCTGTAACAGGCAGATCATGTCATAAACAAATTAGGCCACAATAGATCAGGCGCTGCAGGGTAGTGTTATACAGTATTATTACTGATATTTTGTCATCGTTTTAGGAAGACCTCTTTCAAGAAGAAATAGGTGCCTGGATGGATGCTCATCAAACTTTATGCACATCTACCAAACTCAGTGTTTATCCTCCAAATTTGACCAAATCAAGACGATTATACTCATAATATGAGGAGCAAATCAAAGGAAGAAAATAATAGAACAAACAACCATTAGATAATCAACAACTACATGATCAAGAATTAAACATACTTTGTCCAGCTTTTCAAAAGTGTCCGCCCGTCGCGGAAGCCATCCCTTGATGGCCTCTCCTGCCACCGCGGACAGCCACACCGGCCACCCGGCTGCCACCTGCTCGCCTTCTACCGCCTTGGGGACCCGACCAGCGCCCGGGTGATCAGCCGCCGAAGCTGCTTCCGCTCTCTCTCTTTTCTGCTTCTGAAGACGATCAATCTTCTTCTCAATCTGATCATCGTAAAACCTAGCAGACCCGTTCACTTTCTTATCGATCAACATAACACTCACATCACCCACCTTATCTCTTGCCCTGAACCCATTCTCTCTCCTCGATGAATCCAATCTTGAAGTTTTCACCTCTGATAATCGCCTACTAGACGATACTCTATCTTTGGGACTCTCTCGGCTGTCATCAACCGCTGAACTCTTAGAATACATGCAACCCATGTTGCAACAATCAACGAATCACTCCAAAAAGAATTGATCTTTACAGAATTCACTCAACACCCAATACCCATCTCACAATTCTCAAGAACTCCAATCCTCTTTCTATGCCCATAAAGAGAGGACTCGCGAAACGGATAAAGAACGAACAGGGCAGTCGTATTCGCCCAGCAGGAAATTACCCATCACCAACAAAAGAGGAAGCTTCTTCTCCTTGTTTGAACATGAGCAAGAATTGATCAAAAAGAAGACGCTGAAGCCACGCTCAATACCATCCCACCAATTATACCGCCACACGGAAAGACCGGCAACTTGCAGCAGGCAAAAAAGGACCCTCTATGTACAGACGTGAAAAGAATTATTGACTGGGGGGGGGAAGGGGTGACGACAATCCAATCTTTTGCTCAGCCAGAGATGGAGGCAGGGGAAGGAGCCAAGAAGTAAAGATGGGGGAAGGTATGCAGTAAGTCCACGGAGAGGGAAATGAATGGGTGGGGGATTGATTAGGTTCGGTTTTGATCGTTCAACGCGCATTCATAACAGTGTCGCGACGGTGCGTTGTGTCCGTGGGTACCTATAAAATAAAATAAAAAAATACCCATCCGGCTTTATCTGTGCAATTCTTAAAGAGCGTCAGACGGCTTTGCCGTCGGGCTACTCGGTCAAACACCCTCTCTCTCTCTTTCTCTCTCTCTCTCTCTATATCTCTCAAGATTATTACCAAAGACGCCAAGCCTGTCTCCATCGTCGCCCTGTTTTGCTTGCGTAGTTTCTCATGTGAAAAAAGAGAGAAGCCCTGAACAGTTCAGCAGGATTTGTTTTCGGGGTTCGATCAGAGATCGAAGCTCCTGTTCTGGTTAGCAAAGTCCCGCGCGCTCCGCCTTCGCGCGTGCCAACCACGGACCTGACCCGGTCAACACCGATCTCGTGTGTTTTTTTTTTCCTTTTTGGTCGCTGAACTGGGTTTTTAGTCTCGGTTGTCTTTCCTTTCTCGTCAATTCCCGTTTTGAGCTGATCAAGTCTCGGTTTTTAGTATTTTACCACCTTCTTGGTCCTCGTTTTCGTTCCTGCTGGTGTGAATGCGACCCGGTCGTACACGCGCGAGCGCCGAATTCAGGGGTCCACGATCGGTTAGCCCGCCCAACCCGTTTCTCCTTTCTTAGTCATGCATCGCTTGCGCTCGGTGGCAATTTCGTGTGCCTTTGTTTTTTTGCATATTCTAATGTCCCAACGCATTCTAACTTTTTAATCATATCTGAGGGTGTGAGAGAGAGAGGGGAGCTCGCGAGCGACACGGTCCGTGCTGTACTACTCACCATGGTTCAACATAAGCGGCGGCCGAGGCCGATGAACAGATACGAAGAAGGCGAAGAGACGAGAGAGAGAGAGAGGATAAACAATTCGGAGTCTTTTGTGAAGTATTTTCATATGTTCGGGACATCTAGATATCCATCTATCATCCAATTAGAAATGAACACAACCTCAAAATAAGGCTCACAGCCCATTTCGTCACCATATAATTCTACAGATGGAAAATCTATGTACGATGCTCGAACACATCGCCATTTACTCAAATATTGACTAAGTAAAGTCCGTCCGTCATTCCTTAAACTTGCTTTCATCTCTATTCAAACGGTCCTCGAATTTCTATTGCCGCATCAGACACGCCTCTTGATGCCCAACACGAAGGACGTCTTTGTCTCCATATCGTGGCAATAGAAAAGAGGCCCACTCTGTTGTCAAATCTTATGTTAGCAAAAGGAGACATTACGCATAAACATCAAATTGGCCAAAAGCAGACACGGCTCGACAGGATTCCATGTTCTTCGCAATTATCATTTGCGCGTGTGTAATCTATTCATACCCCAAATTTCCATAATTTATTTCCAAAAAGAGAAAAAAAAAGAAAAGAAAGAAACTTAATTTGCTCATTAATTGACCGGTCTATACCACTTAGGGGTCAGCATAGTTCAAGGATAGAACTTAAAACCTGAGAATCGAACCAATGGGAATTTATGGGTTCCAAGTTTTAAAATATGTAGGGTAGGTTTCAAGTTCCAAAAAATAAAGAACCTGTTTCTATGGGTATGTTTTGGGTTCTTAGTTGGAGAAATCTAAAACTTGAAACCTGAAACATGTAATCTAGAACTTGAAATAAGTTTTAATATTTTTCTTTGTTTATGTCTCCGCGTGTTCTTGCTATATTGCATATCGTTCGATGATAGATGTATAATCTTGAAGCACCAATTTGAGTTTCCATTTCATGACTGAGACTTTTACTTTTTTAATATTCATATTTTCCATGTATCTTATGGTCAGTGAATTATAACAACAAGTGGTGGTTATTAAAGGTTTTAATTCACTACAATCGTTCAATCAATAATATAAGTCGAACTTGTGTAGACCCTTGAATCTTTGACAAGATAAGTTCCATATTCTAGGATATGCAGAGTAAGTTCTAGATTCCAAAAAATAAGGAACCTATTCCAACGGGGAGGTTCCAAGTTTCAAATGAAATTTGTATGAAACCTGGACTCGCTCACCCCTAACCCCATTTCCCCACTTTTTAGGACTTGTCTCGTGCTTACATATGGTCCAATTGGACCATTAGTTGGTGCTAAATATTGCAATCTGAACTTTTGTTCTAACCAAGGATATATAACTGATTTAGAGTTGTCTATGTCTAGCAATTACACCGGCGGATTTTCTTCCTTTTATGCGCTTGGAAATCTAATTGGACACTAGATTAAGTTTTAGGGGACCGTTTCAATAGAATGAAAAAGGCAAATGTTGAAAATTTAAGTAAGAACTTTAAGTGGTGACAATCTTAGATGCTGGAATTGGAAATATAGATGCTGTCAACTAATAGCTATATGGAGTATGAATAATCTTGGATCTAACATGGAATGCGGTGAATATTTATTGGTAGGTTTTAGAATTTTAGCAATGTAATAAACAAGATTTTAAATCTTATCTAGAAGCCTTCTTTTCAATTGAAAAAATCAAGTAATTCCTCCATTATTTAACGAGTTATATGATTTTTTTTTGACTTAGTTGAGTCCTTACAATCAAATTCAATCATAGTCAATATATGCGAATAATTTGATTGAATGATGAGGACATTGATATTCAATAGCTACCGGATCTATTTTAAAATGTCTTAATACAAATTGTAACCACATGAACACAAGGAAGTGATCTTCATAATCATCTTTCACCTCAGAGAATGATCAAGAAAAGTACGAAATAAGTTCTAAACCCATTGAATCTGTATCAATTCGATTATGAATCTTTCATTTGTACTAATTGAATTATAGACCCTCTGACAATTTGTCATGTAATCCATTTGAAACTAGAAATCACTAATATTAACACTAGTCATCCTATGTACTACGATCGGTACTCGATGAGAACAAAATTTATAATTTTTTAATATTTTTTGAATTTTTTATTAGTTTCTTTTCTCTTTTTTTGTTTCTTTTATAAATATGGGTTGGTGAGGACCAATGTCCCTCACCAACTCACGCCCTCATCGGCCAGGAGGGAGGGCTGCAATGCCCTTGTTGGCCATAGGCGAGAGGCTTGCAACCCTCGCCCATGAGGGCATTGAGGCCTAGACCAAGTGAAAATGTCATGGCCCTCATTAGCCAAGAGGTGAGGGTCACAACCCTCTCCTAGATCTCGGTGATGGCTCGATGACCTTATTGGCTCACAATTGGGAAAAGAAAGAAAAGAAAAGAAAAGAAAAATCGAAAAATTTATCTGCATCAATATCAGCTGCACCACGCAAGATGACTGACATTCGTATTAGCGATTTCCGGCTAGAATTATATTAGTAAATTGTCAAAAGGTTTGGGACTAATAAAAAAAAAACAAAAATTGACACAATTGAAATGTTAGGGCTAAATTGATATACGTATAATAAGTTTAAGACTTTTTGGGTACTTTTCACGAGAGTGGCCTTCTAGATGAAATTCCTTGTACTACTATTCAAATCACATGGTTTTGGTTGATCCATGTAATCTTCTTCATTCAATGTCCATCTCTCTATGTCTCTCTTGGCTGGATGTGACACTCACCAAATCATGGATAAATAAACAAGGGCAAGTGACTGATGGGATTTATCAAGGTCTTAATAAATGTCGGGAACCCAGCAATTTCAACGAGAGTTGTTTCTAGGGTTGAATCATAATTGCAGATCCAGGAGAGAGGGTATCAACTTCCAAGTTATGGCAGGTAAAGACTTTTTTGAGTATTTCAAGTCAACAAGGACGACCTTCATTTGTTTTTGCATGGAAATTTCTTCTATAAATATAATTATACATATGTGTGTGGGGGGCACTATACTTAGGGGGTAATTTTACATTGATGTTTTAAGTTTTGGCCAACTATGTGTTTCGTGCGGAATTTCTAGAATTTGCAAGATGTTGCTCCACTTACCAGCTAAACTATTGGAGAAAGATAAACATCATGGATTCTCACTTTTATTGCTTCGAGTGTTAGATAAAGTGCGTCATGAAAGGTGATGACTTCTAGATGAGCACTAAAAGAAATAATAGATAGTGGGTTGATTGGACACTATCCTAATGTTCCTTTTCGGTCGCAGACACTATGCTAATTAAGGAGGTACAACTCAGCCAATCCACAATTTCACAGCATATTTACTATTTAGGAGAACCAGTTTTGTCTTTCATTTATTGCGAGTTTAAAATATCCTACTTGCAAATAGATTTGATTCGATCGGTATGTATCTTATCGATACTATGAGATTAAGGAGGCTTGAGATATGATTTCGACTCTAGACAGGTCTAGACCCAATAGTAAAGGCGGCAAAGGACATGTGCATCGACGGAGACATCTTCTACACATAAATCTCAAAAGAAAACATAAAACGATGGGGAAAAATAGACCGAAACCTATATAAATCAAACTAGTCAAGATCAAGATTCAAGATAAGGTCACACGGCTTAGATGCGTTAGAGTCTTTCCAATAAGCTGATTTTTTCATCGGATTGATTAAATGCATTCCCCTGCTTACGTCTTCTAGAAAAAATGTAATAGGACGTGTAAGTACGATTAGTGCACTTTCGTGACATTTTCACCTTTTTTTAATATTCCCCATCGATCCACCCAATGCATAATCAGACAACATTGCGCACTCGCCCACCCACAATCAACACACACTAGGAAACAGGAGGAGAGTCACCGTCTCTTGCTTGAGCCTTCATTTGTCAAAAAAAAAAAACTACATTATAGTCCCTCTTTTAAGAACTGAACCTTATAGATTCCTCAACTTTGACTTGGTATAATATTTTGTTGCCCACCAAATATACAACCACCAACTAAACCCTAAATATTGCGGTATGACCAGATGGTGATTGGGGGCGTTCTCATTTGGAAATTTCTATACTTTTTTTTTTTTTTTTTGTAATCAATTATGGCCTCCTTCCTTGACTCCTTGCAAACATCATCGGCATTCTCGATCTCCACCATTATTATATATATAAGACCAAGAAGTTGCCTTCCGCCGAAAACAGAATTGAGAAAGAACACCTCCATTCAGAGTACTACTCAGCTTCAGCGGGATAATTACCATAGAAATCCTAAATCTATTTTACATATGTTAATTCAATTCTAATTTTTTTTAATTTACTTAGTTTAATCCTAAATCCTGTGACAAATTTGCCAATGTATTTCTTCAGTCAATTTTGATAAAAAAAAAATGGCTGACATGACAATATAGTTAGCATTGAGTGGAAGCTTTTTAATAATTTTAAATTTTTTGAAATTTTCTTTTCAATTTTTTTTTTTTTGAAATTCTAGCGGAGAAAGTCCATACGGCCCTATTGATGGCCAACAACCCCCGCCAACCACATGGAGAAAAGGAAAAAGAAAGAAAAAAGAAAAAGAAAAAAAATCATTTTTTTAAATTGCAAAAATCATCTACATCAACACCGATCCTGCCACTTAAAACAGTCGGCATCCATGTCAGTAACTTCCGGAATGACTATATTGACAAACCGTCAAAAAATTTAAGGCTAAATTGATAAAATTTAAAAAAAAAAAAAAACTAAACTGGTCATCATGCAAAATATTTTAGGATTTTTTTTTAGTAATTTTCCCTAGCTTTGATTTGTGAGTAACCATTTATTTAAATGTTTAATAGAGAGAGAGAGAGAGAGAGAGAGAGAGAGAGAGTATAAGAAAACCGGTTAAATAGTTTGAGGACGTTTTTAAGGAAATTTTTAGCAATAAACAATGTTTGATCACCCCAAGTAATTGATATATCAGAAAAAAACCATTTGTGCCATGGCCCAACTCCATTGTCGTATTCCCAATCCTTCGACTCCCTTATGCAACATTTTACTGGACATATAAAAGACACTCTGTCTTAATGCGCTGAAGGACCAATACAATGGGCTTTCTTACCGCACTTGTGGTGCTCCTTAATATACAAGCTGCTCACGAAAAGAACAGACCACGTATAAAAGCCACGTATTTTCAGCCCATTATGCAAGCCCGTCTTCTTCAGAAATCCATATAAAAGCCTGCGATTTCCTCAATCCTCCCTTTGTTTTTTCCTTTGGGAAGTCTTTAGGGTGCGTTTGATTCACATTCCTAAAGAGCTTTCGGCATCCAAAGCCCCTTGAGGAAATGCGCAACTATTTTGAAAGAGCTTTCACTTGAAAGCCGGCATTGAGAATGCTAAAAGTTCAATGCTTTAGTAAAGATTAGTTTTGGGTTTTCAGTATTTAACCAAATATTGAACTCATTTTTTTTTCCAAAACTATCTTCACTAATTCTTCAAATTTTCAATTTTTTCTCTCATTATTTTTTTTTTTTTTTTAAAAGACCAAAGCCTTCGCTAGTCTAGCAAAGGGCTATAGCCAATAGCAAGTTAGATCTAGCATCTACACCTGTCAATCGTGAGACTTAGGTGAGGGCCTCCTAAGGCTGCCAGACCTAGGCGGCGATCGCCTAGGTCGTGCGACACTCGCTTAGGGTTGCACGACCCTCGTTAGGCCGACGAAGAGTTTGTTCTTTTCTTTTAAAATTATATATATTTGCTTTTTTTCAATTTTAAACAAATGAAAATTAAAAAAAAAAACTAATATTAATCACCAAAGGACTTTTTAAATGTGTTTTTGACCATACAACATTTCTTGCAAAAATTGTTTCTCAAAGCGTAGTTATCAAACGGTCTTTGCATTTACCCAATGAACTTTCAAAATATTAAACCAAATGCACTAATGTCCACACTTTGCATACCCCAATTTCAAAATCCTATATTTTATGCCCCGTGGTTTTCAAAGAACCTATGTCGATGCAATCCCAAGTCGTTGCCAGACCATGAATGTAATCGTGAGGGGCAACATAGGTCGTGTTTCGAGCTACATATGTCGAAAAACCTAGGTCTCATTTCAGCTGCATAGATGGTCGTCACGCTACTATACAAAATGGTAGTTACTATCCAGTTACTACAATAGTCATTTAGGCGGGCCTGCACAACCCTTAAGGGGCCTTTGTGGGCCACAATTAAAAGTGCAATTGTTACGAACCAAAGAGCGCCACATCATCAATTCAAAGGGGCTCCTCACCACCATTAGATCGTAAGGGGGCTTAATCTTTGCCTTCAAATTTGCTTGATGATAATTGACGATCTCAATCGTTAGATGAGATTAACCTCCACCGTTGGACTAATTTGACAAGGATCAATATCCTCCACTGTTAGATCAAGTGCATCTTTACCGTTGAATCGATTAAACGATAATTGATATCCTCTACCATTAGATCATGTAAATATCATCTACCGTTAGATCATGTGGAAAATTAATGGTTGTAATTAGAGGGACTTTTGTATAAATAGTAGAGCCCTCCCCTCATTTGTATCATCAACTTCATTTGAATAATACAAGGGTTCTCTAGAGCTTCTCTCTCTAAAAATCCCTTCCTTGAGTGTGAAAGTGTGAGTAAGAGCCAGCCTCTCTTAGACATGATCGGGTGCTTCAAAGGTCTAAGTGGCACATAGTCCATGATCGAAAGAATCGTCCCTTCATACAATCCTGACTGGTGGCACTCCCAAGTTAAAAGATAGCCTCAATTAAATAGGTCCTAGAAACGTAGCATAACAAACAGGTTGGGAATAGGTATAACATATATAAATATATATTAATTCACGAAAAATCATTTTAATCATTTACGGTTTAGTTTCATTATTCATATGGATGCAACTGCTTTTTTACCGCACACAAGTTTTTTTTTTCTTTTTTTCTTTTTTGTTAATAATCTATAATTACATATTTGAAGATCGATTCCCTGAAAAAATATAAAAAATTGAGCTCAGAAGAATTTCAATTTTCCTATGACAGAGATTGTTGCTCTGAGCTCAAAGCTGAATATTTTAACATTTGTGGGTGCTTTCGGCATTAGAGCTTCCTTTCCTAATTGACTGTAGCTCATGGCGAAACGTGCTAGATATTGGCGTTTGCCTAGATGATGATAATATTTTGCTCCTCTTCGGAAGCTCTTTAAAAGTCAAATCTTGAATTCGCCAAGTCGGTGTAAGGAGTACGCCCTTAAGATCGCATGAAGATGTTAATCCATTGAAGTGCATGAAACCTAATTTGACCGCCACATAACCACCAAAAAAAAAAAAGAAGGAAAGAAACATATTGAAATTGAACCCCATTGAACCCCACATACCGTTATTATCGTACAGAAAAAAATTTCCACGCACGTGGTCCTTGCATATTTGAAAAAGTTGTTTCATCTTTCACATTATTAGGTTGTCCATCGCTAATTGATAACCAATTAGTCCTCATCGAGTTTGGCAGTTTTCCCATATCGACTTATACTGAGCAATCACAGAATTGCACGAGATTCCCGAGGGGCAGTCCTTGCGCGGACTGGTCTCGGGGAAAACCCGCGACCGTGAGCACTGCGCCAATGGATCCCTCGCTTTTCGAAGAGGTAGTCCGTGCCGTCCGTGGTGCGTCAATCTAGAAGGGGGGCAAGAAGACTATGAGAACTGGTTATGCATTCGGTCAAGCACGCGGACGTCTGCAGCAGATTAAACATGTGATAATCCCGCGAGACCCCAGGTGATTCTCGATGAAGAATTATTGGGCAGTGAAATTCAAACGCGATGGCCGTGGCCATAGAAAGAAAGCCAAAGACCAAAACGCCATCGTGCAGCTTCCGAGCAAGGTCGTCCCTGCACTGCTATTCTTAGTATAGAAAAGAACCTTTGACCCGCACCAACATCGCTCTCGCCCAATGAAGTCCTCGCCCTCCTTGTCGACCACTAAAAAGAATCGCTCCCTTCTTTTCGTTCCGCACAATTGTCAGTCCCATCATCTCTCACAGCAACCTTATCTCCCTGCACTTCTCTTTTTCCTCCTTTTCGCCCGGGGGGAAGGAAAAAGTGGCGCATCAATCCTTCGTCGTGTTCCTGCGAGACCCGAAGAGCTGCGGCAGTATTGATCATTGAAATAGCTAGCTTTGTGAGGACTGTTTCGAGGCAAAGCATCACAAAGCACATGGTTGAAGGATCACAAGAATCTCCGTCTCCAAAGCGGTCGTCGTCCCCATTGACGTTGCCGGACACGGTCCTTCCGTGGGTCATGAGCCGAAGGAGGACATGGGTGCTTCTCTTCTTGATAGTAAACGTCGTTCTCTGCTGCTGTGTATTGAACTTGGAGAATCTCATCTTCTCTTGGTATAGATGCCAGCAATCATCGTCTTGGTGGACCGCTCTGGAAGCGTCGGTCCTTCTCGGGGCGGCTTTCTGGGCGCTATCGACCGCGGCCGCTCTCACCGTGGCCGTGCCGGCGATTGCAGTGGCTTGGATAACCGTCGTTGTAGGCTTGGCCTTCTCCGGGAAGTCCCAAAGGACTTTGCTCGTCGAAAGCAGGAAGGCGAGCAGAGAGATCGTCTGGTGTATCTGCAAAAACTCGTTCAAGGAAGGTAGAGTCGTGGGCGTTGTTTGTGCCGTTTTAGGTTTTTTTGCACTTTTCAAGAAGGGTTAAAGTGCTAGGGCTTGAGAGAGGTGAAAATTCACTGTCAGATGCTCAGTTCTTTTAATATGTTATTTAGATTAAATTTCTTCTCTGTATAAATGATTTCGATATGGTAACCTCTAAGTGTACGCAACCGTAGTGTTGAGGTTATGTAACCTTTTTTATTTTTTTGTGAGATCAATATAAGATCTCATTATTACGTGATTGACTTGATTTCATGAAATGAGTTTTTAGTACAATAATGTTTCGCATGGGGAAGTGTTAGCTCCTGGTATTTGAACAAGTAAACCCAAGAATGAGGAGGGCTTTCCATTTCATGGGCCGAACCCATTTCTTGCCATAGTTAGAAAGGATTGCCTTCCTTGGCAGAACAGAAGATGTATGAGGTCATTTGGTGATTGAAGAAGTCATAAGCACATAACAAAGAGCACGAGAGGGGTCATTATTGACACACTACCAAATTAAGCATCATCACTTTTCCAATTCATAAAGGCCTTGGGGTTCCACTACCGCGAGACGCACTGCGAAAGTTCAACAATGATACATTGAACAGTCGATTTTGTTGGATCTATGTCTCGGTTGTCAAGGAATATGGCAATCTGGTCTAGACCACATGGATCAAACCCTCATTGTTTTGATATTGATTGTAACAACATGGGTCGAAACAAAGCAAAATGACCTCCAAATAAAAAACCATTAACATCAAAAGCAAAATGACTTATCATTATACTTATGCTCTCCCCATAAAACAAAACCAAAAAAAAAAAGTAGAAAATTATAAAAACTTTATATGCGACTCTACATCTCGCAATTTCAAAAATAATTTCGAAATTTAAAAGGTTGCAAAGTCTTTTGAGTTAAATAAAGTCAAATTTTAAAAGTCATGAATTTAAAAAAAAAATAAAGGGTAAATATCACCGGACACTGTAAATTGACCCATTGTAATGCCAATATCTCAAACTTTCTTTAAATTTAAAAGGTTGCAAAGTCTTTTGAGTTAAATAAAGTCAAATTTAAAAAGTCATGAATTTAAAAAAAAAAATAAAGGGTAAATATCACCGGACACTATAAATTGACCCATTGTAATGCCAATATCTCAAACTTTCTTTTCTATCACCGAACCACCGACTTTTATTTTTGTTGAATTAGTACGAGTTTAGGGTAATGGTGACACACACACACAAAAAATGAGGAATTTGTGTCGTAATGGGCAAAGTTTTTTTTTCTGATTTTTTTTTTTGGTGTTAGGCAAAAGGGTATATTATCATACCAATACAAATTTGGGGTTCCAATGACACAGAAAATTTTCGGATACTAGTGTGGCAAGGGCATAATTTAGGGTTTTTTCTACAGTAATTTCTCAAAAACGAAATGTTAAAAGTCGAAGTCATAAGAAATATAGGGATTGATACCCCATAAAATCTCGAACTAATACATCTGTAGTACATGTGATAAATTTATCTCAAACTAATCAATTGGTATACGTGTGACAATTTATATTAATTAAGTTATTATTATGTGTCATTTAACTCAGTAATTTCAATATATCACAAGCGTGAGTTTTTAATGAGTAAAAAATTAGTTTAGGGTAAATTTATCACGGCTATTATCAATTTGAGGTTTTTAATGATATTAACTCAAAATTGTAACTTGCATGTCCTTCTCTACTTGTGACAAAATGGGTCCTCATTTTCGGTTCTTTGTTCCCCTCTTGTATCCATGCACCATTGAAAGTGCCATGAGTTGTTCTAATGTTTCTAAATGATTTGTGTATCTTTTCAAAGTCGAAAAAAAAAATCTAATGATGATGTTATTAAGGACTTCATATGTACAAGTGAAGATAAAGCAACTGTGATGATATTGCAGAGGGTATGGCCATCATTATTGCGGATTCTAGGGAACTGGTTGGTGAGATTGTACATTTCAAAAAAAAAAAATTCTAATTGGTCTTTGGAGTCAGAACCACTTTCGTCCTTGGGAGTCCCCACTTTTTGAGCATTTTTTCTGCAAATGTGCCCCCACCCCTACCAATCAAGAAGCGAAATAGAACAGTCAATAGCATTTATTAACGAGTTTTAAGCAAAAGATTACGATCTAATAAACCGACAAAAGCAGAAATCACTCGCCCTATCGTTTCAAAAAGTAAGAAGTACAAATGACATGACATAAGAATTCAGAGGAAAAATTGCCAGAAAAATGAAAAGAAGAGGGAAAAAGAGGGGATGCTCGTACCCGCACGAATGCGACTTGGTGAGAGAAAGAGCGACCGTAAGGATATGTTTAGTAATATTTTTATTCATACTATTCAGAAATAATTTTTTTCCATTTCTCTTTTCGGAAACTAAAAAATAGATTTTTTTTACTTTTTATATCTATTTCAAATCTACTTCATAATCACTTTTCTATTTTGGAGAATTATAAAAAAAATTAATTAACCGTTATCAAATAAATTTTTAATTTTTCTTTTTCAAGAAAAATAAAAAAAATAAGATGATTACCAAAAGGCCTTAAGAAGCCCCTCTCATAAAGCAAATAGAAATTTCGTGTGAGTTGAATTGTCCTTAATCACGGCCGACACCTACGCCTTCAAATAATTTAAGGCCCCATGTTCCGTGCTGCAACGTTAGCTGGAGTGCCGACACTGCCCGTCTTGTCCCTTTTCCTATAGTGGGCTCTTTCTCGGTACTTTGGCATTTAGATTTTAAAGGCATTTTCGTTTGTATAAAAATTACATTATTATACTAAAAACATAAGTAAGCAGATAGTACATTTATTACGAGTGGCAAGTGAAGTAATTTGGAATTTTTGTTAGAAGTGCACCAGTTTAAAATTTTAAGTGATATAATATCTATTTAAAATTATCGGTTCATTACTTGAGCAAAACTCAACTCTAATAAGACTAATTAAATCATCTCAGTTTAAACTCTCCAAAACAACCCAACTTTTCTGCGGACTATCTTCCAAGAAAAAAAGAAGTACAAACTAGTTCATATTATCCAGCAAGTTAAGCGTTTATGTAAGAGAACTCAAGTTGAATAATTGTTGATCATGCTGTGCAGGTAATCAAATGACAGGAATGGTTAGGGCAAGACTACAAGAAAAGGACCACGATCACGTCAACTTCCCCATTAATTTAATCGATGTAGGCATGTGCAATCCTCATAGATTTGGTCACCAAATAAATCTTATGCATCATTGCCAAAGAAAAAATTCAAATCACAATTAAAATATTATATTTACGGAATAAAAGAATCTAACCAAGTCTTTACTCGCCCTGCAGCTGCAAACTGAATCTGTAATCTCAAGGCGAGAGAGAGGAAGAACGGGACAGATGTTATATAGACTAGTTCTACCTACCCAAGACAACCATCAATTTTTAGGAGGTTTGAATTCTATTTTTTTTTTTATGACAATTGGAGTTGACTGCTGCATGCCCCCCTCAAATTTAGGGATAAAATTGCTTGAGGTCCCTCTAGCACGACGGTACGGTTAGCTAATCATTTCCCAATGCTTTCCCTGCCTTGAACTCACTGCATAATTGAGAGAGGAAAATCGGATTATGGAAAAATGGAATTCAAAACACTCAGTTGGGGTAAATAGTAGAGTTATTGAGTAAAGACATGGTTTATCAAAAAAAAAGAAAGAAAGAGTAAAGACATGGTTTACTATCGAGATGTTTATGCTGTATATATAATAAGCTTATTGCATATAGTAGAAATTTTCTTTTTCTGCGCCAATAATGGTTGTTGAGCCCTTGCTACTCGTTGTACGACCCGATTAGAGCCAAATCTAGCCAAGGATCCTGATTTGGGCCGCTATCTAGCTTAGGGCCACGGGCGTCGGGTGATGCCTAGGGTTGTGCCACCCTAGCTATCGATGATTTTTGGGGTTGCTTGACTAAGGGCTAGATTTGGCCTTGGCAGGGCTACACAACTTTGGCTTGCCGAAGAAAGAAGATTAATTGCAAAAAAGAAAGAAATCGAAAATTCATTAGGCTTAGTTTGTTTCATAGAAAATGAATAATTTGAAAAATCTAAAGCTAATCATTTGTATTGCTAGCAAAAATGTGTAAACAAAAATATTTTAATTATTCACAAAAATATTCAGATATAAATTGCTATCGGTGATAGAAACATTGTCACGTACTAATAATTTAAAGTAATCATTTAAAAAAAATACTTTTCAAATCATTCATTTTCACAAAACAAATTATAATATTATTCCCTTTAATCATGCTGCCATTTGTGATAGTTGCTGGTTTTAACGGATTCTCTCCACTTGCCCAGTGTAATTAGTAAAAAAGAAAATAATTAGAGAATCTGCGTTGTCTTATGTGGGTACTATACTTTTTTGGGCCATCATATGTTGGTAACATTACTGGCATAGAAAAAATGAAAATTCAAAGCTAATTTTACTTTTCCATTTACTTGATAGAACAAAGAAAATGTGAGAAAATTCTCCCATTTTCATTGCCTCAGCACCGGCCACTGCTTTCACCGGCGTTTGGCGGACGAGGCTAGTTCACACGCTTATGCCAAGTTTTCTTCTTTGACTTTTCATCCTTTGTTTTTGCATAGATTGACGGAAGAAAAACAAAAATTAGAGATCCTGGTGCATGCACATAAAGATTGCCGAGCATTGACTGGTGAGCAGACAGGTCTTGTAAATTCCAATATAAAAACTCCAACTTTATACTATATATATAGCGAAAACAAAAAAGGAAGAAAGTAATGAAACGAACCATTTATCCATCCCCAAACGATTCAGAAAAGAGAGGAGCGGCTAGAAAAATCAATTGCCTGGGATCTGAGGATGCACAAAAGATTGATTCAGACATCCCACCGCACTTACTACATCTTCTCCATGCTAATGATCCTTTCATGATTCTTCTCTCCTAGGTTGTGACACTTTTGTGCTCAACAGGAGACCACTTGTCTTGTGAGCCATGTGCTTTCTTCTGCACTTCTGCTCTCTCTGCACACACTCCACCTAAAAGATCCCACATTTCCTTTGGCCATTTCCCAAGAACCGAAGATCCCCACGAAGCTCCGAGCTTTTTCACTTCTGGGTTGCCGCGATCTTTCGTGGTAGCTTTGATTGCCGGGTCGATTTCTTGATGTGGAGCTGAAACATCATCTGGGTTGCTCGGCGGCTCCAAGTTGGAATCTTTAGGCAGACCCATTTTTCGGACCAGTGAAGCAATGTACCACAAGTCATCGAGAATGTCGACGGGGCAGCGATTGATGTACCCGATTCTCGGCATCGCGTCCTGCATAGCTTTCATCTACTTTTCTTTTAGTGATCTGAGCTTCGGCGACTACCATGCAGAGCAGAAGATGGACTTTGTGAGACGGAATGGGACTCATCTCGTGGTGGATGACGGTAAAATGTTTTATGTTAATGGTTGGAACTCGTACTGGTTGATGGATCATGCGGTGGATGAGTACAGCAGACCCAGGATCCGAGCCATGTTTCAGACCGGTTCGAAGATGGGCATGACCGTTTGCCGAGCTTGGGCCTTCAACGATGGAGACTACAATGCGCTCCAGATTTCACCTGGACGGTTTGATGAGCGAGTCTTTAGGGTATGATTTCTGAGTTTCTAGTTTTTCTTGCAGTGGGTCTTGCTTGTTGCATTCTGTGAATGTTTGAGTGAGCGCTGCATTTGTTCATGTCTGATTGTTGACTTAAATTAGCTTGTTCGAAGGGGCGGGTTCAAAGCTCTCTCTGTCTCTCTAATTGTAGTGTAGTGCTTTGAGATTCTGTCTTATTTCTCCTGGGTAATCTAATCTAAAGTCAGGGTTTTCATTTCATGTTGTGTTGGGTTTCGAATTTTTATCTTCTGAGCTACAGTTAACCGAACCAGAATTGATCACCAATGAAGTGACAGAAGAGAAAGTTGAGCTTGATGCAGAGGCAGATTGCCCTTGGATTGACGAAATTGTGATTGCTAATAGTGTTTGTTCGCGGGTCACTTCAAGTATAAAGGGGCTTTGTTCTATGGCACACTTGAAACATAAAACTTGTTAAGGTTTCGGTCATTGTTGTGCAATTTATTGCGCTTGAGGATAAACAGTAAAATTGTTGAAAGCAAGTAATAAATCTCCAACACATGGTGTGTCTAGTTTAGCTGTGGAGTTCAACTAGTTCTTATGATAACATTTGGTCATATCTAACTTTTCATGAAAACTTCTTTGAAGAGTAGCATGAATTAATGTGAAGTATCAGCTCTATTCATTTTGTCTTCCCATCCTCCCGGAAAGAAATGCCCATGTTTAAATTGGGATTGATGGTGATATGCCACGTTCATTGAGAAAATCTAGACTATTATGGGATGTAAAATGAATGCATTTTACAGTGAAAGCATATCATGCACTATCATCATCACGATGCCATAATATAATTGCTTCTCAGATTTTTATATGTTTTCAGAATGTGGCCTCATTTTTGTGGAACTCGGGTTCTCTGTTGTTTTGGCATCCTCCCTTCAGTCACTTGATGCCCATATGAACGAGTTATGACTAACATTCCCATAAGATTTCATTCTTGAACAAAAATACATTTTTTGATTTATTTCATCTGTTCCATGACCGGAACAGGGGGGGATACACGTTACAATTGACCTCAGATATTCAGAAGTTCTAATTCTTTTGGCATCTCTTTTAATTGGAAAGAAGTTGCAATTCCCATGTTGAGGTCTTATTTAATTGAATACATGAAAAAGGAAAAAAAAAATTCTTTAACTTTCCATATAATAGTTCATTAGATCTCATTTCAATAATTGTACACTGTGGCAGGCATTGGATTATGTCATTGCAGAAGCCAGACAGCATGGAATCAGGTTGCTTTTTAGCTTAGTTAATAACTTGGACGCATACGGTGGCAAGACTCAGTACGTCAAGTGGGCTTGGGAAGAAGGCGTTGGTTTAAGCTCGTCAAATGATTCATTCTTCTACGATCCTTCTATTCGGCAGTACTTCAAAGATTATGTCAAGGTACTTACTCTTTTATGCAACTTCTTTTTGCCTTGATAACCTCTAGGCTTGTCCTGAAATTAAGAAATTCTTAGAAGGAACTTGTCTATGCTAGCCTAGGAAACTATCGAAGACTTCCTATGCTTAAGGCTCAAGCTAAAAATTTTATGATGTTTCCCTCGGACCATATTTTGGATTAGAGTAAAAGTTGGAGATTGGCCTGCTTAACCTGGTTATTCTGTATGCATGAAGACCCAGCTATACAAAGAAAAGACAATGTATGAATAGCTCATATCTGTATCTCCATGCATATAGGGCAACCAGATGTTGTAATGTGCTTGTCATGGAAGAGTATGTGAACTTTGCACCCAATAAATTAAGTACAGTAAGAAAACTCTCACTCTAACGCAGTGGATGTCAGAGAGGATTGGAGACAGAAAGACGATATCACCGAATTTCCTTCTATGATAAAAACCGAAGATCCTTTTTCCTCTCCTCTTGAGAGGGAACTTTCACGTTTTTTGGGATGGCTATGTGTAGGTTGGAGTAGGCGATTTTCTAGATGAGTCAGCAATAAGCTAAATATAAAAAAAGCTCCTCATCTTTGTTTTTTTTCCATTGTAAGAGGGTTCATTCAGATCTAATTGCATGGTTCTGCTGTCTACTGTACTGCTCTAGTAGGTGCTGTTTGCAGGTTTTAGGCTCTGTTTGGGAAAAGAAGGAAAATTGGGGCATGAAAGGGGTGTGGACAATAAGGGGAGTTTTGAAATGTTTGTGAGAAGGAGATGAAGGGAATATTTTAATTTTTGCCACTTTCAGATTTTCACCCTCTAATTTTCTTCTCATTTATTTTTGAACAGAGCATTAGACATACATTTTTTTTTTTCCAGGTTATCCTAACAAGGAAGAACACCATTACTGGAGTTGAATATAGGAATGATCCCACCATTTTTGGATGGGAGTTAATAAATGAGCCACGTTGCATGACAGATAATTCGGGTGATACTCTTCAGGTAAGAATATGAACCATGAGGTCTTAGTATTGTCTCTTTGTGCCTACGAAACAATTTAGTGGATAACATATCCGATAACATAATTCCTCCTTTGTCTACTGAGTCTTATGGTAGTTTCTAATCATGTAAATATTCTCAACTTAGGTTGCCCAAGCTTTTGGCCAAAACAAAAGCTATGATCAAGCTTAAAATAGTTGTGATGTTTTTGCTGTTTTTGACCAAATAAAATATATAGGGTATTGTGGCTATGTTAAAGTCCCTTTCAGAGAGAACATGCCTAGCTCTTGGATGATGATTCTGTATGCTTCATGTTTACTATTGAAGAACGCTTTACTAGTGATTCTGTCAATAAACTTTCCTTGCTATTTACTCGTGATGCTGTTAGCAGTTATCATTAAGTTACTTGTTAAGGTAAATCAAATAATAAGAAGGCTTTATTGAGACATTTTGAAATTAAAAAAGCAAACATTACAAGATATCTATCTTTCAGGACATAGCAAAATTGACTTTTCCAAATCATATTGGATGAGCTTTGGCAAGATACTGAATGAAAGCAAGCAACATGATTCTCTATTCAATATCAGTTCTAGTGATATGTGTAACCAATAACTCTTGTTTATTCTTATGCTGTACTTATAAAATATCTCTCCTTTTCAGCTTTTTTTATTTATTTGTCTAAATGTTGCTTGTTGCGTTGATTATCATTGAACTACAGGATTGGATTGTGGAAATGTCAGCATATGTAAAATCAATTGACAAGAACCATCTGCTGACTGTGGGCCTTGAGGGATTTTATGGTCCCAATAGTCCGAAAAAGCCAACTGTGAACCCTGGAGAGTACTTTTCACTACTTGGATCTGATTTCATTAGGAATTCTGAGATACCAACCATTGATTTTGCCTCTGCGCATATCTATCCAGACCATTGGTAAGCATTCATTGTCAGTGCACTTTACTTAACAAATATGGTACAGTAGTTTCACTAAGAAGAAATTGGAAAAAGATCTCTTCTGCTGATTATAACAAGTCTCTAAAACAACAAATTTAGCTTGAATGTTACTATTTTAGATTCTCCATGGTTCGTCGATGCTAAATCCAGTAAAAAGGATGGGCATTTTTGGCTTTTCAAATGATACCAGTAAAGTCTGTTATGGACACGTCAAGGCATATCCTTTTGGTCGGTATTCTGAACTCATTCTGATAAACATTTTGATGGCAGGTTTAAAAATCAAGATTTTGAGGAGGAGTTGAAATATGTCGCATTGTGGACGCGTTCTCACATTGATGACGGTGATAAGATACTGAGGAAGCCAATCATGTTCACTGAGTTTGGTTATTCGACTCTAAACAAGGACTTCGATCCTTCAAAACGAGACAGGTTCTTCAAAACCATTTTTGATGTGATATATAAATCAGCGAAGAAACAAGGAGCTGGAGCGGGTTCTTTTGTGTGGCAGTTTTGGGTGGGAGGAATGGAGAAATATAACGATGATTTCGGTATTGTTCCCTGGGAGAGGCCAGAGACCTACAAGCTGATTACACAACATTCATGCAAAATGGCCAGAATTCGGGGATCGGCTGAGCTTAAGGGTAATTTGAAGGAGTTGTGTTCACAAAGATATTGATGGCGTTGATTCTTTTATAGGAGTGCTTTTTTCTCGTCTGAGGCTAAGTATGATTAGGTGCCACTGATGGTGTGAAAGCAAGTGGGACTGGTGATCTTCTTGTACCATATCCTTTACATGTACACATGTTTTAGACCGAATGAATTTCATTTTAAGTGCTATGAATTAAAGAAGCTAAGATAATGTGTTTTGTGAGTTTTGAGAGGAATAGAGTTCAGGGCAATAGTTTCTCCAGAAAGGATGTTTGCCTGGTCAGGAACGACTGATGAACTGCGGGTTGAAAGAGCAGGACTAATCTCATGTCTGATAGGCTATCGAGACAAACTTAACCCATTTAGGCATTGACTGCACTTTTATTAGTTCAAACATGCCAGTCTTAAGGATCTTGTTTATACACCAGCATCGTTTATATTATAATTTGCATGGTAATGCATATTGGGAACTAGTAGCTCAACTGGAACTCGAATGATTTGAGGATTACAAGGGCAGCGTCCCTCGCCTTCTCCACTAGGCAATACACTCGGCCTTCTCCTCGCCTTCCATGGGAGTGAAGGTGAAGGTGACTGTATGGATCACACATGTTGCGCGGATCACCATAAATGACACCATATGTAACAGACTGTCCTGATTCGACCTCCTCTATCTTCTCAATTGATTCCTTCACATAGCTGCATAGAGCTGCACAAAGAAAAATCGTTCAATCTTTTGTAGGGGAGGGGGGTCATGGCCCGGGTGGGAACCAGCCAAGCTTGGAAAGCCTGGGACTTCCAGGACAGCCGTCTCTTTTGATGTAGTCAGCAGAAGCACGCACTTCACGGTTGATTTGTCTGATGATTCCATTGTCTCTGTACATCTTCCTTGCTTGCTCTGCTGGGATGTTGAGCACCACATCCCCTTTCATGTTCCTTCTCTCTCTCTCTCTCTCTCTCTCTCTCTCTCTCTCTCTCTCTCTCTCTCTCTATAGTGACTTTTGAGTTGGTTTGTGACCAGTAAGAGAGTGAGACCCTGTATAAATAAGGAGAGGGATCGAGCATTTGCATGGTCCAGGTGGTGTTGGTTTCTTTAATGAGATGATTGTGACAAAGCCCGCATGAGTAGTCTCCACAAACACCCTGATTTTGCCTATTTTAACTTTTCTCTGCGTTGGCACTGAGAATAGCACCGAGAATAGTGAGGCAGATTATGAAAGTAAATTTTGTTGATCAGATCTCCACCCTTTATGTGCTAAAGGCCACTCTGCTTACGCCTTCCATACTGTCTTTTTTTTTTTTTAAGGATTTTGTTCTTCCGCTTTATCCGGGAAAAAGAATACATCCGACGTATGATGCAAGGATAGTTGACTGCATGCAATTGCAGCTTGAATTCATTAAGAAGTGATTGCGTTCCCACCCTCCATTTTCCATGTTCGTATGTGAAGACATTGCGCTCCCTACTTCAGCAATTTTCCTTGGGGATTCGAAGGCCGGTTTCGAGAAGAAAGGGCTTTTCGATTGTGAACCGGCAATCAAAAGTGAAAATGTTATAATTTATGAATGCTGTGATCTACTCAATGCAACCGTGGCTTCTTCTCTCTGATGTATTTTGTCCAACACCAACAGTTGGGATGGGAAAGAAAAGATTTCCGGAGAAGCTCGGTCGGTTGGGGCAAGCGGGAGGAGGACCATAATCATCGCATTAAACTGCAACATTCTAAACAACAGCCTTTCCTCTAAATAGATAGGGCAACCTGAGAAACACTTTTCCTGCTAATGAAGTAGAACCTCCACCTCCAATAGAAGTGATCACACTTTGAAGGACGAGAAATCTCAATCACGAATTTCCCTGAATCTAAATGAAAATACGAAAAGTTTCTGTTCTAGTTGATTGTTCTCATGCTCCATAAAATCAATGCTGTGATGAAAATCAGATCGTTTCACATGAAGTGCATTTAACTAAGTGTCGTAAGAGAACTGGTTAAGATATCAAATTGATAATGTGCTTCTTTGCATTCTTGTCAGCTACTTGGGCTCTTCCGGAGTGGAAAAACATTCTTTCTTTTGCCATTCTACGGTTTGGAAAGGAAGCGGCCACCGCACTTTGGCCTTTCTAGGAAGCCTCTGGTTGAATGTGGATTCAAATCCTCGGGAGCACGTAGAGATATTAGATCTAAGCACCAACATAAGCTCTCATGCCGTATGGCATTGGACTAAGTCCTGCAACAAGTGCAATCCTCATGTTTAGTTGCCACCATTCAGTTTAAAATCCCGAACAGATCACTGGTGAGGATAACGTCAACTAATCATGCCCCAGAGCGACACACTTGCTACAATGGCCGGGACAAAGGGTTGCAATCCCGCGAGGGTGAATTAACTTCAAAGATATGAGGATTTCTTTTTACCCGTGGGTAAAACACGATACGTAACATGGCTAGAAATCCTAGTCCACATACTAGTGGCTCTTCATTGAACTGAATCATATGTAAAGTAGAAGGTGGAGTATCGAACTGTGACTAATCGATTATTCTGAAAATTATCAAGTAGAATCAGCAATTAAATGGTTTATTATTGTAAAATGTACTAAAGAGAAAGACTCTGTTGTCCACGTAGGACATATTTAGTAATACTCCCGGAAACAACTGATTCTATTCTTTTGTTCCAGGAATAAAAAAAGAATAAAAATCTATTTGGTAAATTTTTTATTCTCGGAAACAAAAATTTGTTTTTTTGTTCTCGAATAGATTGGGAACAGAATCAAGAAGCAAAAAAAAGTTACTTTTTGTTTTCGAAAACAATTCCTAAAATCAAATCTAATTTTTTTTTCTTTTCTTCTCTTTCATCTTCTCTTTCTTTTTCTTCTTCTTCCTTCTAGCCGGTTGCCGGCCTCACCATGGCCAGCAACAAGTCAGAAGAGGGCCGTTGACCTCGCTAGAGCGTCCCCAGCCCCCGCAACACAGAGCCAAGGCTAGGCTTGTCAGCCCGAGCCTCATTCGTGGTTGGGTGAGGCTCAGCCTTGCCTTGGCTGGGCAAGGTTGACTTTGCCCAAATCTCGCAAGGCCAAACTTGCCCAACCACCAACAAGGTTGACCTCGCCAACTGACAGGAGATTCGGCTTTGCCCGGCTTTGCCCAGATCGAGCCTCGCGGTGGTCAAGGAAGCCTCCAGCGAGCTTGTCGGAGCTTGCCCAACTAGTCGCTAGCCATCGCTGTGGCCACCAACTGGCCACAAAGAAGAAGAAAGAAAAAATAAAAAAGAAAAAGAGGAAAATATAATAAAAGTACTAACAAATTAAAAGAGAGAAAAACATTTAAAATTTTATCAAACACATTTCTATCTTGAGAATAGAAATTTTGGATAATTATCAAACGTTTTAAAAAATTCAGAAATTATTTCCGGAAACAAAATAAAACAAAAATTATTTATGAATAAAAATTATTTTAAAAAATAGAATTAGTTACCAAACGCGATTTCCCAAATTCTAGGGAGTTCTCCGAAAAGACATTGACACACATCTTACGAGTTTGTCCACCGTACGCAGAACCGTAAGCACTATTTTAGGTCCTTATTAACGCGGTTGAGTATTTTGGGTACACTGATGGAGTACACTCAAGACATGACCAGAAGATGAAACAAAAACCAAACAGCAGTAAATGACACTGCTCCTCCTCCTCCACCAAGACATCTGCACTACAGCACTTTGTACTATTTAAAAGAATTTCTCCTAACCAAGGTGGCGTGTTGAGTAGTGTGCACAAAATTTAATCATTCCATCGGAAGTCGGAAAATCGTGTTGCAAACCATAGGGTTGAAATTCACATCTGTACAAAATTTACTCAACAACACAAACAGGCAAAAGCAACCGTGGCAAAAAGAACGACATACACATGGTTCAAACCAGTTCATCTGAAAATGGTCCCCGTAAAGCCGTCCTGCTGGGCCCAGTTAGTCTTGAATCAGGGTCTTCAAAATCACGCCCACAACTAGTCAAAATGACGACATAAATGAAATCAGGCTTGGTCCCATTTTTTCATCATTACACCCTAAGAAAAGGCTGGTAGAAAGCTAGAGAACCAAGGTGGGCGAATTGAAGGCGAAGGGATAACAAGAGAACAGTATCATGCAACTGACTCCCAGTTACAAAGCTGACACAATCAAATTAGAAAATGACTACCACTGGCAGTGGCATCCATTTGACCAAACATAATCCAAAACATTTGATACATGCAAAGCAACCGTTGACAACTCATCCATGCAAACATGAAACAACTAAAGCACAAGTGAAATTATAACACTCAAGATTTTGCTGCAGTCCAGGTGAAGGCACTTCAGGGAGACGAAATACATCTTTCTAGTCTAACAATGTGAATACACATATGCATCAATATCGAATACCTTCCTTTATATTATCACCACGCAAACCAAGGAGACATCTAAAACTTATGAGATTAACAAATGATGCAAAAATCAACTGCAATTCTAGCAATCCAACCAGTAAACCCTACTAGAATGACAGCATTTAATACTGAACTTTGGTTGAGGGTAAGGACACCAGTGAGCACTTGACGACAACATCCATTGAGTACTTAAACTATCTATGCCCTTTAAGATACCAAAGTTAGTTAAAATTGATAAAAACAGGTATTTTTCGGAAATCTAAATGAATTTAACTTCCAGTTTTCTATTCTGCATTAGTAGCAAACAGCATGGTGAAGAATGCTTGGAAAACAAAGAGGTCTGCAGGACTTGAAAATAAATTCTTACCTCAATACTACATGATTAAGGTTGAGGACTAGTGCATTTTGCTTTATCAAGCTCCGCGCTCAACATATGATGAAGCAGGACATCAACTCTCTGACTTCTTGTCTTCGTGCTGTATTAAACCAGGAAAAGAAACAAAGATAATGCATCACACAATAATCTAAATCACTTGTAAATCAGAAGATAGGTATCACTAAATAGTGTCCACACGGTACATACCCGACCAAACGAGGCCGCCTGCCCCTTGTTTCCTATATAAAGGGGATCGCATAGATTAATAAAAGCTTGATTCTAATAATAACTGGCCATTGGGCAATTCTATGCTGACAATGGCTCATGTACCTAAAAGTTGTCACAACCTTTTTCAGAGTACTAGATAATACAAACCTTGTCCTGTTCCTCGCAGTTTTCTGATGATTCAAGATCCATCTCAGTAAAGAATGCCTCCAAGACAAAGGCAACAACCTGTAATCACATGGAAATAAAAATGCATGCCCTTAATTTAACAATTGCCACAGAACTCAAGGATACAGTTTCAACCATCAGCGGACATATTTTGCTATATGACTGAAGAATAAAAAAATCAAGATTTCATTTATCTAATCAATTTTCACTGGTAATACTGTTTCAGTCGATCATTAAAACAAGCCAACTCATAAAGTTTCGAGTTCCAATAAGAAGATGAGAATGCTTGACCATGCTGACTATTAACGGAATCTAGAAGAATAAATATAATTGCTAGTCTAACTGCCATATTTGGCGAAATCCTCTCGAAATTGTCCATGCCATTAATTTACTGCAATGCTAAAGAAGCATAGCTTGTTCAGATATTATTCTCAACATTCATTTCACCTATCTAAAGCATACCGCTTAATGATTGGATACACCATGGTATAGGGGTGAAAGATGCATCAAAATAATGTAGATCAAGAGACTATGAAGTTAACATTTTTCAAGTCAGGGCTTCTTGTATTAATTGTCTGGCTCAATTCGGATCTCTCTAATGCAAGTATGGAGACCCCCTAAAAAGCAATAACATCTTTAGCTACTAAAGTACATGTGCCAGCCATTTCCAATAATCTACAGCAGTTGAGGTAAGGTACCTTCTCCAGCACTAACATGCACGAAGTGTACTTTCTGATGATTGGAAAACACTACTATAGAGGAGATGATGCATTAAAGAATATAGAATCAAAAGCCTAGGAAGTTAACAAATCACTAGTCACAGCCCTGTCTAAGTTGTCAATTGCACTCTATCTCCAATGCAAGTATGGAGACCAATAAAAGGAAATTAACATCTTCAGCAGCTACGATACATGTGCCAATCATTTCCCACACAGCCTACAGTGCTTGAGGTAAAGGTCTCATTCTCCACCAGTAATAGAGAAAATTCTCTTCTCGATAGAGAAAACGAATATGACCTCCAACTTGCGAATGTGTCACACTACATGACCACCTTTGAACTTGATAAGGGAAGAAGAAGTTCCTTGACATAAGTATACTACATTAGGTGGGTGAGGCTTAGATGGTATTGCTCACGAAAGACTCTGCAGAGGCTTAGCTGAGCTCAACCAACACAAGGTTCTACAGTCTGCCTCATGCTAGGATGAATGCTTAATAGATACTGCTTAGTCTAAGCAAGTTGATCCAATACATCTACAGCAGAAATAAGTCATTTTGCATGCATGTCCGGCCAGAACTTGATTCAATAAGAAGCAATTTAGCTGGCTTCTTGTAGAAAACAGTGTCTGCTCAAAAATTTTTCCATGCCTTTCTCTTCAAACTTCTTGCTTATTTAATTAATGGTCGGCAAACTCTCTTCAAGAGGAAAATGCACTCTAGAATGTTAAAAAAACTCAATGATATGTCCCTGTGAATATCAAATAAAACTCACCAAATTCAAGAGCAGTAGAACGGTTATTAGGTAGAAGCTGATGAAATATATGAGGGTCCAAGAGGTCCCTGTTAGTTCCTTGTAGCTCTGGAAAGTAGCAAGACAATAAATTAATTCATAAGACGCTTTGCCATTAGGAACAAAACACAATATATCAGATAGTATGTTAGTGACTGCAGCACCTGCATCCACTCTTGCCAGTTGTTCAGGACTAACAAATTGAAAAGTGTCACCATTCCATTTGGATAGTCATTAAAATTGAAAAGCAAATAGCTGACTTCTGTCAAGAAAAAGTGATCCAAATAACAAAATCTAACACCAACTAGCACAAAAGTAGGACATGAAAAATATTTGATGAAGCTTTCTACAAGATGAATACAGAATCAGGGTTATTAGAAATACTCTCAAACCATGGCATGTACAAGTTTTTTGTCCCTTTATGTAAAAGAAATTCGCCCAAAAGGGTCAAAAATGATATTAAAGTCTAGGAGGCATTCAGCTTGACGGATTTGCTTTTTTACATAGTCAAGGCCAAAAAATTTAGCTTAGTAGCTTTCTTTGAATCCTTGATACATAAAGCTATAACTGCTTATGTAATAAAAAAGTTCGCCCCAAAAGGTTTAAAGATGAAATAAAAATCTAAAAGGCATTCATTTTGAGGAAATTTTCATTTTCTAATAATCATGGATAATGAATTTAGCTCCAAGTAGTTTCTTTTAAATCCTTACTGCACAAAGCTACGATTCTGCAGATTAAGTATTCATTATTCTTGCCCTTTTTTTTGATATCTTAATTGTCTCTCTTTCATATAGGATTTTCATTGTCAATTGAAAATCATCTACAATTTTCCAATTGAAACATATACCGCATTTTCACCCTTTTGGCATTATTTCAACCCCTTAGAGTCAGCATTTAAAAGAAGTGGAAGAAAAATAGCTATTTCTTGTGGGTGTGAAGGGACTGGGGAGGGAGGGAGTAGATTTTACAAAGACTTTCAAGATAAATAAAAAAGGAGGGAGAAAAAGACAATACGAAGGATACTCATCAGCCGCAAGATCAGTTTCTTCCAATTTGGAGTTCCCAGCATTGACCATCCCACCAAAGATCTACAGAAAAGAATTTCAACGACAGTTTTAAGCTGAATTAACTTGAGAAGATGAAATAAAGACATGACATTTCATCCTTAATAAATTCAACTTATGACACAAGGACCAACTAAGGATGTGGTTCACAGAAAATTCAGCTGATAATGCTGAAAAAAGCTGTAAGGTTCCTACCAAGAATCATCATACTTATTTGATTTTTAAGAGTGGTAGATGTGTGGTCATTTCGCTTCAGTGAACGGAGTAGCAGAGTCTTACTTTTCCCTTTTTAAAAATAGGAATGCAGGTTTGATGACAATATATGCAAAAAATTAATTGGCTAGAAATGCTCGCTCCAAACTATTTAAACTAAACATGGAAGGAGTCGATGCTTCAATATTTCATATTTACTGTAGAAGAAAAGATACTGCACCTAAAAAATAAGGTTGATGATGAAAAACAAGCACTCGGGAGACCACCCAATATTCTTCACCACAGAAAGATATGTAGGAGATAAACTACTGTTCGCAATTCCAATAAGGAGGAAAAGCAAAAACATTCAACAGATGATCCAAAGGACAATCCTCTGTTTGAGGACAAAAAGACGAGAGCATCTGATACCTGTTCTGCAAGGGAGCAATAAATGCACAGTACACAAAAGATGATTCCGAGGTATGGCATCAAACTTGGTAGGAGAGTCAAGAATGTAGCAACAAAAGCTCGGTAGCGTTTAACATGCATTAGCAGCCTTATCAATCTCAGTAATCTCGCAAGAAGAAGGTACCGAATCCTGCAACAAAGAAACATCAGAAAAAAATTAGAAGTTGTCTTAAAGTGTACACGGAAGGCACAGAATCTACATTACATCTTTCGACTTTGGCAAACTCAAAGTGCCATGCTGAAATAGCATTGAAGGCACCCTGACAAATTATAGTTAATATTTCAACCCCATCGACTTATGAGTCTGGATGTACCTTCTGTCCTAGTTCGTCGATTCAATATATTGTAATTTATATTAGTTGACCAGTTTTTAATCAAAGAAAGTTCACTGTAAACTGGACACTATACATCATTATGATCAACCCCACCATGTTGTCACTGAGAATTGAAGGAAAGAAACAAACTGGGCTACTCCAATATGCAACCTAGCCTGATTGTTGAAGTCAGGCTCCGGGTAGCGTTTACGGATAATTGGTTGATGTTTAGTAGGAACCAGGAAAGGACTTTTCATTTTACCTATCATACAATTTTTTTCCCTAAATGTGGATTACATAATTCAAGAAAATCCAAATTTTCCAGTCCAGTTAAAATTCATGTAATGCATACAACCAAAAGGAAACATATGATTTGCTCCTAACACCCCAATGCAAGTCTCCCAGCTGTCCTATCTGAGAATCTTTTGGGCACTTCACCTAGCCTACATACCTTCTGGTCATATCCAAGGGCCTACAGGTGATATCCGTGTAAAATATTGTAACCCACAAATGTGGCCATGTGAACCAGCAAGAACCTCATTAACAAATTGCTCATCCACAACTTAAATGATGTTCCTCTCCAGGAATTTCATGTCTAGATTAGCAGGTACAGTTCCTAAAAGCAGCGCGCCTGCAAAATTTCCCTCATGGACCTAGCGTATTCCAAACCGATGCAAAGCGAAGAAAGTAATGGGATATATCAAAAACTTATATCATGCGTACCATTCTCCATTTGAAAGAAAGTCAAGTCCATTAGGAGCCACAAAGGTGATAGTTTCTCCAATGACTGCAAAGCAGCAAGTATCAGTTCAGAAATGAGGAGCTTTAACATATCTAGAATAAGGAAATATCCAGACATGATTATTCAACAGCTGACTTGTTATTAGCAGATATGCATATTGTATCTGATAGTCAAATGTAACATACAAACAACCTTGGACCTCAACCATCTTCAATGTTTGTCATATCATCAAGTTATTTTACATGGAAAATTTTACCAAACTCTCTTGAGACACTCTTTAAGTTATATCTTATGAACTTTGAAAATGTAAAGAGATGTTTTGCATGTTCCAATGTCTTGTGACATTTGAAATTACTATACTTCGCTCATTGTTTGTCTTGAAACATGTTCTATATGCATTACTCTCACCAAGTTCCCTTTGGACACCCATTAGAAAGTCTCGTCAAACATAAAGTAAGTAAAAAGCAGGTGAGCAGCTGCAACTCATTGCAATCAGCAAATTGACAACCATGTATTCTACTATTTGTGATAAGAAATTCTTATAACGTATTCAATGAATCATTTACGTCAAACTCTGCAATTGATTAAATACCCAAAGAGTTGCTAATAACTGTACATTTATTTTTATATATCATCTCCTATAAATTGGCCTATGGTGAAAATTTACTGTATTTTAATGAAAAAAGGATCTCAACACTAAATTATTCAATGACATCAGCTTTACCTAGAGTCCGTAATTTATTTGATACTAGGGATCCAATAATAATCTTCATTTATTTCTTCTATTTAGTGCTGCTTCATCGTATTTTACATACAGCTGATAATGGACTTCCATTTTGCTAGTTACAAACCTGATGAACTTATGGAGAAAATAATGCACTACTGACAATAACTAAATAGAAACTCAATTCTTATGAAGAAAGGCAGTATGTTCAATAATCATATGCATCACATGGGTATGAAGACCAGTTTTACACACACACACACACACACACATATACATTCATACATATATACATACATATACATGTACATATCCATATACATATACATATACACATACATATACACATACATACACACAGACACGCGCGCGCGCACACACACACACACATATCTCAACCACAACAAATTCCAGGTTCAACGATATAGGCTACTATTTTCAGAGAATTCAATGGGAAAAATATGTCGTTAGGTCTTTGTATAGAATGTAGGGGCATCATTGCCATCATAGTAAGTAAGAACATTTATATGTCAGACAATTATATGCACTGAAAAAATTTATGATCTATCATTGCATGAAAAATTCACCTATCACCCAGGTGATCACAAAATCAAAGCGGTTTTGACCATCCCTCCAATAATTTTCAAATCCGAATGAATAGACTTTCAAAGCCATCTCAAGCACATAGACCCAACCTGTAGGACAGAATAAAGATATCAATCATAACAGCACATTACAAGCCCTTTAAAAGAATTAACCAAAAATCATAGGATATGACAATCAACTGACACAATACACAAGATTAACAAGTGCCGATGTATTATCTCATGTCTAACATCTACAATAATTGATGGGCCCAAAAATTGCCAACCAAATCCCAGTGAAAAAGGATATTGAGTAGCTCAAAAACAAAGGAAGATTCCAAATGAGTAGGCAATTAGACAATTAGATGCACGATTGGAAACAATGACCACATGACTGCTTTTAAGATCGCTGACAAAGTGGATCTCACTCCGGCATTATAAAGACATCTGGTTCTGCTAGAGAGAGCATAATCAGGTAGCAATTCACTAAAAATGAGCATGAATTAACAAATAAATCTTTTCAAAGGTTTCGAGACAAAATAGCCATAACACTTGAAGACAATACAAGAAAATATCAGATCCATCCTCACTCACTCGACATCTGTAGACATTTTGAACTCAATGAAAGCACAACCCATTAGATAGAACTCATTAAAGCTGGTTCAAACTGGTATTTGATAAATAGAATTTCACTCTTGTAAGAAGCTAAGTCATACGTATTGCAGCCATTTCCAATTCCAAATAGGAACTATGACTCATATACCATTAAATGACACAGGAATACCCAGCATATACTTACCAAAGATAAACTCTACCTCTTGCCACACTTTTTGGGCAGAGTTGTTTTCAATATCCAGCTGAAACACAACCAAACCATTAGCTCCGTTAATATTCCAATAACTACCACAATAATGTACTAAAGGGACTGAGATAAGTGAATTGTTTTACAACAAATGACGAAAGAGAGAATAGGAATAATGATGATAAGGGGTACATGGTAAATAGAGTGACTTTTGAGCTTTAATAGTGATAGGTCCAAGATAAGTCCATTGCACAAGAAAACAAGTCATAGCACTTCAGTATAGAATTGCAGAAAAGCCAGCCTGTTCTCCTTATTTGAACAAGGCATGACAATCATTAAGTTAGCATCTGATTTAGATCACACTAAGTCACCTCAGAGCACGTTATTTATCATGCCATTGACTGAAATCGACTCATCCCAATATGCAAGGAAGAGATCAACAATTCCAAGTTCTACAAGCCTGGGTGAATCCAGGACTTTTACACAGGTTGTACCTATCAGTAACAACTAGTTTCATATTTCTTAAGCTCAGATAAGCTTTTATGACACACATAAGCTATTAATTGGCATCTAAAATTAAACAAAAAGAAAAAGATATTCTTTCGACATTTGATCATCAAGAGACGTGGACTAGACAATTATCACCTTATTAGTCACTAAAGTAATCATATTTGAGAGATTAAAGCGAGCAATAAGTTCAGGATTCTCATGCATGAATTTGACCATCAATTGCGTATAGAGGTCACTTCAGCATTGAAGACAAGGCAAAATAGAAAATTGTCCAATTGTAGCTCCGGTTTTGTCACCTGATCAACTAACCAATTAACTGCAATTATCATAAGTGATCATGTGCTTCACTATAGTGCCATGCTGGGATTTGTAAAGCATTAGGTTGATGAAAGTTCAAGCCGTACCGTTGTCTCAACAATCACCGCAACCAGATTCAGAATGAGAACAAATAATATAATATATCCAAATTTTTGACTTTTCACAAAACCCTTCAACTTCTCAGAAAATGGAGAATGGTAGATTGATGGAAATTTCTCGAACAGAGAAGGCTGCAAAATGGCAAAACAAATGGAGGTGAAACTCCGAAGCTTCATGCCTATGTTCAGATCAGCAAAAGAAGTAACTCACAGCATCCTCCTTCTGGAATCTGAGGGCAATTGCATTGCAAAGATCAGCAAATTCATCCGTGTTGATCTACAAAAGAAAAAGGAGATGGAAAATTCTAATAGAGCATTGACCAGATAACCGTCCATGGGTAGATGATCTATCATCATGAAAATCAGTAATTGAAAGTCCAAAAATACAAAAAGAAATGGCAAATCATTTCCATTGTATAATATGGTCAATTTAATGCGTGCATATGCTTTCCAAAATATGTTGCTTTTTCTTCCTTTTGAGAAGTTAAAAAAAAAGGTAGTTGGCCATGCATATGCAAATTCTACACCAGTGAGATACATTAAAACAGCATATATCCGATCACTTCACTCATTAGGAAGAAGAAAAATAGAAGCAAGAAGTAAGAAAATCTTAAAGAGCCTAGTGGAAAGAGTGTTGACATTGCACATATTTGAAACCATAGAAATAACATGTGAAGAGGCAAAGAAGAAAGTCCATTAAACAAAAATGAAACTAATGGAAGAAATGGCAATACTGTTAACCAAAAGCTCAACCAATTTTTTGATACCTTGAAGTCATGACTATCATCCAGCTCCACAAATATTAACTCAAAATCTTCTCTCGATATCTTTGGCAGTGTCCTGGAAGAACATTCGAAAGACCAGCATCCAAGGTTATGAAAACATATAGAATAACCACTTTCTAAGAGAAAATAAGATGGCTATTATCTTCGCACCGTAAGGCACAGAAGCCACACTTAATCATAGGCAAGCTTATTACCCAGACATTAGTCAGCGTAAAGTCAAAGTGACGTGAAAGAAAATTAGTTTTTCTGAGATCCTGATTATTCATGCAAAGTTCAGCAGTTAAAAAGTCCAATAGGCTTTTCTTCATGCTATTGTTGCTTCCAGGCCCTAAGAAGATAGGGTCCTTCTTTACCATCATCAATCAGCTCTAATTCAAAGACAAACATGCTATTTTCAAGATAATCAAGATAATCTTACAGCAGCAATATTGCATTCTTCTTTGTTCGGGATTTCTCTGCTGGAACTATCTCTTCTTCTTTAAAATTTAAGGGCACTGACTAGCATCCCATGACATTTCATAATGCAAACAATTCACCACGCATGTTCTTGCATGTTCTCTGGCAGCTCTTACATTTGTATGAATGCTTAACTTGACAAGCTGGAAATTATAAAACGAAAACAAGACACAATAGTTCTAGTCATCTTGCAGTAGCATGCTTATATACCTGTAGTGATTCAGTTCTTCAAACAGGTGTACGCACTGCTCTTTATTGATATACCCAACGTTCTGCATGCAAAAAAAGAGAAGCGCATCAGAGACGAGTACATGCAGGTATAGATTTGAGCATAAAACGAGCAAGTAAGAGGATAACCCGAACCACTCTAGGAAAACATAAGTAAGAATGATCCCCTGGAAGAAGCAACAGCAAAGTAAGATGAAGAGCTCCAATAATCCATCACTACAGGCTATTTATGCTTCTCCCAGAGAGGAAAGAGAAACAAGAAGAGAGGGAGAAGGGGATGATAAAGAGAATATATATTCGGCCTCCATTATTCACCTTCGAGACATCCACGGTATATTATCTTTTGTGGCTCGTAATTGTGTCCAAGGGCATTATTCAATCAATCATATACATCCAAACCTTTTTAGTATAAATTTAGGCCATCAGAATGTCTAAGATCTGTTCTTCTCATCAAATATCTATATCAGATAACTTCAGCATAGAAGATGGGAACAGCAAACAACATGTGAGAAGTTTACAAAGAAACCAAATAAATAACAGGTCTTAACGCACATACAAACCCATTTGATTATGTTTAGCTGTTTCTATTCCATGAGTTTTGAGACCTACACCATGAAAACTTCGACTACCACACCAAAAAACGAGAGTACTAGCTCTCATGAATGACCGGCACAAGGAGATGCATGTTCTCTATAGATAGTGAAAACAAAATGATAAGCAAAAGAAGTTCCTTATGAAAGACATATAACAAAGAGTATTTAAGAGAGGCCAACATACTTACATTCTTATCTATGAGCTTAAAGGCTTTTCCCAACATGATCTCCCTCATACGGTCCATCTCAGAAACTTGTTTCACGAGCTAAAACAAATTAACATAATGTCAATATTTTCCTTCAAATACAAATTAAACATTACAAAGAAAGTTCCCCAAAGAAATTAAGTGAGATATTGAATAGACATATTTGCATGAGTTAATACCCCTTGATCACTGAAACAGCAGGGATGCCGAGAAAATTTACCTGACTCTTGAAGCTGTCATACACGACAGCAAGGACCAAATTCGTGACAAAGTAAACCCCCAGCAGGATATAGAGGACAAAGAAAAGGGAGTACCAACGTGAAACTCTGGAACAAAAAAATGTGGAAGTCAAGCAGCTGTATAACATGATGATAATACAAATATAGAGGAAGTGAGGAAGTTAAGCCAGACCCAAGACCTCGGCCATTCCCTTATGGTACGTAATCCCTTATTCCTTTATGATATGTAATCATCTAAATAACAAAAATGTTTGGTCCAAATTTTAAGACATTCTCAGATAATCGTCAGTCCCAAACAAAAGATCAAGGGCATAGTTATGTGCCCGCCTAGTCTGAAGAAATAAAGAAAGAAAGTCTAGGTGTCCATTATGAAAGAATTCTAACTAATAATTTAATAGAGAATATCCAAAGGTAAAATTAAGAGATAGACAAAGACAGAGGGGGACAGAAACAGAGACAGACAGAAGCAATGTCCGCAATTTGAAAATTAGAAATTTAGCAAGCAGACAAAACAAAGCTAAAAGGCAAGCTAATCGCAGTCACATCTTGGGAATATGTAATCCAATAGTTTTGAGGGTAAAACCTACTTTCTTCTCAAATGGCTATAAAAGAAGATCTTCTCTTGACAATCAACATGGGAAATTTAAAGCATTTACACCAATTTTACTTACTTATATGCCGGTATCCATACATCTGGATTATTGGATGTGGTGAATAACACAAACATCTTATATAAGGTGGCACCATATGAGGTAAATTCAGTCTTTCCCTGTGCGGTATCTTCAAACATGACATATGCTACCCAACTGGAAAACAAAAGAAACAGAAGCAACAGAGCCTGCAGTTTTACCAGAATAACAGGAAAATAAGCAAAACAAAGGGAAAACATCATGTAACGCAAGCTATATGTTGGCATTAATAGAGAAAATACTTGCTAAAATGTGATAATCTATTGCTAACATTAGTGAAACGTGGAGCAATAGCAATTCAAATGAGCAAAAGAGGGACTAAACCAACCAAGACATTTAAGTAGGTCCCAAGCATGCCAGCCAGAATGGAGGTGGTCGCTCGTAGTTCCCTATAATAACAAGGAAAGGTAAAATTTGAGAGCGTAATGTGAAAATGTAGAGATGTAAAACTGGAAAGAAAGCAGTCCTGCCTATATTTTACTATTCATATCAAAAAATTTAGAATGGAAAAATTCCTTTCTTCCTTCACTATGGAATATAAGAAGAGGTGTAATTCTAGACCATTAAAATGGAAAGTATGACCTCAACTATAATGGAGAGTGTGAAAGTATAATTCCAAAATGTAATTGGACTTAAAAAATGACATCTTGTTTCAAACTTTTTCTTCCATTTTGAATCAAACATGCAAAATAATCTGCCTAAGGTTTTTCAGATTTAATACTAAAAGCATGTCAAACCAGCTGATTTAAATAAACATTGTGGAAATAACTCATACCGAATGCTCATGATGAAAAAGATAACTCTAACATAAGGTGCTGCTCTAAAAGGAAGATAATCAAGGGCCACTGCAGGGGACAAGTAGAGGGCATATGCTATTAAATCGGCGACCAAAAGCAGTAGGCAAACAACCTGAAAATCAAGCCAAGGTCAAAGTATCATTCAAATATATAAACAGCAAAAGGAATTTCGACATGCGAGATTTTAACAGCCTATCGATATTGCAGAAATCAACCCCAATTAAGAGAAGGTATTAGCTGCATAAACAATGCAACTAAGAACATGTGCTTCCACTTAATATCATAAAAGTGCAAGATCAATACATGTATTATCATAAGCACAAGATAGTTTCCCTTAGTCGGCGGCTTCATGATAAGATGCTATAAGTCTTAAAGCAATGGAAAATTTACAAGAAGACTGAAGCCACCATTCTCCCACATGAAAGTAATCAGAGATAGCACTTTCAAGCAGTTTTTTTTATCAGACCGTTGAATAATGCTCCCAGACACAATACATTGAACATCGCCTTTCATTTGCCTAGGAAATATCTGCTTGAAAGACAACTCAAAGGATAAAGAGCCCGTCCCTTATTATGACTTAAGTGGAGAAATTACACATGGAAACTTCTTTTCACTCATGGTGCACCTTCTGTTCACTCATCTCAGTACTTGCACAGTCCACGTGTCCAAGGTTACTAGAAACTCCAAAAAGGTGAAGCAGCTCCAAGAAAAGAATGATCATTAAAGATATGGCTAGGCAAAAGCAAGGCTCTGTACCTTTATTATATTAAGAGGATTCCTTGAAAAGATGCGAAACCCCTCATATGAAATGGGAAAGAATGTATGTATCATGAGTATAACAAGAGTTACGCTCTGCATGAGAAAGAATATCATGAGCTCCTCACACAACAATATCTCAAGTATTTGCTACCATAAGCTGGGTACAACTCATACAATTTGCAAAAGTACGACAAGTTCTGCAATTTGATCAATGTAACACCATAGAAAAGATAATGGTCCTCACGGAAGAGACCATTAATTTTTTCAAAAGAAAAGGCAACTTGAATACTTTACTACAGAGTGTCCGTTTATAGGCATAGTGGGGATAGGCACATCAATGAATGTTCATTCGAAGTATGATAAGCATTATATGATTGTATAATCAGGTGCGCGCAAGGAAGGACAGATGTATCTAGGACATCCAGTAAGGTAATTTCTATATGAAGTCTCAATTATTATGAAAAGACTTTTAAATAAACGCCAGGCAGAATTTTAAGATGAACCTGCTCCCCCAGTGTGAAATTTGGTGAAAATCAATAAATGAAGCGCATAAGGTCTCATTTATGTCACAAGAGTCATGAGTGAAGTGGCACCAAATTTATCTACAGGGTTTTTACAATTACCTCATATATGAGAGATTCTACACCCGTTAAGTATGGTAACTGTCCCAGGAAAAAGTACTCCCTCTCGCTGCAAGCATCTGCAGAGTATCTGGCACACCACAGAGGTTTCTGTGCAGGGGCGAAGAGTTAGTGCAGTAACCTTGGCAACTTCTGGAAAAGAAGGCCCTCAGCCAGTGAAGAAGAGACCAGAAAGCAGACTAACCTCAAAGAAGTTCAGTACTATTATGGCAAAATAATTAAGGGACCAGATGATGTCGAATTTTGTGAAGAAGAAGTAGAGTTTGGCAGCACTCTCGAAATTTGACTGGTCGAGAATTTGAACAGGAAGACCAACACCATCTTCAGCCTGCAGGATGCATTTTCAACCATTCGCACGTGATTATTCAAAAAGAACATCAGCAATGATCATTCCAGCTGGAGGAGAAAACTTATAGGTTCATTCCCCAAGGTAGGGAATAAGCGCATATACAGAACACGTATCCTCAATAATATAGTTTACAAGCTCATGGTTCTCACACGCAAACAAGTCAGAAGGCACTAAAGCAGTGGGCCACGATTGAAACAAAGAAAGCAAGATATAGAAATGGAAGCTGGGCGGGGAAGAAACTCGAAATGGTTGTTTACAAGCTTAAGCTAAGATTAGCTAGAAAGAGGCAACCGAGATTTACGATCCCCAAAAACCTGTTAATCAAACAAGAGCAAAAAGTTCAACTAGGAATATTCAATATAATTTTTCTCGAAAGGTCCTCACTCCTCGACGGTCGGTCGGTCGCTCGTTTAACAGTTCGACGATCACATTCCAATGTTTCACGGCTAAATTGCCGTAGTCAAGATCGAGACTTTTCGAGTTCCGGTCACGTAACCCGGTTCTAACGAAGTCAACGACTCGGGAAAGATCGCAAACTCAGACCATCTCACCTCAACAGCTAATAACAGCGCAGTGCCATCAGTTAGCGACAATCTCAACGCGGCAAAAAGCGATCGCCGCGAATGCAGCGTCACAACGCCACCTCCGACGGCAATCCGCGATCGAGATTGGAAAAAAAAAAAAACCTGTCGAGCTCATGCTACGGGAGCCCGCCCTCCCATTCGTCGCGCGCCGGAGAAGAGGACGCCACGTCCCAGCGCAAATGCAGCACGCGCTCGTCAACTAAAACCGACTCGCGGGATCGAACACGGAAGAGAACGAAAGACGAAGAGAGAGAGAGAGAGAGAAAGCGAGCTGGCGAGACAGAGGCGAGCGAGCGAGCGAGGCTCACCAGATCGACGAGAGCGGCGGCCTTCTGGTACGGGGAGCCGTAGGCGAGGGCGTCGGAGCGGCGCTTGAAGCGTTCCTTCCTCTGCCGCGCGTCGCTGCTCTCCCCGTCCAGCAGAGGATCGTTCATGTCGCGAAGAAGAAAGCGGAAGCGGAAAAGCCCCCGCACACAGACAGAGAGAGAGGAGAAGAGCGAGGAGCTGAGGAGAGAGAAAGAGAAAGAGAGAGCGCGCGCGAGAGAGAGAAGATGGCCACGACCGTGGCCGTGGCCGTTGCCTTCGCCGCGAGGGGGAGGAGGGAAGAAGGTGGGGACGCGGAGGAGGATGACGACGACCGGGAGTGAATACTGTCGGACCCGCGTTCAGCAGCGCCGATAAATTCGGGTGTAGAAGCGACAGGGGTGTCGGCAGTTCGGTAACTTCAACCCTTTAAAAATGCACTTTCGCGGATTAAAAGAATACCAAGAATTAACGTAGATCCTAAGAATCGGATCAATGCTGATTCTCGGAAGCCAATTTCTCTGTCCTTTTCAGATTTCCGCATTTTCTTGTTTTTAATTTAAATGGGGTAGGCTGGGATATTTTCTCCTTTAAATGAACAATATAAAGGGTTCTTAAACTTTCGTCAAATAAATAATGTAATTCGTGAACTTTAAATTAGTTCAATATATTTCTTATCATTTTGATACATTTTCAAATTAATTCATAATTTGTAAAAAAAAAAGTTCAATATTTTTAGGAATTAAATTGAGCATATACTGTAACTCCAAAAATCATATTGAATAAATAAATTAAAATTAAAGGATTATATTAAATAAAATTAAAATTTAAAGATCATATCACGCGCTGGATTAAAGTGAAGAATTATTCGTGTCCTTGTCCTTTACTCTTTTTCTTGATATTTAATAGGGTAAGTCAATCAGTGTACGGGGTAAGGACAACGTAAAGAAGCCCCAACTGCACTGCAAGAAATAATTATTAAAAGAAAATATTTATCTTAAGTTTTTTTTTTTATTTAAAAATATCTCCGTACTTTGTTGGCCAGATTTGGATCGCATATGGACCCTGGAGGCCGTCCACTTGTCCACATACCCATCAGTCATGCCAGATTTTTCTTGGGTACGGATAGGGCAGACCCTGCTTTTGGAAATTGACACCGGAAGTCAAACATCTCACTAAAATAATTTAAGAAAATTTTAAAAAAAATTAGTAGTTATACGCTTTCAAGGGGTCCAAGGGGAGAGGGACGAAAAGCTAAAAGAAATCGACACTCGGTAGTTATAATGAGATAATGGTTTCGTTAAGGGAAAAAGACGTGGATCTAAACCTGTTCGCTTTGCAGACAGATCAACATCAAAATCCCAAAATATATTATGTGTTTTTTCTGGGTTTTATCTAATACGTGCACATGACCATGAATCAAGGAGGAATCATGTGGAACGGAGTCCCAACCACAGGTCAAAAGATAAGCCATCCATCTGAACTTTTCTTACAATGCCATCGTCGCACCACGGAACCTTTTTTTCAACTCGGCGGGCATGTTAGAGTTCAAAAGAGGTCAATATTTGCAGAATTTGAGTATTTTCTGAGAACCCCACCGGTGAACGAGCACCAGAATAGAACCGCCATATCGAACACCAAACAACATCAAGCAAATGGAGGCGGTGTAAGCTGTGAAAATGACACCTAATTTGGAATTTATTATATTTAATGTAAATCGGCCACAAGCCAAAACTTCAACGCTTTTCATCTATTATCCTCTATATCAATAGTTCATCCTTCATTTTGGATATGCAGGACATCCCAAATCTTAAGATGATTTAAATTAAGTTTACGTCCAATTCATAACTAAAAAAGAGTCAATAAAACAGTTTTGGCATGAATACAATTTGAAATGTAAAGCATTGTTTTTAAAGCTTCATCTCACAAAAAATCAGAGAAATTGGTTCTAGTAACAATACTCATCATCATATCCATTTGAGTACGATTGCTCTTTTTCACCACACCATTTAGTTCAGTCCCAAGCATAATAAACTAAGTTACTATCTCAAAATCTTTCAAATATTTGACAAATGGCTCTTTAAGCTGTCCAGCATCGACATGCCAGCCAAAATATTCACATATCTCACAACCATTATGACTTTTTTCAATTGTTTCTCAACTTCAGTGCGTAAAATCTTGAATTTGTCAATAAATTCGGATTTTTCCTTAATCAAGCATAAATATCCATATCGAGAATAATCATAAATAAATGTGATGAAATAAAAATTTCTACACAAGGTTCTAATCAGTGTGAATGACCTCAAACAAGTTACAAATTCAAATTGCAATTTTCTTCATCTTAAGTCATATTATATCTATAACAGTTTACACAAAGACTCTAGGTAAATTTTAAGAATAGACAGGATATTAGGCTTTATCAGCCTTTCTAATATTTTTTTTTAGAGTTGTAACCAAGACGTTTATACCATAATGCATAAAACTTTTCATTAAGTATGGGTCTTTTGGAAACAACATTTTGAACTGTACAAGTGGCGTATATATCATTGAGAGTTGAACACAACCATATCGCAATACCCAACCTACCTTATTTGAATTAAAAAACATAAAAATATTATTGCTCTTTATTTTAAAATAGTAGACACACATGTCCAAACAAGATGCAAAAACTAAGTTGTGTCTAAAAGAAGGTATGCAAGTTCCTTAATATCAAATTAAAACCAAAATTTAGAATTAAAATAAAATGTCCGAGCTTTGATTCAATCTAATTTAGCTTCTTCCAGTTTATGAATCCTTGTACAATAAATGAAGCATGATTAATTGTACCGCTAGGAGGCTTCTGATAGGTTTAACTTATAAACAAATGCCAAGAAATTATTACTTGCATGTTGACACTTGGACAACCATATTTCATATTTATTGCAGTCTTTCTTTTGTGATATTTCTTCCTATAAAAGTAGAAATCGTCACCATCATTCTTAAAGGATGCTTTCTTAGGATCTAGGCTATTAAAAAGACCAACAGTTTCACGAATTTCTTTAGAAGTACAATTTTTGAACCCATTACTCTTCTCACTGCCAGAATTAAAGGCATACGAGACAATGTGCCCTTAAGTTTCTCTTTCTCATTAACCATCTGTATTATCAGGTCATTAATTAATTGACTAGGTCTTGGGAATTGTAATTAATCGGGATAATCCTAAAATCCGGAGGAAGAGTGTTTAAGGCTTAATCCACAATGCAAGGAATAGGAATAGCAACGTTAAGAGCCTAAAGATTTGTGAACAAAGCTATTATCCTTAGAACATAATCCCTAACTCCACTAGAACCATTATACTTTATGTTGAAGAGTGCTTGTAGATGTGTCCTACTCTCAGCATTAGACGAGACACGATATCAAACAACTGAGGCTTCCATCATCTGATTAGCAGTGTAATCAACTGGTTTCTCAAGTATTCTTGAATGTATCACTTCATAAATAACAAACAAATCCAATTACTCTTTTCCCAAGCAATAAAGTTTGCATTCTAGGCTTCTATATTGTCAATAGTACATCCGTTAGCTTATTAGATAATATAAACATCTACCAGCTTCATCCCAAACAGAAAATCATTTCTCAGTTTCTTAAAGTTTGAACTAATAAAAACTCCAATTATCACAATGGAGTTATTGTTGACGGAAAAAGTAACTGAAAACAAGCAACATATATTATATAACTTGAAACCATATAAGTACACAACCTAGAGTTACATATATCATCGTATAATCAGCATCGGGCAAGATACATGACATGCAGTTACATACACTCCACGTGATAGCAACCATGGAAATATATTCCAACCTTCCACTTTTGGTGTATGAATGACTAGTATGAATCACTCCTTAATCATACATATCACTCTATAAAATAATAGACAATCACTTGCTTTAAGAGTATGACCACACATTAGAATATGAGATATCCCACAATAATATGAGATCAATATATCTCAAACCTAATTAAGTGTGCCACTCTAACGGTCACAACTTGATTGAATCATTAAATCTTTATATATGAGAAATATAAACTTTATGTCTCATATTCATCAAATACATGTAATTTTAGGCTTGCAGATGGGTAATTTATCACTAAAATCATATATCATGTCAATTACAATACTCTATTTATTGATACATATTAAACCTCATGCATTTTATCCACGCTCTACACATTCTTATGTGATGATATACATATGAGTTAGCATATGTATTTCCGAAATCATTGGGAAAAAAAAAACACGCATAGAGGAAATATGCAAAAATACCCTAAAAATACATGTATTTAGGATTTCATATGTATTTTTACAGCCATAAAACATCAAACATGTAAAATAAATACACCACATCATAGAAAATCTCAATACAAGCCAAGATTGCTCTAATTCAAAGCTCCCACACACTGCTAGAGCGCACTCTCGGCCAGCTCAACCGACTTGAATGACCAATCCAACCGTTTACGGTTGGCGATTTGACTAGCGTTGGTTCGACCTATTGACCGATCTGGGTCAACAATAAACCAAGTCGAGCGGTTCAACAGGTCGGATTTTCGGGTCAATTAACCTAATCAATGTCAATCCCAAAGCGTTGCATGTGCTAGCATCGCCGCACATGGGGGTGCATGCTCAACGCACACCATCGCTTAGCGATGCTTAGGGGCATGTGCAGCCTCCTTTGGTGGCGCGCTACATGTCAAAATATTTGCCTCGACGAGTATAATCCATTTATGTGATAAAAATCAATTTTCATTAGACAAAAGATTCCCACAAAAGGCAAAATTTGTACATTCCAATTCCAAACTATGACTGCTCTGATACCACATGTAAACTGCGAAAATGACACCTCGAAAACTCCATAAGTAGAATCCAAAACACATAATTAAATAAAAGAGATTTTTGTATTTGATTTGGAATCCATTATTCTTGATGCAAAGCAATGACAATACGAAGCTCAAGCACTTCTCCACTATTACCCTATGTATCCCAATTCTTACCTAACAAATTCCAAGTTACTTTAGTGTTTTATTAGTAGGTCAAGCTCAAAAGAAAAAGGATAGAACCAGTATACATTTTTTTATTTAAATTTTGAATTAAATTAGTATCCAATCAAAGGATAAATGATTTTCTAAAAGTCATCTTAGTAATTTCGCCATTTCTTTTAAGTCTATTTCTTCTCACTGGTATTGAAAGAAAAGCGTGGGATATTCTAGCATTTTCTACAACGATAAAAATGTCTTTCGTTCAAATGGAAGGTTCTACCATGAATTAGTTTATGAATAAACGAACTAATAATTCATAAATAAATAAAAAAAGAACTAGTTCTTTTTTTTTATTAAGCCCATTCTGATATGGATCATCCAATTATTTATATCAAAATTTAGAATGTATTAACTACATATTTTGGCGTAATCATTTGCTCCATGGATATAAATTAACATATTATGTACTAATAATTGATTTTTTTTTTCATTTTCATCAACTCAATAAGACTGCCCCACGCTTAGCATCATTTGTAAGGATATTTGTGTTAATGGGATTAATTGAAAGATTTCAGCATTATTTATAGAGTTTTAAGCCATCGGCCCTCTTATAATAGGCCGAGCTTTACTCAACCCATACTAACCAACCCCATATTAGACCAATTAAGAATCTTTATAAATCTCGTAAAACGATAAATTATAATATCAATTAATGTAACCCACATAAAAAAAAACTTCTATAGGCGACGCAAAAGCTGTAACGTCACAGCAAATGAAGCGGAACGGAAAGCAATATTATGCAACAAAAATCACTCTCGCATTGTACAGGACATCAGTGTTCTCTAACCGAGACGGCATGTTGAGTAATGTGCACAAAATTTACTCATATCGGAAGTCAGAAACTCGTGTTGCAAATTATAGGGTTGAAATTCGCAGCTGTACAAAATTTACCCACCAACACAAACAGGCAATAGCAACCGTGGCAAAAAGAACTACATACGTATGGTTCGAACCAGTTCATCTGAAATGATCCATGTAATGCGGTCCGCTGTAACCTGTTATCTCGTATCGGGGTCTTCAAAATCACGCCCGCAACCTGCCAAAATGACGACATAAAAGAAATCAGGCTTGGTCCCATTTTTTCATCACTACACCCTAAGAAAAGGCTAGCTGAAAGCTAGAGAACCAGGGTGGGCGAATTGAAGGCGAATAAATAAGGGAACGTAACATGCAACTGAACTGACAACCAGTTACAGAGCTGACACAATCAAATTTAGAGACTGACTACCACAAGCGGTTGCATATATTTGACCAAACGCTACCTAAAAGATATAATACGTACATAGCAACCATTGACAACTCGCACATGCAACCATGAAGCAACTATAGCATAACTGAAATTATAGCACTTGAGATTTTGCTGCCGTTCAGGTGGAAGGGAGACGAAATATATCTTTATAGTCCAACAATGTTAACATGCATATGCATCAATCATCTATATCTAGTACCTCACTCTATACTCATCACCAACCAAAACAGCGAGCCATCTAGAACTTATGAGATTAACATGTGATGCAATAAACAAATGCAATTCTAGCAATCCAACGAGTAAACCCTACCAGAATGACAGCCTTTAATACTGAATTTGATTAAGGGTAAGGACACTAGTGACAACTTGACAAAAACATCCACTGAGTACTTATTCTATCTATGCCTTTTAAGGTACCAAAGCTATTTAAAATTGATAAAAACAGGTATCTTTTGGAAAATCTAACGAATTTAACTTCCAGTTCTCTACTCTTGCATTAATAGCAAACATGGTGAAGAATGCTTGGAAAACAAAATGAGTCTGCAGGACTTGAAAATGAAGTTTTACCTGTATGCTACATAATTAAGGTTGAGGACAAGTGCATTTTGCTTTGTCAAGCTCTGCGCTCAACATATGATGAAGCAGGACATCAACTCTCTGACTTCTTGTCTTCGTGCTGTATTAAACCAGGAAAAGAAACAAAGATAATGCATCACACAATAATCTAAATCACTTGTAAATCAGAAGATAGGTATCACTAAATAGTGTCCACACGGTACATACCCGACCAAACGAGGCCGCCTGCCCCTTGTTTCCTATATAAAGGGGATCGCATAGATTAATAAAAGCTTGATTCTAATAATAACTGGCAATTGGACAATTCTATGCCAACAATGGCTCATGTACCTAAAAGTTGTCACAACCTTTTTCAGAGTACTAGATAATACAAACCTTGTCCTCTTCCTCGCAGTTTTCTGATGATTCAAGATCCATCTCAGTAAAGAATGCCTCCAAGACAAAGGCAACAACCTGTAATCACATGGAAATAAAAATGCATGCCCTTAATTTAACAATTGCCATAGAACTCAAGGATACAGTTTCAACCATCAGCGGACATATTTTGCTATATGACTGAAGAATAAAAAAATCAAGATTTCATTTACCTAATCAATTTTCACTAGTAATACTGTTTCAGTCAATCATTAAAACAAGCCAACTCATAAAGTTTCGAGTTCCAATAAGAAGATGAGAATGCTTGACCATGCTGACTATTAACGGAATCTAGAAGAATAAATATAATTGCTAGTCTGACTGCCATATTTGGCGAAATCCTCTCGAAATTGTCCATGCCATTAATTTACTGCAATGCTAAAGAAGCATAGCTTGTCAGATATTATTCTCAACATTCATTTCACCTATCTAAAGCATACCGCTTAATGATTGGATATACCATGGTATAGGGGTGAAAGATGCATCAAAATAATGTAGATCAAGAGACTAGGAAGTTAACATTTTTCAAGTCAGGGCTTCTTGTATAAATTGTCTGGCTCAATTTGGATCTCTCTAACGCAAGTATGGAGACCCCCTAGCAAGCAATAACATCTTTAGCTACTAAAGTACATGTGCCAGCCATTTCCAATAATCTACAGCAGTTGAGGTAAAGGTACCTTCTCCAGCACTAACATGCACGAAGTGTACTTTTTGATGATTCGAAAATACTACTATAGAGGAGATGATGCATTAAAGGATACAGAATCAAAAGCCTAGGAAGTTAACAAATCACTAGTCACAGCCCTGTCTAAGTTGTCAATCGCACTCTATCTCTAATGCAAGTATGGGGACCAATAAAAGGAAATTAACATCTTCAGCAGCTATGATACATGTGCCAATCATTTCCCACACAGCCTACAGTGCTTGAGGTAAAGGTCTCATTCTCCACCAGTAATAGAGAAAAATTCTCCTCAATAGAGAAAACGAATATGATCTCCAACTTGCGAATGTGTCACACTACACGACCACCTTTGAACTTGATAAGGGCAGAAGGAGTTCCTTGACATAAGCATACTACATTAGGAGGGTGAGGCTTAGATGGTATTGCTCACGAAAGACTCTGCAGAGGCTTAGCTGAGCTCAACCAACACAAGGTTCTACAGTCTGCCTCATGCTAGGATGAATGCTTAATAGATACTGCTTAATCTAAGCAAGTTGATCCAATACATCTACAGCAGAAATAAGTCATTTTGCATGCATGTCCGGCCAGAACTTGATTCAATAAGAAGCAATTTAGCTGGCTTCTTGTAGAAAACAGTGTCTTCTCATAAACTTTTCCATGCCTTCTCTTCAAACTTCTTGCTTATTTAATTAATGGTCAGCAAACTCTCTTCAAGAGGAAAATGCACTCTAGAATGTTAAAAAAACTCAATGATATGTCCCTGTGAATATCAAATAAAACTCACCAAATTCAAGAGCAGTAGAACGGTTATTAGGTAGAAGCTGATGAAATATATGAGGGTCCAAGAGGTCCCTGTTAGTTCCTTGTAGCTCTGGAAAGTAGCAAGACAATAAATTAATTCATAAGACGCTCTGCCATTAGGAACAAAACACAATATATCAGATAGTATGTAGTGACTGCAGCACCTGCATCCAGTCTTGCCAGTTGTTCATGACTAGCAAATTGAAAAGTGTCACCATTCCATTTGGATAGTCATTAAAATTGAAAAGCAAATAGCTGACTTCTGTCAAGAAAAAGTGATCCAAATAACAAAATCTACCACCAACTAGCACAAAAGTAGGACATGAAAAATATTTGATGAAGCTTTCTACAAGATGAATACAGAATCAGGGTTATTAGAAATACTCTCAAACCATGGCATGTACAAGTTTTTTGTCCCTTTATGTAAAAGAAATTCGCCCAAAAGGGTCAAAAATGATATTAAAGTCTAGGAGGCATTCAGTTTGACGAATTTGCATTTTTTACATAGTCAAGGCCAAAAAATTTAGCTGAGTAGCTTCCTTCAAATCCTTGATACATAAAGCTATAACTGCTTATGTAATAAAAAAGTCCGCCCCAAAAGGTTTAAAGATGAAATAAAAATCTAAAAGGCATTCATTTTGAGGAATTTGCATTTTCTAAAAATCATGGATAATGAATTTAGCTTCAAGTAGTTTCTTTTAAATCCTTATGGCACAAAGCTACGATTCTGCAGATTAAGTATTCATTATTTTTGCCCTTTTTTTTGAAATCTTAATTGTCTCTTTTTTAAATAGGATTTTCATTGTCAATTGAAAATCTACAATTTTCTAATTGAAACATATACTGCATTTTCACCTTTTTGGCATTATTTCAGCCCCTTACAGTCAGCATTTAAAAGAAGTGGAAGAAACATAGTTATTTCTTGTGGGTGTGAAGGGACTGGGGAGGGAGGGAGTAGATTTTACAAAGATTTTCAAGATAAATAGAAAAGGAGGGAGAACAAGACAATACAAAGGATACTCATCAGCCATAAGATCAGTTTCTTCCAATTTGGAGTTCCCAGCATTGACCATCCCACCAAAGATCTACAGAAAAGAATTTCAACAACAGTTTTAAGCTGAATTAACTTGAGAAGATGAAATAAAGACATGATATTTTATCCTTAATAAATTCAACTTATGACACAAGGACCAACTAAGGATGTCGTTCTCAGAAAATTCAGCTGATAATGCTGAAAAAAGCTGTAAGGTTCCTACCAAGAATCATCATACTTATTTGATATTTAAGAGTGGTAGATGTGCAGTCATTTCGCTTTGGCTAACGGAGTAGCAGAGTCTTACTTTTCCCTCTTTAAAAATAGGAATGCAGGTTTGATGACAATATATGCAAAAAATTAATTGATTAGAAATGCTCACTCCAAACTATTTAAACTAAGCATGGAAGGAGTCGATACTTCAATATTTCATATTTACTGTAGAAGAAAAGATACTGCACCTAAAAAATAAGGTTGATGATGAAAAACAAGCACTCAGGAGACCACCCAATATTCTTCACCACAGAAAGATATGTAGGAGATAAACTACTGTTCGCAATTCCAATAAGGAGGAAAAGCAAAAACATTCAACAGATGATCCAAAGGACAATCCCTTGTTTGAGGACAAAAAGACGAGAGCATCTGATACCTGTTCTGCAAGGGAGCAATAAATGCACAGTACACAAAAGATGATTCCAAGGTATGGCATCAAACTTGGTAGGAGAGTCAAGAATGTAGCAACAAAAGCTCGGTAGCGTTTAACATGCATTAGCAGCCTCATCAATCTCAGTAATCTAGCAAGAAGAAGGTACCGAATCCTGCAACAAAGAAACATCAGAAAAAAATTAGAAGTGTCTTAAAGTGTACACGGAAGGCACAGAATCTACATTACATCTTTCGACTTTGGCAAACTCAAAGAAGCAGTGTCATGCTGAAATAGCATTGAAGGCACCCTGACAAATTATAGTTAATATTTCATCCCCATCAACTTATGAGTCTGGATGTACCTTCTGTCCTAGTTCGTTGATTCAATATATTATACATTATATTAGTTGACCAATTTTTAATCAAAGAAAGTTCACTGTAAACTGGACACATCATTATGATCAACCCCACCATGCTGTCACTGAGAATTGAAAGAAACAAACAAACTGGGCTATTCCAATATGCAACCTAGCCTGATTGTTGAAGTCAGGCTCAGGGTAGCGTTTATGGATAATTGGTTGATGTTTAGTAGGAACCAGGAAAGGAGTTTTCTTTTTTCCTATCATACAATTTTTTTCCCTAAATGTGGATTACATAATTCAAGAAATTCCAAAATTTTTCAGTCCGGTTAAAATTCATGTAATGCATACAACCAAAAGGAAACATAGGATTTGCTCCTAATACCCCAATGCAAGTCTCCCGGCTATCCTATCTGAGAATCTTTTGAGCACTTCACCTAGCCTACGTACCTTCTGGTCATATCCAAGGGCCTACAGGTGATTTCCATGTAAAATATTGTAACCCACAAACATGGCCATGTGAACCAGCAAGAACCTCTTTAACAAATTGCTCATCCACAACTTAAATGATGTTCCTCTCCAGGAATTTCATGTCTAGATTAGCAGGTACAGTTCCTAAAAGCAGCGCGCTTGCAAAATTTCCCTCATGGACCTAGTGTATTCCAAACCGATGCAAAGCAAAGAAAGTAATGGGATATATCAGAAACTTATATCATGCGTACCATTCTCCATTTGAAAGAAAGTCAAGTCCATTAGGAGCCACAAAGGTGATAGTTTCTCCAATGACTGCAAAGCAGCAAGTATCAGTTCAGAAATGAGGAGCTTTAACATATCTAGGACAAGGAAATATCCAGACATGATTATTTGACAGCTGACTTGTTATTAGCAGATATGCATAGTGTAGCTGATAGTCAAATGTAACATACAAACAACCTTGGACCTCACCTATCTTCAATGTTTGTCATATCATCAAGTTATTTTACATGGAAAATTTTACCAAACTCTCTTGAGACACTCTTTAAGTTTTATCTTATGAACTTTGAAAATGTAAAGAGATGTTTTGCATGTTCCAATGCTTGTGACATTTGAAATTACTATACTTCGCTCATTGTTTATCTTGAAAGCATGTTCTATATGCATTACTCTCACCAAGTTCCCTTTGGGCACCCGTTAGAAAGTCTCATCAAACATAAAGTAAGTAAAAAGCAGGTGAGCAGCTGCAACTCATTGCAATCAGCAAATTGACAACCATTTATTCTACTATATGTGATAAGAAGTTCTTATAACGTATTCAATGAATCATTTACGTCAAACTCTGTAACTGATTAAATACCCAAAGAGTTGCTAATAACTGTACATTTATTTTTTTATATCATCTCATATAAATTGGTCTATGGTGAAAATTTACTGTATTTTAATGATAAAAAGCATCTCAACACTAAATTATTCAATGACATCAGCGTTGCCTAGAGTCCGTAATTTATTTGATACTAGGGGTCCAATAATAATCTTCATTTATTTCTTCTATTTAGTGATGCTTCATTGTATTTTACATACAGCTGATAATGGACTTCCATTTTTCTAGTTACAAACCTGATGAACTTATGGAGAAAATAATGCACTACTGACAATAACTAAATAGAAACGCAATTCTTATGAAGTAAGGCAGTATGTTCAATAATCATATGCATCACATGGGTATAAAGACCAGTTTTATATACATATACCTATACATATACATAGACATAGACATAGACATAGACATATACACATATATATATACACAGATACACGCACACGCACACACACATGTATGTATATATATGTACATATATATCTCAACCACAACAAATTCCAGGTTCAACGAAACAGGCTACTATTTTCAGAGAATTCAATGGGAAAAAGGACTACCTACAATTGAAAAAATGTGTGCTGTTAGGTCTTTGTATAGAATGTAGGGGCATCATTGCCATCATAGTAAGTAATAACATTTATATGTCAGACAATTATATGCACTGAAAAAATTTATGATCTATCATTGCATGAAAAATTCACCTATCACCCAGGTGATCACAAAATCAAAGCGGTTTTGACCATCCCTCCAATAATTTTCAAATCCGAATGAATAGACTTTCAAAGCCATCTCAAGCACATAGACCCAACCTGTAGGACAGAATAAAAATATCAATCATAACAGCATATTACAAGCCCTTTAAAAGAATTAACCAAAAATCATAGGATATGACAATCAACTGACACAATATACAAGATTAACAAGTGCCAATTTATTATCTCATGTCTAAGATCTACAATAATTGATGGGCCCAAAAATTGCCAACCAAATCCCAGTGAAAAAGGATATTGAGTAGCTCAAAAACAAAGGAAGATTCCAAATGAGTAGGCAATTACACGATTAGATGCATGATTGGAAACAATGACCACATGACTGCTTTTAAGATCGCTGACAAAGTGGATCTCACTCCGGCATTATAAATACATCTGGTTCTGCTAGAGAGAGCATAATCAGATAGCAATTCACTAAAAATGAGCACGAATTAACAAGTAAATCTTTTCAATGGTTTCGAGACAAAATAGCCATAACACTTGAAGACAATACAAGAAAATATCAGATCCATCCTCACTCACTCAACATCTGTAGACATTTTGAACTCAATGAAAGCACAACCAATAATATGACCCATTAGATAGAACTCATTAAAGCTGGTTCAAACTGGTATTTGATAAATAAAATTTCACTCTTGTAAGAAGCTAAGTCATACTTATTGCAGCCATTTCCAATTCCAAATAGGAACTATGACTCATATACCATTAAATGACACAGGAATACCCAGCATATACTTACCAAAGATAAACTCTACCTCTTGCCACACTTTTTGGGCAGAGTTGTTTTCAATATCCAGCTGAAACACAACCAAACCATTAGCTCCGTTAATATTCCAATAACTACCACAATAATGTACTAAAGGGACTAAGACAAGTGAATTGTTTTACAACAAATGACGAAAGAGAGAATAGGAATAATGATGATAAGGGGTACATGGTAAATAGAGTGACTTTTGAGCTTTAATAGTGATAGGTCCAAGATAAGTCCATTGCACAAGAAAACAAGTCATAGCACTTCAGTATAGAATTGCAGAAAAGCCAGCCTGTTCTCCTTATTTGAACTAGCATGACAATCATTAAGTTAGCATCTGATTTAGATCATACTAAGTCACCTCAGAGCACGTTATTTATCATGCCATTGACCGAAATCGACTCATCCCAATATGCAAGGAAGAGATCAACAATTCCAAGTTCTACAAGCCTGGGTGAATCCAGGACTTTTACACAGGTTGTACCTATCAGTAACAACTAGTTTCATATTTCTTAAGCTCAGATAAGCTTTTATGACACACATAAGCTATTAATTGGCATCTAAAATTAAACAAAAAGAAAAAGATATTCTTTCAACATTTGATCATCAAGAGACGTGGACTAGACAATTATCACCTTATGAGTCACTAAAGTAATCATATTTGAGAGATTAGAGCGAGCAATAAGTTCAGTATTCTCATGCATGAATTTGACCATCAATTGCATATAGAGGTCACTTCAGCATTGAAGACAAGGTAAAATAGAAAATTGTCCAATTGTAGCACCGGTTTTGTCACATGATCAACTAACCAATTAACTGCAATTATCATAAGTGATCATGTGCTTCACTATAGTGCCATGCCGGGATTTGTAAAGCATTAGGTTGATGGAAGTTCAAGCCATACCGTTGTCTCAACTATCACCGCAACCAGATTCAGAATGAGGAAAAACGATATCATATATCCAAACTTTGGACTTTTCACAAAACCCTTCAACTTCTCAGAAACTGGAGAATAGTAGATTGATGGAAATTTCTCGAACAGAGAAGGCTGCACAATGGCATAACAAATGGGAGTGAAACTCTGAAGCTTCATGCCTATGTTCAGATCAGCAAAAGAATCAACTCACAACATCCTCCTTCTGGAATCTGAGGGCAATTGCATTGCAAAGATCAGCAAATTCATCCTTGTTGATCTACATAAAAAAAGGAGATGGAAAATTCTAATAGAGCATTGACCAGAAAACCGACCATGGGTAGATGATCTATCGTCATGAAAATCAGTAATTGAAAGTCCAAAAACACAAAAAGAAATGGCAAATCATTTCCATTGTATAATATGGTCAATTTAATGCGTGCATATGCTTTCCAAAATATGTTGTTTTTTCTTCCTTTTGAGAAGTAAAAAGGAAGTTAGTTGGCAATGCATAAGCAAAGTCTACACCAGTGAGATACATTAAAACAGCATATATCCGATCACTTCACTCATTAGGAAGAAGAAAAATAGAAGCAAGAAGTAAGAAAATCATAAAGAGCCTAGTGGAAAGAGTGTTGACGTTGCACATATTTGGAACCATACAACTAACATGTGAAGAGGCAAAGAAGAAAGTCCATTAACCAAAAATGAAACTAATGGAAGAAATGACAATGCTATTAACCAAAAGCTTAACCAATTTTTTGATACCTTGAAGTCATGACTATCATCCAGCTCATCAAATATTAACTCAAAATCTTCTCTCGATATCTTTGGCAGTGTCCTGGAAGAACATTCGAAAGACCACCATCCAAGGTTAGGAAAATATATAGAATAACCACTTTCTAAGAGAAAAAGATGGCTATTATCTTTGCACCCTAAGGCACAGAAGCCACATTTAATCATAGGCAAGCTTATTACCCAGACATTAGTCAGAGTAAAAGTCAAAGTGACGTGAAAGCAAATTAGTTTTTCTGAGATCCTGATTATTCGTGCAAAGTTCAGCAGTTAAAAAGTCCAATAGGCTTTTCTTCATGCTATCGTTGCTTCCAGGCCCTAAGAAGATAGGGTCCTTCTTTACCATCATCAATCAGCTCTAATTCAAAGACAAACATACTATTTTCAAGATAATCAAGATAATCTTACAGCAGCAATATCACATTCTTCTTTGTTTGGGATTTCTCTGCTGGAACTATCTCTTATTCTTTAAAATTTAAGGGTACTGACTAGCATCCCATGACATTTCATAATGCAAACAATTCACCACACATGTTCTTGCATGTTCTCTGGCAGCTTTTACATATGCATGAATGCTTAACTTGACAAGCTGGAAATTATAAAAAGAAAACAAGAAACAATAGTTCTAGTCATCTTGCAGTAGCATGCTTATATACCTGTAGTGATTCAGTTCTTCAAACAGGCGTACGCACTGCTCTTTATTGATATACCCAACATTCTGCATGCAAAAAAAGAGAAGCGCATCAGAGACGAGTACATGCGGGTATAGATTTGAGTATAAGACGAGCAAGTAAGAGGATAACCCGAATCACTCTAGGAAAACATAAGTAAGAATGATCCCCTGGAAGAAGCAACAGCAAAGTAAGATGAAGAGCTCCAATAATCCATCACTACAGGCTATTTATGCTTCTCACGGAGAGGAAAGAGAAACAAGAAGAGAGGGAGAAGGGGATGATAAAGAGAATATATATTCGGCCTCCATTATTCACCTTCGAGACATCCACGGTATATTATCTTTTGTGGCTCGTAATTGTGTCCAAGGGCATTATTCAATCAATCATATACATCCAAACCTTTTTAGTATAAATTTAGGCCATCAGAATGTCTAAGATCTGTTCTTCTCATCAAATATCTATATCAGATAACTTCAGCATAGAAGATGGGAACAGCAAACAACATGTGAGAAGTTTACAAAGAAACCAAATAATTAACAGGTCTTAACGCACATACAAACCCATTTGATTATGTTTAGCTGTTTCTATTCCGTGAGTTTTGAGACCTACACCATGAAAACTTCGAGTACCACACCAAAAACGAGAGTACTAGCTCTCATGAATGACCGGCACAAGGAGATGCATGTTCTCTATAGATAGTGAAAACAAAATGATATGCAAAAGAAGTTCCTTATGAAAGACATATAACAAAGAGTATTTAAGAGAGGCCAACATACTTACATTCTTATCTATGAGCTTAAAGGCTTTTCCTAACATGTTCTCCCTCATTCGGTCCATCTCAGAAACTTGTTTCACGAGCTAAAACAAATTAACATAATGTCAATATTTTCCTTCAAATACAAATTAAACATTACAAAGAAAGTTCCCCAAAGAAATTAAGTGAGATATTGAATAGACATATTTGCATGAGTTAATACCCCTTAATCACTGAAACAGCAGGGACACCAAGAAAATTTACCTGACTCTTGAAGCTGTCGTACACGACAGCAAGGACCAAATTCGTGACAAAGTAAACCCCCAGCAGGATATAGAGGATAAAGAAAAGGGAGTACCAACGTGAAACTCTGGAACAAAAACATATTTAAGTCAAGTAGCTGTATAACATGATGATAATACAAATATAGAGGAAGTGAGGAAGTTAAGCCAGACCCAAGACCCCGGTCATTCCCTTATGATACATAATCCCTTATTCCTTTATGATATGTAATCATCTAAAAAACAAAAATGTTTGGTCCAAATTTTAAGACATTCTCAGATAATCGTCAGTCCCAAACAAAAGATCAAGGGCATGTTTATGTGCCCGCCTAGTCTGAAGAAATAAAGAAAGAAAGTCTAGGTGTCCATTATGAAAGAATTCAAACTAATAATTAAATAGAGAATATCCAAAGGTAAAATTAAGAGATAGACAAAGACAGAGGGGGACAGAGAGAGACAGACAGAAGCAATGTCCCCAATTTGAAAATAAGAAATTTAGCAAGCAGACAAACAAAGCTAAAAGGCAAGCTAAGTCGCAGTCACATCTTGGGAATATGTAATACAATAGTTTTGAGGGTAAAACCTATTCTTTTTCTCGAATGGCTATAAAAGAAGATCTTCTCTTGACTATCAACATGGGAAATTTAAAGCATTTACATCAATTTTACTTACTTATATGCCGGTATCCATACATCTGGATTATTGGATGTGGTGAATAACACCAACATCTTATAGAGGGTGGCACCATATGACGTAAATTCAGTCTTTCCCTGTGCAGTATCTTCAAACATGACATATGCTACCCAACTGGAAAACAAAAGAAACAGAAGCAACAGAGCCTGCAGTTTTACCAGAATAACAGGAAAATAAGCATAACGAAGGGAAAACATCATGTAACACACGCCATATATTGGCATTAATAGAGAAAATACTTGCTAAAATGTGTTAATCTATCACTAACTTTAGCGAAACAAAATCGTGCAAGTGGAGCAATAGCAATTCGAATGAGCAAAAGAGGGACTAAACCAACCAAGACATTTAAGTAGGTCCCAAGCATGCCAGCCAGAATGGAGGTGGTCGCTCGTAGTTCCCTATAATAACAAGGAAAGGTAAAATTTGAGAGCATAATGTGAAAATGTAGAAATGCAAAGCTGGAAAGAAAGCAGTGCTGCCTATATTTTACTATTCATCTCAAAAAATTTATAATGGAAAAATTCCTTTCTTCCTTCACTATGGTATATAAGAAGAGGTATAATCCTAGACCATTAAAATGGAAAGTATGACCTCAACTATAATGGGGAGTGTGAAAGTATAATTCCAAAATGTAATTGGACTTAAAAAATGACATCCTATTTCGAACTTTTTTTTCCATTTTGAAACAAATATGCAAAATAATCTGCGTAAGGTTTTTCAGATTTAATACTAAAAGCATGTCAAACCAGCTGATTTAAAGAAACATTGTGGAAATAACTCATACCGAATGCTCACGATGAAAAAGATAACTCTAACATAAGGTGCTGCTCTAAAAGGAAGATAATCAAGGGCCACTGCAGGGGATAAGTAGAGGGCATATGCTATTAAATCGGCGACCAAAAGCAGTAGGCAAACAACCTGAAAATCAAGCCAAGGTCAAAGTATCATTCAAATATATCAACAGCAAAAGGAATTTCGACATGCGAGATTTTAACAGCCTATCGATATTGCAGAAATCAACCCCAATTAAGAGAAGGTATTAGCTGCATAAACAATGCAACTAAGAACATGTGCTTCCACTTAATATCATAAAAGTGCAAGATCACTACATGTATTATCATAAGCACAAGATAGTTTCCCTTAGTCGGCGGCTTCATGATGAGATGCTATAAGTCTTAAAGCAATGGAAAATTTACAAGAAGACTGAAGCCACCATTCTCCCACATGAGAGTAATCAGAGATAGCACTTTCAAGCAGTTTTTTTTATCAGACCGTTGAATAATGCTCCCAGACACAATACATTGAACATCGCCTTTCATGTGCCTAGGAAATATCTGCTTGAAAGACAACTCAAAGGATAAAGAGCCCGTCCCTTATTATGACTTAAGTGGAGAAATTACACATGGAAACTTCTTTTCTCTCATGGTGCACCTTCTGTTCACTCATCTCAGTACTTGCACAGTCCACGTGTCCAAGGTTACTAGAAACTCCAAAAAAGCAAAGCAGCTCCAAGAAAAGAATGATCATTAAAGATATGGCTAGGCAAAAGCAAGGCTCTGTACCTTTATTTGGTTAAGAGGATTCCTTGAAAAGATGCGAAACCCCTCATATGAAATGGGAAAGAATGTATGTATCATGAGTATAACAAGAGTTACGCTCTGCAAGAGAAAGAATATCATGAGCTCCTCACACAACAATATCTCAAGTATTTGCTACCATAAGCTGGGTACAACTCATACAATTTGCAAAAGTACGACAAGTTCTGCAGTTTGATCAATGTAACACCATAGAAAAGATAATGGTCCTCACGGAAGAGACCATTAATTTTTTCAAAAGAAAAGGCAACTTGAATATTTTACTACAGAGTGTCCATTTATAGGCATAGTGGGGATAGGCACATCAATGAATGTTCATTCGAAGTATGATAAGCATTATATGATTGTATAATCAGGTACGTGCAAGGAAGGACAGATGTATCTAGGACATCCAGTAAGGTAGCTTCTTTATGAAGTCTCAATTATTATGAAAAGACTTTTAAATAAACGCCAGGCAGAATTTTAAGATGAACCTGCTCCCCCAATGTGAAATTTGGTGAAAAGCAATTAATAAGGTCTCATTTATATCACAAGAGTCATGAGTGAAGTGGCACCAAATGTATCTACAGGGTTTTTACAATTACCTCATATATGAGAGATTCTACACCCGTTAAGTATGGTAACTGTCCCAGGAAAAAGTATTCCCTCTCGCTGCAAGCATCAGCAGAGTATTTGGCACACCACAGAGGTTTCTGTGCAGGGGCGAAGAGTTAGTGCAGTAACCTGGGCAACTTCTAGGGACAAAGGCCCTCTGCCAGTGAAGAAGAGACCAGAAAGCAGACTAACCTCAAAGAAGTTCAGTACTATTAAGGCAAAATAATTAAGGGACCAGATGATGTCAAATTTTGTGAAGTAGAAGTAGAATTTGGCAGCACTCTCGAAATTTGACTGGTCGAGAATTTGAACAGGAAGACCGACACCATCTTCAGCCTGCAGGATGCATTTTCAATAATTCGCACGTGATTATTCAAAAAGAACATCAGCAATGATCATTCCAGCAGGAGGAAAACAATTATAGGTTCATTCCCCAAGATAGGGAATAAGCGCATATACAGAACACCTATCCTCAATAATATAGTTTACAAGCTCATGGTTCTCATACGCAGACAAGTCAAAAGGCACTAAAGCAGTGGGCCACGATTGAAACAAAGAAAGCAAGATATAGAAATGGAAGCTGGGCGGGGAAGAAACTCAAAATAGTTGTTTGCAAGCTCAAGCCAAGATTAGCTAGAAAGAAGCACTCAATATAATCTTGCTCGAAAGGTCCTCACTCCTCGTCGATCGCTCTTTTATCAGTTCGACGTTCACATTCCAATGTCTCGCGGCTAAATTGCCGTAGACAAGATCGAGACTTTTCGCGTTCCCGTCACGTAACCCGATTCTAACGGACTCAACGACTCGGGAAAGATCGCAAACTCAGACCATCTCACCTCAACAGCTAACAACAGCGCAGTGCCATCAGTCAGCGACGATCTCAACGCGGCGAAAAGCGATCGCCGCGATCGCAGCGTCACAACGCCACCTCCGACGGCAATCCGCGATCGCGATTGGAAGGAAACAAAAAACCTGTTGAGCTCATGCTACGGAAGTCCTCCATTCGTCGCGCGCCGGAGAAGACGACGCGACGTCCCAGCGCAAATGCAGCACGCGCTCGTCAACCAAAACCGACTCGCGGGATCGAACACGGAAGAGAACGAAAGACGGAGAGAGAGAGAGAGAAAGCGAGCTGGCGAGAGAGAGTCGCGCTCGCTCGCTCGCTCGCCGGCGGGGCGCGAGGGGACGGGAGGGGGGGCTCACCAGATCGACGAGAGTGGCGGCCTTCTGGTACGGGGAGCCGTAGGCGAGGGCGTCGGAGCGGCGCTTGAAGCGGTCCTTCCTCCGCCGCGCGTCGCTGCTCTCCCCGTCCAGCAGAGGATCGTTCATGTCGCGAAGCCGAAGCCGAAGCCGAAACGCCTCCGCGCGCACAGAGAGAGAGAGAGCTGAGGAGAGAGAAAGAGACAGCGCGCGCGCGAGAGAAGATGGCGACGACAGTGGCCGTTGCCTTTGCTGCGAGGGAAGGAGGACGCGGAGGAGGATGACGACAGGAGGGAGTGAATACGTGTCGAGCCCGCGTTTAGGAGCGCCGAGAAGATTCGGTACAGTAGCGACGGGATGTCGGCATTTCAGTAACTTTTGCCCTTTAAGAATTCCGAGAATTAACGTAGATCCTAAGTATCGGATCAGTGCTGTTTCTCGGAAGCGATTTCCCTCTCCTCTTTTTGCATTTCCCAGCATCATCTTTTTTTCTAATTTAAATGGGGGTCGGCCGGGATATTTTCTATTTCTCTTCTGGGTAAAAGATATAAGGGTCACTTAAGGCTGATCGAGTGTGTAATTTGATTCCGAGACTTTAAATTAATTAAATATGTTCCCTCGAATTTTTGTACATGTTCAAATTGAAGGATGATATTAAATATTACCAAAAAATAAATTAAAAATTTATTGATCACATTATATATTAAATTAAATTTCAGAAATCATATTCAATAAATTTGAAATTCAAGGGCAATATTAAATATTAAATTAAAGTTCACCAAAGTTGAGGACTTTTTGTGTCCTTGTCACTTATCTATAAAAGGCTAAGTGAATCAGTGTAGGGGACAAGGACAACAGAAAGAAGGCTCCCAACTGCACGTTATAATTATTAAAAGAAAAGTTATCATTTTTAGATTTAATTTCTTACTTTAAAATATCTCTGTAGTATTTTCTCTTTCTTCCTTCTTGGCCAGATTTGGATCACATATGGACCCGGGAGAGAAGGACCTCCCCTTGCTCCTGCACCCATCAATTATGCCGGATTTACTTTGTCTTGGGTACGGATGCCAGATGGGGCATACCCGCGGCTTATGGAAAATGACACCGTACAAAGTCAAACAGCTCACTTAAAATAATTCAGGAAAATTACAAAAGAAAAATAGTAGAGCGAGAATGCGTGAAGCGAATGCGTGTCGGGCCCGCGTTCAGGAGCGCCGAAAAAATTAGGTGCAGAAGCGACAGGGGTGTCGGCAGTTCGGTAAACTTTAACCCTTTAATGCACTTATGCGGATTAAGAATACCAAAGAATTAACGGAGATCCTAAGAATCGGATCAATGCTATTCTCGGAAGCCAATTTCTCTCTCCTTTTTTGATTTCCGCATTTTCATGTTTTAAATTTAAATGGGTAGACTGGGATATTTTCTCTTTTAGATGAACAATATAAACTTCGACCAAAGAAAAAAGATAAACAATATAAACGATTCTTAAACTTTCATCAAATATATAATGCAATTCATGAACTTTAAATTAGTTCGATATATTCTTTATCATTTTGATACATGTTCAAATTAATTCATATTTTGTATGAAAAAGTTCAATATTTTTAGGAATTAAATTGAATATATACTGTAACTCCAAAAATCATATTGAATAGTTAACAATTTATAAATCATATTATATATTAAATTAAAATCAAAAGATTATATTAAATAAAATTAAAATTTAAAGATCATATCACGCGCTAAATTAAAGTGAAGAATTATTCGTGTCCTTGTCTCTTTACACTTTTTCTTGATATTTAATAGGGTAAAGTGAGTCAGTGTACGGGATAAGGACGACATATAAAGAAGCCCCTAACTGCACTGCAAGAAATAATTATTAAAAGAAAAGATTTATCTTAAGTTTATTTTTTTATTTCAAAATATCTCTGTACTTTTTTTTTTTTTTGGGTCAGAAAAATATCTCTGTACTTTGTTGGCCAGATTTGGATCGCATATGGACCCTGGAGGCCGTCCACTTGTCCACATACCCATCAGTCATGCCAGATTTTTCGTGGGTACGGATGGGGCAGACCCTACTTATGGAAAATAACACCGGACAAAGTCAAACATCTCACTAAAATAATTTAAGAAAATTTCAAAAAATAATTAGTAGTTATACGCTTTCAAGGGGTCCAAGGGGAGAGGGAAGAAAAGCTAAAACAAATCGACACTCGGTAGTTATAATGAGATAATGGTTTGGTTAAGGGAAAAAGACGTGGATCTAAACCTGTTAGTTTTGCAGACAGGTCAACATCAAAATCCCAAAATATATTATTTGTTTTTTATGGGTTTTATTTAATACGTGCACATGACCATGAATCAAGGAGGAATCGTGTGGAACGGAGTCCCAACCACAGGTCAAAAGATAAGCCATCCATCTGAACTTTTCTTACAATGTCGTCGTCGCACCACGAAACCATTTTTTGAACTCGACGGGCATGTTAGGAGTGCATGACAAACCAGAATTTCTATTCCAGAAATAATTTTTTTATTCCAGATCTGTTTCTAGAATAGAAATGTTTGATAAACTTATTCCGTTTTACTATTTTTGGAATAGAAATCAGAAGCAGAAATTTTTTACTTCTCTATTTCTGGAACAGAAATAAGAAATAAAAAATTGTTCTCATCGTTTGTCAACCGGTCCTTCATCCATTGCCGCCAACCCCATTCGCCCGGTCGCCACCCCCTTACGGCCCCGCATGCCGCCAATCGCTACCCCTACCGCCGCCATACCGTCGCCATGGCCGCCCGCCACCGATCGCCGCCACATCATCATTAGTTAATCCTCCCATTCGTCACCGCTATCCGCCAGCGTCATTATCCGAAAGGAAGAAATTTTGTGTTGTTATCAAACGAATTTATTTTTATAATAGAAATTTTGTGTCGTTATCAAACAATTTCTATTTTTAGAGTAGAAATTTTATGTCGTTATCAAACGAATTTCTATTTTTAGAGTAGAAATTTTATGTTGTTATCAAACGGTTATTTTTGCTTAAAAACTCTTCTAAAAATAGAAATTAAAAAATCTATTTCTGTTCCAAAAATTATTTCTGGAATAGAATGGTTGTCATGCGCGCTTAGAGTTCAAAAGAGGTAAATAGTTGCAGAATTTGAGTATTTTCTGAGAACCCCATTGATGAACGAGCACCAGAATAGAACCGCCATATCGAACACCAAACAACATCGAGCAGATGGAGGCGGTGTAAGCTGCGAAAATGACACCTAATTCGGAATTTATTGTCTTTAAAAGTAAATCGACGACGATCCAAAACTTCAACGCTTTTCATCCATTGCCCTCCATATCACTAGTTCATCCTTCATTTTGGATAGGTAGGACACCTTAAGATGATTTAAATTAAGTTTACGTCCAATCCATAACTCAAAATGAGTCAATGAAACAACTTTGACATGAATACGATTTAAAATGTAAAGTATTGTTTTTAAAGCTTAATCTCACAAAAAATCGGAGAAATTGGTCCTGGTAACAATACTCATCATCATATCCATTTAAGTACGATTGCTCTTTTTCACCACACCATTTAGTTCATGCTCTTTTTCACTACACCAATTAGTTCAGTCCCAAGCATAGTAAACTAAGTTACTATCTCAAAATCCTTCAAATATTTGACAAATGGCTCTTTTAAGTTGTCCAGCATGGTGATGCTTGCCAAAATATTCACATATCTCACAACCATTATGACTTTTCTCAATTGTTTCTTAACTTCAGTATGTAAAATCTTGAATTTGTCAATAAACTCGGATTTTTCCTTAATCAAGCATAGATACCCATATCGAGAATAATCATCAATAAATTTGATGAAATAAAAATTTCTACACAAGGTTCTAATCAGTGTGAATGACCTTAAACAGGTTACAAATCCAAATTACAATTTTCTTCTTTATCTTAAGTCATTTTATATTTATAACAGTTTACACAAAGACTTTAGGTAAATTTTAAGAATAGGCAGGATGTTAGGCTTTATCAGCCTTTCTAATATTTTTTTTAGAATTGTAACCAAGACGTTTATACCATAATGCATAAAACTGTTCATTAAGTACGAGTCTTTTGGAAACAACATTTTGAACTGTATAAGTGGTGTATATATCATTGAGAGTTAAACACAACCATATCGCAGTACCCAACCTACCTTATTTGAATTAAAAAACATAAAAATATTATTGCTCTTTATTTTAAAATAGTAGACACACATGTCCAAACAAGATGCAAAAACTAAGTTGTGTCTAAAAGAAGGTATGCAAGTTCCTTAATATCAAATTAAAACCAAAATTTAGAATTAAAATAAAATGTCCGAGCTTTGATTCAATCTAATTTAGCTTCTTCCAGTTTATGAATCCTTGTACAATAAACGAAGCATGATTAATTGTACCACTAGGAGGCTTCTGATAGGTTTAACTTATAAACAAATGTCAAGGAATTATTACTTACATGTTCATGCTTGTACAACCATATTTCACATTTATTGCGGTCTTTCTTTTGCGATCTTTCTTCCTATAAAAGTAGAAATCGTTACCATCATTCTTAAAGAATGCTTTCTTAGGACCTAGGCTGTTAAAAAGACCAACAGTTTCATGAATTTCTTTAGAAGTACAATTTTTGAACCCATTACTCTTCTCATTGCCAGAATTAAAGGCATACGGGACAATGTGCCCTTAAGTTTCTCTTTCTCATTAACCATCTGCATTATCAGGTCATTAATTAATTGACTAGGTCTTGGGAATTGTAATTAATCGAGATAATCCCAAAATCCGGAGGAAGAGTGTTTAAGGCTTAATCCACAATGCAAGGAATAGGAATAGCAACGTTGTGAGCCTAAAGATTTGGGAACAAAGCTATTATCCTTAGAACATAATCCCTAACTCCACTAGAACCATTATACTTTATGTTGAAGAGTGCTTGTAGATGTGTCCTACTCTTAGTATTAGACGAGACACGATATCAAACAACCGAGGCTTCCATCATCTGATTAGCAGTGTAATCAACTGGTTTCTCAAGTATTCTTGAATGTATCGCTTCATAGATAACAAACAAATCCAATTACTCTTTTCCCAAGCAATAAAGTTTGCATTCTAGGCTTCTATATTGTCAATAGTACATCCGTTAGCTTATCAGATAATATAAACATCTACCAGCTTCATCCCAAACAGAAAATCATTTCTCCTTTTTTTAAAGTTTGAACTAATAAAAACTCCAATTATCACAATGGAGTTACTGTTGACAGAAAAAGTAACTGAAAACAAGCAACATATATTATATAACTTGAAACCATATAAGTACACAACCTAGAGTTACATATATCATCGTATAATCATCATTGGGCAAGATACATGACATGCAGTTACATACTCTCCACATGATAGCAACCATGGAAATATATTCCAACCTTCCACTTTTGGTGTATGAATGACTAGTATGAATCACTCCTTAATCATACATATCCCTCTATAAAATAATACACAATCACCTGCTTTAAGAGTATGACCACATATTAGAATATGAGATATCCCACAATAATATGAGATCAATATATCTCAAACTTAATTAAGTGTGACACTCTAACGGTCACAACTTGATTGAATCATTAAATCTTTATATATGAAAAATATAAACTTTATGTCTCACATTCATCAAATACATGTAATTTTAGGCTTGAAGATGGGCAATACTAAAATCATATGTCATGTCAATTACAATACTCTATTTATTGATACATATTAAACCTCATGCATTTTATCCACGCTCTACACATTCTTATGTGATGATATACATATGAGTTAGCATATGTATTTCCAAAATCATTGGGAAAAAAAAAACACATGCATAGAGGAAATATGCAAAAATACTTTAAAAATACAAGTATTTAGGATTTTATATGTATTTTTACATCTATAAAGGCATCAAATATGTAAAATAAATACACATCATAGAAAATCTCAATACAAGCCAAGATTGCTCTAATTCGAAGCTCCCACACGCTGCTTGACCGCACTCTCGGCCAGCTCAACCGACTTGAATGACCAATCCAACCGTTTACGGTTGGCGATTTGACTAGCGTTGGTTCGACCTATTGACCGATCTGGGTCAACAATAAACCAAGTCGAGCGGTTCAACAGGTCGGATTTTCAGGTCAAGTAACCTGATCAATATCAATCCCAAAGCGTTGCATGTGCTAGCATCGCCGCACATGGGGGTGCATGCTCAACGCACACCATTGCTTAGCGATGCTTAGGGGCATGTGCAGCCTCCCTTGGTGGCACGCTACATGTCAAAATATTTGCCTCGACGAGTACAATCCATTTATGTGATAAAAATCAATTTTCATTAGACAAAAGATTCCCACAAAAGGCAAAATTTGTACATTCCAATTCCAAACTATAACCGCTCTGATACCACATGTAAACTGCGAAAACGACACCTCCAAAACTCCATAACTAGAATCCAAAACACATAATTGAATAAAAGAGATTTTTGTATCTGATTTGGAATCCATTATTCTTAATGCAAAGCAATGACAATACGAAGCTCAAGCGCTTCTCCACTATTACCCTATGTATCCCAATTCTTACCTAACAAATTCCAAGTTACTTTAGTGTTTTATTAGTAGGTCAAGCTCAAAAGAAAAGGGATAGAACCAGTATACATTTTTTTTATTTAAATTTTGAATTAAACTAGTATCCAATCAAAGGATAAATGATTTTCTAAAAGTCATCTTAGTAATTTCGCCATTTCTTTTAAGTCTATTTCTTCTCACTGGTATTGAAAGAAAAGCGTGGGATATTCTAGCATTTTCTACAACGATAAAAATGTCTTTCGTTCAAATGGAAGGTTCTAGCATGAATTAGTTTATGAGTAAACGAACTAATAATTAATAAAAACAAAAGAACTAGTTCTTTTTTTTTATTAAGCCCATTCTGGTATGGATCATCCTATTATTTATATCAAAATTTAGTAATGTATTAACTACATCTTTTGGCGTAATCATTTGCTCCATGGATATAAATTAACATATTATGTACTAATAATTGAATTTATTTTTTCATTTTCATCGACTCGATAAGACTACCTCACGCTCAGCATCATTTGTAAGGATATTTGTGTTAATGGGATTAATTAAAAAACTTCAGCATTATTTATAGAGTTTTAAGCCATCGGCTCTTTTATCATAGGCCGAGCTTTTCTCAACCCACACTAACCAACCCCATATTAGACCAATTAAGAATCTTTATAAATATCGTAAAACGGTAAATTACAATATCAATTAATGTAACCCACATAAAAAAAAACTTCTATAGGCGACGCAAAACCTGTAACGTCACAGCAAATGAAGCGGAACGGAAAGCAATATTATGCAACAAAAATCACTCTCGCATTGTACAGGACATCAGTGTTCTCTAACCGAGACGGCATGTTGAGTAATGTGCACAAAATTTACTCATATCGGAAGTCAGAAACTCGTGTTGCAAATTATAGAGTTGAAATTCGCAGCTGTACAAAATTTACCCACCAACGCAAACAGGCAATAGCAACCGTGGCAAAAAGAACTACATACGTCTGGTTCGAACCAGTTTATCTGAAATGGTCCATGTAATGCGGTCCGCTGTAACCTGTTATCTCGTATCGAGGTCTTCAAAATCACGCCCGCAACCAGCCAAAATGACGACATAAAAGAAATCAGGCTTGGTCCCATTTTTTCATCTCTACACCCTAAGAAAAGGCTAGCTGAAAGCTAGAGAACCAGGGTGGGCGAATTGAAGGCGAATAAATAAGAAGGGAACAGTAACATGCAATTGACTACCAGTTACAGAGCTGACACAATCAAATTTAGAGACTGACTACCACTTGCGGTTGCATATATTTGACCAAACGCTACCTAAAAGATATAATACGTACATAGCAACCATTGACAACTCGTACATGCAACCATGAAGCAACTATAGCACAACTGAAATTATAGCACTTGAGATTTTGCTGCAGTTCAGGTGGAAGGGAGACGAAATATATCTTTATAGTCTAACAATGTTAACATGCATATGCATCAATCATCTATATATAGTACGTCCCTCTATACTCATCACCAACCAAAACAGGGAGCCATGTAGAACTTATGAGATTAACATGTGATGCAATAAACAAATGCAATTCTAGCAATCCAACCAGTAAACCCTACCAAAATGACAGCATTTGATACTGAAATTTGATTAAGGGTAAAGACACCAATGACAACTTGACAAAACTATCCATTGAGTACTTATTCTATCTATGCCCTTTAAGGTACCAAAAACAGATCTTTTGGAAATTCTGACGAATTTAACTTCCAATTTTCTACTCTTGCATTAATAGCAAACATGGTGAACAATGCTTGGAAAACAAAATGAGTCTGCAGGACTTGAAAATGAAGTTTTACCTGTATGCTACATAATTAAGGTTGAGGACAAGTGCATTTTGCTTTGTCAAGCTCTGCGCTCAACATATGATGAAGCAGGATATCAACTCTCTGACTTCTTGTCTTTGTGCTGTATTAAGCCAGGAAAAGACACAAAGATAACATATCACGCAATAATCAGAAGATAAGTATCCCTAAATAGTGTCCAAACAGTACATACCCGACTGAACGAGGCCGCCTGCCCCTTATTTCCTATATAAAGGGGATCGAAGAGATTAATAGAAGCTTGATTCTGATAATATCTGGCAACTGGACAATTCTATGCTGACACTGACACATGTACCTAAAAAGTCATCATGACATTTTTCTAAGTATTGGATTATACACACCTCATCCTGTCCCTCGCAGTTTTCTGATGATTCAAGATCCATTTCAGTAAAGAATGCCTCCAAGACAAAGGCGACAACCTGTAATCACATGGTAATAAAAGTGCATGCTCTTAATTTAACAATTGCCACAGAACTCAACGATACAGTTTCAACCATCAGCTGGGTTTTTCTTTAAGTTTTGATGTATTCTTTTATATGACTGAAGAATAAGAACATCATAATTTCATTGATCTGATTGTTTTTCACTTGTAATACCGTTTCAGTCAATCACTCAAAAACAAGCCACCTCATGAAGTTTCGAGTTCCAAAGAGGAGAGATCACAATAAGTAAGAAGATGAGAATGCTTGAACATGCTTATTATTAACAGAATCTAGTAAATAGAGTTCATAGACTGATTGCCATATTTGGCGAAATGTTCTCGAAATTGACTCTCGAATTGTCCATGCCATTAATTTACTGCAACAGTAAAGAAGCCTAACTTGTTTAGATATTATTCTAAGATATCCATTTCACCTATCTGGAGCATACTGCTGAATGATTGGTATACCATATTATAGGGGAAAAATATGCATCAAAGTAACATAGATCAAGAGACTAGGAAGTAGAAAGTTCACATTTTTCTAGTCAGGGCACCTTATATTTCCAGCTCAGTTTGGATCTATCTCTAATGCAAGTATGGAAACTGATAAAAGGCAATTCACTTCTTCAGCAACAAAAGGTACACCTGCTGGCCATTTCCAATAATCTACAGCAGTTGAGGTAAAGGCCCCTTCTCCAGCACTAACATGCTTGAAGTGTACTTTTTGATGAGTGGAAATACACTAGTGGAGGAAAAGAAGCATGACAGATTGTACAACCAATGGCCTAGGAAGTTAATGCACTACCTAGTCACAGCCTTGTCTAAATTGTTAAAGAGACTATCTCTAGTGCAAGTATGAAGACCAATAAAAGGCAGTCAACATCTTCAGCAACTACAGTATATGTGCCAACCCTTTCCCACACAGCCTACAGTGCTTGAGAGAAAAATTACAACGGTATTATAGAAAAATTATCTTCTCGATAGTTGCAGAAGCTTAGCTGAGCTAAACCAACACAAGGTTGTACAATCGGCCTCATGCTAGGATAAATGCATGATTGATAGTCTAAGCAAGTTGACCCAATAGATCTGCTGCAGAAATAAGTCATTTTGCATGGATGTCTGGCATATGGATTTTGATTTGAGAAGAAGCATTTTAGCTGGCTTGCTTGTAGAAAACAGCGTCTTCTCAAAAACTTTTCCACGCCTTCTCTTATTCTTGTTGCTTGTTTAATTAAATTAACAAACTTTCTTCAAGAGGGAAATGCACTCTGGAATGTTAAACTCAATGATATGTTCCTGTGATTATTAAAAAAGACTCACCAAATTCAAGAGCAGTAGAACAGTTATTAAGTAGAAGCTGATGAAATATATGAGGCTCCAAGAGGTCCCTGTTAGTTCCTTGTAGCTCTGGAACATAGCAAGACAATAAAGTTATACATAAGACATTCTGTCATTAGGAACAAAACATGATATTTCAGATAGTATGTAATGAGTGGTAGCACCTGCATCCAGGCTTGCCAGTTGCCCATGACTAACAAATTGAAAAGTGTCACCATTCCATTTGGATAGTCATTAAAATTAAAAAGCAAATAGCTAACTAGTGTCAAGAAAAAGCAATCCAAATAACAAAATCTATCACCAACTAGCAGAAAAGTAGGACATGAAATATATTTGGTGAAGCTATCTACAAGATGAATACAAATTAGCGTTATTAGAAATACTCTCAAACTATGACATGTACCAGTATTTTCCCCCTTTATGTAGAAGAAATTTGGCCATAAAGGTTTAAAGATGATCTTAAAGTCTACAGGCATTCATTTTGATGACTTAGCTCCAAGTACTTTCCTTTGAATCCTTATACATAAAGCTATGATTTTTTATGTAATAAAAATGCTTGCCACAAAAGATTTAAAGATGATATCAAAGTCTAAAAGGCAATCATCTTGACGAATTTGCATATTCCAGTAATCATAGATAAAGAATTTAGTTCCAAGTAGATTCTTTTGAATCCTTAGTACATAAAGCTATGATTCTACAGATTAACTGTTCATTACTTCTTGCCCTTTTTTCTAGAAATCTGAATTGTCTCTTTTTTATATGGGATGTTCATTGTCAATTGAAAATCAGCTATGGTTTTCTAATTGAAACATATAGTGCATTTTCACCTTTTTGACATTATTTCAGCCCTTTACAGTCATTGCTTCAAAGAGGTGGAAGAAACAAAGTTATTTCTTTTGGGTGGAGCAGGGACTGGGGAGGGAAGGGGTGCATTTTTAGAAAGATTAAGGAGGAAGAACAAGACAATACAAAGGATACTTATCAGCCGCAAGATCAGTTTCTTCCAATTTGGAGTTCCCGGCATTGACGATCCCACCAAAGATCTACAGAAGATAATTTCAAAGTTTAAAGCTGAATTAACTTGAGAAGATGAATATATGTATAAGGAAGACATTATATGTCATTTTTAGTAAATTCAACTTATGACACTAGGAACAGCTAAGGATATCGTTCTCAGAAAATTCAGCTGGTAATGCTGGAAAGAGCCGTAAGGTTCCAACCATTTATCATCATCCTTATTTGATATTTAAGAGTGGTTGACGTATGGTCTTTTCGCATCAGCTAACAGAGTAGCAGAGTCTTCCTTTTTCCCTTTTAAAAATAGGAATGCAAGTTTGATGACAATATGTTAATATATTTAGTTGAATGGAAATGCTTGCTCCACACTATTTAAACTTAACATGGAAGGAGTTGATATTACAATATTTTGCTGTAGAAGAAAAGATAGTGGACCTAAAAAATAAGGTTGCTGATGAAAAAGCAAGCATGCAGGAGACCACCCAATCTTCTTCACCACAGAAAGATATGTATGAGATAAACCACTATTCATAATACCAATAAGGAGCAAAAGCAAAAACATCCAGCAGATGATCCACAGGACAATTCTTTGTTTGAGGACAAAAAGAGGAGTATCTGATACCTGTTCTCCAAGAGAGCAGAAAATGCACAGTACACAAAAGATGATTCCAAGGTATGGCATCAAACTTGGTAAGAGGGTCAAGAATGTAGCGACAAAAGCTCGGTATCGTTTAACATGCATCAGCAGCCTTATCAGTCTCAGCAATCTAGCAAGAAGAAGGTACCGAATCCTGTAACAAAGAAATGTAAAAAAAAAAAAAAAAAAAAAATTTGTCTTCAAGTGTATACAGAAGGCACAGAAGCTACATTACAAAGAATAATGAAATTTTCTTTGGCAAACTCAAAGAAGCAGTAAACACACCGTCCTGCCAAAATAGCATCGAAGGACCCACCCAGAAAGATCATAGTTAATATTTCGTCCCCATCAACATATGAATCTTGATGTACATTCTGTCCTACTTTGTTGATTCAATGTAGCCTAAATTATATTAGTTGACCAGTTTTTAATCAAAGAAAGGTATCTGTAAACTGGACACTATACATCATTATGATCAACTCCACCATGTTGTCACTGAGAATGGAATGAGAAAAACAAACTGGGCTATTCCATTATGCAACCTAGCATGATAGTTGCAGTCAGCCTAAGGGTAATGGATAATTGGTTGATGTTTAGTAGGAAACTGGAAAGGAGTCTTCATTTTACCTCCTGTATGTCCAATTTTTTCCGTAAATGTAGATTACATAATTCAAGAAAATCCAAAATTTTCCAGTCCAATTACAGTTCATTTATGAATACAATCAAAAGGTGGCGTGAGGATTTGCTCTGACTTGCAATTCCAAATATTCCAATGCAAGTCTCCCAGCCATCCTATCTGAGCATCTTTCAAGCACTTTACTTACCTTCTAGTCATATTCAAGGGCCTACAGGTAATCTCTCATGTAAACTATTCTAAAATCTTGGACCATGTTTGCCATGGCCATGTGAACCAGCAAGAACCTCATTAAGAATTGCTCATCTGCAACTGAAATGATGTTCCTCTCCAGGACTTTCATGTCTAGATCCATTAGCAGTCTAAATAGTAAAGTTCCTAAAAGCAGGGCACTTGCAACATCCCCCTCATGGACCTAAAGCATTCCAAACTGATACAAAGCGAAAAGAGTAGTGGGATATATCAAAAACTCATATCATGCATACCATTCTCCATTTGAAAGAAAGTCAAGCCCATTAGGAGCCACAAAGGTGATAGTTTCTCCAATGACTGCAAAGGAGCAAGTACCAGTTCAGAAATGCAGTGAAACTTCACGAGCTTTAACATTTCTAGGATATGGAAATATCCAGACATGATTATTCGACAGCTGACTTGTTAATAGCAGATATCCTAGGACCTCAACTATGTTCACTGTCATGCCATCAAGTTATTTTACATATCTCTCGAGAGACTCTTTAACTATATTTTATGAGCTTTGAAAATGCAAAGGGATATGTTTTACATGTTCTAATGCCCTGTGACTTTGACCAAAAGAAAAAAAAAAGTCTTGTGACATGTGAAATAACTACACTTCGCTCATTGTTTTTGTTTTGAAAATATGTAGCATTACTCTCACCAAGTTCCCTTGAGGCACCATTGCAATCGTAAGGTCCCATCAAACATAAGTAGAGCAGCTGCAACTCATTGCAGTCACCAAGTTGACAACCATTAATTATACTATTTGTGATAAGTTCTTATCGCTTACTTATTCAATGAATCATTTAAGTCAAAACTCTAAACTGATTAAAAACTCAACAGATGCATAATTACAGTCCCTAATTTCTTTTATCATAAAACATAAATTGGCCTATGGTGAAAATTTACGGTCTTCTAATGATAATAAGGTTCTCAACATTAACTTATTCAATGACATCACATTACCTAAAGTCTGTAATTTATGTGAAACTAGGGGTCCAATAAACTTAGCGATGCTTCATCTTATTTTACATTCAGCTGATCATGGACTTCCTCTTTTTTACTTACAAACCTTATAAACTTATGGAGAAAGTAATGCCCTACTGAAAATAACTAGATAGAAATGCAATTCTTACAAAGAAAGGCAGTATGTTCAATAATCACATGCAACGCATGCGCATGAAGGCCTGTTTTATATATCTCAATCACAACAAATTCCAGGATCAACAAAACTGACTACTAATTTCAGAGAATTCAATGGTTTAAAAAAACTATCCACAATTGGGAAAATGTGTTCCATTATATATTTGTATGGACTGTAGCGGCATCATAGGCATCAATTGGAAGTAAGAACATTTATATGTTAGACAGTTTATACACGCTGAAAAAATTATTTACCTATCACTCAGGTGATCAGAAAATCAAAGCGGTTTTGACCATCCCTCCAATAGTTCTCGAACCCGAACGAATAAACTTTCAATGCCATCTCAAGTACATAGATCCAACCTGTGGGACAAACTAGAAATATCAATCACAACAGCATATTACAATCCCTTTAAAAGAACCAACCTAAATTCAGAGGATATGACAATCAACTGATACAAAATCCAAGATATAACCAGTGCAAATTAATTATCTCACGTCTAAGACCTACAATAATTGATGGGGTCCAAAAATCGCCAACTGAATCCCAGCGAAAAAGGATATTGAGTAGCTCAAAAACAAGGGAAGTTCCAGACAAGTAGATGTACGATTAGAAACAATGACCACACAGCTACTTTTTAAGATCCGGACAAATTGAATCTCACTTCGGCATCATGAAGACATCTGGTTCTGCTAGAAAGAGCATAATCAGATAGCAAACCACTAAAAATGAGCACAAATTAACAACTAAATTTTTTCGATGGTTCTGTGACAAAACAGCCATAACACTTGAAGACAATACAAGAAAATATCAGATCCATCCTCACTCACTCAACATCTATAGACATTTTGAACTCAGTGAAAGCACAATCAATAAAATGCCACATTACATAGAAGAGCCATGCCCCATTCCAACTGGTTCAAACTGGAATTTGATAAATAAAATTTGACATGCCATATTTATTGCGATTGTTTCCAATTCTGAATAGGAATTACAACTCATATACCAGTGTACGACGCGAACATCCAGAGCACACTTACCAAAGACAAACTCTACCTCTTGCCACACTTTTTGGCCAGAGTTGTTTTCAATATCCAGCTGTAACACAACAAGCCATTAGCTTCCTCAATATTCCAATAATTACCACAATAATGTACTAAAGGGACTGAGATAAGTGAATTGATTAGCATAAAATTATGAAAGTGAAAATAGGAGTAATGATGCTAAGTGATACATGATAAGTAGAGCAACTTTTGAGCTTTAACAGTGATAGGTCAAAGATAAGTCCTTTGCACAAGAAAACAAGTCATATAGCACTTTAGTATAGAATTGCAGAAAAGCCAGCTTGTTTTCCTTATTTGAAATCCACTAGGAGTGATAATCATTAAGTCAGCGTCTGATTTAGTTCATCTTAGTCACCTTAGAGCATGTTTTTACACTATTGACTGACATTGACTCATCCCAATATGTAAGAAGAGATCAACCATTCCAATTGCTACAAGCCTGGATGAATCCGTGACCTTTTATACAGGTTGTGCCTATCGGTAACAACTAGTTTCATATATCGAGCCTGGATAAGCTTTTATGACCCACAATATCTGATAATTGATATCTAAAACTAAACAAGAAAGAAAGATATACTTTCACTATTTGATTATCAAGAGACGTGAACTAGACAATTATCACCTTACGAGTCACTAAAGTAGTCATATTTGAGAGAGTAGAGACAAGAGCGATAAGTTCAGCATTCTCACTCATGAACATGGCCATCCATTGTGTTTAAAGCTCACTTCAGCATTGAAGACAATGCAAAATAGAAAATTGTCCAATTGTAGCTCCATTTGCATCACATGATCAACTAACCAATTAACATAAAATATCATGACTGATCTTGTGCTTCACTGTAGTGCCACACAGGGATTTGTAAAGCATGAAGTTGATGAAGGTTCAAGCCATACCGTTGTCTCAACAATCACCGCAACCAGATTCAGAATGAGAAAAAACGATATCATATATCCAAACTTTGGACTTTTCACAAAACCCTTCAACTTCTCAGAAAATGGAGAATAGTAGATTGATGGAAATTTCTCGAACAGAGAAGGCTGCACAATGGCATAACAAATGGGAGTGAAACTCTGAAGCTTCATGCCTATGTTCAGATCAGCAAAAGAATCAACTCACAACATCCTCCTTCTGGAATCTGAGGGCAATTGCATTGCAAAGATCAGCAAATTCATCCATGTTGATCTACAAAAGAAAAAGAGGATGGAAAATTCTAATTAGAGCATTGACCAGTTAACCGGCCATGGGTAGATGAACTATTGTCATGAAAATCAGTAATTGAAAATCCAAAAACACAGAAAAGAGATTGTAAATCCTTTTCAGTGTATAATGTGGTCAATTTAATCAGTGCATATCCTTTTCACACTAAGCTGTTTTTTTTTTTTTTTTTTTCCTTTTGAGGAGCATAAAGGAAGCAAGTTGGCAACGCATATGCATATTCTACACCAGTGAGATACACTAAACCAGCATATATCAGATCACATATATTCATTAGGAAGAAGAAAAATAGAAGCAAGAAGTATCAAAATCATAAAGAGCCTAGTGAAAAGAATGTTGACGTTCCACATATTTGAAACCATACAACTAACATGTGAAGAGGCAGAGAAGAAAGTCCATTAAACAAAAGCGAAATCAGTGGAAGAAATAGCAATACTAATAACCAAAGGTTTAACCAATTTTTTGATACCTTGAAGTCGTGACTATCATCCAGCTCATCAAATATGAACCCAAATTCTTCTCGCGATACCTTTGGCAGTGTCCTGGAAGAACATTCACAAGACCAGCATTGAAGGTTAGGAAAACATTTAGAAGAACCACTTTCTATGAGAAATAAGATGGCTATTATCTTCACGCCGCGATGCATAGAAGCCACACTTGATCATAGGCAAGCTTGTTACCCAGACATTAGTCAGAGTAAAAGTCAAGTGATCTGAAAGCAAATTAGTTTTCGAGATAATCTTACATCTGCAATATCGCATTCTTCTTTGTTAGGAATTTCTGCTAGAACTCTCTCTACCGCTTTAAAATTCAAGGGCACTGATTAGCATGCCATGACATCTCATAACACAAACAATTCACCACACATGTTCTTGCATATTTTCTGGAAGCTTTTACATATCTCGCAGTTGAATGCTTAACTTGACAGGATGGAAATTATAAAAAGAAAACAAGAAACAATAGTTCAAGTCATCTTGTGAGTAGGATGTTTATATACCTGTAGTTATTCAGTTCTTCCAGCAGGTGTATACACTGCTCTTTATTGATATGCCCAACATTCTATGCATGCCAAAAAAGTAACACAACGAGCAAGTAAGAGAATAACCCAAATCACTCTAGGAAAACATAAGTAAGAAGAATCCCCCAGCAGAAGCAAGAGCAAAGTAAGATGAAGAACTCTAATAATACATCACTTCAGGCTATTTATGCTCCTCACAGAGACAAAAGAGTAACAAGAAGAGAGGGAGAAGGGAATGAGAAAGAGAATATACGTTTGTCCTCCATTATTCACCTTGAGACATCCAAAGTATATTATATTTTGTGGTTCATACATGTGTCCAAGGGCCATATTCAACCAATCATGTACATACAAACCTCTTTAGTATAAAATTATATCAATAGAACATCTAACAGCTGCTCTTCTCATCAAGCATCTACATCAGATAACTTTAGCATACAAGTTGGGAACAGCAAAGGACACGTAAGGAGTCTCCAAAGCAACCAAATAATTAGCAGGTCTTAACATGCAGACAGATGCATTTGATTATGTTCAACTCTTTCTACAGCATGAGTTTGGAGACTATGCCATCAAAACTTCGAGTACCATACCAAAAACTAGCTGTCATGAATGACCGGCACAAGGAGATGCATGTTCTCCATAGATATTAGAAAACACAATGATAAGCAGAAGTTCCTTCTGAAAGGCATGCTATAAAGAGTATTTAAGAGAGGCCAACATACTTACATTCTTATCTATGAGCTTAAAGGCTTTTCTTAACATGATTTCCCTCATTCGGTCCATCTCAGAGACTTGTTTCACGAGCTAAAACAAATGAACTTAGTGTCAATATTTTCCTCCGAATACAAAAAGAACATTACAAGCCCTATGATAGTAAGTGAGATATTAAATAGACATATTTGCATGAGTTAATACCCCTAGTTCTCTGAAATAGCACTGATATTGAAAGAAAATTACCTGACTCTTGAAGCTGTCATACACGACAGCAAGGACCAAATTCGTGACAAAGTAAACCCCCAGCAGGATATAGAGGACAAAGAAAAGGGAGTACCAACGTGAAACTCTGGAAGAAAAACATATCGAAGTCAAGCAGCTGTATAACATGATGACAATATAAATTTAGGGCAAGCAAGGATGTAGCCAAACCCAAGACCTCGGTCCATATAAGGATGGACCACCACTAAGGCCAATCCCTTAGTCCTTTATGATATGTAATCATCTAAAAATAAAAATAAAAATAAAATGTTTGATTCAACTTTTAAGACAATTCTCAAATAATCGCCATTCCCAAACAAAAGATCAAGGACATATTTATGTGCCCAACTAGTCTGAAGAAATAAAGATAAAAAGTTTAGGTTACCATTATAAAAGAATTCTAACTATTAGCTAAAAAGAGAATATTCAAAGGTAAAATTAAGAGATAGAGAAAGACAGAGGGGGACAGACAAAGACAGAGAAAGAAGCAATGTCCCCATTTTAAAAAACAACTTTTTTAGCAAGCAGACGAAACAAAGCTAAAAGGCAAGCTAAGTCGCGGTCACATCTTGGGAAGATATAATCCAATAGTTTTGAGGGAAAAACCTATTTTTTCTCGAATGACTATAAAAGTTCTTCTCTTGACAATCAACAGGAGAAATTTAAAGCACTTACTTCAATTTTACTTACTTATATGCTGATATCCATACATCTGGATTATTGGATGTGGTGAATAAAATAAACATCTTAAATAAGGTGGCACCATATGAGGTAAATTCAGTCTTTCCCTGTTCGGTATCTTCAAACATAACATATGCCACCCAACTGGAAAACAAAAGAAACAGAAGCAACAGAGCCTGCAGTTTTACCAGAAAAACAGGAAAATAAGCCTAACAAAGGGAAAACATAATGTAACACAAGCTATCTATTGGCATGAATAGTGAAAATATTTGTGAAAATGTGATAATCTATCACTAACTTCAGTGAAACAAAATCGTGCAAGTGGAGCAATAGCAAGCAAAAGAGGGTCTAAACCAACCAAGACATTTAAGTAGGTCCCAAGCATCCCTGCCAGAACGAAGATGCTTGCTCGTAGTTCCCTATAATGACATGGAAAGGTAAAATTTGAGAGCATAATGTGAAAATGCAGAGATGCAAAGCTGAAAAGAAAGACCTGCCTATATTTTACTATTCATCTCAAATACTTTAGGATTGGAAAAATTCCTTTCTTCCCTCACTGTGGTAAATAAGAATAGATGTAATAAATAGATCTTTAAGATGGAAAGTACAACCTAAACTATAACGGAGAGTTTGAAAGTGTAACTCCAAAATGTAATTGGACTTAAAAAAATGACATCTTATTTCGAAGCATTTTTTCCATTTGAAACAAATATGAAAAATAATCTGCCTAAGGTTTTTCAAATTTGATACTAAAAGCAGGTCAAGCCAGCTGGGTTAAAGCAAAATTGTGGAAATAACTCAGACATACCGTATGTTCATGATGAAAAAGACAACTCTAACATAAGGTGCTGCTCTAAAAGGAAGATAGTCAAGTGCCACCACAGGGGACAAGTAGAGGGCATATGCTAGTAAATCAGCAACCAAAAGCGCTAGGCAAACAACCTGATAAATCAAGCCAAAGGTTAAACCATCATCTGAATATAAAAACAGCAGAAGGAATTTCAACATTCAAGATTTTAACAGCCTATCAATAGTGCAGAAAGCAATCCCAATTAAGAGAAGTTACTAACTGCATAAACAATGCAACTCGGAACACATGCTTCCACTTACTATCATACATGTCCAAGATCACTGCATGTAATATCAGAAGCACAAGATATTTTTCCTTAGTTGGTGACTTCATGATGAGATACTATAAGTCTTAAAGCAATGTAAAAATTACAATAAGACTGAAGCCACCATTCTCCCTTGTGAAAGTAATCAGAAATACTTTCAAGCATTTTTTTTATTTATCAAACTGTTGATAATGCTCCCAGTCAGAATACATCGCACATTGCCTTTCATGTGCCTATGAAATATCTGCTTGAAAGACAACTCAAAAGATAAAGAGCCCGTCCCTTGTCACGACTAAAGAGAAGAGAATTAACAAGTGGAAACTTCTTTTCTCCCATGATGCACCTTCTGTTCACCATCTCAGTACTCACAAAGTCCACGTGTTCAAGGCTACTAGAAACTCCAAAAAAGTGAAGCAGCTAAAAGAATAATCATTAGAGATATGGCTAGGCGAAAGCAAAGTTCTGTACCTTTACTTGGTTAAGAGGATTCCTTGAATAGATGTGAAACCCTTCATATGAAATGGGAAAGAATGTATGTACCATGAGTATAACAAGAGTTACGCTCTGCATGAGAAAGAATATCCATGAGCTCCACTCACACAACAATATCTCAAGCATTTCCTACCATAAGCTGGGTAGAATTCATACAATTTGCAAGATTATAAGGAGTTCCTCAGTTTGATCAATGTGACACAATAGAAGATATAATGGTCCTTACTGAAAAAACCATTACTATTTTAAAAGGAAAAGGCTACTTGAATATTTTACTACTGAGTGTCAATTTATAGGCCTAGTGGGCATAGGCACATCATTGAATGTTCATTCGAAGTACAACAAGCATTATGTGATTGTTTAATCAGATACAAGCAAGGAAGGATAGATGTATCTAGGACATCCTGAAAGGTACTTTCTTCATAAAGTCTCAATCATAATGAAAAGAGGCTTCAAATAAATGCCCAGCAGAATTTGAAGATGAACCTACTGCCACAAGTGAAATTTGGCGAAAATAAATAAGTGAACCCCATGAGGTCTCATTTATATCACAAGGATTCGTGAGTGAACTGGCACCAAATGTATCTACAGCATTTTCACTCTTACCTCATATACGAGAGATTCGACGCCCGTTAAGTATGGCAACTGTCCCAGAAAAAAGTATTCCCTCTCACTGCAAGCATCTGCAGAATACTTAACGCACCACAGAGGTTTCTGTGCAGGGGTGAAGAGTTAGTGCAGTAACCTTGGCAACATCTGGGGACCAAGGCCCTCTGCCAGTGAAGAAGAGACCAGAAAGCAGACTAACCTCAAGGAAGTTCAGCACTATCAAGGCAAAATAACTGAAGGACCAAATGATGTCAAATTTTGTGAAGAAGGAGTAGAATTTGGCAGCACTTTCGAAATTCGACTGGTCGAGGATTTGAACCGGAATACCAACACCATCTTCAGCCTGCAGGACGCATTTTCAAAAAAACCGTGCGTGATTATCGAAGAGAACATCGGCAGTGATTGTTCCAGCTGGGGTAACAAACTTATAGGTTCATTTAACATAGATCACGAGCTCATAGTTCTCACATGCGAACACGTCCGGAGGCACTAAAGCATTGGGCTGCGATCGAAACAAAGAAAGCAAGATGCGGAAACGGAAACTGCGGGCAAAAAAAGAAAAAAAAAATCTCGAAATGGCTGTTTACAAGCTTAAACCCACATTTTTGTTTTCCAGAATGATTACAAGCTTAAGCCACGATAAGCTAAAAAGAAGAACTCAAGATATGATTCCCAAAAAACCGACTAACCAAAGAAGAGCTAAAAAAGTCAACAAGGAGTACTCAACATAATATTGCTGGTTGCTCTTCTATTTGTTCGAATCACTCATTTCGATGTTCCACTGCTACATTATCGCGGACGAGATCAGCCTTCCCTCCGCGTAAATCCAGTTCTACTGAACTCCATTACCAGGTGAAAAACATGCAAACTTAGTGTCATCAGACTGCGACGATCTCGACGGCGAAGAGCTATCGCCGCAAATGCAGCATCGGCAAGCCATCCTCCGTCCGACCGAAACAGGATTGAGATTTGGAACAAACGCACTCTAGACAACGCAACACGCGCTCGCCCACTCCAAAAAAAATAGAAAGAAAGAACAGAGGCAATGCTAAGACCAGCTCACGGGATCGAACAGCACAAAACGAAAGACGAAGAGAAAGAGAGAGAGAGAGAGAGAGAGAGAGCTGGCGAAACGGAGCTCGTTCGCGCGAGGGAGGACGCGAGGCGCTCACCAGATCGACCAGGGCGGCCGCCTTCTGGTAAGGAGAGCCGTAAGCGAGGGCGTCGGAGCGGCGGTCGAAGCGCTCCCTCCGCCGCGCGTCGCCGCTCGCCCCGCCGTCGAGCAGAGGGTCGTTCATGCCGCGAAGAGAGCGAGAATGAGCGAGGAGCTCGATGAGAGAGAGAGAGAAAGCGCGAAGGAAGATGGCGCGATCGGAGCGCCGGCCGGGACCGTCGCTGCTGCGGCAGGAGGAGGAGGAGGAGGAGAGGGAAATGGACACGTGTCGAGCCCGTGTTCGGCGTTCGGAAGATATTGATACACAAGCGACAAAGGTGGCGGCACTTTGGTATCTTCTCCTTTAATGTACATTCGCGAATTATATAAAAAAGTAGATCCAGAGAATTAGAAAATACTGTTTTCGAAAGTGAATATGATATCAAAAATCTCAAATTTCTCCATAGATTTTTTATATCATAAAGTAAATATGTTATACTATATAAGTTTTTGAAATTTTTAAATTGCAAAAAAAGTTTGAGATAAATTTATTCTATTAGATATATTTTAGAATTTTTAGTGACTTTTTTCCTATTTCATTTTTGCATTTTCATTTTTCAATACAATTTCTCCTTTTCCCCTTGATATTTAAAGGGCTTGGCGTGCAGAATAAGGATGACATAAAGAAGCCCCCACCTGCAAGATATAATTATTACAAAAATTGTAATTTTTAGGTTTTCTTTTTGAAGATCTCTATGTAAGATGTTGGTTGGCCAGACTTGAATCGCATCAAAAGCCTGGGCACTTCCCTGTCCACACGTTTCAATCACGCCAGATTTACTTTTCTCGGGTACAGATGGCCCGTACCCATTATGGAAAATGACAACTCAAACAGCTCAAACAGCTCACTGAAAAAAATTGAAGAAAATAAACAAAAAAAAGAGGATAATCATGCGCTTTCTAGGGGACAGGGGAAGAAAAGCTAAAGGAAATCGACGCTTGGTGACATGGATCTGAATGACCACGCTTTTTGGACAGATCGGGATCAATCCAGAATATATGCCGTCATTTCCGGGCTTTCTTTAGTGTGTTCACGTTACCATGACGAGTCGAGGGGCCATGTGAACTGGAGTGCCCACCACAGATCTAGGATGGGCCATCCATCTGAACCTTTTTTGAAGTCGGTGGGCATGTTTAGAGTTCAGAAGAGGTAAATTATGGTACGTTTCATACCATCCTAATCTAGAAAATAATTTTTATTTATAAATAATTTTTCTTATTCTATTTCGGAAATAAATTTTAAATTTTTAAAAACACTTGATAACTATTTTAAAAAAATCAAAATAGAAATGCATTTGATAAGACTTTTAAATTTTTTTATTTCTTTTAATTTTTTAATAAATTTATTATATTTTTCTTAATTTTTATATTTTTTTCTTTTTCCTTTTCTCTTCTTCTTTCTAGTCACCGGTCGCCCGCGACAAGGTCCGATGAACTCGCCGGAGCCTTGCTAGGCTAGGGCAAGGTCCCGCGAGCTCGCCAAAGGCTTGCCTGGCCACCGTGAGCCTCAGCCTCACTTTGGCTCTACATCGCCGGAGGTCGACAACTCTCCGACGAGATCGCTGGCTATGGCCAAGGCTAGCAATCGGCTAAAAGGAATAAGAAGAAAAGGAAAGAGATGATAGAATAAAAAAATTAAACTTGATTTTAAGAATTTTTCCTAGAAAGAAGAAGTAATTATTTTTCTACTTCTTGATTCTATTCCAAATATATTCCTGAGAATAAAAAATTTACCGAACAGATTTCCTTCTTTTTTTTTTTTTTAGGAAACAATATAATAGAATCAGCTATTATCAAGAGTGTTATCAAATAAGTCCTTAATTGCAGAATCTAGGTACTCTTCGAAAACCCCCCACAACTAGCAAGGACCAAAATAGGAACCACCATCTCCGACACCAGACAAGGTGACAACCACTCGCAGAAGCTCTCGAATCGTTTCAAGGACTGCCAGAAAACGAAATGCTTGAGCCCCGCTTAAAGTGACTTCTGAATATTCTTGTTATGCCGATATTCTGTCATGCCGCGCTTGCATCGAATTTGAAGATCAAGATCGAGCAGATGGAGGCGGTGCACGGGCTGTAACGCCAAAGCAAATGAAGCGGGACGGAAAGCAAGATTATGTAACAAGAATCGCTCTCGCATTGTACAGGAGATCAATGTTCTCATCATGTCCCTTCCCAAACTCAGATTAGGTAACAAATATATGCATTATGCAATGAAAGAATCACAAAAATTACGAATGTGTAACTACCTCATCATGCTATAGTAAGATCACAAAAATCTCCACCGATGGCATGGGGGACTCCCCAGTTGCATACTAATGAATTCAAGCGGTACTCAGTAACTAATTACACCAGTAGATGGGGTATAAACAGTACAAAAAAAGAAGCAGAACTATGAACACCCTTGCAATGAAATCCAATTGCAAGGAGCTGGAGAGTCGCCATGGTCATGCCCAAGAACTTTGGATCAAGTCTCTCAGATTCTACAGTATTTCTACATCTCACGTTGACTTCCAGCCTGACCAAAATGGAAAAATGTCTCTCAGAATGTCGCACCACCACCAGTACTCAGAGCAGACCAGAAAAGGATCCTCACTACAGACCAATATGCACACCAAAGCTTGTCAGAAATCAGGCAAGGCATTGAGTTAATGAGTTGAAAGATGTAACGCAAGGAAAAAAGAGTCAGCAACAAAAACCTGAAACCAATGAGAATAAAGATATTTTGATTGAGCACGAAAACCTGGGGGAGAATCCCCATGTCAATAGTATTAACAACAAAGAAACAGAAACTTGAACCATACTGCAATTCAAAAATGATTTATTCAAAGCACATCAGATAGATAATCCAGAATTACCAACATGCCAGGTTAAACCCACCTCACTGATCTTAATGCACCAACAACTTGATTCATAAAAGTTTAACCAAATAACTGAACAAAATAGAAAGAATTTTCTATTTGTCTCGAGTTAAAGGATCGACTTGATTGGAAGAAAACCAATGAGGATAATACATATTCCAAATTTCCAAGCCTAATTTTGAATATTTTGTGCAAAAACAAATATATCCCCATAGTGGTCCTTCCTATTCCGACATTCATAAACAGGAAATATTGCATTCTTTTTTGCTTAGGCCCTGAAAGGAGAAGGGAGGCTGCAATGTCAACAATGTCTGACAACTGAAAGGAAAACTCCAACGGACACACATTCAGATAACTAAAAAAAGATTTAAACCTGCCACCATTCAGATGGAGGTGGAAATATAGGGAGACGGGGGATGTCAAAAATTGCGTCACTGTTTGAAAAACAAGAGACATTTTTTTTGTGATGATAACTCAATCAGGCAGCTGACAAGGGCATGCTAGATAATACCCATTTTCCTCTAAAACACTTCTTTTTATAACATCATCCTGGCAAAAATCCAACATCTCTCATTTCAACCCCCTTCAAATCATTGTTAAAAATTGTGACTGACGTTGATAAGAGAGATCAACAATTGTACAAGAAGATATATCAGGCAGGGGTGAAGGACTCCCAAAAACAAAGAATACAGGCAACATATCAGGGCAGTCATATTCCAAAATACTAAACACAGCAGCAGATGACATTGTATCAGAAATCAAGCCAGACGATAAAATAAATAAACTACAGAAACCAGTCAAACTTTCAGTAATTACCTCCGATCACGAGTCAACCTTTGATTTCTTTCCAGTAACAATCTGGAATATTCGTAGGCCTCGACTGAATGCTTCATTAAATAAGATTCGCGTCTGCATCGACTGAAACCCAGGCATCCAAGATAGAAATGCTACTGGGGCCATGACTATGACTCCAAACATAATGTCGTACATCCGGGCCACAGAAACAACACTATCCCAGAGCTTAGTCCTCTGCAGAAATGGTCGGAGCACCTGGGCGATCAATATGATGCCCCACCCAGTTGGGATGAACGCCAACAGACTTGTGAAAATGTCCACGAATTTGAATTTAGTAAACTCCAACAATGCAATTGTCAAGAGAATGCCAAGAATAATAACAAGGAACTGAACAAGCCGATAGTAGATGTGGTCTTTTGCTGCATACTTGTCCTGAGCATATGATATCACCCAGTATACTCCAAAAGTCACAAAAACAAAAATCCAAGATAGCAAATAAACAGCAATGTTGGTACTTCCCGCAGCAATACCAAGCTGGTAGACGATACCATATTGAAAGAAGAAGAAGCGAAGATCCAAAATTATTTCAAAAATCTTTCCCCAAAAGCCAGTGGTTCTGAAGTGGTCCTGCTCCTCATACCACCATCTCTCCCAACTTTGTTCAGCCTTAGCAAACACACCACCACGGTACCATATCCAATTCATAAAATCATCAAAGTCATAGACAGTTTTCAACCAATCAAAACCAGAAGGGTTGAACACAAATGGAGCCAAGATCCATGACATGACAAGGAACCAACTTGTAATGGTCAAGGCGATGTACACGAAAGTGGCTTTGGCAATAGGACTGTGAGTTGCATAAACAATAAGTATGAGACCAAGTTCGATCGCTTTAACAAAATGACTGCGAGCATATAGCCTATAATTCTCGGCAAAGCTCTTGTGCTGCACAACAAAACCCCGGCCAGTAGCGCGGTACTTCGCGCCACCATGAAGAATAGTCCGGCCAAAGAAGTGGGTACGGGTTCCCATCGAAAATGTGTAGAAAACAGATGAAAGCTGGAGCTGCATGGTTATGAAATCCCAGAGTGCTTGAAGAAATCCAAGTTCAAGAGAATTCTCCACTATCATCGGAAGGGCTGTGAATAGACCTAGTTGAATGATAAGCTGCTGATTCAAAATGGTACCGAGTGCTCTATTGTCACTACTGGTGGCAGCCGCCTCAACCCCGCTCAGAGCCAGGTAAAGTCGACCCCACAAAAATGTATACACGGTCAATATAACCAACATTGTGTTGAAAAAGAATCCGACCGTCGTGTAAAAGAAGGAGAGCATGCGGAAGAAGTCTAGCCTATGCCCCAATCTGTACACATCCCTGCTAAGAACTTGTTCACCATTCCCACTGGCAACTTTGGCCTCAAACATGGATACCTGATTCAACCCAACATCCCTCCCCTTCCCTACTTGGATGTACTCATGGTGCGTGACATTACCTCCCCTCAGAGTGCAATTAAAACCGGCAAAAATGTCCTCACTGATGTTGATAACCCGTGAAGCTTTGCTAATCCCACCCCGACTCAAGAACCAAAACCTATCAAACACATCTGGATGGCCATAGTGCATCCGAATTTTCAAAGGGTTGGCCAAGACACGCTGCCCTAATGTGACAAAACTCGTCTCCTGTGCAGACATAAACCAAGCAAGGGATGAAACCGAACCAGTAAAAATGTGTTCTCTCACTCCCAAGATTGTGGGCTTGCGGATGCCGTAAAAAGCCCTATATTCTTCCAATAAGTTCCGCATCTTGAGTGCCTCCTCAAAATAGTTGTCTTGGTTCATGTCGATGGTCTGGACTGCATCTCCACGAGTGAAAATTGAAGCATGGTTCTGATTCTCTGGCTTCCCCTCTCCAAGTTTCACAGGACCAGGCAGCTTCACCCTGTATATTTCCACTTCCTTCTGTAGCTTCTGATCATATTTCACAAGAACGGAATAATACTCCTTCTCCTCCCTTCCAGTGGATACTTCATCTACATACGCTACCCTCAAGGCTTCATTGTCTTTCATCAGGTACAATATTTCATCGGCATGAGGGTCCTTTTTGGCCTTCTGGGCCCCGTAAATTTGGCAGGCAACCACGTACGTGTATTTCATCATGGCTGTGCCATCCTCGTGGCCTTTAAACAAAGTGCTTACGGAACTGCTTGCTCTGCTAAGGCTCTTGGAAGAAGGCAACCTTCCTGAGCCAAAGCTATCCAGAGTACCATCTCTATGCATCGACCCAAGCTCTTCCGAACCTTCCCTGACATCCATTTCTGATGCAGAATCAAGAAAAACCAGCATCTTGAGGGCCCTATAATAATACATCATCCCCCTCACCGTTCTGCCAAGAGTCTGCCCTCGATATGACGCCCAAAGCCTGAGATCCCTCAACTTGGTCGTCCAGATCTCATCATCCTTTACCATCCCCTCGTGACGCATCCTCTCCATGAAGTTTTTCCACTCATCATCATATATTGTCTGCAAATAATATAAGATGGAGATTCCATCCTCGTTCTCAGTACGAAGTTGTTCTCTGCTGAATACGACTTCTTCATTGTAGTAGGGAGTCAGAACACTGAAAGCCATCATCTTCTCTACTTGGGGAGCATGAGGCATGTTCATGAACAGTGAGTTACTGAAAAAGGCGATTCGCCTCCGTGCCTCGAGATTCACAGGAATATCATGCATTGAGTCCCGGGAGGTAAGAATAGTGTGCAATCGCCGGACCTGTCTATAGAACTTCTCATCATCTGGCTCAGGCAATACGACTGCATTTTCAAAAAGCAAACCACTGGATGCCAGACCATCTGCCTTTAGCTGTTCAGGAGTCCTCTTTTCCTTGAGAAAATCTCTAATGGCGATCTCATAAAGTGCCTGCAGCGTGTTCACCACCTTGCTCAGGTCTTTCTTAGGCTTGATCAACAGTTCGACAAGCTTTATAAGATTACTGTGAATCAGAGGAAGCGCAGTCGTTTTGAATGACTTGGTAAACTTCTCGATCTCAATAGAATGATCAATTTCTTGAAAGAGAACAGCCATTATCGAATGCTCTTCACTGTTGACCTTAATTATCTTTAGCAGCAGGTGCCTGACACTATCATACGTTTCAATGACAGCACAGCGCCTGAACTCATTCTTGCAGACCTTATACCACAGCCACTTATCAGGAGCAACCACCAACTCTTTTGCCTGGCCCAGTGCAAGAAGCAGCTCATTGCAAAGGAGAAAACAAGGCCAACGGACGACCCTGACATTCCAGGTATTGGGAGGCAGCTCCAATAACTCAACCTCGTGATCAGAGACAATATCCTCCTCCCTAAATATACTAATGATCTCATTCCATATCAAAGCGAACTTACGTGCCTCCACTTGATTGGACTCGAGCTTTTTAAATGGCCTGCCAAGTCCATATCTCAACTTCAATCGGTGAATGGCATCATTCAACTTGCTTTTCAGGGTGCCCCTTGTATTCAGAAGCTGCTCTTCTGGCATCAGATTAAACTGAATCGCGCTAGCAAAGAATTGGAACCTCAACCTCAACTGCTGAATATTTCGGATCTCACCCAAATGATCAAACAAACCAACTCCTGCTCCCACAAACGAGGAAAATATGGAGTACCAAATCTGCAAATCCATAAGGTACATCACCACGACAGGAAGCCACAGCAGCCCGACTGCAAACCTATTGCTATTATTAAAGAATTCATGCCATTCGTACTTCACATTCTTGAGATCCAGTAGCTCTTTTGTCGGCTTGATCATGGGCTTGATCTGCATAAAGTAACTGAAGAAGAACTTTGTGGCAAGCACCAGAATCCAGAACAAAGTATACTTCACATTATCCACCAGACCTTCCCGAAGACCACGGCCCACAAAAATTCTACTCTGGAACCACCAAGTCATCAAGTGAAAGATCCTCCAATTCGTTCCCTCCAGGAAATTGCGAATCCAAGGGATGACAAAGAGAGCCAAGGCTAACAGCTCCGGGATGATGAAAACAAGCGCTACCTCAAGAAAATTGACCACCCTCATATTCGCTGCGCCAGACCATCTCCCATCAGCGTTCTTTTGAGACCAAATGCGCCCATAGAACACCCCGAAGACGATGATCCACACAGCAGCGACGACGCTCTTCAGCACCATTCTCACTCCAAGCCCCATCGTCTCCCTCGACACCAACCTGTACTGCATTCCTATATCCAGCAAAGACTGCAGGAACCGCATTCCGCTCCAAGTGATAAACACAGTCAAAACCCTAACCTGAACATCCCTACTTTCCAGTGCCTGCCATGGATACTCCTTCCCCTCCCAAGCAACAATAATGGCCGCCTGTAAAAACAAGGCCAACATAACCCACAATCGATCGAAGCTCCTAAACAGGTTCCAAAACGACCTCTGCTCCACGAAACCCGTCTTCCCCACGCGATTCCTCGTCGCACTCGTCACGAAGAAGTTACTCCCGCCATCGAGCGGCCATTTCAACTTCTCAAAGCACCTCTTACTCCAGAAGTACTCATTGATATCATCGTAATTCCTCCACGCGCGATGCGGCGCGGTCCCGTTCTTGCTCCCCTCCACCTCACCCTTCACGGTCTCGTAAATGGGCTTCACCACCATGTTCAGGAACGCATTCTCCCCCGAGAAGGAGGGCAACACGGGCAGCCCGGTAGCCTCATCGATGTAATCCTCCAAGATCTTGTTCAGCTCCATGGCCATATTGTGAAATATGTAGCAAATGCATTCGGGCATGAATCGCAAGTTCGCGGCCTCGCCCCAGATGAGAAGATAGAGCGACACGTAGAGGAGCTCCCGGCGCGGATCCGGGGTGGAGGGGCGGCGATCGGAGATCCAGACGTTGGACTTCTTCCCCAGGTAGGCGCACCACTCGGAGTAGTTCTTCAGCAGCTTCTTCCGGAAGCGGCGGACGACGGAGGGGTCGAGGGAGTCGATGTTGTCCGGGGGAGGGGAGAGGCGCATCTGGAGGTTGGCGAGGTGGAGGACGAGGTGCTCCCGCTGGTTGCGGACGCTGTCCTCCTGGAACCCGAAGAAGAGGGCGAGCCAGTCGAGGAGGTCGTAGTGGGGCCGCCACGTGGAGAAGGGCGGCCGCCGGAGGTCGCCGACGGAGCGGAGGGCGGCGGCGGCGGCGCGGACCTCGGGGAAGCGGAGGGAGGGGTGGTCGGCGAGGAGGTTGTGGATAGGGATTATGTTGTAGACCTCCTCCTCGCCGCGGCCGCCGCCGCCGTCGGGGGGCGGCCGGGGCGGGACGGCGGCGGAGGGGACGGCGTCGGCGGGGGCGCTGCCGGAGGCTCATGGCACGGGGTACGCCGGAGGAAAGGGGGAATGCGGCGGCGGCGGGAGGTGTGGGGGGTCTTCTGCTGCTTGAAGCTTTGGAGTGAAAAAGCTTGAAATTCAAAGCTTGAAATTCTCTGGAGCTGTAGGGCAGAGGTAGAGAGAGAAAGAGATGAGAGAGAGTAACGGGCAGAAGAGATGGAAGGGGCGGGGAGAGAGATGAGGGAAAGAGGGAAAAAGGGCAAAAGGGAAAGAGCGAGCTTGGGGATTTTTTTTTGGAGATGTCGGGGGAGGAGACAACAGTCTCCTTTTGATCTTTTCAAGGCGCATCTCCTGGCATTTCCTTTTCATCGCGCCGTTCGTATTTTATTCCGCCGCTGGGGACCCTTGGATTTTTCTTTTCTAAAAGTTTCGTTTATCCGTCGGAACAGTGTTTTCATTTTGACGGGGTTCGAATCCATGAGATTTCTTGCCCTTACTACCACTAAGACCCTTCCAACTCAAATGAGGAGATGGGGGTTGGTCGGTGAAAACGAGTAAGTTTGAAGAATGGGTTTATTTTTACGCTCTGAAGAAGCGGACAAAAGACAAAAGCGCGGCGTTTGAGTGTTAAAATAGGAATAGAGTAAGACTGACAAAATAAAATAAAAACCTATCTTACATGTCCAAAAACTTAGAATCTATTCATCATAGGTCCCACGATCGGTTCGATCTTACTCTTAGTTGAAATGTTAATAGAGTGAAAATCTCAATTATAGATATCGCCGAAAGTATAAAGTTTAGATTAGTGATTTTATATTATGCATTAATTATTAGTCACCATGGAATATTGTGGGATTGTACGAAAACGTAAAACAATAAAAACACTAAAACTTATTCTGATTTCCCAATTCCCAATTCCACTGAGAACCTACCTATAGGAAAATGTCCCAATTTTTTAGATCTACAACCTACTCTACGTCTCGTAAACCTTGGAACCGGATAAATTCCTATCAATCAAGTTCTCAAATTCTTGGCTTGATCTTAAAATCATGCTCACCCTTAACAGGAAAAGGCAATAGGCAAGTAACTGTTTTGTTGGTGCTTTATCTCAAGTACGAATCCGACCTAGTTTGACAAGGGATGGAAAGTGATTATGGCAGCGAAAGGACCTAAACAGGGAGTAGTGGCTTCTGGCATGCTCATAGAGTGACAAGAGGACCAAGGGTGTACTAAGTTACACGCACGGATCATAGGAGAGTGATCTAAAATTACATATGCAAAACTAAAATGAGTTATCTATAAGTGTCTGTTAATGTGACAAGATCATTTAGTGTTGTAACTTTAATTGTTTATCATGCTCAAATGAGACCCCCTCATAAAATTGAAGAAGTTGAAGGATAAAACCAAAAAACTCACGAGCTAAATTCACTCAATATATTTGAAAGTTGATTAAATAACTATCGTCGCTGTCCAATCGAATTGAGAAAGTGTCCTTTTTTTTTTTTACCTCTTCTCATTTTTTAAATTGTAATTACTTTTCAGGACACATATAATGATCCTTTCAATTATACTATATTCCACGAATTTATGTAGCCCTTTGCATCTACATGTGTCAAATAAAGACTCCATTCATAAATTGCCTAACCCGGTGTCCACATAAATACATTTTAATACAGTTCATTATGAAAAGTATTGATATTGAGAATGCCAGCCGTTTAAAATCTATCAGATGAGTTTGGTAAGTTCTCCTATTTGGTTGGTTTTTCCGAAGATCTTTACATTTAAGTTTTGATTTCAACACGTACAATTCTAACATTTATTCAATACGAACCTAAAATAAATATTCAAAATCACTGTGAGTATTTTGAATTTTCGTTTTTTCTCAAAATTTTGAGATTTCGGAATAACATTTTTTATTTTGGCGAGCAAATCATAATCCACGTTTAAAAGTGACCTCAGAAAGGCTTTTCATTCCGTTGTCGATTATTGGACCATGGAGAATAAAAGTTCCTACAAATGAAGGAATGTGTTTAAATGCCGTGTCGAGTGAAGGAATGTGTTTAAATTTAACAGTGTCCAATCAAATCATAATATTTAAAGTTTCATATCTGTCATGCCAATAATGGAAAAAAAGGTTAGTATTATGCCAAAAGTTAATGCCCTTTTTGACTATTGTACTAAAGCAATTCGACATTTTTCAAATATATGCACTTTTCTATAGTTAGTGCAATTCGTCACCTTGTTCGATTTCTTTGTTGGATGATTACGTCACATGCCCTTCCTATCTTTCGTGCTATCTATGATATGATACGACGATGTCACGATTATGTTGGGATATGAACATTGATCGCGTTAGCCAGTGCTTGCATTTATTAGATAGTATACAAAGTAAGTATTTATACTTTCCATTGGACTCAAGTCAAATTTCGTTAATTTTGAATTATTTTTTATAAAGTGTGCTTAAGTACTCTAGAGACATATATATTATTTTGGCCAAAATTGCAAGATGTTACGTAGGACGGTATCACCGGTGGGTTTCCTTGCTTTTGTTTGAAATTCAAAATCGTCACTCTACTTTTTTTTTGTTCAAAATGGCTCTGTACTTTTAAAAGCAAGCCACCATTCGTCCCTTGCGTTCCAATATGACAAATTTTGTCGACATGGAATTGATGCCATTTGAATGTGCTATCATACACTTGACACCGTTATAAAGCGATAACTTGAACATTTGTTTAAAAAGAAATAAAGGCTATGCATATCTTGACATTGAGCTTGTGGCAGCCATGGCCACTCAAGCTTTGCCATCTCGCAGCCATAGACTATCAAACTCGAGACTATATCACGCAACGACGGCGGTAGATATGTTGATGTCAGCAAAGTTAATTTATTTTTTCCTTTATTTTTTTTAATATCCCACGCTTATCATTTCTTAACTTTTAAACAATCTTTTACTCATTCAGTCCCCATTGGCATTTCCGATCACTAACTCGGCATTTCAACCATCCACGCCAACAACAATCAATTGAAAAAAATAAAAAAATAAAAGAGATCAATCGGGAGACGAAAAATCCCAACTTCTTAAAAAAAAAATATGCAGTCAATTCCTTGTAATAATTAAAAAAACACGAACAGTTTTGAATTTCGTAGTGGAACCGCCCCGGTAACATCTCCACGGTCAAATCATGCTAAGGCAACGTGGAGTGAACGCTATAATGGGAGCGCTTTATTCGTCCTGTCGTTGGATGTTCACCGCCCCATTTGGCACATAAATCTTTTGTTTATTGCATGATGAGATTTACCTTACCTTCACTCTTTTTTTATTCATATTCTCGACTGGGACATTCTTGGACTTTGTCGCATTAGTCAAACGACCGTTCAGACCGATTGGCACTTGTTTCCAGAACAGAGCGAAAGGGTCAAATGCGAAAATTTGAGATTTCGGAATTGACGTCTGAACGACCGGGATTCCTTGCCCCATCTCTTGCGCCGGAATTGGATATTTTTGCTTCGCCACTGAGTTATTTTATTTTATTTTTATTTTTTGACGCCGCGACATTAATTGAATTATAGGAAAGGGGGCGGTCTTTTTTCCACCCCGTCGGTTGGAGTAAGTTTCTCTCTGGCGTGCGGACCGTTCCAACCGCTCAACCAACTCCCACAAACGCAACCTCGAAAAGGCCCTGTTTCGATGGTGGGGGAAAGAAAAGCGGACGAGAAAGATCGATAACGGTTTCCGCCTCAGCTGTGTACCGGGTCCATATACTTACATGTGAATTTGTTCCATTGTTAATTTAATAATTTCGGCCATGGATTTTTATATAGAATATTTGATTTAGTTTTCGCAATGGGATTTCAATTTATAAAGTTCAGTGGGGAAATGTTGGTGATGTTTGGCAAGTTTTTCGAGACAATTTTTGGTTAGATCTAGCCTTGGAGATGTTGAAAAGCTTAAAACAAGTAGGAATCTATAGAATAATAAAATTAGGGTTAAATAATTTTTTTCTTCTAAAACTACCTTTGCCAATTCTTCGATTTTTTAATTTTGCCCCTCGTTGCTACTATTCATCTTCTTTGGGGCCAACAAAGTTAGATCCGATTAGTGAAAGACTGGTGAAGTCAGATCACCCGTGTAATAGCTACTTGAGGTTGCATGCCTGCTCAAGCGAGGGCCAGTTGAGTATGCATGACAGTGAAATATCTGATTTCTTTTAATAAGAAAAGGAAAAATTATAGTCAAAGCCCTCTGTAAATTTTTTTTACCAAAAATACTTCACCCAAAGTTGCAAAAAGTGTTTACCAAGTGCAACTTTCCAAAGGTTTTGACTTTTGGTATATGCATTATATCCAAGACCCATTTATAAAGTAGAATCAAACTCACTCGTAATCTTTGATTTTTTTTTTTATTTCTCTCTTTTTGTAACTCCTCGTAACCTCCCGCTCAAATTTCAAAGATTGACATTTGGATGACATCATGTTGTGCCTAATTGGGTTTCCATTATAAGATGCAAAATGTGCAATCTCACGATCTCCATAACTAGAACAATAACATATATAATTGAAAAAAATATTAACACACATATTTTGGGATTTATCGTTTTTGATGCGGAAGCAGAAAAGTGATGATTAATGCTCAAGTCATTCTCCTCTATTGCCTTTTGTATCACTAGCTGCTCACTTTTAGCGTCAGGTAAACGCTCATTTTGTGAGGATACTGTGAGAAATTAGGGTTAAAATAGAGACTTGAATACTATTTATATCCTCTCATTAAGAAATTAAAGTCGCCAATTCTACCACACTCAAATGCACCCATATTATACTAATTAAGAAATATTCTATCTCATCTTAGATTAATCACGTAAAATGATAAATTACAATATTAATTAATGTAGCCCGTTACGAAAACTCTTATATTCATTACAGGCGTCGAGGATGGGAAGATCTCCTTTTGCGGAGTGATGTTTTATTTGATCGAACAGAAGCCCTTCCGCGAATCAGTTTTCTAGACTTCCGCGTGTCTGATCATTTATTACACGATCAGGATAAAAGAGTATTTTTTCTTCCTTACGAATATTCTAATTCGTCACAAACACGCTCTTCAACGAACGCAATTCCTCGGGGTGAAACACAAGCTTTCTCTTGCGGTCGACGCGGTGGCGTATCTTACCTCGGTGGCCAACCTCAGCTGACAACCGCCCCCTCGGCCGCGCCTTCTAAAGGTCAAAACGCGCTCCGCGAAAGAAGGGGAAAAAGTCCCAAAATACAAAGAAGTTTGAAAAATGCGAGCGCCAACTCCCGACATTTTTCGGGGTTAAAAAAGAAGATCTGAAACGCTTTCCATTCCCCACGCAAGCGAGCGGGGCCCAGTCGCCGCAGTTCTGTGGGCGGGCCACCACGTGGCCTTGCACATGGCCCCCGGACGGGATCAGTTTAAATTGGGCCAATAGAAAACCTTCTGTGCACCCGGTAACATGGAGTGTAGTTGATGTGCTCCGTCGGATGGGGCGAGGTTAGCTCGGGGCCCTTCCGATCTAACGGGGGAGGTGATCTGGGCCCAGGTGAACTTGGTTGCGCTCGATAATCGCTCCGGAGCACTTAACGATGGGAAGTGGCCAACAAATCTTTGAAAAAAAGGGCAAAGCAGCGGCGCTTTGGGGGCTTTTGCTTTTTTCCGCCAATTTTTATTCAACGTTTCTGCCAGGAACACCTTTTTTTTTCCAGATCTGATGACGTTCGAAGAAGAACTCAGTGCGTCTCCACTGCAACCAAGCCCAAGCTCAAAGCCCAATCGATACGAGCGAGCGAGCCACCGAGGCTTGACCCGAGCCCATCCGGAACTCGGCCCGGCTGGTGATTACCGGAACTCAACGTGACCCTCCGATGTCGATTGAGCTTGCTAGCGTCTACAAGTCCAGCCCACCTCCTCCATTTCTGTGCAGGCTCGGTGCTACATTTCATCGAAGTTCTGGGCCGAAAGGGGAAGAACGTGACGTCGATCAGACTCGGACAGCGTCGACGGAGCGCCTGCCTCGCTCCAATGTTCCTTGAAATTTGATCTATCGCGCAAGGTGGTTCTCGAACTTTTAATTTATTTTATGTGATTTTTAGAATTTTGGTCTAATGTGTAATATGATCCTTTAACTTTTAACTTGTTTAACATAGTCTTCGAACTATTCATAAATATTCAACAATGTCCTTGAATTATTGGTAAATGTTCGATGTAACTTTTAAATTGTATGAAAATGAATAAAATCTCAAGGACCACATTGAATAAATTTAAAGTTTAGATGTTTCATTACACATTAAACCAAAGTTAAGGATTATATTGCATATTGGGCTAAGGATCAAGCACCATTGATGTCGTTTTTTCGAAATGTTCGAGTTTGGTGACTATTTTTTCCAATTGTCATGTATAGATGATCATGTTACGTAAATTTTTTGTTTTCTTTTCCACAATGAAATCCTATGGGGCAGTGGCCGAGTTTTGAAGGTGGAGCTGACACAATGGTGGAACTTAGTATCATCTGATAATCATTTGAGGATGTTTAGTTTCTTGTTGCCCTCAGGAAGACGGTACTTTCTCGTTTGTGTTAAAAGGGGAAACAAAATTTAAAAGGAAGAGAGAAAAATAGATGACCGTACATGATATAATATGCATGTGTGGACATGTGCGTATTTTAACGGGATGTTGGATGGAATATTAATAGAAAATAGATTGGGTCAAGAATGTTGAAAGTTAGCTTAGAAAAAAAATGCATCATGAGATGTTGGTCTGGAATTTTGAATGGTATCAATCCTAATAACAAATTTTCCATCAGTCATGCAATTGCATAACATTGATTTTGTAGTTTTAATGAATAAAACAGTTTGAAACTAAACACAATACTTCTACTCAACCATCTTAAGTTGGTTATCAAGCCAACTAGTGGTCAAGGAACAAAGCCGCAACAATAGCCTCGCGACTACCCATGGTACCTAGGTAGGCGAAGGTGGTTCATGCATGTAGCCTATGGGCTACACGAGACGCACAAGAATTGGAACAAGGGTTCAAGAAATAAAGGGTTTGCATGACAACACTTTTGTCTTTTTGTTTTATTATTCTCTCGAATATAAAAAGAATAAACATTCGTTTGGTAATGTATTTTAATTTTTTATTTTCCATAATAAAAAATTAACAAGGGAATAGATTTGAAATAAAAATAGGAAGTAAAAACAAGTAACTTATTATTCTCAAGAACAATTTGTAAAAATAAGTTATTTTCTTTTTTTTTGTTTTTGTTATTTTCTTCTTTCTCTTATAAGCAATTGTTAGAGCCTCACCACTAGCCGTTGGCTGTTGCCATCGGCCAGTTGCGCCTACCATTGTCATGGTGACCTATTAAAGGAGGAAGAAGAAGAGAAGGAAAAAAAAAAAAAGAAGAAGAGAAAAATCTCAAATAAAATTATTAAAAAATTAGAAGAAATTTACATCACAAAGAAATTTGTAGGTCATTCTAAATATAATCCCGTTCTTTTTCTATTTTAAAAATAGGAATAGAAAAGAGTTATTTTTGAAAAAAAAAATTATTTGTAGAATAAAAATGTTATCAAATAGAGTGACTCATGTCAATAAGCCAATCACTCTCGGTTCTCGACATCAGTAGCTGCGAACAAATTTCGTGTCTTGAGCCGTCTTCTGCTCGCTTTGCGGTTGATTTGCGAGTTCAGCAAGGCATCATCATTCGGGGTTTGGACTCGTGCGCACGCGTCCTCCTCGTAAATTAAGAGAAATTTAAAAGTCAAAATCAATCATTGACGAGGCTAATCTAGCGTCCTAAAAATGTAGTAAAAGCAAAGGCGGTGGCTCCAATCCTTATCTCTAAAACTTTTCCAAAAACCTTTGACCCGTTCCATTCCCGGGTCACATCACCAACCCCCGCCACAATACCATCAACAAAAGAAAAACCAAACCGGCCCATTGCGCACACAATTTCCTTTAAGGAAAAATCACGGAAATGGGCAAAACCTTTGACCAAATATATAAGGCAATATCTCAATTTTTAATTTATTTAATATAATTTCTAAATTTTAACTAAGTATATACATAGTCTCTAAACTTTGACTAAATATATTTTGTGATATTTTAACTTTTAATTTATTTAATATAATTTATAAAATTCATGTGAATGTATAATGCAGTCTCTAACTTTTGTTGGACCTTTAGACGAAAATATTCAATATTCTTAAACGTGCATCAAGAGTTAATAGATTATATGCCACGTCAAGATGTCAAGATTTTCAGTGGAATTATCATTTTGGATTTATTTAATGATTTTTTAAGGATAATCCAAACTTAGTCGGTTAAGAGATGACAATGAAAAAAATTAGAAGTTTAGGCCTCACGTTACCTTTTCTTTTTTTATTACTCTAACTCTCACCCTCAGACTTAACAAAGTGTGAGAATTAAAACGTACACTTAAAACTAATTCGTCCTTATGGAAGATGGGAATTTGAACTCTCACCTTCATCCCCATCTTCCTTTCGATGTTGGAAGGGTGACTTGACGTTACTTAGTGGGCCAAAATTTGTTATAATTTATATCATTATCTCTTCTTTCTTTAACGCATGATTCACGATGACGTGGCGCTAGTTTCCCCGAAACAAAACGTTTCTCCACCTTCATTTCGCGAACGATCTAAGTAACCCCTCCATCTCTCTCTCTCTAGAAGCCACCGTCTCTCTCTCCCTATCTCTCCCTCTTTCTCTCTCTTCCTCTGCAAGCACGAATCTTCTTCCCCGACGAACTCCTCCACCCTCCCTCTCCTTCCTCTATCGCGCTCGCGATTCCACGGTCGTCGGTTAGATCGCCGCCGGAGATGGCGTCCGGTTCGTCCGGCCGGCCCGGCACGGGCTCCAAGGGCTTCGATTTCGCGTCCGACGACATCCTCTGCTCCTACGAGGACTACGGCAACAGCCAGGACGCCTCCAACGGGAGCCACTCCGATTCCGCCCTCAACGCCGCCAATCCCGGCAAGGTTTGCTTCTTGCTTCCCCCAATCGGCCTCGCCTCTTTCTGCTGTTTTTCTTTTTTCGGTTCTGCTGCAAATTTCGGCGTTGGGGGTTTTTGCGAGGGGTTGATTCGAGCTCGAGCTGTGGATGAGTTGGTTAGGGTTTCTAGTTCGGCGAATCGTTCGTTGAGGATCGGCTGTTTGATTGCGGGTGGTCCGAAGTAGGGCTTTTCCGCTTGCCATCGCGAGAGTTTTTCTCGTCTTGCTAGATGACTTCCTCTTCGTTTTCGTGTGGGTGGAGTTATTGAATCTAGTTGTAGTAGTCGTATGTAGCTCGCGAAGGTTTTGTTTACGAGCTCAATGCGGTTTCTGCAGTCGGAAATGTTATCGTGCGTAACAAGATTTTGTGCTCTTGAATGTGAATGGTGACGCACTCTACATGTTTTTCCTTTGTTTTCCTCGTTTCCTGCTGCGTGAAATCATCTCGCTTTGCATGATTTCAATGTCTTAAAAATAGTGTCTTTTGTTTGCAACAATTCATATGCTGGTAATAATAGAATTAGGTGTGGCTAAATGTTGATGAGAAAATTCTTGAGCTTCTGCCGAACTGGTGCCGGGAAAAAAGTGGCGGTGTGTCGAATCAATACCACTTGAGGTGGCTTTCCCTGCTTAAATTCAGTTACAGTATTGCTTCGGTAGTTATGTCTGGTCTTTGCTTTGAGTCTGGTATTTTTATAGTTGAAGAGTTCGATGTTAAGAATTGGTACGAATTGGTACTGGTCGTTGAATGCCTATCTTGTTCCTTCTTACTTTTGGAGAGTGCGCCATTGAGCCCTTGGCTTCATAACATTTGCATCTGGTTCTATATACAATAATTGTACTTGATGGGTTTCGAGGATTAGTGCAAAGAGAGAGTGGTAGGCCAAAGGCTACAGAGAGCTCATTAGAATTGTATTAAACGTGCAAGAGTTGGTGAAATTTTCAATGGCATCATAGAATGAATCTGGCTATGTATTATGCTAAATTTTGCAGTTCTAGAGGATCGTGCTGAAAATGCTGAATTACCTGTGCTTCAGTATAATCAATATGACTCTGTGGTTATTATGACCTCCGAAAAATCAGCTATGATCTTGTATTGTGGGTGTTGGCTTGAGCTTGCTGGGTAATGGTAAAATCTAACCCATTGAAGTGCTCTGAGCAGGACTTCCACAAAAGTAGACTTGTCCGGCCAATGGTTTATTCTGCTCCTGCCTATAGCCAGCCAGAGGATTCCTTTAATCAAGATTTAATTGCTTCTGTTGAAAAGAGCATGAAAAAACATACGGACAACCTCATGCGCTTTCTCGAGGGGATAAGTTCACGGCTGTCTGAGTTGGAATTATACTGCTACAATCTGGATAAATCTATTGGAGAGATGCGATCTCAATTGAATCGAGATCATGGGGATGCAGATACAAAGCTTAAATCTCTTGACAAACATCTTCAAGAGGTGAGTTTACTACTTGTAAAGCATCGTATATCCGTCTAGTTTCGTCCCCTAGTATGCTTTTGATTTTACTAAGTTCATAATGTGATCATTTGTGAGAGATTATGATTGTCGCAACTCAGTACTTCTATCTTTACATGGTTAATTTCACATATCACTAGCTCAATACAGGTTCATGTGGCAGATAGGTGTTGGGAGACTGGATGTGGTTATTCATGTTCTTAGTGACATGGCAAAACAATCATTCATGAATTAAGCCATGGATGCATATTTTGGTGTTGCCACATAATTAAATAATTACATAGACCCAAAAAAAAAAATCTTATGTGGTTCTTCTTCTTCGTCTTTTTTTATATGCAATCACCATTTGAGCACTTCTGTTTTGTTGAAATTTGTACTCCTTCCTATTTCCTTAGAATTTGCAAGAGTAGTTGCCATCATTGTGAAAGTTACCTAGGCCATGATTCATGCAATAAGATCTCCTCTTTCTGTGGCTGAGAGTAGAAACTTGTTGGTATGGTGAGAAAGATAAAGCTCTTGAATTAAAATTTTGAGATGAATGTTGGCAGGTATTAGTGTGTCATTTAGACAAATGTACAATACTGAGGTCTTCGCTGGAAGTCATTTTATTGCATCTTGAAGAGGAGCTAACACTGGTTGAGCTTGATTGACAACCTGAATGGTCACTGGCAGAAATTTCTTTATCTCATGGGCTAGTACCTGAGAAAGTTGTTTGTAGTCATTCATTGAGAAGTTATAAAGAGATCTGTTAATGTTTTGGCTTCCATTAGTTCATGAGATTTTAAGTACCGCTTCTTTTTTGTTGGATCTTTAGGCATGTTCCAGTAACAATTTTTGATAGAGTGTCTCTTTGTATTGATTATGGTGGAATAAAGGCTCTTAAATGCTCCGCCATTTTGTTACAACCAAAATGCAATACATGCAAGAATTGTTGGCATGTGATAAGGCAAATTATTGAGATGTCTGCTTCTTTCTAACTATGCTTTAGCTTCTGATGTCACATCCATTGTCCTTTGACGGTAAACATTATGAAATAACTAACTTGCCTGAAATGTCCATGGCTTTTGGCAGGTCCACAGGTCAGTACAGATTTTGCGAGACAAACAAGAACTTGCTGAAACTCAGAAAGAACTAGCCAAGCTTCAGCTTGCGCAGAAAGAGTCTTCGTCTGGCCATGACAAATCAAATGAGGAAAAAACTTCAACACCTAAATCTGACAGCAAGAAGTCTGATAATGCATCTGATGTATCTGACCAGCAGCTAGCTCTGGCTCTTCCACATCAAGTGTCTCCGCCACAACCACCGGCTGCCCCTCCATCACAAGCCCCTGCACAGAATGTTCCCCAACAGCAAGCCTATTATCTGCAACCTGGCCAGATTCCAAATACGTCGGTACCTGCCCAGCTACCTCAGAGTCAATACGTGGCTTCGGATCCTCATGTCAGGATGTCTCAGCTTCAAGTGGCCCCTCAATCCATGCAGCCTCAGGTGAATCAGGCACCTGCACCACCACCAACTCATTCATTCCCACAGTATCAGCAGCAATGGCCTCAGCAACTACCTCAGCAAGTACAACCACCACAACAGTCATCTCTGCAACCGCAGATCAGAGCCCCCTCACCAGCTGTTTATTCTCCTTACCCACCGAGTCAACCCTCCAACCCTCCTGCAGAGACGCTCCCAAATAGCATGGCGATGCAGTTGTCTTATTCTGGAGTTCCGCCAGCTGTATCTAGCCGTGTTGATACAGTATCTTATGAATATGGCGGACCAGGTCGGATGGGTCAACAACAGCCTCAACTTCCCCCTCCCAAGGGCACTTTTGGAGCACATCCTAGTGAAACTTACCAAGCTGCTGGGCCCCAAAGTATGGCACCTCCGACTAGTGGATATATGATGTATGAAGGAGATATGGCGAGGGCACATCATCAACCTCAGCAAATGCACTTCCCTCAGGGTGCATACCCTCCAACCAATCTTCCTGTTCAGAATCCCCATCCAGCCCCAGGTGGTAATTTGGTGGGTCGGAACCCTAGTCACTCACAGTTTGTGCGGAACCATCCCTACAGCGAGTTGATTGAGAAACTGGTGAGCATGGGTTTTAGGGGTGATCATGTGGCGAGTGTCATTCAGAGGTTGGAGGAGAGCGGGCAGCCCGTGGATTTTAATGCGGTCCTTGACAGAATGAATGTGCATCATTCTGGGAATTCACAGAGGGGATGGTCTGCTTAAAAATCTCTAGTTTCAATCACCGGCTTAAAAATCAGTGTGATAGACGGTCTATGCTTTGTGTCCCGTTTAAATAAAGAAGTCCAGAATTGCGAGCAAGGTTTCCTCGATTGTTTTGAGATGAGGGATGCCAAAATTGTTGTACATGTCTGATCTCTTTTCTGAACTTCAATGTGGGTTCTCTTTTCATGAACATTGGAAATTGAAAAACTGGATATGACACATGCTGAGGCTACTACCATATATTTTTGTGTTCGTCGTTGCCTGTACTTGTTGTGCAGTTGTTTTAAAGAGTATTTTTAGCATTGTATTAAGTAGGCGCACTGGTACGGTGTGTACCTATCCTTGGCTATGCTTCTACTCGGACTATACAATCGAGGTGGTGTGGTGTGTAGTTCTCTTGCTCTGGATGAGATACCTTATCCTGTCCAGTTGTCTTTAAGAATTGCGGATGGTAGTCATTATTCAAATAGTTATAAGCCTTTATTTTGCTATGGAGATGCATCTGGATTTTAACTTTGATTAATCGACACTCACATGTCCCAAGGTCGGTGAGCCCTTGGTTTGGGTGGTTAATTGAATTCTTGCAGGTCTAGCGACGTTCTGTAATTTGTCACTGAAGTTTTCCGTATGCTGCTTTAACGGGATAATTCATAATTCTTGGGCTCTAGATATTGCTATAATGTCTATAATACTCTATTTATGTATGTCTGAAATTGGAATTCTGTTGAACTTAAAAAAGAAACAGCCTCTTGGATGTGATTCTCCCAAGCAGTGCTAGTTCCTTTTTAGCTTGATCCGATCAATCCGTTGCAGCTGTCCTTTTGATTATCCTTTAGGGACAAATTTAATATAAATTTTGATCCCTCCAGTGAATGATCCGTTTGAAATGTATCGATAATAGGTACCAACTATGCAGATAAGTTAAAAGAGGCACAACGAACAAATGTGCGAAGCAGAGTCATTTTCAAATTCTAATCTGAAACAACAGTTCACTAGCTTTTCTATTTGTTTCTTGCATTGTTTATACAAAGAAACCTACTCTATCGGTTTGTCCTTTAGCAGTTGAATTGGGGCCGTGCAATCAGTAAGGAATATGCGAGTGAGGAGCAGCACACTTGTTCGTTTTCATTTGCAGCTTACAATATTTTGGAGCTGTTAAAAAAAGAAGGGATATGTTTAAGACAGTCACAAAAAAACTCAGAAAGTGCGATTGAGTCACAAAAACTTACAAAAGTGCAATCAAGTCGTCAAAAACTCACGATTTGGTTCAATTCAAATCACAAAGTTAACACCGCCAAGAAAAAGTTAACGGAAATTGGCTGACGACGGCGCTGACGTCACATTTTAAATGATTTTTTTATTTTTCAAATAGCTTTTTAAAATTATTTTTTATTCAAAATCTTTAAAAATTAGATTAAAAACTAAAAAGGAAAATCTAAATTTATTTAAAAAAACAAAACTATTCAAAAAAAAAAAAAAAAAGGCACCGGCGGACTTCCGCCGCCGCCCATCGCCGGAGGGGCCGGCGACGGTCGCCAGCCCTGGGCGGGGTGGCCGGCCCTCGCCCGGGCGAGGCCTCGTCGGCCCTCGCTCGGGGCCGGCGAGGCTCGCCAGATCTCGGCGAGGCTCTCCCAGATCTGGCGAGCCTCGCCGGCCCCGAGCGAGGGCCGACGAGGCCTCGCCCAGGGCGGGCGACGGTCGCTCGGCCCCAGGCGAGGGACGGCGACCGTCGCCCGCCCTGGGCGAGGCCTCGTCGGCCCTCGCTCGGGGCCGGCGAGGCTCGCCAGATCTGGGCGAGCCTCGCCGAGATCTGGCGAGCCTCGCCGGCCCCGAGCGAAGGCCGACGAGGCCTCGCCCAGGGCGGGCGACGGTCGCCGTCCCTCGCCTGGGGCCGGCGAGGGCCGGCCACCCCCGCCCAGGGCCGACAACCGTCGCTCGGCCCCTCCGGCGATGGGCGGCGGCGGCGGCGGCGGGCGGGGGAGAAGAACGCCCATTTTTTTTAAAAATAAATTTTTTAACTTTTCTTTTTAGTTTTTTGTGAAAATAAGATAAAATGAATAAATTTAATTTTTAAGTTTTTAAATTTAATTTTTTTAAAAGGATGAATAAAAAATTATTAAAAAAATCCATGTGAAAAATAAAAAATTATTTAAAAGGCGCACGTCGATTTTTAACGAAAATCTTACTGCATTAACTTTAAATTTGAATTGAGCCAAAGTTGACAAGTTTTAGGACTTGATTGAACTTTTTGTAAGTTTTAGGACTCAATTGCACTTTCTTGACAAGTTTTAGGACTTGTGCTGAACATATCCCAAAAAAGAAAGAGAAAAAGCCTGTACTACCCCTTTTGATTCATTTAATAAGAACCAAGAAGGAGCTACGGGAACAGCAGTCTAGACGTCAATGACTACAACTTTAGGAGTCTCCCTCTCTCTCTTTCTTGTGGGCTTCACTTGCTTTTTCTTGTACCTCTACAATCTCTTCTGGTGGAAGCCGCTTTGGCTACGAAAGAAGCTTCAGCATCAGGGAATCAATGGCCCTGTGCCATCCTTTTTCGTCGGCAACATCTTGGACATTAAGAAGATTCAACTGGAAATGCAAGCAGCAAAGAATAGACAAAGCATCGGCAATCTTGTTTCGCATGATTACATGTCCCGCCTATTTCCCCACATTGAGAAATGGAGAGCTGACTATGGTAAACAAATTTTCTTCTACTTCAATCATTGTTCACATCATTGTGTCTAGGAGTTTTCACTAGCTATGGCTGTAACATTTGCCTGCTATTTATGTTGTGTGAGAAGCACATGTAGTTTAGGACGATCATCTTTACCTGCTGAGAACTCTACGGTTATTGCAGGTCCCATGTTTGCATTCAACCTGGGGAACATGGTGATTGTATGCATATGCAACTTTGATGTAGTGAGGGAGTTTTGCCAGTGCAAGTCTACTGAATTCGGAAGGTCTGCATACCTGAGAGACAACAGGGGGATTCTCTTGGGTTATGACAGCATCATCACTTCGAAAGGAAAATCCTGGGCGCTCCAGAGAAAAGTCATTGCGCCTGAATTCTTCAATGACAAAATCAAGGTGTGAATTAGCTAGGCAGGTTCTATGATTCTATCAAATTACACAGCGGCACCATCCTTGCTTGAGCTGTCTTTATTTGCACGTGAAGCAGTTAATTTTTGACAGATTAGCTAAGCGATATGTTACTCTCTCCCTTTTTTTTTTTGCATAGGGGATGGTGGACATGATGGTTGATTCTGCCATCTCTGTCTTGGAAAAGTGGGAATCTCAAATGGAGGAAGCCGGGGGAGTTGCTTCAGTGCGGGTCGACGAGGATTTAAAAAGCCTATCTGCTGAAATGATTTCAAAAGCATGTTTTGGGAGCAATTATCTTATTGGCAATGAAATTTTTTCTAAGATGTTAGTGCTTCAAGATTTGCTAAGCAAGCAGCATGCTTTTGTTGGTCTTCCCGGGGTAAGGTGAGGGCGCCTCTTTCTTCAGTGTTAAAAAACTCTAATTGGGGAACACGTTCGTTGAAGTTTGCTTTCAAGTTTCTATGGCAAATTCTGACTGAGAAGTTTATGCAATCATTCAGACAATAATAATGAGGCAGACGTGATTCCACATGTTTAACTTTTGTCAGCTACTGTTTCATATGCCTTGTTACATATGTATTCTGATAGTTTCTCAAGAAACCTTAAAACCTTGCAAATCATGCTTCTTGGACAAAATTATTTCATATTAATCATGCCGCTTTTTAACGTTTTCAAAATTTTGGGTATAGACATATTCCTACAAAGACTGCTCGTGACATTAGGAGGGTAGGAAAAGAAATTGACCAATCTGTTCTGAAGCTGATGGACGATGATTACAATGCCCAGAACCCGAGCTTCTTACAGGCCTTAGTCAACAATTTTGGCCGTGGATCAAGTGTCATCGTAGACAATTGCAAGGGTATATTCTTTGGTGGACATGAAACAACTGCCAGTGGCGCTACGTTTGCTTTAGTACTTTTAGCACACCATCCTGAGTGGCAGGAGCGAGTGCGTGCCGAGGTGGTAGAGATCCTTGGAAATCAAGCCCCGAATATGGATAAGCTGCACAAAATGAAATTGGTACTTCTAACTTTTTTCTGCTTATAATGCACACGATTCACAAATCTAAGTATGTGCCCACTGGGCAATTGTAGACGGGGGTTATCAGGGCAGGACCTGATCCCTAGCCCCAGTTTTTGTAGTTCACTGTCTTATTCTCTAGCTTAATTACCAATTTTTTCTTTTGTTTATTCTTGCACAAACGTTTGAGCAGGCCCATCGAATGTTGCGCTTAGGCTTAGAAATAATCTAATTATAGGATTGCTTGACAATCAGTTGTTTTCTCTCGATGTGCAGTTAAATATGGTGATTTACGAAACACTTCGCCTATATTCTCCTGGACCATTCTTGACTAGAGAAACTTCTGAGGCAATGAAGTTCGGGGAGTTTGCGATTCCGAAAGGCGTCAACATCTGGATCCCAATCTCGCTGTTGCATCAGGATCCGGCCAACTGGGGCGACAATGCCCACAAGTTCCATCCAGAAAGGTTTGCAAATGGGATTTCTTCAGCATGCAAGCTTCCGAATCTGTTCATGCCTTTTGGGACAGGGATACGAACTTGTGTTGGCCAGAACTTTGCGATGACAGAACTAAAGATAATGCTGTCTCTTTTGCTATCTAAATTCACTTTCTCTTTATCCCTGGAATACAAACACTTGCTGACTTATAAGCTGTTTTTTAAGCCTGAACACGGGGTGCAACTGAAGATGGAGAAGATCTGAAATTTACTTTCTCTTGTGTTTGAATGTTTGGTCTGTTGCATTGGAAGCTGCACCACAGAAAAGCATAGTAAAAAAAACTGTAGCTTCACGTCCTCCTGTGGGTGGTCAGTAGGGCTTACTTCTGTGTAAAAGCTAAGCTTAGTGACTAAAAAGCTGTTGACTTACGGGGGGATATCAATAAATTTGATGGCCGGCTATACTTTGAATGCATTCGATAATACTCATAGAAAGAGTTTCATAAAGAATGAAGTTCTTGTTTGATGCAAATTAATTAGTACTGCAAATCTTCTTAACTCACTTATGTTGGACATATTTTAACAAAGAACTTTTGGCTTTCCCTTGAACTCTGCATGTCTTGATTCGTTTCATTATAAATGTAATGGACAAAACAACGTACAAAATCTATCCGAGATCACCTGGAATCGAGGCGGCATATAGTTCTCTTTCTCTGAATGGAAAACCTTATACTGTCCAGTTCTCTTGAAGAATTGTGGATGGCAGTCGATATTCTTATGATTTGAAGCCTTAATATGCTATGCAGATGCATTGAGATTCTAACTTCGATCACTTGACACAAGACTTCCCTACTCCTGGTCGTTGAGCCCTTAGTCTGGCAGTTTGTTGAACGGTTGCAGGCCTACTTGCATTCTCTTATTTGCCACTGAAGATTTCCCTATGCTACTTTAACGAGATTATTCTTTGTCAAACATAAGTTTTAGATGCTGATGTTATATGTGAACTCTATTTATGCACATCTGAACTTGGAATGCTGTTGTACTTCAAAGAGAAACAGCCGCTTAGACGTGATTCTCCCAAGCAGTGCTAGTTTCATTATAATTCGGTCTGATCAATATGCCACAGCCTTCCTTTTAATAATCCTATGGCAAAAAATTTCACATTTATTTTGATATCGCCAGTGAATAATCCTATTAAAATGTACCTATAATAGGTACCAACTACGTAGATGAGTTAAAGAAGGCAATGCAAATGTCATTCTTACCCCCGAGTCCTATCAGAAACCACAATTGACTAGCTTTTCTAATGGTTTCTTGCGTCGTTTATGCAAAGAAACCAACTTTTATCAGTTTGTCCTTTAGCAGTTGAGTTGGTGCTGTGCAATGTGTAAGGAATATACGATTGAGGAACAGCACACTTGGTTGTTTTCTATCACAAAACTGATTAGAGAACCCGCAGTAAGTAGAAAAAGAAAGAAGGAAGAGAGAAGGAGGAGAAAGAGAATGTAGAAGAAGGAAAGAGAGGGCTATAGTTTTCTGTAGTCACATAAACCCTACACCCATTGTATTTATATTGAATATAAATTGTATATAACAATAATATTCTTATATAAGTAAAAAAGGAAATAAAACTCTGATAATAAAGGAAACTTAATAAAGTAACTTAACACTCCCCCTCAAGCTGGAGCATATAGGTCACTCATGCCCAGCTTGGAACAACCAGCAACAAAAGCAGGACGAAATAATGCTTTGGTAAACATATCAGCAAACTGATCTCTAGAGGCAACGTAAGGAGTAGCAATTAGCTTCTGCTTCACAGCATCACGAACAAAGTAACAGTCAACTTCTATATGCTTAGTTCGCTATTGAAAAACAGGATTCCCAGCAATATAAATAGCTGCTTGATTATCACACATCATATCAATAGGTTGATTAATAGAAAATCCAAGCTCCTGGAGAAGAGATTTCAACCACAACAATTCAGCCACAGTATGTGCCATAGCACGATATTAAGCCTCCGCACTAGACCTGGCAATGGTAGTTTGTTTCTTGCTTCTCCAAGTAACCAAATTACCACCAATAAAAGTGCAATACCCAGTTGTAGACCGTCGATCATATGTTGACCCAGCCTAATCAGCATCAGAATAGCCAACCAAAGTGGAAGAACCATTAGATTTGTAAATTAGTCCCTTACCAGGAGAGCTTTTAAGATATCGAAGAATGCGACATACAGCATCCCAATGAGCCTTCTTAGGTGACTCCATAAACTGACTCACCACACCAACAACAAAAGAAATATCGGGACGTGTAACAGTAAGATAAATTAGTTTCCCAACTAGATGTCGATATTGATACTTGTCTTCAATCTTATTTCCATCATCAACTCCAAACTTTTGATTTGGATCCATAGGAGTATCAACTGGCTTGGCAGCTAGTGTACCTGTCTCAGACAAAAGATCAAGAACATACTTTCGCTGAGACAGATTAATACCTTTTTTACTTCGTAAAACTTCAATACCAAGAAAATACCTAAGAGTTCCTAAGTCTTTAATCTGAAATTACTGCTGAAGAAAGGACTTAACCTCAGAAATGCCGGTCATATCACTACCAGAGACAATTATATCATCTACATATACCACAAGAATGACCACCCCCGATTCCTTCTTGCGAACAAAAACAGAATGATCAGAATAACATTGGTGAAAACCACATTTGGAAATCACTGAACTGAATTTTTCAAACCATGCTCTTGGAGACTATTTCAACCCATAAATGGCCTTATGTAGTCGACATACTTTACTACGATTCTCCTTCTGAGCAACATACCCAGGAGGTTGCTCCATATATACTTCTTCGTACAAATCACCATAAAGAAAAGCATTCTTGACATCCAATTGATATAATGGCCAATCTAAATTCACAGCAAGAGAAATAATAACACGAACATAATTGAGACGTGCCACAGGGGAAAAGTCTCAAAATAATCCACTCCATAAGTTTGAGTAAAACCTTTAGCAACGAGTCGAGCTTTAAGACGCTCGATTGAGCCATCCGGATTATACTTGATAGTGTACACCCGACGACACTTCACCACATCTTTCCCAAGGGGAAGATCAACCAATGACCACGTTTGGCGAGACACTAGAGCTTCCATTTCCACATCCATAGCTTTCTTCCACTCAAGACGAGACAAAGCCTCAGTGGTAGAAGTAGGAATTGTGTGAGTTTGTAATGATAGAGCAAAGTCATGTAATGGAGAAGGAAGATGTGAAAAAGACACATAACGCTCAATAGGGTAAGCCAAAGAGGATTTTTGTGTGCAAGACCGAGTACCTTTGCGAAGGGCAATTGGAAGATCGTTTGGACCAGGAGACAAGGAGGAAGATTGATTGGAGGGCATGGAAGAGCTGGAGATTGGTGGTGCCATAGACTGCTTTCGTCGTTGATACACCTGCAAGGGAGGAGATACTAGAGAAGGACTAACAGAATCTAGGGGAATTTGTTGTGGGATAGGAGGATCAGCTACAATGTCAGTTGAAAACTCTTTACCCTCAGTAGAATAGTATGGTGTGCCCTCGAAAAAAGTAACATCAGCACTAACATATTGAGTATAAGTTGTAGGATCATAACACCAATATCCCTTTTGTGTACGTGAATAACCGAGAAAAATACATTTAGTAGCACGGGGAGATAGTTTATCAGAACCGGAACGTAGATTATGAACAAAACAGACACACCCAAAGACGCGTGGGGTAAGAGAGAATAACGGCTTGTCAGGAAATATAACACTGATTGGTGACTGATGATTGAGGACAGTGGAAGGCATACGATTTATAAGGTAACATGCGGTAAGGACAGCATCACTCCAAAAAGATTTTGGCACATTCATGTGAAATAAGAGTGAACGAGCAACTTCTAGAAGGTGACGGTACTTTCTCTCCGCCACACCATTTTGCTTAGGGGTATAAGTACAACTTGTTTGATGTATAATGCCAAGATTAGAACAAAACAAAGAAATTGATTTCTGTGTATATTCTAAAGCATTATCTGTTCGCAAAATTTTAAGGGATGTATTGAACTGATTAGTAACCTCACGATGAAATAATTGGAAAACATGTAAAAATTCAGAACGGTCATGAAGCATATAGAGCCATGTTAAACGAGAATAATCATCCACAAAAGTAACAAAGTACTTAAAACCATTTCTACTAGCAATACGGGAAGGTCCCCAGATGTCCGAATGAACAAGTTCAAGTAAAGTAGATGCACGAGAATCATTATGACTAGGAAAAGAACTACGATGATGTTTCCCAAGTTCACAGGCCTCACACTCAAGAGTAGAAATTGATTTACACTAGGGAATTATTTGTTGTAACTTAAATAAAGATAAATGCCCTAAACGAGAATGCCATAATAGGGGGGTAATAGAACTAGCAGCTAGACCATTGGCGTCGCAGAGAGACACCACTTAGATAGTAGAGTCCATCACGTTCATGCCCTCCACCAATCATCTTCTTTGTCTGAAGGTCCTGAAAAACGCAATGAGATGGGTAAAATGTAACTGAACAACTAAGAGCTTTAGTTAACTGACTAACATATAACAAATTTAAAGGAAGTTGGGGAACATGTAAAACAGAGGACAAAGATAAGGAAGATGTGAGTGAAACAGTCCCTGATCCAACTACTTGAGTCGAGGAACCATTAGCTAAAATAACTTCTGAGGAAAGACTAGAGTTATGGTGGGAAGAAAATAGTTCTTGCTTACCCGTCATATGATTAGAAGCTCTCGAGTCAATGACCCAAGAGGTGTTAGGAGACAAAGTAGAGAAAGAGGCCATGTTACCTGTACGTGCAAGAGTGGCAGTGGATGAGAAATTAGAAGTCTCTAGTTGTTGGACACGCTTGATAAGTTGCACAACCATATCATCTCGAGCCGTAGACTCAGAAGAACTACCCCCAGGTGGGATAGATGGGTTCATGTCGCTGTAAAACACATTTCGAGCACTCCCTTTAGACACAGCTGTATTTGCAGTAACTAATCGTTGAGTCCACTCAGGCTTGCCATGCTTAGCCCAACAAGTGTCAACAATATGACCGGATTTGCCGCAGTATGTACACTGACGGCTATCTCGATCAAAACTTTGTCCACTACGTCCACCACCACAACTACGACCTCCCCCGAAACCACGACCTCTATTGGAAAATCCACCACGACCACGACCACCACTACTAGCCACAAATGCTGAATTGTCTTTAGATGACGTAGAAGACGGAGGGACAATGCGCTGAATTCGATAAAATGCTTCATTCATAGAAGGAACTCTCTCGCTAGCAAGAAGCTGACTCTTCACAGGTTGTAAGTCGGCATTCAAGCCAGATAAAAACTTGGCCACTTGAAATTCAGCTCGTTGTGTCTTAAGTCTCTCAAGATCAGTAGTGATGGGCTGATAAAGATTGAGTTCTTCCCACATACCTTTCAAAGCACTATAATACTCTCCAAGAGACTTGTCTCCTTGTTTAAAAATAAAGATCTTCTCATATAGTTCATAAACTCTAGACATATTTTTGTCTTGTGAGTAACTCTCCATAAGATCATCCCATACTCCCTTAGCAGTTGTGTGGAACATGACATTAGCAGCAATAGATGGTTCCATGCTATTCCATAACCACACCAGAAGAGTATCATTCTCTCTCATCCAATTACTATATTCTCTGGAATTTTCAGCAGCGGGGTCTGTGGTGAGATAATCAAGTTTCCCTTTGGCATTAATATAGACCTTCACAATTTGGGCCCATAACAAGTAATTAGAGGATCCAGTTAATTTAATAGTGGTAATTTGAACATTGACACTATCTGTAGGAGCCTTGGTATCACTCATGACGATAATCTCAATATAAATATATCTACCACCGATCAAGAAGGCTGAAACTTTAGTGCAAGAAACAAAACAGCAAGAAAGACTAATGTATACACAACAAAGACTATGCTGAAAACTCATAGATATAGACTCGCCGTATAGAAGAAAGTACTCTGATTCTTGAATCTGCTGATCAGTAAGTGTTGTAATCCATATTCACAAACCGAACTTGATAAATCTGATATCTTCTGATCTCATATGTATCAAGACTTGAAGAGAAAACAAATAAAAATTACAGCTTTAGGTGGCTGCGCACCAGAGAAGAATTAGGGTTACTAGGGGACTCTCAAACCAGCAATAGGATCAAGTAATCAGATAGTTAGATCTGCTCTGATACCATGTCACAAAACTGATTAGAGAACCCGTAGTAAGTAGAAAGAGAAAGAAGGAAGAGAGAAGGAATAGAGAGAAGGAGGAGAAAGAGAATGTAGAAGAAGGAAAGAGAGAGCTATAGTTTTCTGTAGTCACAGAAACCCTACACCCATTGTATTTATATTGAATATAAATTGTATATAACAATAATATCCTTATATTAGTAAAAAAGGAAATAAAACTCTGATAATAAATGAAACTTAATAAAGTAACTTAACATTTTCCATTTGCAGCTTACAGGTATTTGGAGCTGCCAAAAGAAAAAGAAAATAAGAAAAGTCCTTGCTACCCCTTTCGATTTTTTAGGAAGAAACAACAAAGAACGACGGGAACAACAGTTTAGAGATTAATGACCACCTTCAGGAGTCCTTCTCTCTTTCTTGTGGGCTTGACTTGCTTTTTCTTGTCCCTCTGCAATCTCTTCCGTTAGAAGCTGCTGTGGCTCAGAAAGAAGGTTCAGCATCAGGGAACCAATGGCCCTGCGCCGTCCTTTTTCTTCGGCAGCATCCCATTAAAGGAGATTCAACTGGAAATGCAAGCCACAAAGAATCAACAAAGCATTGGCAATCACGTTTCGCATGATGTCCTGCCTATTTCCCCACATTGAGAAGTGGAAAGCTGACTATGGTAAATATATTTTCACCTACACCCATCAGTGTTCACATCTTTGTTTTTATGAGTTTTCACCAGATATTCCTGTAACATGTGACGGCTATATCTATTGTGTAATAAGTGTATGTTGCTTAGGATGTTCATCTTTGCCTGCCAAGAATGACACGGTTATTGCAGGTCCAGTGTATGTGTTATCACCGGCAAAAATGGTGATTGTACGCAAATGCGATTTTGACATAGTGAGGGACTTCTGTCAGTGCAGGTCCACTCAATTCGGAAGGGCGGCTACCTGAGAGACAACAGGGGAATTCTGTTGGGATATGACAGCATCATCACTTTGAAAAAAAAAATACTGGACGCTCCAGAGGAATGTGATTGTGCCCAAATTCTACAATGAGTACATAAAGGTGTGGATTAGATAGGCAGGTTTTATCAAAACAGCGGCATTGTTTTTGCTTGAGTGTACTTGTTCTTGCAAGCGAAGCATTTAATTTTGACAGAAAAGCTATCTATACGAAACTTGTTTGATTTGCTAAGCAAGTAGCACGCATTTGTTGGTTTTCCTGTTCTTGCACATGAAGCTGTTAATTTTGGCAGAAAGGCTATTTATGTGTGTTTTGATTTGCGTAGGGAATGGTCGACATGATGGTTGAATCTGCCATCTGTGTCTTGGAAAAGTTGGAATCTCAAATGGAGGAAGCGGGGGGAGTTGCTTCAGCATGGGTCGACGAGGATTTAAAAGGCATCTCTGCTGAAGTGATTTCAAAAGAATGTTTTGGGAGAAAGTGCGTTTTTGGCAATGAAGTTTTTTCGAAGACGTTAGTGCTTCAGGACTTGCTAAGCAAGCAGCATGCTTTTTGTTGGTCTTCCCGGGGTAAGGTGAGGGTGCCTCCTTCTTCAGCATTAAAAAACTCTAATCAGGGCATTGGTCTTGTTAAAGTTTGCTTTCTAGGGCAAATTGTGACCGATAACTTTGGCCTAAGCATGGAAATATGTAATTGGGGAAGCAAATATGGGCCTGAAAAGATTTGAACTTTGGGCTGCTGTTCCATTACCATGTGAAATTTGCCCGACCCTTACTAATTGTCCTAAAAGCTTGAATTATTAGATGAATATTTGTATTATTATATTAATATTTTTAACAGAGGCAGACATGATTCCACTTGTTTACCTTTTGTAAGCTACTGTTTCATATGCTGTATTACATGTATAGAGAAGTTTCTTCTGATAAAAGAGATGTTAAACCGTGTATATCATGTTTCCTGGACAGAAGGCTTTCATATTAATTTTGCCGCTTTTTAACTTCTTCAAAATTTTGGGTATGGGCATATTCCTACAAGACTGCTCATGACATTAGGAGGATAGGAAAAGAGGTAGACCGATCAGTTCCTGAAGCTGATAGGCAGTGATTACAATGTCGAGAGGCAGAGCTTCTTAGACGCCTTACTCAACCTTTTCAGCTGTGGATTGAGTGTCATCATAGGCAATTGCAAAACTATGCTCCTCGGTGGACATGAAAGTACTGCCTGCTACTTCCTTCGTTTTAGTACTTTTAGCACACCATCCAGAGTGGTAGGAGTGTGTGCGTGCTGAGGTGGTAGAGATCCTTGGAAATCAAGCCCCGAATATGGATAACCTGCACAAATTGAAATTGGTCCATCTTTTTATTTTTTTTTGCCTATTATGCATATGATCTCCCAAAACTAAGTATGTGCGCACTGGGCAATGACAGATATGGGTTAGGCAGGGCAGGACCTGATCCCTAGCCCCCAATTTTTATAGTTCACTATACTATTCTCTAGCTTAATTAATGTAACTCAGGAGATATCATAAATGAATTTTTTTCATGGAATGAAACCAAGGATAGTTATGGAGTGAGCTTCCATGGTAGATTCTTAGTCTATGAATTGACAAATAAGTTTCATGTGGATAGATGCAGTGGCATGTAGTCCTAAGGCTAAGAGAAAATCTAGGTATAGGACTGCTTGTTTATCAGCTATTTTCTCTCGATGTGCAGTTAAATATGGTGATTCACGAAATTTTGCGCCTATATCCTCCTGTACCATTCTTGACGAGAGAAACATCCAAGGGAATGAAGTCTGGGGACTTTGCGATTCCGAAAGGCATCAACATGTGGGATCTGGCCAACTGGGGTGACAATGCCCAGGAGTTCCGTCCAGAAAGGTTTGCGAATGGCATTTCTTTGGCGTGCAAGCTTCCGAATCTGTTCATACCTTTTGGAATGGGGATACAGACTTGTGCTGGCCAGAATTTTGCGATGGCAGAACTAAAGATAGTTCTGTCTCTTATGAGGATACAAACCCTTGATGATAAGCTGTTTTGTAAGCCGGAACATGGGGTACAACTGAAGATGGAGAAAATATGACATTGTCCATCTCGTGTGTGAATGTTTGTGTTGCACTGGAAGCCGCACCACAAAAAGGTACAGCTGACGAACTTGTAGCATCATGTCCGCTTGTGGGTGGTCAATAGGGCTTACTTCTGGGTAAAAGCTACGCTTACTCACAAAAAAACTTTCGGCTCGCAAAGAATATCAATAAATTTGATGGGTGGCTGTTCTTGAAATGCATCGGTCATGCTCATAGAGAGGTTTTGTAAAGAAGAAAGTTCTTGTTAGTGCGCACTAAATTAGTTACTGCATATCTTCTTGACTCACTTATGTTGGGCATTTCTTAATTAGGAATATCAGGCATACTATTACCCTGAACTTTGTCATATTACTTCTGTTCATTACAAATGTAAATGGGCAAAGCCATGCAAAAATCTGTCTGAGATCGCCTGGTAAGTGATAAATGTTTAGATGCGAAGATTTGTTTGTACAGTAATAACAGACCTGATTGTTAATTAATCCTTTGAGTCTCTTGAGGCTGCAGTTGCCTCTCACGGGAAGAAAAATAATGAAACTGATGATTGTATCCACTCAATCATGACTAAAGTGCGCTAAAGCAGACGTATATCACACTTGTTGATACTTGATAGTGTTCTTTGTAAGTCTAGCGGTCTTGGTTGACGGGAAAGATGATCAGAAACTAAAGGTGAAGGAAAAATTCGTCAAACTTCAATTACATTGTCTAAAGTCATCTGCTGGGGTAAAATCCCTCAAACTAAGAGGGATATCATCACAAACGATATGGGTCCGGAAGAACTGGCCCCTAGAGTTCCTTTCATATGGTTGCAGTACTTGGGGACTTGGCCTCAAAGCAGTGGCCATACCGCGCTAGCATTTCCATCCTTACCCACTTTAGCAATCGCCAATGGCGCAGATAGGCTCGAAGTTAGTAGCATGGAGATAAACTGGTCATGAGAATGAGAAGAAAGTTGAGTTAGAATTGAGAAGCCTGTAGCAGAGTAAGCATCCTGCATATTGGTTGAGCAATGAAAAAATTCCGTTTCAGGGAGAAAAAAAAAAGTACGTTAAACGATGAGTGAGTACTGGAATTGCAATGGACGGCCTTAGCTGTGGGCTGTGGGCTGTGGGCGTCGGCAAAAACTCTAAACCATGAAATGAAACATTTTGGGGTAATATTTGAGTTTTCATCTCTGTGAGGATGAGAGAACATGCGAGATTAGCAGCGTGTTTGGAAGAAAGATGAAGGATCGTTCACTTTCAGGATGTCTTCTTTTTTCGTTTATTGGGATGTCTCAACTTCAAGTGGCCCCTCAATCCACGCAGCCTCAGGTGAATCAGACACCTGCACCATACCGCTGCATACATTCCTACAGTATCAGCAGCAATGGTCTCAGCAACTACCTCATCGATCCAATCGATCCGCTGCAGCCGTCCTATTGATTATCCTTCCGAGACAAATTCCATATAAATTTTGATCCCACCGGTGAATAATCCTATTAAAATGTACCAATAATTGATACCAACTACGTAGATGAGTTAAATAAAGAGGCTCAATAAACAAATGTGCAATTCCAGTCCAATGGGAAACTGCGGTCTACTGGTTTTTCTTTTGGTTTCTTGCATTGCTTATACTAAGAAACCAACCATTATCAGTACTTTATCCATCAGCAGATGAATTGTTACTGTCCAGTTTCGTTTGCAATTTGCATCTTGCAATTTTTATAACCGTAGAAAAAGAACCCGTCTTTCTTTTTTTAATTTATTAGAGAAGAAACAAGAGAGCTATGGGGAACAGCAGTTTAGACATCAATGGCTATAACTTGAGGAGTCCTTCTCTCTCTCTCTCTTGTGGGCTTCACTTGCCTGTTCTTGTACCTCTACAATCTCTTCCGGTGGAAGCCGCTGCGGCTCAGTAATAAGCTTCAGCATCAAGGAGTCAATGCCCTTAGCCGTCCTTTTTCTTTGGCAACATTCCTGATATTAAGAAGATCCTACTGGAAATGCAAGCCACAAAGAATCGACAAAGCAACAGTAATCACGTTTCGCATGATTACCTGTCCCCGCCTATTCCTCCTCACACAGAGAAGTCGAGAGCTGACCGGGATATATATATTTTCTTCTACTTCAGTAATTGTTTACATCTTTGCGATTCGGAGTTTTCAGTGCCCGTAACTTGTGCTGGCTATTTCTATTTCTGGATAAGCATAAGTAGCTTAGTGTTTGTTGAGATGTACACGCGGGTTATGTTAAAAAGTCTTGCATCGGAGAATTGATGTGATGTCAAGTAATTATTATATATTATCAACTTAAGTTTTTAAATAAAGGTCGGTTCAACTGGATATGTTGACCAATTTAGACAAGGTTGCGCTCCCATCAAATGATATTAGAGTCGATGGTTGATTAGTGGTCCACTCTCAATAAACTTGAGATAAGTTAAAGGATTCTTGAATTTAGGGAGAGCAAATGTAACAATGAATTCGCACGTGAGAAGAAGAAAAATAATGGAAGCGATGGACATATTCATTTAAATAAGAATAAGTACACTAAAGCAGGTACATGTGACACTGGTTGATCCTTGATAGGGATTTTTTTTCAATTCTAGCGATCTAGATTGCCGGGAAAGGATGCTGGGAAACTGGAGGCCAAGCAAAAATTCTTCTAACTTTAAATACACAGTTCTGCTGGGGGTAAAATCCCTCAATCTAGGAGAGGATACAGGACAGTGTGTACGGAATGAAGGAGAATCATCGCATACAATATGAGCCCAGCAAAACCGGCACCTAGAGCTCCGCTCACGTGGTTGCAGTACTTGGGAACTTGGCCGCAAATCGGTAGCCATCCTGCGCGAACATTTCCATCCTTACCCACTTGAGCAACCGCCAACGCTGCAGATACGCTTGAAGTCAGTAGCAGGGTGACAACCTGGTTCATAGTACGAGAAGAAAGGTAAGTTAAAAAGAAGTGAGAAGACTGTAGCAGAGTCAGCATCCTGCATATTGATTGAGCAATGAAAGAGTTTTACTAGCTTTCGGAGAAAAGAGACGTAGATTAACCGATGAGTACAGGGATTTCAATACCCTTTTCTGGACCTGCTCAATGGACGGCCTCGGCCCCGGCCATGGGCCGTGTGCATAGCCGAAAACACTAAACCATCGTCGTTTTAATTTTGCTAAGGTTTTCGAGCTTACCATATCAAATGCAGCAACTAGTCTCCAAAGCAAGGTCTCTGCTGGAAGAAAGATGACCAGAAAGCTGTAGACGCTAACGACGGCATTGGCAATCATAAAGTACCTACATCAAAAGCTTCTCGTGACGGCAACTTGGGAAGGAAAGCATAAAGAAATAGGAAAGGGAATGAACCATGCACGATTCGACGAAGTGACTCACTTGAAGGATGGAATGTCGCTGTACTTGGCTTCGAAAGATATGGCAAAGACGCTGGCCCTCTCGTGGCTCGTCCCCATCACGATGGCCGCAGACATGGTCGCCCCTAAGGCGAGGAGCCTCAGCACGAGGCCGAACAGCCTCCCGACCTTGGCCATGGATCCTGCAGCAAAATCGTGTTCACCCTTCTCCGGCGGAGCTCACAACAGCATGTTCCTTCTCGGGGTGGTAGTGGAGTCTTAATCTCCGCGAAGTTAAGGAGAACGTCTGAGGTTAGCAGGGTGTTAGGAAGGAAGATGAAGGATGGTTCACTTTCAGGATGACTTCTTCGTTGGGGTTGGTTGAATATGCTCACCTGTCGCCACAATTACCTACAATGCCCTTCTTTCTCCCAACATGTGCATTGGCTGTCTGGACCTTTGTCCCATACGTTACCATTTTCTTGATTTAGATAACCAAAATTCAAGCTTTTAGCTGCAGAGTAGGCCTCTTCGGTTGAGGCTTGAAGGAGACATACATATAGGGCAGAGTCCGGCCAGCCAATTGGGCCCTATGACTGATTATGTATATCTTGTGGCAGATTGTTAAAGAGGATGAACTGATATAGAATTCCTACCTGTCAAACAGTCGAGTCGGGTCGGGTTGGGTCGCAAAAAGTCCGACCCAAATAGACCAATTTTTATACAATGCAAATCTAGTGATCCATATTTGACTTGACTCAGACTTGATTTGATCCATACTCCACCCCAACTTATATTGTTAAAACACTTTCATATATAATCCACTTTACAAAAACTCATACCTAAATTGAGATAAGAGTATGGAGTGAGCACGAGATTGAGTGAGGGCAAAAAAGAAAAAAAAAATAATAAAGATGGATTGAGTCTAAGTAAGTTGTAAATCCGTTTATCATCTATTTATGGTCGTTTAACACCAATATATTGTTTAAACCCATTTATGATTTATTTATTTAATATAATTAATCCATTTATGACTCATTTAATACCCATCTAAGATAAGAAATGGGTCAATGACCCAATTTAATGGGTCTAGAAAATTCTAGCGTTCTGTTTGGGTAATGATGGAAAGATTCTTGGACCGGTGAATTCTTCAAATCATTAGTAAGTTTCAAATGGCGTTGATGTAAGGAAAAAAGGGCAATCCGGAAATTGTTGGTGGTAATTTACCAACAATTCCAATAAATTCCCGACTTCCATATGCGTAGCTTACCAATCTTTTAAAATCATCAAATTCCATACGGAATTACCAAACTCAGGTGGAGTGCATCATCCACTTTTCTCAAAAGAAGATAGCAACTAGTTTTAGATTAACGACCCTAAATTGAGCCACTTATTGACTTTCATTCGATCCATTCGAAGATACCAACTATTTAAATAGTTTCCGAGTTTTGTTTAAGTTGCCGATTCTTGCATCAATTCATCAACTTTATCAAGCTACTTACCAACTTTTCCAATGAAATTATAAAATAGATGTAGGTTACTAACTCATTTTTCAGCCACTTGGTACAGTTAATTAAATTGATTCTAATTACCAATTTTCTTAAGTACTTATCGACTTTTATTGGAGTTGCTAGCTCTTAGCTGAAATTATACTTTGTCTGAGTTTTTTCCTTGTCAAACGAAATTTTGATTTATTAATAAAATAATGCATGAAAGGATCCATAGGAAAACTTAAAAGTCACCATGCAAACCCTTAGAGTTTCAAAAAAAAAAAAAAACTAAAAGTCAAAGTATATTATCAAGAGCATGATTGGTAGAGATAATAATGATTGGTAGTTGATCATCGAATTACACATCATCATCAGTGATGAGCACCTATCAGAATCTCCATATGTAGTTATGGCTCTGCCTTTTAGCGTTGTGTACCTAGATTTGGTGTCCCCAACGCTATCACTATATGGAGATAATATAAATATCTTGAACAAGCTTAGATCTGAAACTCGTAAGAACGAGCCCTTTAGCAAGTTCAAGACGCCAACGTTTTTAATAAAAAACACGTTGAATGAATATAGATTTGACACCAAAACTGCCGTGAGTAGTACTCACTGAGTACTATTGAAATTGGAGGCGAGTACTTGTTCAAAATGCTTTAAATCTAGAATTAGATCGGAAAGAAAAGTTGTAAAATCTAAGATTAGAAGAGCAAAGAGCAAAGCTCCCAAACCTTAATTTAAATTGGAAGAGTATGGAAATAAACAAGAGAAAATAAAAGGAAAAGCAAATTGAGGAAGGGAAGGAGAAATCTAGGTCAAATTCTTCCCTTCCAAAAGTTGAAGAGACGAAGAAAGGCTAAAGCTAGTAGAGGGAGAGAGGATCACACAACGGTGCCACATTAGCAAATTATAATCATTGGGATTTCCAAAATGTTCAAATTATAGAGACAGATAGATAATTTAGTTACTTTTGCATTTCTTAAGCTTCTGAATATCACAATCCGGCAATTGGTAGGGGCAATTTTTTTGATTGAGTATTTAATTTGATAGTTGATTAACATTTTCTTCAAAATGGAAAACATGAGGAGTAACATGCAGGAAAGTTGAACAATATAGCAACCTACATAAAAAAAAAATGCTTGCATGTTTTTTCTTATGAGGAAAAAGAAATTGCAAAGGACATGACTGTAAAAATTATGGAAGATATCATTCCATAATCAATTAAAATCGTCAGCAAATTCAATTACATGAAGGGCAATTGAAATTGCATGCAAGAAAGGCCTGTAGTAGTGCACGCTTCTCGAAACCCATTTATTAGATTCCAAAATTACCATTCCCCGATTATGGATCGATGAGTACGTAACGTGGATCGTTGGATCAAAACGAAAAGAAAAAAATTCAACCATCGCCTAAATATTAAAAAGATGGTGATTTACGAACGAACGGCTAACAAAAATTACCGATTATAAGATTGCAAATATTAATGATTAAAGAAAATTATGATTTATGAAAATAATTCCTCATTGTCAGACCTTTGAGGGTTTTAGGAAAATGTCAGGTAAGATAAATTACTAGTCATAAGTGAAAACGAGTTACAATCATCATAAATAAATTATGATACAAAATTAAATTCTTGCATGTAGATTAGGGGTGAGCAAGACGGACCGATTGAACTAGTTGGTTTGGTCCGATTTCTAATTCCTAAAAGTGGAACCGGTGTTGCGCGGTCTAGTTCTTGATTTCAAGGGGGAACTGAATTGCCTGCATCGATTGTTTTTTTATTTTTCATTTTATTTTTTAAATGTCTCACATACGTTTCACGGGACAATTTTTGTGGGATCAAGACTGTGCAGCGACTTCCTTGAGAAATCTAGTTGTTTGGGAATGAGGCCATGTGATGACTTCCTTGGATGAAGATTCTGCAAAGAAAAGCGGAGAAATGAACTTTGTTACTAAAAGGGTTGGGTGATCACAATGAGGGGAGGCCACTCTTTTTTATATTAGTAGCTCTTTCGTTACTATCGTTGATTGATATTTGATCTAGTGGACAAGATTGTGTCCGCTTTCTACTGATTAGTAGCATTTAAATCAAGAAAATTCTAAAACTCGATGCAATTACCGTCTCACTCATCTTTTGTCGCGGGAACCTTGATACCGTGACACATGTCTCCTCTTCTCTTTTGATCTTTCCCTTTTACCCCATAACGTTAACGCATCCGGTTACTCCTTTGAACTCAATCGATTTTCACTGGACTGCTCGGGAATCGGAATTGACTAGCCAGGTTTTAGGACCTCTGATCCTATAAGCTCAGAACTGATTCCTAGTTTGGGGAAGATTGGATCGGAACTGATCACTCTTAACGTGGATGCGATCCTTTTAGGCAAATTACCAATTACAGCTAAAACTGAGACCGGTGCTCCCTTTACGTACGGCGTCCTAGGAAACTAGGAACACCAACCTTTGCAGCACGTGCCACTCACGTGCTAGATCTTCGCTTCTCCGCTTTTCCACTTTCCGGCCCCATTCACTTTCCCGACGGAGAACGGTCAGAATCTGAGAATTTTCCCGAGAAAAATGGCGCTCGCTCACTCCCTCACTCCCCTCGCCAAAACCTCGAAACTTCCATCTCTCCCCTCCCCTCCCGCCGCCATTCCCAAATCGTCCTTCTTCTCCCTCTCCCTCTCCGCCCGGAACCACAAACCCTTCTCCGGCCCCCGCCGCCGCAACCCCCGAATCCAATGCCTCTTCACCGGAATCGTCGAGGAGATGGGCCGGGTCCAGCGGGTGGGCCGGGTCGACGACGGGTTCGTCATGCGGATCGGTGCGCGGACCGTCCTCGAGGGCGTCGGCCTCGGTGACAGCATCGCCGTCAACGGGACGTGCCTCACGGTCACCGAGTTCGACGCCGCCGGGTTCGCCGTCGGGCTCTCCCCGGAGACGCTGCGGAAGACGTCCCTGGCCGAGGTCGAGGCCGGGTCGGCCGTGAACCTGGAGCGGGCGGTGCTGCCGACGACCCGGATGGGCGGGCACTTCGTGCAGGGCCACGTGGACGGGACCGGGGAGATCGTGTCGATGGAGCCGGAGGCCGACTCGCTGTGGGTGAAGGTGAGGACGGAGAAGGAGCTGTTGAGGTACGTGGTGCCGAAGGGGTTCATCGCCGTCGACGGGACTAGCTTGACGGTGGTGGACGTGTTTGATGAGGAGGACTGCTTCAACTTCATGTTGGTGGCGTACACGCAGCAGAAGGTCGTCATTCCTATGAAGAGAGTTGGGCAGAAGGTGAATTTGGAGGTGGACATATTGGGGAAGTATGTGGAGAGGCTCCTCAGTAGCGGGTTTGTTGATTCGATAAAGGCTCGTTGATTCCGAAGGTGATGATCTCTCTCTGTAGGTGGTATGTTGTTTTGTCTAATTCTATAGTTGAAGGTGCATTGATCTAATCTAAGCTGTTTGCTTCACTGTTAACGGGATTGTTTGGGTCTTTCATTCGTGCAAATCATTGCAGATACCGTGCGACAGTTTTATATTGCACGAAGAAGTCGTTAATTCTTTCATGTGAGGGCTTGAGTGGTAAGATGGGAAAGGGGGCTTTGTGACTCCATACTTGCGTAGACTTTGTCAGTTCTTGAAGTTAGAATTCAGTTGTTCGATCGGTGATCACCTACTTTAGTCACTAGTCGCAAGACCCTTGTAGAGGTGTACAAGTGTTGCAGTAACTGGCTTGTCTAGAGACGAACGTAACATGAGACATAAGAATGGCATTTTGATGTTGTGTTGCACTTGATAGTGCTTTTTGTCGTATCTATGTTCAATTTATTTTCTATTTCATTTGATAGTTATGTTCAATTGTGAGTTATGACTTGTGAACTTGCCGTTAAGGAACAGTATATGTTTTTACTTGGGAATATAAATATCATAAAGATATTTCAAAACTAAAGAAGTTTTTCAACCAAGAATAGTATACTTCTATCGCAAATTGATAATTGCTAGTTTTATGTAGTGTCATAAGTTCTATATTGCTGTCATTTGCATGTTGAGGGGAATAGATATGCTGAAAATTAAGGTGATAAACTGACTAAAGGTTTCCTTTTCCCATTGACATCCTAAGAGAAGCAAGAAGGTGGTATTGGTAAAAATAGGTTAGAGGAAATGAAATGCCTTCAATTCCTGACCCGTCCTTTTCCATCCTCTTTCCCCTCTGCTTTTGTCATTGCTTCCTTGCACTTCACTTCCTTCCACCACAACAACTGTCCACATAGATAATCCCTTCATTGTTGGCTCTTTCTAAATCATCAGTGTGTGGTCAATATGTGCATCATGTTTCAGTGGCACTAGGGAAGTCATTCATGGTAAGTGGAGTGTATGTATCCATCTATTCAACTGAAAGATTTGAGACCAAGAAGAGAAGGTCAATCGTATAGCAAGAATATTGTAAGCTTTGAGTTTTTTATGTGATGTTTTGAGTTACAAGGTAAAAAAGAAGGGTGTGGGGTTGGAGAGGTTACTCCTGATGTGAATGCCACGGGCTGAAACTCCCTTGGCTGAGGATAATCCCGTGTGGCGCCTGATGAGCTGAAACACCATGCTAGCCTTCCCTCGATAGATCTTGGCGAATTGCATTCTCATTACTGACTGTACCATGCTCAATTTAGCTCGGGTATTCAGTTTCTCGAGTGAGATATACGGATCATTTCAGCGCAGCAACTGTTTTGAGCCTGTGGTGGCCATCATCAGGACAACGGCATCAACTCCTCACCAGTATGCATATGGGAGGCCAACTACATCTTCAGAGATCCTCAAAGACGATAATCATCCCCATCTCCAAATTCCTAAAATAGACATTCCGACACCACTCCCACGGATCATATGTATAAGCCATTCCTCATCTAACTTCACCCTAATGCCACGAAGTTCTACTTTTTAGCCGACATGGGAATGGGAGAAGTCGAAACGTGACCCTTTCCCCACCCAACTTCTGCAATGCCCTTGTTGTGGGCTATTCAGTCGCTTGCTTGTGTTCTTCAACAATTACCAACACTCTTTTGAGACTTACATGAATGGCAAAGGTTCATTCAACACAACAAGTCACTCCACCCCATTGATTGCTTCTCTCGATCTAAGTTATTTGGAATCTCTAGTCACCTGTGCTCTCCCTAACAAGTGTGGCATCTCGAGCCAACTGCACTTCCTCGGCAATACTTTTTTCAACCAAGGGTTCTCTTGATCTTAGCAACTTATGGAGGTTTTCTCTTCTTGGCATTCGCCCTTCTAGTTGGGGAAGCATGCTCTTATACCTTTGTCACGAGCCAAACTCTCCTGGCCGAGGACAAGCTCATGCGATGCCTGATGAGCACAAATATTAAGCTGATCTTCCCTTGATAGATTGTTCTGAAGGACAGTTTGGCAAATGGCATTGTCATCCCCAATTTGGCTCGAGTATCAAATCTCTCAAGTGGGACATATAAATCACTTCGGCATAGTGGCTGGGTTCAGCCTGGCATGACCATCCACAAAACTTCACTCAGCCCACTTAGGTATGGGAGAAATTTGACCATGACATGTAAACCTCATCATTTGCTGAGAAGATGCCTCCAACGATTGGTTCATGTGTGAAGATAGTGGCACAAACACGAGATGCTGGCTTAGTGGTTCAATAAATGTAGAGGTTTGTGCTGTTGGTGAGTTGAGTGCCATACATGTGTTTGATTTTCCGTATCTTTGAGTGCAAGCAATTTTATACTTGCTTGGTGGGGTCACTTACTTTGTCCACAAGGTCATTGAGATGTTTTGATACTCATTGGATTTTCATCCTCAACATCCCTGGTACAGCGCCGTGCATCTCACAATTGGGAGAGTTCAAATGACTATCAGTTCACCCAAAAACCAAGGCTACTGGCCCCCTTATAGTGATACTTTTTCTTGTAGCTGTTTGAGGAACCATAGATTGTGGTGTGCCCTTTCCTTATGGTTACAAAGCTGTTCCGCACGTCTCTGCATGTCCCTTGCCAAGTTTGTGATTTCTACAGATAGTTTCTTTTGACTTTGCTTTTCTGCCTTTTCCAAGTTCTAATGCCTTCATATGAGCTAAGGCTTAAATCACCTTTATAGATGATCTTTATCTTCTTTTGATAATTGGTTGAAAGTCAATGTCACCCTTATTTTCTTCTGTTTGGTGACATTGAATTTCATCTTAACTCTAGCATGTAGCAGAAAGGAGCAGCTTCTTTAAATACTGGGATAAGGATCTCTACATTCAATGCTTTGCAAATGCCAAAATGCTGGCGCTCTGTACTTTAAGTTGGCCTTTTATTATTTCCTATTTTTGTGTTCATATTTTTTGCACTTTTCTTTATTTCTCCATGATTTTTCAAGGTATACTAGAGAAAAGATTGCAGCTTAAATGGAACTTGATTGTTCTTCTTCTTCTCTTGGCAGGGATGACACTGGATGGATGCTACTGAGAAGTCTGTTTCTCTGATGTTAGTGTTGCTATAGAACTGTGCTTGGAGTTTTGTCTGCTCTGAAATAAACGAGTTCAAGGCTTGACATGGATTTGTCAAGCGGCAACACGCTGCCTCAATCCTTATCGTTTCCAGTGCTCATGCCTCTTCTCCACAAGATTCCAATCAAGTTGTAGCAAGCTTTGCCGAATTCAGTCTCCAGGTGGCATTCATCCCTTGGGTAAACAAGAATTGGCCTGGTGGTGACATTTCTGTATGAGATGTAACTTGTTTTTTTTCTTTGGTCAAAGAGATGTACCTTTTAAGATGGTCAAATTTGTTTCCATGACATTGAAATAATCAAAGATTAAATTAACGGGTGCCCTGCAGTGCCCACTTAATGCTTCTGTTCAACTTCTGCCATAATGGCTATGAATAATTTTATGATGCCCGGTTCAGTTGGGGCAAGGAAACACTTTCAGTGTGTTCGCACACGAGCGAATGCTCATTAGGGGCTTGTGTCAAGTTGCTCATTTTTCTTACCGTAGATGACGCTTCATGTAATGCCGCAGTATTCAAAAGGAAGGTTCTTTTGTTTTGTATGTATTAGCAGATATTGGTTGCTTCGTTGTTTCCTTCATGTACTTCTCTTCAGAATTCCCTTGTTTTGGGGTGCCAATCCTGGCAACCATTGTTTTTACCCAAAGTCAAAGTCGGAAAACAGATCACCGATGAACTCCTTTCGGTCCTGCCCATTTCAAGGCGTCTAGGATGGCTGTGAGAAGCCATTACAATTTGGTTGAATTTTCTTGTACTGGTCTTCTTCTAGAAAACAAAGGTGCCATGAGCAGGATCTTGTCTCAGACACCTATCCATATGACAAGATTGATTGTACAATGTCTGTGCCGTAACTGTATTGGCATTGTCTGGTCTGATTTGAGATGAGGCTCCAGCCGTTATCGTTCCTTTTCCTCACTTTAAATAGGAACATGTGCCGCAACTTGTGCTGTTTTCTGTCCATATGGCTCTTCTCCACCGAAGTCATTCTATCATTTTCCTTTGCCTTGACCTGTGGGAAATGGATCATTGTGTCACTGTCTGCACCTTTTTTTCGGCTTCACGATAGGGAATGGTGGGGAGGTTCTAGATAAGGTTTTTGCTTTCTGAAATGGGGTTTTTCTCTGCCTCTTGCAAAACCACACCACTTGCCTTGTCACCCTATTCCAAGTCATATCCCATGCTTTGTCCTTGTCCACACTTACCGGAATCCCCAGAGGATTTCCATTTTTCTTACATGGCTGAGGCTTCTCTTACATATGCTCTCTACTTTTAACCTTTTTTAAGTAATTAAATGTGGCTCATATTGGTAGGCAAATCCTATGGTACTTTTTTCCCGTGTAGTGGTCTCTGTACTTTTTTGTCCACTTAAACAAATCATGTTGGGATGAGACAGAGGGCTTCCTAATGCACCAGTCAGTCCTAAATGTTCATGCTTGAACATGAATCGATACCATGAAAGCATTTCTATGGAACTGATCATGGAAGGCCTTGGGCCCTATCAGTACCGCACATGATTCATTATTGGTGCATCGGGTGGCTGGCACCATGCTACGAGCTGTCTTTTTTCAGTCATTAGCGGTTGATCTCGCCCCTCCGTTACTGATGAGGATTGAGGACCGACCCTCTCGACTAGCTTATGTAGAGAAATAATCAGCATGAATCCTTGCTGAATATGTATCCGGGATCATCTGAATGCATTCGAAACCTCCGATTTCTAAAAGGTGAGGAGTGTTGGAGTACAACACCTAATATAATAATAAGAAGCCAAAGAGAAGTGTGCTGCAGCGTCACTTCGTAAACCGCCAAAGAAGAGAATTCTTGAAGAAGCCAAGAGCATGAAGAAAGCAAAGAAAGAATTCTCCACTCCACACGTGAGAACTCTGGAGAAAGTATGCAAGAAGAAGGCTCACAATTTTATAATATTATATTGTGAGTTGTTGCAAGGAATTCTCTCTTTCGTGGAGAGCAGATCGGCTGGGGAAGCTGATAAAAAAAAAGAATGGGCATATATTAAAATAATATTATACTTGTTGCTGGAGATTTCAAGAAGCAGAAAAGCAAGCTTCAACTTCGTAGACTTGAACGTGAAGGAAAAGAAGACAGCCCACAATTATTGACTCCTTAGCCAAGAAGAAAAGTTCAACTTCAGCTCTTGCACGCTGAAGTCAATGGCGGTGGAGTTCGGTGGAATTCAGGCGGTGGAAGATGATTATAAATATGACAGTACGTGAAGCATTTGAGCTCAGGCCGGAAGGCCTCACATAAAGGCACCACAAACTCAAGTCAGGCCAGGGAGAGGACCTCACGCCACATGCAGGCGGAGAACCTCAGGCCAGTACGAGGTGAGCTTCGGGGAAAGCCTCTAGCAGTGAGAGCTTCGGAACAGGAAGTCACCAGGTGCAACGGTGAATTTGAAGTGAGAGACCGCAGCCTCGCAGGCTTGTGAATGCGAGTTATCCCTCCGTGATCGAAGGGAAGAAAATAGAATAGGCGAGTTTATATACTTATATTAGTGAATTTGAGTGTACTTGTATAAGCTAGTTTGATTTTAATATTTTAACGCTTCCGCATATTTTATAAGCTGCGCACTCTACAATTAATTAGTGTCAAGCAAAGGGTCGCATACCCATAATTGGTTCCAAATCATTTTGGTTCCAACAAGGAGCGGGTCCTGAAGTCCGGAAACATGAGACTGAATCGAGTCGCCACCAGCCGTTTCGGATTTAGTTTGCGGAAGCGAGTCCAAGCGGATGCTGCTCTGCTTCGCTTTCTTTATCAACTGTCTTTGAATTACTTAGTTACCTTCGTTGGTCGTCCATCTACAAGTGGACAAGCTTGCCAACGCAACGAATTTTGTTGTATGAGCCGACAAGGAGGACTCCAAATAAGTTCGTCGACAGCATCCTATGCCCAATAATTTCGTCAAAATTAGTTTAAAAACAATCACCATCTTATAGCTTTCGGACAAGACTCTACATAAGCACAGCGTTTGTATTAGGCTGATTGAGACTCGAGCACACGTCTGAAGACGCCTGGAATTAGGGATCACACTAGCGGAAATTCCCGTTCTTTTGCTCGAAAATCAAAATCTGTCGTTTCATTTCTTTTTTCCCCAAAAGATGTCCCTCTACTTTCCGTAAAATGCCACCAATCGTTCCTAGACCGTTGTAAAGATGGATTTTGTGGACGTGTCATTACCGCCGTAAAAAATATGCTGACGCGATCGCCATTACCAATTTGCTGACCTAGTTTTTCCTTTTCCTTTTTCAAATGTTCTCTCTCTCCCCCAGCCTTTTTGGCTCTATCTTCTTTTGCATTTTTAATTTATTATGGCCCCTTTTTTTATTTAAATTCTATTCAACCGGGGGAATTGAGCCAGTATGTGGTTGAGAACAGTTGCCGTAAGGCGAGCTGACTCAGCTGTAGGTATTTCACCTATCTCATTCACCCCAGGCGCGAGAGGCTACTGTATCTACCTACCCGGAGGTAGCCAGAATCGAAATTCTGATGTGGTGTTTACCTTCACCACCATAAGGCCCCATAATTTCCTGTCTATATTTGTCTTCTCGACAGAGAGGAAATAGGAGGACAGCACGGGGTCTCTCACCCCAGGGCCTGTTTCCCCTGTGAGCCTTTTAAGGACTTGTTTAGGTCCAACATTTTTAATTTATTATGGCCCCTTTTTTTATTTAAATTCTACTCATTTAACCCACGTAATTCGACCAAAAAAAAAGAAAAAGAAAAAAAACCCACGTAAGCTTCCCAATCACCAAATCTCTCCCGGGTGCCAACCCAAAAAAGAAGAAAAGAATGGAGCAACTTTCTGAAAGGCACATGGCCGGTCTAAAAGAAAGACAATAAAAGTAGACGAATAGTTTTGATCTCCGGAAAAAGAAAAAGGTAGGAGATCATCGCGCTTTTCCTAGAAAAATCTTCCTCACCCTCGTTCTTCATTTTATAACGTTTTTTCTTCTTGGGCTCCCTCGTAGAATCCTCGTCGTTGTCGTGTTTTCATGGTCAAAAGGCAAGCATAAGCAATCCTGATATATCAAATTGAGCGGTCGACAGACGTAGTCAATGCTGCTTGCATCAGAGCAAGAGACCATGATCCTCAATATTCAAATGGATGGATGGAGGAAGAAGAAGGATCATCTTTTGTGGGGCGTGACTTCGCCATTAAAATTCACAGACGAAGATGAGCCGCACTTTGCTCTTGTGGAGGACCAATGGATTCCTCCTCTTGCTTTTGTGGGATCTTACTGTGCATAATTTTTTCGACTTTTGGAAGTGGCACTTTCTATCGTCATCGCCATCATTGGTGCATTTGATCCTTTTTCATCCGCTCCAATTGCGTGGCATACCGCTTTTGCTTTTGATTCAGGGAATCCATTCACTTTCACATAGTCACTTCATTTAGTTGGTCCTAAGAAAAAAGAGTGCAGAATGGATGTCTACATATTATTTTCGCATCTATCGTATCATGAGATGCCTTGCATAATGTATGATATGGTGTAGGCGGCCAAAAGAAAAAGGTGGTGCTTTGAGATTTTTTGATTGGAAAGTCCTTCGCTTTTATTCTGGTCCCCAACTTTCTTGTCTAGAGAATACTCCATAGAGTGAATCCCATGAGATACTGACTTAGCGCTTTGGGATCCGACTGATTATGAGCGGGGCACACAAGTCTAGACCTAATTCCTCATCTCATTATACACAAGCAGTGGACTTATCAAAATAGGTTATAAACCCATTTCTTAATCCATATTTAATGGATTCAATCATTATATGCATTAATTATATTTAGTAAACGAGTTATGAATGAATTTCAAATGGCAAAACCCAAAAAATATATGACCCAACTTACCAATTTGACAACTTTCACAGGGAGTTTCATGTTTCATCCATTCGCTAGTGGGTAGGTTTGCGCCTCACTGGATCTATTAGGTTAGGTAGGGCAGGAATTTGATGGATTGGGATCTGTCCATCCACGACCGGGCTTCCCTTCACCATTAAAAAAAGAAGAAGAAGAAGCAAATCAGAACTAGTTAGCAAAGTCGAGGTAGGCTCGTTTAGCTTGTAACCGTGTCGATGAGATTGTCAGATCGGTAGGTGGTGATAGGCTCTGAATTTAGGAGGTTGATGTCTACGAACCTCCGAAAAGGCCTTATTATGTCTTTTTCATCTCCATATCTATCCGCCAATCAAGAGAGCGCCCTCCGAAGATGCATGGCCAATTAATAACGTGTGAAACCGACGCGGCTCGCGTGGCCTCATCGTCGCCATACGAGTGTCGCCGTCTGATTGGGCGGTCGTGCTCGTGGTCCCTGGCGCTGGCACGGAAAGGACGAGCTTCTAAGGCCACTCGTCTCCGAAAAAAATCAACATCGACGTGCCGCGAAAATATTTCGGTGCATTTCCTTTGACGTAACTGCCCCTCCTCCTCGATGTTATTTTTATTTTTATTTTTAGTTTGTCTAACTCTATTCATCCTTAAACTTTTATCTTGTGTCTTTGCTGACATCTGAAAGTGGTGATCATTGAGGTAATTCCAATGATTTAGATGTAGTTTATTTGTCGACCAAAAAAGTGTTGTTCGAGACCCTTTGAACACTTAATTTTATCTTCACGGATTGTGTTGGCACCCCTTACACTGAAATCCTTGACGATGGCTCTAATGGAATGTTCAATTATGCTAATTTCAATCGAAATCCCATACATCACTTAATAAGCATGCTCATATCCTATCCGGTTATGCATGATGAAAGATGTGAGATTTTTCGATGATGCCACATTTTTATTCTGTGCAATGCGAGTTGGTAACATGGTTAACCTCACAATGATACAATCGTCGTTCATAATATCAATTAAGTAGTCTCCTCTCTCAAAAATAAAATTATGAGCTTGTTTTGATTCATTACCATATAGTTTTTATGTTGTGATTATTTCTTTACAGTGATTAAGAACGTGCTAACAAAATCGAGATATTGGCAATTGGTTTTTTTGACTTAGAGACGTATCTCAATTCAAATACAAATTAAACTAATATAACCATCATGGTTAAAGTCAAAGGGTCTTATCTAAATAAACCTTACTCTCTCTCTCTCTCTTTTTTAAAACTTAATTTAAATCTTACAAAGGGCGTGTTTTGATTTATTTTATTAACTCGAAACATCTGAAATCTTTCTTGATACACATATGTCAACACACAAATTCACGTGCAACTGTCTTTATAAATTATTCGAAACATTAATGGATAATAATATGAAATCTTTTTAGGAAAAGATAAAATTTCTTTCAATTTTTTAAAAAGCAGAAGACCGACACAGGAGGCGAGCCGCAAAGGTTGAAATTTTTTTGAATTTCGATCCTTTTCTTCGCCATATATTTCTTGTTGCTATTGTTTCCGACTGGAACTTGGATTTTGATTGGTGCCTACACTTTTGCACGGACACTCTTCTTTCGGGATCGTTGACTTTGACTTTGGCGGGAAAATTCTTCAATTCAACTCGACATCATAGCCTGACTAGTAAACCGGCAACCGCCAATCGAGATTGGCCCAAAACGCAAAATAGGCCGATGGCGTAGGGGTAAAACGGTAATCTCGCACCCCACGAGGATTCCGATCGCCGGTCCGCCGGAGCTTCCCTTATAAATATCGCCCCGCGTTCCGTCGTTTCTCCCTCAAAGCCTTTTCCTCGCACTTTCTCTCCGATTTTCTCGCCGATTTTCTCTCGACCGGTCGAATTTTCTCGGCCCCGCACGAAACTTTCTCGCCTCGAAACCAGCTGCGCCAGAATCCGATCCAATCCAATCCAATCCAATCCAATCCGACGATGAAGAAATCCGGAGTCCTGGCGGCCTCGCTCGCGGCGGCCTCTGCCACTGCGATCACGGCCTCTTCTTCGTCGCCGTCGCCGGCGTCGTCCACCAACTTCAGCTGCAGCTCCAACTTCCAGTTCTCCCGCCAGGTACGCGCCGCTCGCCGAACTCCGACGACGCGCCGTCTTTAAGCTTTTCGCGGCGCGATCGTTGGCTCGGGTTTGGTGATTCGGGAGCCCGAGGCTCTCCGCGAGTTCCCCGAATTGCGATTCGCCGAGTTGGGTGTGGGCGATCGCTGACTTTGCGCTTTGTGCTTTGCTTGGTTTCTTCTCAGGGCGACGGCGAGAGGAGGGATCGAGACGATGGCGCGAAGCCGAAGCCGGCTTCGGCGGACAAGTTCGCCCCGAAGTTCGACGGGCTGAGGTTCATCGAGACGCTGGTCACTGCTCACAGATGATGCGGAGTGTTCCCCGGCTCGTCCGAAGGAGGGAGGGATCACGAGGAAAGCTTTGGTTTTTTCTCTCTCTTCGGTTCCTTCTCTTCTGGGTTCGTACGGGATTGTCTAGGGGATTCGCAAGAAGCTTCCTGTATTTGAGGAAACCAGCGCATGGTTGGGGGGATTTGTTGTTTGCAGCAGAAGGCAAAAAGGTTTTCTGGGCTGTAGCCTACGGACACTTCCCTTTTTAAGGAAAAAAAATTCATATTTTTGCAGCTTGCTGTTTAGCTTTCATTGTACTGATCTGAGAATATACTGATGATATATCTAATGAGACAAGATTCTGCCCTCTGTTGTGTTCTTTCCGAATGTTGATTCATTGCCCCGGATTTGATTGCGCAGGAGAGATTTCTTCGGTTCTTGTCGGCCTAAGTTAACATGTCTTGAAGTTCCTGCCTTTGATTAGCAAATGCCGATATGAGTTTTTTTGTCCCCTTCCAGCTTAGATAAGTTCGCGAAATAAAAAATTCGTGGCTTGCCTATAGGCAGGCTCGATCGGCATGTGTGGCGCTGCGATTCAGTACTTAGGGATTGGTAGAACGCCTTGCCGCGTAATTTGTCTCATACGTCATTCATCCTCTGTCGGGCTTTGTCGAAATATGTTTCTCTCATCAAGCATCCATCGGTTTTTTCGTTTCGATGATGTTTTGGTGAAGCATAGCATGAGAACAGGGCATTAGCATCCCGGGTGTTAGAGGATATTCCCAAGCATATATTTTAGATGGTTTAGGGGACTAACTGGATCATGAGATGTTCGTAAGAGAACTCGGATTTACCGTCAGGAGGGAGTTCAAGATCTGAACCATTGCAACCTTTAATCGACATCATCTATGATTTTTGGAAAGTTTCACCTGGATGACAAAGTGATGGAATACAGTTGTCCCCTGCCTATTCTTTGCTTCTCGCTTCCCTTGAATCTATGCTTTATATCTCGAAGCTGTACCGCAACATGTTCGACTACAGCGACAAGTTACTTATGACTCTGGGAAAAAGCTTTCCCAATGGTTAAGCCGAGGATTCCGTGGACCTTCCTCACCATATCTCTCCCTTTCATCCACTTCATCTTTGGCAAAGGAAAGAAAAAGGATAAAGACATGCCACCAATCTTGACAGAATGATCCCTTCACATTGACATGTAAATCTCATGGACCCATCTCTTTAGACATTAGTCAATTCCTCATCACGTGAAGCCTTCTATCATTTCGCATTGTACAAGAGCAAGTGCACGCGACGATGCCCCACCCAAGGCCAAGTCTTGGTGACCATTTGAATTTAGAAAACGTCATTGAATTACACTTCCATGCAGACAACTTTTTTCTCTCTTTTTCTTGGTTAAATTCCTTTGTAACTTCGTTTAGTGGGTTGAGATTCTTTTGATGAATGGACAGCGTGCAATATGGTAGCATTCCTTCAAATTTATAAAACTAAATTTACTTTAAATATTCAAATGAAAATGAGAAGTGGGATTTTCAGAGACGCACAGCTTGAATTTTGCTTTTCTTAGTAGCGTGCCTTTCCTGTAAAGGGGTTGGCCAGGACCGGTGCTTCATGTCTTTTCTCGAATGAGACATTTGACTTTTGGGGTTGTTCTTTTGTTTCTTTCGGTGATGCAACCATTCTGTACTTGACATGATGAGGCATTGTAAATGTCATCTTTGGCCACCCCCAATGAGCTGCTTCCAAATCAAGAAGTCTAAGCTACTAAAATGTCTCTAGCCTATATTATTTTCCAATCGCATGGCTTCTAGAAATCGGACAATCCGCATCCCAAGATTCGAGTATCTTGGCCAAGATTGCAATAAAATTTGGTAAATCAATGAAAATCACATCCATTCTCTAAATAAAGGTCCTGCTAAAAGAAGAATTGACATTTTGACTAATTCATACTTTTGTTAGAATGCGCTACCAACGTCTGAAAATCTTTGCCATGGGAAGATTTTACCGGACCAAATAAGTCTTATTTGTAGAATAGCTTAGAAACCCTAAAGCATCTATCCTTGTTTTGTTGTGTGATTGGGAGAATAGTCTACTGCGAAAAAGGATAAGCACAAATAGTTTGTCAAGATTGGAACTCTAGGATCTGAGTGAATCAGATGACATGAGTGTAAATCAAAACCTACCAGTTGAAGAAATCCTAGCTGCGTCAGCTTTGGCAGATCTAGAAGGAAAGAAATTTATGTGTTTTTGAAAACAGGAAACTGAACCAACTTTGGCAGAATTTCTTGTTGCTTTTAGAGTTTCAGATGACAAATGTCCTGTGCCAATTTTTAAGCTGTCAAAGTAGCATGTGATAGGTGACAAACTTTAGTTTCACCAAAACAAGGGAAATCTAATGAGCATAATGATATCAAAGTGCAATGTATGAAAGAAATTATATGATTAGGGCAATGCTAATCGACCTGATTTCTATTACAGTACCAAACCACCATTGGAACTATTGATCACAACATAGAAGAAAAATATCAGATCATGCCATGTGTGTCGAGAGAGAGAGAGAGAGAGGGAAGGTGGGGGGGGGGGGGGGTGTGGTTGGGGGAGGGGATTATGTAATTTAGAGCAGCAAACAGTGAGAACAACAAGAGAGAGCAAGAGGCAAACGAAGCATCGGGAAGCTGCGAATGTGGCCCAGCTGCCGTTGTTTCCGGTGGAGATGACGCTTAGAACCCTAAGTTACACGCAGTTTGTTTGAAACCATTCCCACAATGAGTTGATCCCAAAGCTAGTAAGGGTTTGTTTGTTAACTTGCCCAATAGTAACTGGTTATATTATTTTGTTTTCGGCAACAAAAAAGAGCAAAAATCTATTTAATTAAATTTTTTGTTCTTGAGAATAAATTTGGATGTAAAAAAACATTACTTCTTTATTTCTGGGAACAATTGCAAAATCAAGCTTAACCTATTTTTCTTTTTTTCTTTTCTCCTTCTCTATTCTTCTTCCTCCTAACCAGTCATTGGCCACCGTTGGCCACTATCGCTGCGGCCGGTGGTTGTCGGCGACCGATTGGGCGAGGTCTGGCGAGTTCACTTGGCCATCGACAGCCTCGAACTCGCCCAAGTAGCGTGAGGTTAGCCTCGCTCGTGAGGTTGAGGCTCATGGTGGCCTGGCGAGCCTCTGGCAAGCTCGCTAGACCTCACTCAGCCGGTTGCCGATGATTGGCCACAAAGAAGGAGGAAGACGAAGAGAAAAAGAAAAAAAAAAAAGAGAAAAAATACAATAAAATTATTTAAAAATTAAAAGAAATAAAAAAATTTAAGAATCTTACTATACACATTTCTATTTCGGGAATAAAAATTTTGAGTAGCAACCAAACGCTTTCAAATGCTCAGAAATTGTTTAAGGGAGCGGAATAAAAAAAAATCATTTCTGCATAAAAGTTATTTCCGGAAATAGGATGATTACCAAATGCACCTAAGCATAGGCTTTAGGGGCGATCATGGGGCTAGTATCATTCAGAGACTGGAGGAGAGTGGGCAGCCTACGGATTTAAATGCTGTCCTTGATAGGTTGAATGTTCATTCTTCTGGAAATTCACAGAGGAGATGGTCTGCCTAAAAATTTCTAGTTCCAACCAGTAGCTCAAAAATCACCGTGATAGTTGGTTTATGCTTTGCATCGCATTTAAATAAAGAAGGCCAGAATTACCAGAAAGGTTTCCTCGATTGTTTTGAGATAAGGGATGCCAATATTGTTGTGCATTTCTTATCTCTTTATTTAACTTCAACCTGGGTTCACTTCATTGTTCAATTTATGAACGTGGGAAACACAGAAACTTGATATGACACGTGCTAAGGCTTATGACCATATATTTTTGCGTTCATAATTGCTTGTACTTTTTATTTTAGAGTATTGTTAGCATTTCATTGTCTCAAGTTGGGCGGCCCCCGCTGGCAATGTGTACCCATCTTTGGGTATACTTCTACTACGGACTATGCAATCGAGGTGGCGTATAGTTCTCTTTCTCTGGTTTGTAAACATTATACTGTCTGTTTCTCTTTAAGAATCGTGGATGGTAATTATTATTCTAATCATTTTGAGCCTTAATTTGCCGTGGAGATGCATCAGGATTCTAACTTTGGTTGCGCGAGACTCAGCATCACCCTACGTCAGTGAGTCCTTGGTCTGGCGGCTAGGTGAATTTTTGCAGGCATAGTCTGGTTCTGAATTCGTCGCTGAAGATTCTTGTATGCTGTTTTGAAGAGAGCTGTTCATATATCCGAACTCTGTTTGTTTAAATCTGAATTTGGAATGCTGTTGTACTTAAAAAAGAAACAGCCTCCTGGGATGTAATTCACAGTTCCAAATTAATTTTAGCTCGATCCGATCGATCCACTGCGGCCGTCCTTTTGATATCCTTTAGGGACAAGTTCCTTGATCTATCCAACGAATAAACCTATTAAAGTGTACCAATAATGGGTATTGACTATGTAGATAAGTTAAAAGATGCATAATAAACAAATATGCAATCAGATTAATTCATCCCCAAGTCCAATCAGAAAACATAGTTGACTAAATTTTTTGTAGTTTCTTGCGTTGTTTATACAAAGAAGCCGACCCTTTATTACTTTATTGTTTGTGGACGTTGTACATTGTCCTTTAGCAGTTAGGGATCTACGAGTGAGGAACAACACACTTGTTTGTTATCCCTTTGCAGCTTACCATTTTTTCCAGTTGCTAAAAAGGAAAAAGAAGCAGCCTGTAATACCTATTTTGATTCATTTAAGACGAGACAAGCAAAAGCTACGGGAGCAACAGTTTAGATATCAATGACTATACCTTTAAGAGTCTTTTTCTCTCTCTTTCTTGTGGGCTTAATCTGCTTGTTCTTGTACCTCTACAATCTTTTCTGGTGGAAGCCGCTGCGGCTCAGAAAGAAGCTTCACCCATGGCCCTGTGCCGTCCTTTTTCTTCGGCAACATCCTTGATATTAAGAAGATTCGACTGGAAATGCAAGCCACAAAGAATGAACAAAGCATCGGCAATCGCGATTCGCATGATTACATGTCACGCCTATTTCCCCACATAGAGAAGTGGAGAGCCGACTATGGTAAAATAATTTTCTTCTACTTCAATCAATGTTCACATCTTTGTGCTCAGGATTTTTCACTAGATATGTCTGTAATATGTGCCAGCTATCTCTATTGTGTGACAAGCATATGCAGCTTAGGAAGATCATCTTTGCCTGCTGAGAGCGCTAGGTTATTGCAGGTCCAGTGTCTGCATTCACACAGGGGAACATGGTGATCGTATGCGTATGTGACTTTGACGTAGCGAGAGAGTTCTGTCAATGCAAGTCTGCTGAATTCGGAAGGTCTGCGTATCTGAGAAAAAATGGGGGAATTGTGTTGGGTTATGACTGTAGGCCGACTGAACGGCTTCCCAAGATCGACATAGCTAGAAAACTCGAACATCATAAGGTTGAAGACGAGGATTTGTGTACCTGATTTTGAATTCATTGTTCTTGGAGCTAAATAACAGCAATCCAAGCTTCAATGCTGAAGATCTTCTCCTCTATCACCCTCGGTTCTTGGCTCGATGAGACCACCACTCTCTGTTTTCCTTATGTGAGTTGAGAGAGAATTTTGGAAGGAGTCAGGGCTAGAGACGGGACTTTAGCGCTATTTATAGAGTTTTGGACGGGCCCTCTCATCACAGGCCGGGCCCAACTCGGCCCATACAAGCCAGGCCCATATTCGACTGTTAAGAAACTTTATATCCTACTTTATTAGATCAATTCCGTAAAAACGGTCAATTACAATCTCAATTACTGTAGCCCACATCAGGAAAATTCTTACAATGACAACCTTGACACTTTGAAAGGAAAATCCTGGGCACTCCAGAGGAAAGTCATTGCGCCTGAATTCTCCAGTGACCAAATAGAGGTGTGCATTAGCTGGGCAGGCTCTATCAAGTTCACAGCGGCACAGTTCTTGCTTGAGCTGTCTTTGTTCTTGCACGTGAAGCAGTTAAATTTTTACACAAAAGCTATCTATATGTTACTTGTTCTGTTTTGCATAGGGAATGGTGGACATGATGGTTGAATCTGTCGCCCCTGTGTCGGAAAAATGGGAATCTCAAATGGAGAAAGCAGGGGGAGTTGCTTCGTTACAGATTGACAAGGATTTAAAAAGCCTCTGCCGAAATGATTTCAAAAGCATGTTTTAGTTAGGAGCAATTATGTTATTGGCAATGAGATTTTTTCCAAGATGTTAGTGCTTCAGGATTCGCTGAGCAAGCAGCAAGCTATTGTTGGTCTTCCAGGGGTAAGGTGAGGGCACCTCCTTCAGCGTTTAGAAACTCTAATCGGGTGATGGTTTTGTTAAAATTTGCTTTCTATTACGAGTTGCGACTGATAAATTCACGCGTCAATTCAGAGAATATCATTGAGGCTGACATGATTCCACATGCTTACCTTTTGTCAGCTACTATTTCATATGCCGCATTACACATGTAGCAAAAGCACCTTCTGATGAATTCTCAAGAAACCTTAAGACACATGTATGCGGTGCTTCCTGGACAAAACGATTTCATGTTAGTGTTGCTGCTTTTTGACTGTCTTCAAAAACTTGTGTATAGGCACATTCCTACGAAGATTACTCGTGACATCTGGAGGATAGGAAAAGAAGTCGACTGATCTATTCTGAAGCTGATGGATGATGACTGCGATGCCAAGGGGCAGAGCTTCTTACGGGCCTTAGTCAACAATTTTGGCCGTGGATCCAGCGTCACCGTAGATAATTGCAAGGCCATGTTCTTTGCGGGACATGAAACTACTGCCACTGCTGCTACCTTCGCTTTAGTACTTTAAGCATACCATCCTGAGTGGCAGGAGCGCGTGCGTGCCAATGGGGTACAGATCCTTGGAAATCAAGCCCCGAATATAGATAAGCTACATCAAATGAAATTGGTACATCTAAATCTTTCTTGCCTACCATGCATATGATTCTAGAATCCAAGAATATGCGCACTGGGCAGATCGTTCATGAAGCAAGCTTCCCTGCTAGATTTTTAGTCTGTGTATCGACATGTAAGCTTTATGTGAATACAGTAGCCACATGTACCCCTTAGGCTTCAAAATAATCCAAGTATGGGACTACTCGCCTATCATCTGTTTTCTCTTGACGTGCAGTTAAATATGGTGATTTCCGAAACTTTGCGCCTATATTCTCCTGGACCATTCGTGACAAGAGAAACGTCCGAGGAAATGAAGTTTGGGGATTTGCGATTCCAGTAGGCGTCAATGTCTGGCTCTCCTCCTCGTTGTTGCATCAGGATCCAGCCAACTGGGGCGACAATGCCCATGACTTCCATCCAGAAAGGTTTGCGAATGGCATTTCTTCGGCATGCAAGAATCCGAATCTGTTCGTGCCTTTTGGGACGGGGATATGGACTTGAGTTGGCCAGAACTTTGCGATGACAGAATTAAAAATAGTTCCGTCTCTCGTGCTGTCTAAGTTCATTTTCTCTCTATCCCCGGAATACAAACACTCGGTAACGTATAAGCTGTTTTTCAAGCCTGAACATGGGGTACAACTGAAGATGGAGAAGATCTGCAATTATCTCTCCTGTATGAATGGTCTGTTGCAATGGAAGCTGAAGCACTAAAAGTTATAGTTGACAAAATGGTGGCATCATGTTCTCTTGTGGGTGGTCAGTAGGGCTTACTTCTGTGTCAAAGCTAAGCTTAGTGACTGAAAAACTCTTGGCCAACTGGATATCAATATATTTGACGGGTGGCTGTTCTTTGAACGCATCCAGCAATTCTCATAGAGATTTTCCACAGAAGGAAGTTCTTGTTTAATGCAAGTTAATTAGTACTGCAGATCTTCTGCACTCATGTTGGACATTTCTTAACTAGGAACTTCAGGCATCCCATTACCTTGAACTCTGTACGTCTTGCTGCTTGCTGTTCATTATGAATGTAATGGACAAAGCCATGTACAAAATCCAGCTGAGAACCCCTGAGTGGTAAGTGATTAGATGTGCAATTTTGTTTTATACAGTGATTACAAACCTGATTGTTCATTAAGCTTTTCAAGTCTCTTGATGTTGCAGTTCCCCTTTTAGGGGAAGAAAAATAATGAACTGATAGACGTGTTCATTCAAACAAGAATAAGTACACTAATGCAGATATGTATCATGCGCTTTCTGATACCCCTGAAAGATGTATAGATATTTACTTCTCGATACGGAAAAATTTCTGAGTGTTTTTCAATGTTACCAATGAATGATGGATAGTTATTTACCTTTTCTCTTGTAACTTCACCTAGACACAAGTTATACCCGTTGTTAAGTGCATAAAAATTCAGTGTTCTTTATAAATGAGTACTCACTGCATAAAAAAGAACAAGTTATTTACATATTCAACTGTGTGAATGACAGAAATTTTAGGTGTTAAGGAGCAGTCACATCTCAGCCATGGAACACTCAGTGATCGAGAAGTTCTCTCCCCTTTTTTCTTTTCTTTTTCCTTTTTCCTTTTCCTTTTCGATCTTTTTGGTTCTTCCCCAACCGGCCAGGCCATGTGGCAAATCTCTCACGCACCCGTCGCCGTCATGAACCCTCGCCGTCCCGCCTCCATCTGCCGGCAACATTAACCTCACTCGGTGGAGTTGTTAACTGCATAAATCTCTATCTCTCTGCATGGAGCTTGCGACCGCCCCTATGGAGGTCGTGACCTCCGTCGATTCACTCTAATGAAGCTAACTCACCTCACGCGGCCTCCATGGCTGCAACAGAGGGCATTGGCTCCGTCGATCACTCAATTTTCAGAGCAACCTCTCATGCTTGGATATCCCCAGTGTCGTTCAGGGTCATCGGGTTGCGTTTGCCATTAATAGTCCAGCCCGTAACGAAGACTGAGATTGAACTGATCCCCAGCCTCTCATGCTTGGACAGATCAATAAGAACAGGGGACTAATTAAGCGAGCATGCATGTTCTTGCAATTATTAAGGCCTTTTCACCCAGGTCCTACTTAGGTGAGAATGTGCATACCTCAAATCTGGACCCAAGGACGGTGCATCAGGGCACGTACTCAATGCTCGTTTGAAAAGATTAGTATTCCACGAGTAGAAGAGAGTTGGAAAGGGCAACCAACGTTGGTGGCCCCCTTAGGGCAAAGTTCGACACTCATGGTTAGAATGTTCGTTATGAAAAATGAGATTAAAATCTCAGTGATCCATGTGTTTAATAAATAAGTCGAACCTAAACCACAGATGAGTAAAGATTTCTTGAGATCGATAGTATCCAATACAAATGCAGATTTTTAGTATTATACTTAATTATCTTTGCGGCAAGGTTAGGGTTTATCAATAGTATATAATTTCTTCGGACGAACAAAAGTAGTAGACCGTAGTGCTCTCTCCTCGTACACGAAAATGAGCTTCTATTCCTTAGCCCAAGGTAGGGGAAGAAAAGACTATGCTTTTACTTCAGCATAAGCAATGCCTTCGACAGATCATGGTGACTTTGTGATGGACGAAACGCGTTCTTTTCGAAATGACTTAAGTTTCATTTGTTTCGAGAAAAACATTTTCTTCATTTTTTGGCATTTGATCATGAAAAAATATTTCTCTATTCAATGGAAAATCCATACTTAAATTCAAGAAAGTGATTTATTATTTGAAAAATTGAAAATTATTTAAAAATATGATTAAATATTGATATTTGGACACGAGAACCCAATGCTTGCTCTTGAGCCATTGACAACAATATAGATTTCGGTGGTCAAGGTTAGGTCCACCAAAGACCGTTGAGGCCAAATCCGAGTCCATAGAGGCTGGGCCTAGAGCATCAGTGCTTGGGCCCAAGTTTATAGAGGTTGGGCTTGGGACACCAACGCTTGTGCCTAGGACCTTAGTGTCTGTGCCTAGGTCTATAGAGGTTGGGCCCAAGACCCTAGTGCTCATGCTTAAATACGTAACTCCCATGCTCGAGTCCATTGAGGTTGGGCTTGAGACCTGGTGCATGTGCCTTGAGTACATCGAGGTTGGGCGTAGGTCTTTAGTGCTCGAGCCCTAATCCATGGAAGCCATGCTTGAGTTCACAAAGGTTGGGCTTGGGGCCAAGAGCCCCAGAGCTCATGCCTAGGTTCAAACCCATTGAGACTAAGCCCAGGACCCTAGTCCCTGTGCCTAGGTCCTTGGCACCCCAGCTTAAGATCCTAGTGTCCATGATTGGATCTTTCGCGCCTGAGCCTAGGTCCATTGAGGCGAAGGCCTAGGATTCTAGAGCCTGTGCTTGGGATTGGGTCCCCAACACTTGGGTCTATGTCCATTGAGGCTAGGCTTAGGACCTTTGACGCCTAAGCTTATGTCCACGGCGCCCGAACCCCTATGTGTGCCCATGCCTAGGCTTGAGTCCCCAATGTCCGTGCCCATGTCCTTGCGCCCGAGATCGAGTCTATTGAGGCTAGGCCCCAAACTCCGTGCTAGTGCTTGGGTCTATTGAGGGTCAGGCCTGGGATCTTGGAGGTTGTGCCTTGGACCTCAATGCCTGGGGCGGGGACCCCATGGCCGGGACTGTATCTCCAAACCCTAGTGTCAATGCTCGGATACTCATTTGCTCATGCGCAAATCACTAATGCCTAAAAAGTGTAATTCTAATTAGAAAAGTTAGATCAGAATTTCTTTACTAGGCGATAAAAACTTTTTTAGTTCATTTTTGAGTTTCAACCAAAATTTATTTTTGAATTTCAATTAAACATTAAAAAATATTATCATTTTTTAGAAAAATGGCTTCTTAAAGAATATCTTTTAAAAGCTCTTTACCAAAACAAGAATATCTTTTAAAAGGTCATAATTTTTGCGAAATAAATGGGTCAATAAATTTTTCTAGTGATCCAAATCAATTCGTGGATGCTCATCTTACGGGCATTTCTGACCGTGGCTTTTCACACAGCAAAAGCGTCCTGCCCCATTTGACAGCCGTCGGTCATGGCCAGGCATCGATGCTCCTGTCCTGCGAAAGCCCCCGCGACATGAATTCCTCGAAAGAGCAAATCATGAAAGCCCGTAACTTGCACACCCTCCCATCTACAAACCGTTGCAAAGGATATTATAGAAATGCAAATTTCCTTCATGTTCATGGTCGATTTTTCTCTTAAGATCAGGACCTTCTCACGTGTCTTAGGCTCCGTTCATTATGTAAAAAATAATTTAAAAAAATATTTTTCAGATTTTTCAGCATATGTTTCATGAAGTCGGGAAAAACATTTGCCGTCAACAGAAAAAAAAGTCTTTCAAAATAAAGAAAATATTTTCCACTCTTGAGAAAGAGGAAAACATTTTCCACATTTTCTTTCACCTTACTTTCTTTTTCGAACTACCTTTTTCTTTTATTTTATTATTTTCATTATTTTTTAAAATTGAGTTTTAATTATTTTTTATTCTTTTTGCTTTTTCTTCTTCTTCCTTGGCTACTCACTAGCCACAAGTGCGTTTGAGCCTCGCCACATGGCAAGACTCGAGTTCGCTTGTCGCTATCGCGAGGCTACCACCAAATTAAAAGAAGAAGAAAAAAAAAAGAAAGAAAAAGAAAAAAAGAAAAATAATTTTTTAAAAATAAAATAAAAATATTAAAAATCGATTTTAAAAATAAAATAATTAAAAAATTATTGAAATGAGTGCATTGAAGAAAATATTTTTCTTACCAAACAGCAAAAAATATTTTTGATTTCATTTTAAGATTTCAACCGAACACCAAAAATTTTATCATTTTTTTGAAAAACGACTTTGTTGAAAAGCATTTTCTAAAAAGTCACATTTTTTTTTTTTTTTTGTGAAACAAACAGAGTCTTAATTTTTTCTTTTTGCCATTTGATACATTTATCTAATTTGGTATATAATTAAAGAACTGCATAGCCCGAAATAGTATGAAAAGGAATTCGAGAAATCCGTGGTGTTTTATGTTCAGCATCAATGTTTCCTTTGAAATCAGATCCTCAAAAAGAGTCGATCAAGATTATGAATTGAAACTGAAGAATGGATTCCCATTTTCTTTTTCATTTGTGATAAGGCCAGAAAAGAGAATAACCTGCATTTTCATCAAGCGAAATCACTGAAAATTGACGGATCGAAGAAGAACTTCAGAGTCACAAAAGTCATGACCAGAACAAATACCATCGCCTGTTGCTATCGCCGGGCCCATAGTAAATGCATGTATGTACAAGGTCGCGTTTGGCGGGTGCAACCTCACTAATGCGATCGATCTGCTAAATTTCTCCTTACTGCATACGAGTCCTAGGAAAGAGCATTCCTTGGAACAATAAGCCATGGCACTAGAGATAAGTCTGCAAGAGAGTTCTCTCTATCTGCCGAGATTGGAAGCGATGTTGACGCAAGACTCCGTCTGCTGCGTAGAGACGGCGGCCCAGGAGCTATTCACTGCTGTGGAACAAGGCGACGTGGACAAATTCATAGGGGTTGTAGAACGTTACTGTTCCGAGGGCGACCGACGTCTGTGTCTGTGGGTCATTCGGAGCCCCTCCCGGAATTCATTGCTCCATATTGCCGCGAGCCTCGAGAGAGACGAGATTTTGAGAGCCATCGTCAACCACTTCCCCGACCATCTCTTAGCCGAGGAAAATTGCAGGGGAGACACTGCGCTTCATTTGGCCGCCAGGGCCGGAAGGGCCCCTGCTGCCCGAGTGCTCATCGGCTGAGCATCGGACGATGGTCAGAGCGAGAGGCGGCGGAATCTCGTGCAAGTGAGAAATCGCAGGGGAAACACCCCGCTGCACGAGGCCGTCATGAACGACCATCTTGAAGTGGTTGAGATCTTGATAGGTGAGGACTTGCAACCGGTGTATTGGAAGAACAAGGAAGGTAGATGTCCGATGACTCTGGCCGTCGAGAGAGACAACGTGGGGGTTCTCGGGATTCTGTTGGCAAAGCCACTTGAGCCATCATGCATTCAAGGCGAGTCGCCCGTTCATGCGGCTGTCTTACACCGCAAACTCGGTAAATTCTACTCTTTTCGCAATTCTCGACGTCATCCGTTTGCACGATGCGAGAAGACATGGAAATTAAACCAGTTATGGTTTTGCACAAATCGGTTCTCGTCAACCTGCTCATGAAACGAGATGGAAATTAAACGAGTTATGATTTGTCGTGTTCATATTGAGGCATATCAACACATTTATTAAACCTGCCGTGTTCAGGCAAATTATATTCATGATATACCTTTGTTTTGACATAACGATTTACCCAACACAACTCCAATCGCCGATCCTACCTTCTTCCTTCTTCTTCTTCTTCTTTTTTTTTTTTTTTTTTAAATTGAACTTTTTGCTTTGTGCCATATGAAACAAAATCTCCTCCTACCATCTTTCTAATTGACGGGTTACAAATATCCTCCATACAAACATATATATAGATATATTTCATAATCTAGGATACTGGTGTAGAATTCCATTATTTAGAGACCAATGAAACACTTGTGGGCCTCATAAACCAATTAGGTCCAAACTTTTGAGTTGTGTAATTGGCTCGAATGTCAAGCAGTTTGCACACAATTTATGGGATTTGAATGGGTAACTTTTAGTTTAATATTTAAATGGTTTAAAACTTCTTCTCATGCGCAGACTGGATCTTAGTCTAAGCTTAAAGTTTGGATATGTATATAAACATGGAGGTAAAATGGGGGGTCTAGGAAGATGGTAACTTAGATCTTTTTATTTGATATCATGTGCAATTTTATGAAATTATTATCAATTGTTCTAAAAGTTAAGCTATTAAATGAATATATATAAATGATTTTTTCTGGCACTTAATCTAGACATGCTGAGGGAAATTTGGGAGAAAAATCCAAAATTGTTTGGATTGAAAGATGATGGACAGGGCACTCCGCTCCACTTGTCAGCATATATCAATTACTGTGACGGCATCAAATTCTTGCTCAAAAAATTCACCTCGAGTGCAGTCGAATATGATAGAGACGGCTATTTTCCGATTCATGTCGCTTGCAAAGAGGGTCATGTTCAAGCCATCAAGGAGCTGCTTCGGCAGTGGCCAAATCCGATGGAGTTGATCAATCAACATGGACAAAACATCCTTCATGTCTGCGCCAAACACGGAAGAATCCAGGCAGTGAAGTACATACTCGGGAATGCCGACCTTGGGAAGCTTATCAACGAGAGAGACAACGACGGGAACACTCCCCTGCATTTGGCCACATTGCCGTGGCACCCCGTGGTTCTGCTTGATCTCGTGCTGGACAAAAGAGTCGATTGTAAGCTTCTCAACAACGAATGCTTGACGGCTCTCGACTATGCGATAGAGCAAAAGAAAATAACGGATTCTACGATTCGACGGGTACGCACTCACTAGAAACTCCAAATCCAAACATTAACAATCACAAAATCAAGCGAATCTTTTCTATCTTCATGCGGTATGTACGACAACTCCCAACAACAATGACCCCGTGTTTTCTTGTTTGGCCCATGCCTAGAGATTACCCTCAGTGATTTTGAAGTGTCTCGGGGCACCTACAACATTTGATTTGGCAATCCATAAGTCAAGAAATCGAGATAAAATGGCAGCATATTTAGACAGTTCTCTCCAAACCGGAGGTGTATTGAGGCTACATAGGGATGCTCATTCGATTGTCGCCACGCTCGTGGCAACCGTGACCTTTGCAGCTGGTTTAGCGGTTCCTGGAGGTTTCATCGAGAGTTCTGGAGCTAACCCAGGAACGGCTACAATGCTGAACAAGGGAATGTTCCAGGCCTTTGTGATTTGCAACACCATCGCGATGTATACTGCCATGAGCGTGGTCATCTTGTTGTCTTGGGCACAATTTAATGACTCTTACATTGCTCTAACTACCCATATAATGGCAAAAAACGGGCTGTTGGTAGCTCTTGGAACAATGTCTGTAGCGTTTATGGCCGGTGGCTACTTGCTTGTAAGCAAGCTCACTTGGCTCGCCTCTCTCGTCCTGTTGATCGGAGCTGGTGCCCTGTGCCTTCTCTGCAGTCTGCACATGGCAACGTACGCTTTTTTCCTGGTAAATACCCGCTATGTCCGCTACATAATCCTCTATGGCATCCGCCTAGGAGTCGTGATATCGAGACTAGCTCACTTCCCCGATGTCATGCAAGATGAAGACTTGTAACCTGCAGGCAAGAATGGAACAAGGACAACTGGGACGTCGAATGGGAATCCCCCGGCCACTTAGCCTCTGTCCAGTGGTACTTAGCCTTGCCAATCGATTCGAGGCAAACTTTTATTTATGTCGCCTATCGTATCCATGTTGAGCTTCTTTGCTTTACAAGTCGTGTGGTCGAGTTTCAAGAATCCAGTTGCAATTGATGGAGACAGCCTTCTCTTTCCTTTTGGTTGACCGTGGAAAAACCGCACCGTCCTTGCTTGCCTGGGTGGTAAATAATGGAGACGCTGTTATTTCACTCTGTATACGGATGTGTAACTATCGGTCTACTTGGGTGTGGCGTTGTATGGTACATACGAGTAAATCACAATTGAACCTTGCTGAGTCATAAAGAATGGTAAAGAACGGTTTCTTTTTCACTTTAGTTCACCTTTTGCTGTGTTCTGTCATAAAACCAGACAAGTCACAGGGGAGAACATGATGACAACCTCAACGAAATTAATCATTTACAAGTATGTTGCCGAAAGAGGACAGGACGAGATGAGTGTATAATGAGGAGATTGGCAGATGAGTCCAAAGAATGTCCCATCAAAAGGTTGGACTGCATTTGTGATCAATGCTTTGATTCTTGCTGTGGAACCCCGTTTACGGATGATATGGCATGTCAATGGGGGAAAGAACTGGTTCAGTGAACGCCATGAATGTGCACAATCTAGTTACCTACACGCCCCTTTCGAAAACGAGGAATTACAATAACGAGGGAATTGTAATCAGTTCACATTGTTGTACAAGATTTTTGAAGTCACTGTTTAGTCCGATTGCTAGCTTGGATTTATTGCCATTCTTTTAGTCCAAGTTTAGTTTTTTATTTCAAAAAAGCGAAAGGTAACAATCCTAAGGAAAAAAGTGTCAAAAAAGTCTTAAACGTATTACATTTATGCAAATTGAGTCATAAACCTTTTAATGGTGCATAATCTTAAACTTTTTGACTTGGTGCCAATTTAGTCATCCGGCTAATTTTGGTCGGATATTATTGACATAGATATCGGTTAACTTACATGGCGGTGCTGGTTGGATAATTTTTAATAACATTTTAATAAATTTTCAATTTTTCCCTTTTTAATCTTTTTTCCTCTCCTTTCTTCTTCCTTTAGCCGGTGACTGGGCACTGGCATATCAATAAGAATAGGGGACTAATTAAGCGAGCATGATCAATAAGAACAGTTTGCGGGTGCCAACAATAGTCTAGCCAGTATCGAAGTCTGATATTGAACTGATCTCCAGCTGTTAAGGCCAAATTGGACAGATCAATAAGAACAGGGGACTAATTAATTGATCATGCCCTTGCAATTATTGAGGCCTTTTCACAGGTCCTAATTGATAGAGAATGTGCATACCTCAAATGAGGTAGGCAAACTCAACGCTCGCTTGAAAAGACTAGTCTTGAAACAGTAAAAGAGTGTGGAAAGGGCGACCAATATTGGCGGCCCCCTTAGGACTTACCATAGGAGTTCAACACTCGCGGTGGCCAAGATGTTCGTTTTGAACCATAACTATAGCTTGCCGTACTGCCAGATGCAAGGTGGAGTAAAATCTGAGTGATCCATAGATGAGTAAGGATTTCTTGAAATCGAGGGGCGAGTATAAGCTCATACTTCTGACCGAGGGGCTCCATATCCCTTGGAATTAAACCTTAACCAGATTGATGTGGTGGACATAAACGATCACATGAAAAAAAGAAAATGAGAATTCGTGCGTGTTTTCTTATTGTCCAGTGTAAATCTTTTTGTTTCGAAGTCACTACATAGATACCTTGCTTGCCCTCACATCTGGAACGAAAAGACTTATGCTTGAGCGAATGTAATGAATGCGTGGTGAGGCAGGAAGATGCTAAACATGTAGAATGGATAAGTATATGGAAGAAGTGTTTGTGGGGAAGTGTTTTAATGGAGAATGTTATGGGATGCGTTTGAATGGACGCGGGGATATGATAGATGAAGTTCATCACCAACGTCAAAAGGAATGATTTGTTGGAAAAATTATTAAAATACATAAAATAATAATAATTATTGGAAATACATTACAAAACATTAGAAAATAAAAAGAAATGTCTGAGGCGTGCAAACACTGTCCTTAAAGATAATTCCGCCCCTCGGAGTACGTAACTCGGTGCGTAAGGCTTCAGCGGCTATCCTCCCAAGATACAACAGACCTTCCTCTATGCTCCGTACTGAATATTAGAAGGAAACATAACAACCTTTGTGTATAACCCAGCAAAAGAAAAGGAAAAATATGAGAACATATTGTATCTCCTTAGATTGTGGTTTGAAGTTTAATTTATATTTAAACAAGGAAAGAGAGAGCCGTTAGGAGATTATCATAAATCAATTGGTAATTAAAAAAATGACCGTTATAAAATAATGAAGAGTTTATGAAGTAATAACTCAAAAGTTATAAAGCCGTTAGACGACCATTATACAACCATTAAAAAGCCGTTATATGACCGTTGAAAAAGCCGTTACAAAAATGATGACTTTCATGACGATCATAATTTCTAATAAGTATTTCAAAACTGTTGAAACATCCAACAATCCCCCACATATTTCAGAAAGTTTTGACAAGAAAAATAAAATAATGCTTGGTTATTGGAGAGTAATGCATCGGAATTGGTGCTTATTAAGCTATGAACCAATCCTAGAAAGAATGAAATATAATTCACGAAATCATTGGTGAAGTTTGAAACTTCTATGAACAAAGAATTTCTTTTTGTGAATTATAATTTTCACCAATCACATTACACTCCCACAAACTTTGTTGTTCAACGCGGTTTTGCGCTAATAGGCCATGCGCGTGCTTGGTTTATTCATAAGTGCTTTAGAGATTTTCGCCAAAAATTCTCATAGAAGCGGTCCCACTCCACACTTATATAGGTGATTCCATCAAGTGTATATTGCAGATTAATACACCACCAATAATGGCTATGGAATTTCATTAAGAGCTTAGCTCAACCTCTTTTTCCTTGAAATTTTGCACTATTGTCACCTTAGAATGGACAATAAATTTTAATAGTGTACTAGATCAACAAATGGCTTGTTATTACCCATATGAACCTAATTTATGGGATCGCCAATCACATAGGTTGGGTTACTGTCATTGTTTGATTTTCTTCAATTGGCTTGTCCATTCCCCTCCATGTATAGTCAAAGGATTGGCCAAAATCCATTTCTGACTTCATATCATTAATGGACATAATTCCATTATTAAGCCGCTGCTTTACCACGTTAACTCTCAATCGGACGTGTCAATTTTTACCATGGAAAATTTTATCTTTGCATGGCTATTGCCTCTTGACAATCATGATGTATAAACACAAAATGTATCATTTTCCCAAAGGAATAGTTGCTAAGAGTCTCTCAACTACTTAGCCTCATTTGCATATATGAGTTTGAGAAAAATTTTCTCTTTTTCTCAAGAACTTGAATAGTTCACAATTTACCAAAAAACAGTAAATATTTTCTTCTCCTTCACCCATTGGAGCTTAGGAGGATAAGGCATTTTGTTTACACATATATGCCTGGTAGCACTTGAGTCTACCACCCATAATTTTGATTAGCCACAATATTGGCATGGGAATGATTGTAGCAATTATTTCATCAAATCATCTACTTCAACCAAGTCGACCTTTGGTTTAGCAGGATTGCCATTTCCCCCGTGATTTCATTCGATTGCTTTTATGTCAAGCACTTCCACCGGGTGAACACATATTTGTTAGTGGATTTTATCTCATATGAATCCAAGATCCAGTTAACATCAATGTATCCTTATAATACAGTGGAAAATCCACTATAATAAACTTGACAATAGTCACCCTTTCACAAAATATTTCATGAAAGACATCAATCTTATTCAATATAGATCTATGTTGGCTATGGATGCAAAGAAATAAAAATAAATTTCATCTCCATAGCAATCAACTAAAGGAGGTTAAATTGCCAAGCTCAAGCAAGTCTTCAAGTACCCAATACATGTTGGCACATAGCTCAAACCAAGAGGGCTTATTTTCCAAAAAAATAATTACCACAATACGAAGTTTCAATTCATGGTCATGAAGAGACTATAATCAAACACAAAAAGAGTTAGCATACTCTTAAAATTACGACTCCCCCATATATAGGTTAAAAATGCAACTCTAAATAATCCGATACAATTAACGCCAGAGTTGGGGAAACAAGACAGAATGTCATTATCCCATCTACCATCTCAATTATCCATCGTCAAGCTAAAGATGCAAGACCTCGAGATACAACAATTAATTTTTCAAACACTGAAGCCGATAGATGCTTTTAAAGAGCTATAGAAAGATATGACTGACTTTTGAGATCATACAATTTCATCTTCATTATTCAAATGATTTTCTCTCTTAGGTTTATACAAGAAAAACACATAAGCCACCAACAACTCAATGAACACGCACAACACTGTTTGGCGAGTGAAATAAAGACACTGAGAGGACATGGAAAAAACTTGCCACGCTTGATAATCGGACATGGCTAATGTTCAATTAAAAATATTAACTTTGAAATAGTGCTATTTCAAGATAATCGCACGGCTCATAGAAAAAACAAGAAACTATGCAAAGTCAAAACCAATGTATCCATCCACGGCATGTTATGACTATATTTCTTTTACATCTTTAACCATCGATGAAGATAACGAAAAGACGTAAGTGAGCAACAGTGTATTTCTATGACAACACAATTCAAATGAAAGACTTTTTTAAGGAATTGTGAATTTGTTACAAGGCTCTTTAACAACCTCCTTTATCTAGCAAGATTTAATAAGAAAAATGTAATGTAAAATTGAATTTGATATAAAAGAACAACATGTCACTTTAGCTCGAGTAATCGAATATTTGATCCACACCCACTATTTTAACATCTTAGTCATCAAACATATTGCAATGAACAAATATCAACTCAACATAGAAACACGAAATGAAAGGTAGCTAATTATACTCTAGAAACTAGACAATACACTGCAAGGCTCCCATGAAACGCTCGTGTGATTATTCTTTCACCTTCATTATGTTGCACTCATTAACCCGATCCAACCCATTTACTTTCAAAAGGCACATACTAAAATATGAGATTTATAAGTCAATCCAATCCAATCACCACCGATCCAAGTTTTATCCAATCCAATTGCATTTTAATCAACCATTTACGGAAATCCAGCAAGACCCAACCAACCCAACATCAACTGGGCATCAAAATGTTTATAAACAGAATGCAATAGGAACTAACCATCTATGGGCGGGTCAAGAACTCTATCAATTGGGTTGTGAACATGCGGTCTAAAGTACCCGATAAACAGAATAGCTAACTATTCAAAATACAATATGACGTAGGGTACTCAACTAGACAATATAGTAGAGATAATTTGGCAAACCTGGGTTTAATTAGATACGAAATGGCCTGATGGTCCGACGCCGATACTTGGCTTCAATCAGCAAGGTGAGACGATCCAGAATTAATTGCGACTCACTTAATGGATAAGACCCAACCTGGCAGCGGTGAGGCGATACCGCGCACAACAATGATGAGGCAGCTGTGCTATGGTTCACGTTCTACACCCTGACTTCATTTCCACCAAACGCCGTGAAGCTTACTGGGTCCCTTTGTTTTCTGGTACGCGTGGTTCTCAGTTGATGGATTCGTCATTTCTCGAGCATCATGGAGCAGGATATACGACGGCAGAGCTAGAGACGCAGCGGAAGATTGAGTATAAAGCTACCGGAGCCCCATTGGAATCACAACTAATGGACTGAATTGAGTCACGGTTGATTAAGAAGAACCGCAACGATAGTAGAACCGTGAGCCAACATCAAACTGCCGGAGAAACTGGTGCCAGACGATGGAGACAAGGGAATAATTATCCTTAAGATTGTTGGAAAAATGATTAGAATACATAAAATAATAATAATTATTGGAAATACATTACAAAAGATTAGAAAATAAAAAGAAATGTCTGAGGCGTGCAAACACTATCCTTAAGGATAATTCCGCCCCTCGAAGTACGTAACTCGGTGCGTAAGGCTTCAGCGGCTATCCTCCCAAGATACAACAGACCTTCCTCTATACTCCATACTGAATATTAGAAGGAAACATAACAACCTTTGTGTATAATCCAGCAAAAGAAAAGGAAAAATATGAGAACATATTGTATCTTCTTAGATTGTGGTATGAAGTTTAATTTATATTTAAACAAGGAAAGAGAGAGCCGTTAGGAGATTATCATAAAGGTAATTAAAAAAATGACCGTTATATGACTGTTGAAAAAGCCGTTACAAAAATGATGACTTTCATGACGATTATAATTTCTAATAAGTATTTCAAAACTGCTGAAATATCCAACATGATTCACCAGCTAAAAATAAAGAACTGGGGGTGCACTACCAAAAATTGGATAAGAGGAATCAAAACGAAAGTCACTCACTTGAGAGGAATTCTAATGTATTCATGAAATTTCCAAAATTATACATTTGAGAATTCACTTTTATTTATAAAAAAACTAAGACGTAGGAACTGGCAAAACGTTAAAGACATAGGAACTAGCCAAAGGCATGTAGGGATAATATTCATACCGCAATTCACATCCTAAGAACAGTGGTCCAAGGCATGTAGGTATATTTTAAAAAAAAAGTCATGAACCTATTATACGGATATTAATTCAGTCATGAACTTTTCAATGACCAATTTAATTCTAAACTTTTTAATAATTTGCCAATGCAGTCATTTAGGGCAATTTTGACCCAAAAACATTGACGTTGACGCTGACAATCTTACATGATACGATTGGTGCTGATGTGGACAAAGTCGGTGATTGCATAAAAAAAATTTAAAATTTTTTAAAATTTATTTGATTTTTTAAGTTTTTTATTTATAGCTTTTTTTTTTCTAATTGTTGGGTTGCAAGGGTCACCAAGTCATCGGCCAACCATGAAAAAATAAAAATAAAAATAAAAATAATAAAGAAATTGAAAATTGGAGAAAATTTTCAAAAATTTTGCAAAAATTGTTTATGTTAGTGTCGACCGTACATGATATGGTTGGTGTCCATGTCAGCAATTGATAGCAAAAATTGGCCAAAAAGACTAAATTAACAAATTGTTAAAAGATTTAGAACTAAACTTATCAAATTGAAAAGTTTAGAATTGAATGGGGATCGTATAATGGGTGTTGGACTTTTTTGGCAATTTTCCCGGGGCATGTATTCAATGCTATTTGAAAAGATTTGTTTTGGATAAAAATAACACCTTTGGAAAAGGTGACTAACATCGTCAACCCCTCTTACAATAGAGTTTCACACCGGTGGTCAAAATGTTTGTTTGAGTCATAGTCACCGCTCGTTTGAGCGAGCGTCGTACCATTAGATGCAAGTTAAAGTAACGTTGAAGTCACCCTTGTGTTTGGTGAAAAAATTGACTTATTTCTTTTCTGTTTTACAGTTGGTAGACAAAGGCCGCCGGGTCTTCATCTTTGGTCGGCAATCCTTGTTAGCCAATTGTGAAAATTAAAAGAAAAGAAAAATAAGAAATTAAAAAATATTCAGAAATATTTAAAAATATTTGAAAAAATTGTCCATATTAATACCGATCATACATAGCAAGTTTAGTGTCCATATGAGCTATTGTCAGCAAAAATTGGCTGAAAAAACTAAATTGATAAATTGCTAAAACGTTTAGGACTAAATTGATCGAATTGAAATGTTTAAGATTGAATTGGAATCCATATAATAGATTTAAGATTTTTTTGGTAATTTTCTCAAGGCATGTACTCGACGATAGTTGAAAAGATTAGTTTTGGATAAGAAGAACATGGTTGGAAAGGATACTGACATAGGCGACCCCTCTTAAGGCTTACTATAGAGTTTCACACCGGTGATCAAAATGTTGGTTTTGAGTCATAGTTGTTACTTGTTTTGAGTGAGCATTGCCCCACTGAATGCAAATCAGAGTAAAGTCGGAGTGATCCATATGTTTGGCAAAACAAGTTGAACCAATGCCATAGATGAAACGGGGTTTCTTGAGATTGAGGAGCGATTAGGAGATTCAAACCTGTGATAAGGGGGCTCTAAATCCCTTGGAAGTAAACCTTAATCAACTCGGCCAACAACCTTGGTGGTCCTTGAAAGTATTAGTAGTATGAGAAAAAAATGCATAGATTAATTTGGTGGACATAATGAATCATACGAAAAATAGGGAGAATTTGTGTGTGTTTTTTTCCTTATTATTTAGTATAAGTCTCAATGTTTTTCAAGTCACTACAAAGATATCTTGCTTGCTCTCGCATTTGGAATGAAAATAGCTATGCTTGATCCGATGTAATGCATGGATCCAACGAATTTTTTATTTTTTCAAAAACCTTAACTCTTCTTATTTTATAGAATCATTTTTACGGTCTTTCTAGTCAATATTGTCCTGAATACACTATTTATTTTTATTTTTTATTTTTTTAATTATTATTATTATTTTTATACTTGGTATACAAATATAGAAATGCTTTGGAAAACCATGGAGTGGTATCAAGGATTAGAGGATGCTAAACGTGTAGGATGGATACGTGTATGGAAGAAGTGTTTGCGGGAAAGTGTTAAAATGAAGAATGCGTTATGGGATGCGTTCGAATGAAATGAGGATAGGATAGATGCAGTTAATTATCAAGGTGTAAAGGAATGATCCACCAGTTAAGGATACAAGACTCGAGGCTCACTTCCAACGAATTTGATAAAGAACCAAAGGGAAATTCGCTCACTTGAGAGGAATTCTCATCTATTATAAAGATGTGAAAACTAGTAAACACAATAAAAGACTTAGGAACTAAATCATGTATTAAAACGCGTGAAAACTTGAAGTTTTGACCGTCCAACCACGGAAATCAACTGCCAATCGTGGCCATCATTCTGCATTCGCTCTTCAAATTGCAGAAGCCTTTTTCTTGGACGTTTTAGACCCGTTGGATTAACTTGTGGCCGAAATTCCCACTTGCTTGAATAATTAATGAACGAGCTCGATTAATTGATGAGGCTTAAGTTAGGATTGTGAGTTGATCAATGGAAATCCCAAGTTCTGATGATGCGCCTGCATCATAATGATTATGCCCCCAGGTTTTTGGCATGAGGTTCATTGAAATACTGGTCAATGTTCATGCATGATACGATGGGTATCATATACTAATCGAGATCGCTATTCATATGACTCTTAGGTCCAGCTTGTAAGAGTAAATTTGCGAATTGATATTTCCTTATCTACAGTATTGTTAAATGTACATTGGCTTTGGCACAAAAAGCAAATTTAACATGAAGGCTCCATTTGTTTCGCAAAGAATAAATAATTTAAAAAAAAATTTCTTAAAATTTATCATTTGTATTGCTTTATATTATTAGTTAATAAAAAATATATTCATTACTGACAACAATTTATGCCTAAACATCTTTGTGGATGATGAAAATGACAAGCGTTACATGCAATCGATTTTAGAAAAATATTTTTCAAATCATTCATTTTTCACGATAAACAGAGTTGATGTCTTAATACAACAGTTTTTGGGATAGCACTGACGGCGTGACCAATCACAGGCTCGTCATCTTTAATGGAGTTTTTGGTCGATGGAGATGCCGTGGGTTATTGCGGGTCGAGCAAGACCCTCTAACCCCTCATGACGCTCGCCGTGAAGAGGCCAGGAGGGTGATTTCCATCAGTAGTCATACAGCCGAGCACGGTATCTGCACAGACCGTCATGTTGTCGTTAATCTCGGCGGCGAAAAGCCATGCGAAATGCTTCAAAGCTGTGCCAAAAATCTTGGCTGGACACCACGGCGGGGCGCACTGGCTTTTGATGATAGTGCAGTCTTGGCTCTCTATATCCACGGGACAACCTTCAGAAAAAAGAGAGTTCAAATCGTAATTTGAAGTAAGATCACAATCAGAAAACTTCTAGGAAAGGGAAAACTACTGAACAGGCATCCAGACAAAAGCTTTAAACAATTTAGGGTTTGCTGGGACTGTTGGATGCATTACGTGCCCACTAGAGACTATCCATACACGAGGCAAGATTATTAGTATATTAATGACTATGAGCTAAATAATTTCATTCAGAATACAAGGAAGATTCGACTGGAAATGCAAGCCAAAAAGAATCAACAAAGCATCGGCAATCACGTTTCGCATGACTACATGTCCTGCCTACTTCCCCACATAGAGAAGTGGACGGCCGACTAAGGTAGATATATTTTCTTCTGCTTCAATCAATGTTCACATCTTTGTGCTTAGGAGTTTTCACTAGATATGTCTGTAATATGTGCCGGCTATTTCTATTGTGTGACAAGCAGATGTAGCTTAGGAAGATCATCTTTGCCTGCCAAGAGTGCTATGGCTATTTTAGGTCCGGTGTTTGCATTCACACGGAAACATGGTGATCGTATGCTTATGCGACTTTGACATGGCGAGAGAGTTCTGTCAATGCAAGTCTGCTGAATTCGGAAGGTCTGCGCATCTGAGAAAAAACGGGAATTTTGTTGGGTTATGACAGCCTCATCACTTAAAAAGGAAAATCCTGGGCGCTCCACAGGAAAGTCATAGCACCCGAATTCTTCAATGACAAAATAAAGGCGTGATTTAGCTGGGCAGGTTCTATCACAGCGGCACACTTCTTGCTTGAGCTGTCTTTGTTCTTGCACGTGAAGCAGTTAAATTTTGACAGAGAAGCCATCTATATGTTGTTCTTTTTTGCACAGGGAATGGTGGACATGATGGTTGAATCTGTCGTCTCTGTGTTGGAAAAATGGGACTCTCAAATGGAGAAAGCAGGGGGAGTTGCTTCAGTTCGGACTGACGAGGATTTAAAAAGTCTCTCTGCAGAAATGATTTCAAAAGCATGTTTTGGGAACAATTATGTTACTGGCAATGAGATTTTTTCCAAGATGTTAGTGCTTCAGGATTTGCTAAGCAAGCAGCAAGGTATTGTTGATCTTCCAGGGGTAAGGCGAGGGTTCCTCCTTCGGCATTGAAAAACTCTAACTGGGGCAATGGTTTTGTTAAAGTTTGCTTTCCATTGCAAGCTGCGACTGATAAATTCATGCATTCAATCAGACAATATCATTGAGGTTGACATGATTCCACATGTTTACTGTTTGTCGGCTAATGTTTCATATGCCGGGTTTACACATGTAGCAAAAGTACCTATCTGATAAATTCTCAAGAAACCTTAGACACATATATGGTGCTTCCCGGACGAAACGATTTGATGTTAGTTTTTCTGCTTTTTGACATCTTCAAAATCTTGGGTATGGGCACATTCCTACGAAGATCACTCGTGACATTTGGATGATAGGAAAAGAAGTCGACCAATCTATTCTCAAGCTGATGGACGATGATTGCAACGCGAAGGGGCAGAGCTTCGTACAGGTCTTAGTCAACGATTTCGGCCGTGGATCAAGCGTCATCGTAGATAATTGCAAGGCTATGTCCTTGGCAGGACATGAAACTCTTGCCACTGCCGCTACCTTTGCTTTAGTTCTTTTAGCATACCATCCTGAGTGGCAGGAGCGCGTGTGTGCCGAGGTGGTAGAGATCCTTGGAAATCAAGCCCCGAATGTGGATAAGCTGCACAAAATGAAATTGGTACTTCTAAATCTTCTTTTCCTAGTATGCATATCATTCACGAACCTAAGAATATGCGCACTGGGCAATGGCAGACATGATTAGTCAGGCAGGAACGGATCCCTAGCCCCAGTTTTCGTAGTTCACATTCTTCTCTGGCTCAATCAATGATTTATTTATTTGTTCTGGCACATTCATTCAAGCTGAGCCTTCTCAGGAGATATTTTATGTCATATGGATCAAACTGAAACCGAGCATCGTTTATGGAGTGAACATCCTTGGTAGATTTTTTGTATGTGTGTTGAATGTAAGCTCTATGTGAATATAGTAGCCGCATGTAGCCCTTGGGCTTCGAAATAATCCAATTACGGGACCACTCGCCTATCATCTGTTTTCTCTCGATGTGCAGTTAAATGTGGTGATTTACGAAACATTGTGCCTATATTCTCCTGGACCATTCATGAGGAGAGAAACGTCCGAGGAAACGAAGTTTGGGGACTTTGTGATTCCGAAAGGCGTCAACGTCTGGCTCTCCTCCTCGCTGTTGCATCAGGATCCAGCCAACTGGGGCGACAATGCCCACGAGTTCCATCCAGAAAGTTTTGCGAATGGCATTTCTTCGGCGTGCAAGAATCCGAATCTGTTTGTGCCTTTGGGGACAGGAATACGAACTTGCGTCGGCCAGAACTTTGCGATGACAGAATTACAGATAGCTCTGTCTCTCGTGCTGTCTAAGTTCATTCTGTCTCTATCCCCAGAATACAAACACTCCGTGACATATAAGCTGTTTTTTAAGCCTGAACACGGGATACAACTGAAGATGGAGAAGATCTGAAATCATCCCTCTTCTCTATGAATGGTCTGTTGCATTGGAAGATATACCGCGAAAAGTTATAGCTGACGAAATAGTAGCATGATGTCCTCTTGTGGGTGGTCAGTTGCGCTTACTTCTGTATAAAAGCTAAGCTTAGTGACTGAAAAACTCTTGGCTTACTGCAGATATCGATAAATTTGCCAGGCGGCTACTCTTGGAATGCACTTAGCAGTTCTAATAGGAAGTTCTTGTTTAATGCAAGTCAATTAGTACTGCATATCTTCTGCACTCACTTTTGTTGGACATTGCTTAACTAGGAACTTCGGGCATCCCATTGCCTTGAACTCTGCACGTCTTACTGCTTCTGTTCATTACGAATGTATTGGACAAAGCATGTACATAATCCAGTTGAGATCGCCTGATTAGTGGTAAGTGTTTAGATGTGCAGCTTTGTTTTATACAGTGATTACAAACCTGATTATTCATTAAGCTTTTCGAGTCTCTTGATGTTACGATTGCCTCTCAGAGGAAGAAAGTAATGAAACTGAAGGACGGATTCATTCAATCAAGAATATGTACACCAAAGCAGATATGTATAACAGGCCGGCTGATACCCTTGAAAGATATATTAGTTATTTACTTTTTGTCACGGAAAAATTGCTAATTGTTTTTCAATGTTACCAATGAAAGATGTATCGTTACTTTCCTTTTCTCTCGTAATTTCACCTAGATACAACTTTTATTCGTTGCTAAGCGCATAAAAATTCACAATATTCTTTACAAAAGAGACTAATTGCACACAAAAGAAAAAAGTTATTTACATATTCGACTGTCTGAATGACATAAATTTTAGGTTTTTGAGGAGGATTCACATCTCAGACAAGGAACACTCAGTGATCCCGATGTTTTCTCCCCTTCTTTTCTTTTCTTTTTCGATCTTTTTTGTCACACCCCAAAACTTACAAAGAATGGGGATGACACGGCCGTCCTTCCAGACGAAGGACACAGCTTCAAACACAATTAACAAACTGATATTAACTTATATATATCTCAAACCATATATATACATATCAGATAAACCAACAAATTGGTCTCAACATAAGAGTTTCTATAATCCACCAAAAAGAGATATACGTTTAAAACCCAGACAATCCAACCATTAGCAAGGTTCATGTGCACCACTTCCTTAAATCATACCAAAAAAACAAAATAGAACTCCCCAAAAGTTTCCCACCGACGGCGCTCTCGCTCTATTCGCCGCTAACCGAGGAACCTGAAAAGATTAAAGGAGGAGTGGGATGAGCAACTACAGCTCAGTGAGTAATACATATATTCTAAACAGATCGAACAACCACTATGCATGTATACAAAGCAATACCAAACTTCGTAATGCCAACTCAATATATAAAATACATATTGAATCTTATAAGAGTTATTTCTTATCATCAAAGCTTTATACTAATATGGAAAACTCATTTAAATCACCATCAAAAGTCAAGTATCAATGGTTGAATCCATTGAATAATCTCTATCAAAAACACATATCAATGGTCTATCCATCGACTAATCTTTTGCCCAATAACTAACCATGGTCACGACACAACGCCTTGTGACAAGGCGACCAAGATTCCTCCCTTGGCAAGGTCTCCACCTACAAAGCCGATGGCTGGGCCCAGAAGGATATCCTAAACCTGGTATGCATACCCCAAAAACCCCTCACTGGGTTCACAGTCATATTGAGCATAAATAACCATTCTCCAATACCAGAAATCCAATCCAGAAATCAATATCTTAAACCAAACAAATAACATTTTGCAACATAGCCCATCACCCATTTCATATCCGTTTCTCAAATCATCATAAACCTTTCCATAAATCAGTCGCAAATCAATTTCATATATGTTTCTCCACAAACCTTGTATAACATGCTTTTCAAACATTTACAATCAACCAAAGAGTAGCAATTGCTCGATCTGGCTTTTATGCAATAAAAATGCTCTTCTTGATTCAATATATATACATATATACTTCAAGACATGATTTTATAAAACCAAAGAAGATATAGTACCACTCACCTCATCGTCTACGACCAAACGACGAACGATACTCGTATCGTCGAACTCAAGGCCCTATCAATTAAGCGAGAAAAATGTTAAAATCTAATAAAATTCTATCTCCACTACGAAACAACTAAATTACGCCTTAACTCTAACAAAAGGACTTCCACGTACTAACAAATCGCATAACCAAAACGATTGTTCAAGCAATTCGTGACGCGGAGTTTAAGCGTAAAACTTAGTCACGCAATAACTGCCTCCTCCGAACCCCGTTCCGAACGTACTTATAGTCAATAGAGAGCCCTTGACACATATTACAAGAATCCCAACTTGACCGTCCCAAAATCAAGCCGAAAAATGACAAAATACGGGCCCAAAGCTGCTGAACGCGTACTGTTCACTGCGCGCGGGAAACTTTGAAATTCTGTTTTGGACAAACCATAAGCTCAAATCACGATCCGTAAAATCCCACGGCTCCACAACACCCTAAACTACCATTCCTACAAAAATACACGGCTCAACGACTCCAAAATCGGACTTCGCCGCTCGATTTTCCAAAAATTTCGAATTTGAACCCTAAACTCATAAATTACTTCAATTGGACGGACGAGGGGCTTGATCTCTTACCGGGTGCTGCGTTATGGAGTTGAGTCGGCTTGGCGAGGCATCCGAGGTGTGCACGTGCCAAAACCCCTTTCCTTTCTTCCCCTTTCTCTTCTTCTTCTTTTCTTTCTTTTCTTTCTAGTCGAGGACCCCTCAACTTCTATGTAACCGAGCCCTCTCCCCTCTCCTTTGTTTTTTTTTCTTTTTTCACTTTATTGACGTTTCAACTTCTTTTTCTGTTTCTTCTTTTGGGGCCCACTAACATAATATTACATTTTTTGTTCTTCCCCAACCGACCAGGCCATGTGGCATTGCCGTCACAAACCCTCAACGTCGCACCTCCATCTGCCGGCAACGTTAACCTCTCACTTGCTGGAGTCGTTCGCTGCACCTGTCTCTCTCTCTGCGTGGAGCTTGCAACTGCCCCTATGGAGATTGTGACCTCTGTCGATTCACTCGGATGAAGGTTAATCACCTAATGCGGCCTCCATGGCCGCAGTAGCAGGCATCGGCTCTGGTGATCACTCAATTTTCAGAGCAAAATCTTGTGCGGCAACCTCTCATGCTTGGATATCCCCAGTGTCGTTCAGGGTCATTGAGTTACGTTTGCCCATAATAGTCTAGCCCGTAACGAATACTGAGATTGAACTGATCTCCAGCTATTAAGGCCCAATTGGACAGATCAATAAGAACAGGGGACTAATTGAGTGAGCATGCATGTTCTTGCAATTATTAACGCCTTTTCACCCAGGTCCTAATTAGGTGAGAATGTGCATACCTCAAATCAGGACCCAAGGACGACGGTGCACCAACGCACGTACTCAATGCTCGTTTGAAAAGATTAGTATTTGATGAGTAGAAGAGGGTTGGAAAGGGCGATCAACATCAGTGATTCCCTTAGCGCTCATTATAGGAGTTCGACACTCGTGGTTAGAATATTTGTTTTGAACCATAGCTACTGCTCATCATAACTAGCCTGTGTTGGGGTCTATCCCACATCGGTTGTGAAAGAGGCAAATGGTTAATTTATAAGTATGAGGGAAAGCCTCATCTCTTGAGTTATCTTTCGGATGTGTGAGGGGGAGATTGTTACATCTCTTTTGCGGCCTTCGACTTAAGCCCGATGTGAGGGGAAGAGATTGTTGGGGCTTATCGTATGATCTCTTGCGGCGAAGAGAATGTTGGGGCTTATCGTATGATCTCTTGCGGCCTTATATTTGTTCCGATGTGTGAGGGGGAGATTGTTGGGGCTTATCCTACATCTCTTACAGCCTTCGACTTAAGCTCGATGTGTGAGGGGGAGAGTGTTGGGATTTTATCATAACATCTGTTGCAGCCTTCGACTTAAGCCCGATGTGTGAAGGGGAGATTGTTGGGGCTTATCCGCCTTCGAGCCTTCGACTTTAAAGCTCCGATATGTGAAGGGGAGATTGTTGGGGCTTTATCCGCCTTCGACTTAAAGATTGATGTGTGAGGAGGAGATAGGGGGAGAATGTTGGGGTTTATCCTACATCTGTTGCGGCTTTCGACTTAAGCCCGATATTTGTTGAGGTTTATCCTACATCAATTATGGAAGGCACATGTGGAGATTGTTGGGGTTTCTGTTGTAGAAGGGACATGTGATCAGTTATAAGTGCCTGAGAGAAAACCTCACCCCTTAAGCACTCAACAGCCTATCACCACCCAATAGCCTATCACTGCCGTATTGCCAGATGAAAGTTGGAGTAAAATCTGAGTGATTCATGTATTTACCGATGAATAAAAGATTTCTTGAGATTGAGGAGCGACTAGAAGTTCAAATCTGTGATCAAGGGGCTCCATATTCCTTGGAAATAAACTTTAACCAACCTGGTCAACCACCTCGGACGTCATTGAAAAGATTAGTAATGAGAAAAATTGGATAGATTTTGATGTGGACATAATGGATCCCATGAAAAAAGCGTGAGAATCCGCATGTGTTTTTTCTTGCTGTTCAGTTTAAGTCTCATTGTTTCCAAGTCACTGCAAAGATACCTTGCTTGCCCTCACATCTGGAAGGAAAAGAGCTATGCTTGAGCAGATGATTCTGCTCCGAGGGTTTGATGTTTTGAGGTTCACTGAAATACTGGTCACTGATCTTGGATGATACGATGTATATCATATGCTATCCAAGACCGCTATTCATATGACTCTAAGGCCCTGCTTATGAGAGTAAATCTTGAATTAATAGTGCTTCATCCACAGCATCGTCAGGGATGATATTGGCTTTGGAACAGAAAACAAATTGAGCATAAAGTCTAAACAGAGCCATTTTTGGGATAACACCAACTGCATAACCGGTCGTAGGCCAAGCATGGCCCTTTGACCCCTCACGACACTTGGCCACAAAGCGGCCAGGAGGGTAATTTCCAATTGTAGTTATACGGCTGAACAGTATATATGCACAAACAGTGACGTCGCCATTAATTTAGATGGCAAAAGGGCATGCAAATTCCTTTCATCTCATATGCATCGTATAATTAATAGAGGCACACCCTAGTTTCTTCTATTATTCAATACAAATTTAGATTCTGATTATTATACTTAATTATCCTTAGGGTTTATCAATAGCATCCAATTTCTTCGCAGATCCTAATGCTCTCTCCTCGTACACGAAAATGGGCTTCTATTCCTTAGCCAAAGGAAGGGGAAAAACTCGAGAGGAAAAAATATTGGGTGGTACCACAGTGCAAAGTCAGCGTGGTCTCCAACTATTCATGAGTCGCCACGTGGAGGTGTGGGTCCGTTGGACATTTTCTTCACAAAAGTAGGCTACTTCCCTCTCTCTCCTCTCCCTAGCTTTCTTCCTCTCTCTCCTAGCCTCCACGCTGCCCCCTGCCTCCTCTCTGTCTCCTCTACAATGCATGCATTTATTCTTTCCTTCCCAGAGGGAGGAAAGAGAAGCAAACCCTTTCCCTTTTCTCTCCAGAGAACTCGAACGATTTCTTTCTTCTCGATGAAGGCTTCCAAATTTGGATCTCAAATTCTCTCTCCGCGCTCGTTGTTGTTTTGGCGTTCGTCAAGCAGCCATTCCACCCCAACCCCCTTCTCCCGAGTCTCCGACGAAGCACATTACGGATGCCCCTGCCCCGGCCAAGGAGGGGGAGATCCAGAAGATCGGGAAGCTCAATTGGGTGCTGGAGGAGCGGGTGAAGTTGCTGTGTGTCGAGAACCAGATTTGGAGGGACCTCGCCTAAGCCAGTGATGCCACCGCCAACGCCCTCCGCACCAACCTCGAGTAGGTCCTGGCGCAGGTCAGCAAGGACGACTGCCCTCGCCATCGCCGACCAAGCACATTAAGGCCGCCCCTCCTCCTAGCGCTCGCTCGCTTCCTTCTCCGCGTTCGTTATTGCATACGAGTCCAAGTTAGAGCATTCCTCAGACCGATAAGTCATGGCAGTAGAGATAAGTATGCAAGAGAGTGCTCTCTGGAGACACAGGCTGCAGAGATTGGAAGCGATGTTGACGCAAGACTCCGTCTCATGCGATGAGACGACGGCCCAGGAGCTATTCACTGCTGCAAAACAAGGCGATGCCGACGAATTCATCGGAGTCGTAGAACGTTACTGTTCCGAGCGCAATCGACGTCTGTGTCTGTCGGTCATTCTAAGCCCCTCCCGAAGTTCGTTGCTCCATGTGGCCGCGGGCCTTGAGAGAGACGAGATCCTGAGAGCCATCATCAGCCACTTTCCCCAGCAGGCTGTGGCCGGGAAAAATTGCAGGGGAGACACCCCGCTTCACTTGGCCGCTAGGGCCGGAAGGGCCCTCACGGCCCGAGTCCTCATTGGCCGAGCGTCGGACGTCGGCGGGGGCGAGATGCGGCAGGCTCTCGTTCAAGTGAAGAATGACACGGGAAACACCCCGCTGCATGAGGCCATTGTGAAAGGCTACCTTGGCGTGGCTCAGATCTTGATAGGTGAGGACCTGCAACCCATGTATTTGGAGAACAAGGAAGGTAAATCTCCGATGTATCTGGCCGTCGAGAGTGGGGACTTGGGGGTTCTCAAGCTTCTGTTGGCAGTGCCGCTGGATCCATCATTGATTCACGGCGTGTCGCCCGTTCATGCGGCTGTCTTACACGGCAAACTAGGTAATTTCTACTCTCTTCACAATTCTCAACGTCATTCGTTTACGAGACCTCACGCAATCAAACAAATTATGATTTGGCATGAATGAGTCTATATGTCTTCCCGTTCACGACCCAATAAAATTCGTGTCGCTTGGTTAACCCATTCAGACACGAGTCCACACATAAATCAAAGTGTTAGTGTGTTGGCTTTTTAAACAAGACTAAGTTTTAACACTTTATACTCATGTCTAATAACATCTTTATTATTAAAAGATCATAAAAGTAAGACCCATTTAAAAAAGAATAAAGGGCGTAATGAATACACATTAGGGATGCAAAAGTTATACAACATAACAAACGGTAACTCATTAATAAACTCTAGATGTAATGTGAAGTGGAATAATGATTATTTATTTACAAGCTTGTTAAACATGTTAAATCGGGATATCTTGTATAAACATGTTTAGTGTGTTTATCATGTACACAGTAACACCAAAGGTTAACGTATATTTGTAATATAGATACATGACATGATGACATAGTTTGATAATTATGTTAATTGTATCATATAAATTGCTTTATTAGGTTTGTCGTGTTTATATTGAGGCAATTCAACACGTTTATTATACTTGTCATGTTCGGATTAATCATATTCTCGACATACTGTTGTTTTGATATGACATAATTAATATGATACAATGCAAATCGCCTGCCCTACTTTTTTTCCTTGTCTTGTTCTTTGAATGTTATATTTTGTTCCATATGAAATGAAATTTCCTCTTGCCGTCTTTTCAATTTACGTGTTACAAATATGAATATCACATATACATAATTTTTTTATTTTGTAACTTAGGGCATGAGTGAGAGGTCGGGTTACCAAGAGACCAATGACACATCTGATAAGCCTCACAAACTGGTTAAGTCCAAATTTATGACCTGTGTATACGGTCCTAAGGTCAAATAGTTTATTCATAGCTGGTAGGATATGAATGGATAACCTCTAGTCATGAGCTGAATATTCGCCAACTTCTCATACTAGTACGCCAACCATGACATGAGGTTATCCATATGTAAGTTTATTTAACAAGAGAAAAGGAATATTCCTTATTGCCCAGCCACCTATCTCTCTCTTCCTCTCTCTTCTCCACCTTCGCATGATTGTGCGTCCAAAGTTCCGTCAGTGTACGTTGCCGTCTCCCACGCTCCATAGGGTGGCGTTCATTGTGGTCCCCCCCCCCCCCCTCTCTACATTTGGTCATGGGAAAAATTACCCACAAAGTTTTAAGTTTATTACAATTATACCAATTCAATTATAATTTTTTTTTGCCAATTAAATCACAAATTTTTATATCTTTATTAATTTAGTCCATTTGGTCAATTTTAATTGAAAATTGCTAACATGAACGTCACTCGTCTTACGTGACATGGCGGCGTTGACCCGGATAATTTTAAATAATTTTTCAATATTTTTTTGTATTTTTCTTATCTTTTTCCTTTTGTTTCTTTTTTTTATTTCTTTCCTTTTTCCTCTAACCGGTCACTGATTAGCCAGATATAGGCAAAGCTTGCCCGTTCTTGACAAGGCTCGACCTCACATTGGGTAAGGTTTAAACTCACTAGATCTGGCGAGGCTTGCCTAGCGTCGACAAGCCGTCGCCATCAAATCAAAGTTGAATTTATAAAGGGCTAGAGCAACACCTAGAGGGGGGTGAATAGGTGTAAATACATTTACTTTTGAAAATAATTGACTAAGGACGTAAATGGCTTTAAGTAGTTATAACGAATAAAATTAAGAAGTTAAGAAAAGAGAATTGGAACACAAGATATATAGTGATTCGGCTTAGATCAAGCTTACGTCTATTCTCCCGCGCTGACAGTCCACTGGCTGGATTTCACTATGAATCAAAACATATTTTACAGCTCGTGATCTCGACTTCCTCAGTAAAGAGTTTCTACTGATCTCTCACAAAGTCTCACTATGTGTTTCTCTCTTTTGTATAACTTTGAGCTCAATGAATGAAAGAGCAAGGGACTATAGAGATTCAGACTTTGAAATTCTTCTTTCATGCACTACTTCGAACAATTGGAGAGTCATCCTTAAATACTCCTTCATGCCTTCACGACCGTTGGTACTTTCCAAATGAATTCTTCCAATCTACCCATTGGACATAATCAATTAAGGTGATCTTGAGTCGTTGAATAATTGGTGATGAAAGCCCATCAATCCTGTTCGCATATACAATTAGGATCTTTGGTTTCCATAAGTAGAACCTTCCAAGTTTGCTTGCCTTTCAAAAGGTCTTCGTATCGGAGTAGATTCCAATAAGAATAATCAAACGATTAGGTGCTATATCCAATCATAAGGTCTTCCAAAAACCATACAAATCGAATCCTTGAAGATAATCTGGCATCTGGATAGGTTTTCATTCTTTGGTCTGGAAACTGTTAGTGATGGCAGACTTTGAAACTTATGTTTGGCGGTCTTCAGACTTTGACAGTAGAGTCTGAAGTTCTTTAGACTATATCACTTGAGTCTGGAAGTTTTCAAACTAGACTTTTGGAAATGTTTTGTCAACTTCAAAATAGTAAATGAGTTTTCTCCAACAATCTCCCCTTTTTTGATGGTGATAAAACTTTCCTGCAGATTTGAAAACTTTTGACCTGCAAAACAATACTTAAGTAACACATGATATCTTATAAAAATAAGTTGATTAGGACCTGGACTGTATCGATTCTGCAACCAAAAAAAATATGTTAATCCTGCAAGATAACTATCTAGCCACAATTAGTATCACAAGCTTAGTTGCTGTAGACGTCAAAAGGATTCAAGGTTAAATAGCAGTCAAAAGTCATCAAAATCAAACCAAACAAAAAGTGCTGTGCCAAAAAAGATAAGTCAGGTCAAATCTACACAAATTCTCTCCCTTTCTGTCAACAACAAAAAGTGGAGAATAGTTATGAAAGAGTTGAGTTAAAAAGTCATGGCTGCTTAGGGATTCGGACGAGCTGGAATTCCCCCATAGATTTGACAGTGTCCTCCAACTTCTTCAGAGTCTCCTTCAGCTGTTGAATATCCTCACCCTTTGCATTTTCTTGCACTTGAAGCTTCAGGGCCTGTAGTTGCTCTTGGAGAGAGTCTGAAGTTGTCTTGAGAATTGTCATCATGTTCTTCATCTCAAACTCGAAACCATATTGCTAACCCTTCAATTCCAAAAGGAGATCTAGCAGCCTTTGAAAGTCTGCTGTTGGTTCTGATGTAGCACTGGGTCCAGCCAAGTCAATTCCAGGAGTTTTGAGATGTGATGGAACATCCGTTGTTCGATCACCAGGACTTGGAGAGGATGCCTCAAGATCTGCTTTAGAATATTGAGAGGCATAGACATCCTCTGGATCTACAGGAGATCTACTAACATCACTAGTGAAAACAGATGAAGAAGTACCTCTTCAGTTGCTCCCCTTGTTTCTATGCCTTCAGTGGAAAAAATAATTCCTCTTCCTGTTCTTGTTCTTCTTCAGCACCTGAGTGATGTTTTACTTTTCCTTCTCCTGCAGTTCCACTTCTTGACTTCTCCGAGTCATCTATCAAGGATACAGCAAGTGTTGGCTCAAACGAGTCATCTTGACCCTCTTCTTCCTCTTGTTCTTTTCCTCTCTCTTCTTCATTTGTTCTTCCTTCCTCTTTCTCTGGTCTCCTCTCTTCTCTTTCTTCATCTCTCTGCTCTGTCTCTTCTCTTTCTCTGTGCTATCGCTCCTCTGGCTCTTGAAAGCTAACAAAATTCTGTAAATTCCTTAAGGCAAAGGCGGAAAGAGTAATGTCATCCTCATCTTCTTCATTCTGCAAGATAAGGGCTCTCCTCTTCTTGTTAGGTTCGCTTAACGGCTCATTGCCTTTTCTTTTTCCTACTGCAGAGTCTTGTCTTGCCTTGACATGGGACTTCTCCTTAATGCTCTCCAAAACCTTGTTCAGCTCCTTCAGATGCATCTTAGAAACCATTTTCAATCCAATCACCATTGGAGCAATGGTTCTAACACACAGAGTAGCAGGAAGATGAATTTTGAAATGTCTGAAGAGTCGAGTGATAAGAGCAGCGTAAGGAAGTTGCCATTTGTCCTTCACCACTATCTTATACATGTGCATTAGGATAGTGTGGGGTAGAGAGAACTTGAAGTCAATGTTGATAGTGTACATCAACTTCGATTGTGAGTGAGAGACATCAGTCTTTGACGTTGATTTGGGTCTGATGCAGTTGATCATGATCTTGTGAAACAAGACATTGGAGACAATCATTCTAGAGTAAGAAATCTTGCTTTCAGCAAATCTGTCCCGAACAAGTTCCAAGGTAGCGTGAGCAACGGACACACTGATTGGTTGGAAACTCCCTTTTTCCACCCCAATCACATTAGCCAATGTGTCCACATCGATCACAAATTCTTTGTCCCTAACTGTAAAAGAGAATCTATTCGCATCTAGAAAAGATAGATTTGAATAGAAGTAAGTCGTAAGTTCTGGGTAGGCGACAGTCGTCTCAGAGCAAAAACGTTCAAGTTGAAGGAGTGCAAACTTCTCCCTCAGTTTCAGTTTCAATGAATCAAGAAATCAAAGTCCACACTTCTAGGGTTCATAACCCCTCGCTTTAGCAGTTTTGAGTAGGCCTTCCTGTGATCTTTGGAACGGAATAAACTCACTCCATCACCACGAATACTTGCAGCAATCCCCATTCTAGGCTGAAAATTCATGAACATCCTTTCATCATCATCTTTCCCTTCAGGCTGATTAAATGTTCTAAACCGTGGATCGCTTGGAAGATTGGCAAAGGTCCTTGCTGCCAAACCTACAGGTGCAATGCCCATACTTTCCATTGTTCTCAAAAAGTGAGTCTCACTCATGTACCTTCTCTTGCTCAAGAACTCATCAATGAAAGTCATCGTAGTTCCACCCTTTTTCAACTTAGAGTAGAGTTTAAAGAGAAATTCGGGTTTCAGCTTTCTTATAGGTTCTACGTCTTCCAAAATTTCTTCTTCTGGTTGTTGGCATGTTGCTATGGAGGATCTTGAGTCCTATGTTGAGAGGAGTGACGCGGTTGAGGATGTTGTTGTTGACTTTGTTGCTATTGCTGAGGAAAGTCTTTTTTCTCGGTCAGATCAAAGTGCATGGGACCCTCACGCATACGCTGTGGTCCCCTGCTCAGAAGACTTTTTGAGAGAAGACATTGTCACTTTCTTTGGGGGATTCCTCGAACTCGATCGTGTAAAAAGGTGAAATCTTTTCGGATTAAACTAGAGAGAAAGTGTGAGAAAGTGGAGTTATGTATTCTAGGGTTTGTGAGTGAAAACGGATAAGTCGAAAATTGACAGTATATAAAGCAAACGAAATGGGGTATTCCAATCGTCACAAAGGAAAAAGTAAAAACTACATTTTTGAAAATGAAAAACTGCCATAAATTCAAAACTCGAAAAAGACAATTTCTAAAAATAAGATAAATAAGTAATGATTCGAAAATAAACGTACCTTTTCAAGACTTCTTCCTAAAATTAAATTACTTGTATTGAAAAGGAATTAACTTACAGTCGTATCATTTGGACGTTCTGAGTCTGACCATCTTTAGACTTTAACCAATAGAAGATATGATGTTCAATTTAATGCAACTAGACTCAAATAGACTTTTCTCCAGTGGCTTTGTAAATATGTCTGCCAACTAATTCTTTAAGTCAATAAATTGAATCATAACTTCTCCATTTTGAACATGATCTCTAATGAAGTGATGTCGAATCTCTATACGCTTTGCCCTTGAATGAAGAATTGAATTCTTTGTAAGATTGATAGAACTGCTATTGTCACATTTGATTTCGGTGCACGATTCTTCAATTCCAAAGTCTCTTAGCTGTTGCCTTATCCACAAGATTTGAGAACAACAACTTCCAAGAGCTACATACTCTGCTTCAGCCGTTGAAAGAGTTACGATACTCTGTTTTCTTGAGAACCAAGACACCAGCTTGTTGCTCAGTAGTTGACAAGTACCAAAAGTACTCTTTCTATTAACTTTACAACCTGCTAAATCTGTGTTTGAATATCCAAGGAGAGTAAAGTCTCATTCTTTGGGGTACCACAGACCTAGCTTTGGAGTAGTCGCAATGTATTTGATGATGCGTTTTGCAGCACTTAGATGAGATTCTTTGGGATTTGATTGGAATATAGTACAAATGCAAACACTAAACAAAATGTCAGGTCTAGATGCAGTAAGATAAAGAAGCGAACTCATAATACTCCTGTAGAACTTCTGGTCAACTTTCTTTTCTCGCTACTGGTGCATAAGTCTCATCATAGTCTATCCCTTCTTCTTACGTATATCATTTGGCTACAAGTCTTGCTTTGTTCCTGACCACTTTTCCTTTCTCGTCCACCTTGTTCCTGAAAACCCATTTAGTTACAATAATTGACTTACCTTTAGGTTTAGGAATTAGCTCCCAAACATCGTTGATGCTGAACTGTCTGAGCTCTTCTTACATAGCTTCAATCCAGCTTTCATCAGCCAAGGCTTCTTCTATACTTTTGGGTTCAATTTCAAAAACAAGTGCTAAAGCACTAGACTCTTCTTGCCCTTTGGATCTGGTGCGAATTCTTTCATCAATGTTGCCAATGATAGTTCCTTGGGATGACTAGACTTATGCTTCCAGTTATTGGTTGGTTTTGAAGTCTGCCGATCCTCTGTTTCAATTGAATCTTTTGGTTCTGCTTGTTGTTTATCTTCAGAAGTCTGAACCACTTCAGGGGAAACAGACTTTGTAAAGTTTGGAGCAGGTTCAAATTCTTCAAGTTGAGTCTGATCTAGTTGATTCTGCATAGATTCTTGAAACTTTACGTTCATCGATTTTTCCACGGATTGAGTCTTTTTGTTAAAAACTCTATATGCTTTGCTTGAGGTAGAGTAGCCAAGGAAAATTGCTTCATTTGACTTTTCTTCAAACTTACCAGCTCGATCATTTGCATTTTTCAAAACAAAACACTTACAACCAAACATATGAAAATAAGAAACATTTGACTTTTTCCCTTTAAACACTTCATAAGGAGTTTTCTCTAGAATTGGTCTTAAAAATACTCTATTAATGATATAGCAAGCTGTAAAGACTGCTTCAACCCAAAAATGAGAAGAAATATTACTCTCAATTAAGATTGTTCTTGCCATTTCTTGCAAAGATCTATTATTTCTTTCCACAAACCCATTATGTTCTGGAGTATATGGAAAAGAGAAAACATGTTGAAAACCATATTCATTACAGAATTTTGCAAAGTCTTGATTTTCAAATCCACCTCCATGGTCTGTCCGTATGCTTGATATAGTATATCATTTTTTCATTTTGAACTTTCTTGGCAAACTTTGAAAAGTAAGAAAATGTTTCAGACTTACTTGCCAGGAAGTAAACCCAAGTAAAACGAGAATAATCATCTACGATTATTAGGTAGTATTTCTTTCCACCAATACTTGAGTTTTGGTTGGTCCAAAAATGTCCATATGCAGAATTTGCAAAACTCGATTAATAGAAACTTGATTTATAGGCTTAAAAGAACTTCTAACCTGTTTTCCTAAAACACAAGGTGTGCATAAATCAGACTTTTGATAAGTCAAGCTTGGAAGTCCACGAACAAGCTTCTTGGAGGATATCTTAGCAATCTGCTTCATGTTAACATAACTAAGCTTTCGATGCCAAATGTTTGCTTTATCTTGAATGTATATTAGACACTGAGAACTTTCTGGTTTTATATCCATAAGGCAAATATTCCCATGTCTTCATCTAGTGAAAGATTGAGAAATTTTTTTACTAGTTCCCGAACAAATGCCTTCTTGAAAATTGATTTTGAATCCAGTGTGACACAGTTGACTAATGCCGAGTAGATTGTAATTTAAACCTTCCACTAAGAAAACATTGTTGATTGTGAGACTTCCAATCTTCACAGTTCCGTATTCAACAATTCTTCCTTTGCTGTTTCCTCCAAATGAAACTTTTCCACTATTTATTTGCACAACCTTTATGAAACAACTTGAATCTCCTGTCATGTGTCTAGAACAGCTACTACCCAAATACCATTTGATCTTTTTCTTGATAGTAATCTGTAATTGTAAAAGAACTTAAGCTTTCTTTGGTACCCACATTTTCTTGGGTCCAGGGGAGTTAGTACTAAATATAGTCTTTGCCTAATCCTTCTTAATAGGTCTCCAAACCTTGGGACATTCTTTCTCGAAATGTTCTGAACTGTTACACTTTGAACATTTGAGGGCACTTCAGCCAACAGGATTTACAAATACATTTTGAAAATGGTTCTTGTAAAATATTTTTGTAGGCCTTTATTTGATTCTTTCATTTACTTTTGGAAAATCAATTAAAGGAATGATTTATGGTGTCATACCCAAACCAAATTTGTTGAAATAAGGTCTTTGTATTGAAAGAATCTTTTTTAACTTTTCAGATCCTATTGAAAGCTTTTTTGTGATACTTGAAATGTCCTCTTTCAAAAAGGTATTTTCCTTCGAAAGAGAATCTGCATTTTCTTTCAAATTAACAAAACTTTTGTCTAGATTTTCAAACTTTTCTTTTCAAGAAGTTTCATGTTGCTTCAGTTTAGAATTCTCCTTCTTTAGCTCAGAAATCCTTTTAAGAGAGGTTTTGAGACTAAGACAAAGTTCATTTATGTACTTCGAAACTTTAACGTGAATTTTTAAATCGCTAACCTCGATTTCATTGTTTGAGTCTGAATCTGAATTGGCCATTAGATATATGTTGGCATACTCTTCATCACTTTCCTCACATTTAGTATCGCTCCATGTTTCTGCTTTGAAAGCCTTCTTGAATTTCTCAGTTCTTCCTTTCTTTTTCTTCAATAGAGGGCAGTTGGATCTGATGTGTCCCTTTTTCTTACATTCAAAGCAGACTACATCTTTGTTGACTTCATCATCCTCAGTTGATTTGTTCTGGAATTTTTGAGTGCCTTGCTTCTTCTAGTTAAATATTCTTCCCTTTCTGTTAAGCTTCCTGAACCTTCTTAACATGAGTGCTAGCTCTTCATCATCCATGTCATCTTCTGAATCTGTATCATCAGAATCATTGTTAGATTTTAAAGCAATTGATTTGTTACCTTTATGATCTCCTTCCTCATTGATTTGCTCCACTTCATATGATTGAAGTGTGCAAACTAATTCGTTTATTGAAAGAGGCATGATCCTCTGAGTTTCTCTTATAGAAGTCTTCACGTGATTCCAGTCTTTGGAGAGTCTACGCAGCAATTTATTGATCTTCATTGGTCCTGAGATTGGTTGTCCTTGATATGCTAGACCATTTACAATCTCTGTGAAACGATCGAACATGTCAGTGATGGATTCTCTTGACTTCATCTTGAAGGCTTCATACTGCCCGAGTAAGATATTGATTTTTGTTTCTTTAACTCGATTAGTTCTTTCATAGGTGACGTGCAACCTATCCCAGACTTCTTTTACTATTTCACAAGATGAAATTCTGTTATACTCAGTAGGAGATAAAGCATAATATAAGGAATAGATGGCTTTAGCATCAAGAGCTTGTCTCTTGGTTATTTCTTCTTGTGCCATTTCGCCAACGCCTGCAACTTCTTTTCCTCCTTCTGAGACTGATATAGCTTTGGGAATAATCCCTTTTTCTACCACATCACATTTCAGGGGATTTTTTGATCTCGGGAATGCCTTCATCTTGTTTTTCCACACATTGTATTCCTTCCCATCAAAGTAAGGAGGTCTGGTGTTGCTTTGGCCTTCAACCAAATCTGGAGCCAAAATACTAGCCATAGATCTTTAGCTCAGAAGTAAAAACACTTCAATAAAATGAGCACACAGGCTCTGATACCAATTGTAAAGGGCTAGAGCAACACCTAGAGGGGGTGACTAAGTGTAAATAAAATTTTCTCGTAAGACTCAGAAGTAATACATTTACTTTTGAAAATAATTGACTAAGGACGTAAATAGCTTTAAGTAGTTATAACGAATAAAATTAAGAAGTTAAGGAAAGAGAATTAGAACACAAGATATATAGTGGTTCGGCTTAGATCAAGCCTACGTCCACTCTCTCGCGCTGACAGCCCACTGGCTGGATTTCACTATGAATCAAAAGAGATTTTATAGCTTGTGATCTTGACTTCCTCAGTGAAGAGTTTCTACTGATCTCTCACAAAGTCTCACTATGTGTTTCTCTCTTTTGTATAACTTTGAGCTCGATGAATGAAAGAGCAAGGAACTATAAAGATTCAGACTCTGAAATTCTTCTTTCACGCACTATTTCGAATAATTGGAGTCATCCTGAAATACTCCTTCATGCCTTCACAACCATTGGCACTTTCCAAAGGAATTCTTCCAATCTACCCGTTGGACAGAATCAATTAAGGTGATCTCGAGTCGTTGAATAATTGGTGATGAAAGCTCGTCAATCCTGTTCGCCCATACAATCAGGATATTTGGTTTCCATAAATAGAACATTCCAAGTTTGCTCGCCTTTCAAAAGATTTTCGTATCGGAGTAGATTCCAATAAGAATAATCAAACAATTAGATGCTATATCCAGCCATAAGGTCTTCCAAAAATCATACAAATCGAATCCTTGAAGATAATCCGGCATCTGGATAGGTCTTCATTCTTTGGTCTGGAAACTGTCAGTGAGGGCAGACTTTGAAACTTATGTCTGGCGATCTTCGGACTTTGACAGTAGAGTCTGGAGTTCTTTAGACTATACCACTTGAGTCTAAAAGTCTTCAGACTAGACTTTTGGAAATGTTTCGTTAACTTCAAAACAGTAAATGAGTTTTCTCCAACAGAATCCACTGAAACGATGGCTTCTTTCACTCACCCTTTTATGTTCACTTGCTGGGTAATGGATGCGGATGACAATTTAGGGGTTCTTGTTGTGTTGTTGCATTGTTCACGTGTTTCTCACAGCTCGTTAGTGTGCGAGGATTGGAGTGAATAGGAAGCAGGGGTTGATCTCTACTTGTTGTTCGACAAAAAAAAACTCTGATTGTTGGGCTGTAGGAAGCGAGGCAGGAAACCTGCTCGATCTCGTGGCTCATCAGAGCCATCACTTGGCGAGACTTGCTAGTGGCGGGCGATGGCAAGGTCGAGCCTTGTCGGGAGCAAGCGAAGGTCGCCCTTGCCTATGGTCAGTGGGGGCAAGCTTCACCCGAGGCTAGCGAGGTCGATCTCATTGGCCCTCACTTCTGTCCGAGGATTGGCTAGAGGGAGAAGAGGAGAAAAAAGAAAAAAGAAAAAGAAAATAATAAATAAATAAATAAGTAATTGAAAATATTATTAAAAATTATTTACATGAGTATTGGTCATGTCACGTAAAATGATTGGCGTCCATATTAGTAATTTCTAGTTAAAATTAGTCGAATTGACTGATTTAACTATCTAAAGAGAGAGATATGACCAAGGTGGAGTGATGGTGAAGATGGTGGAGGGACATACACAATGACAGCAACCAGTGGCAACCGAGTAGCGATGGTGGCACTGGCGAAGGGAGTAGTGGGCTCTTGCTAAGTGAGATCGAGAGTGGGAGAGGACGAGAAAGAAGAGGAAGAGGAGGAGAGAGATAGGTCATCTAATACTAACCTTTTTGTTTTTCGAAAATTTGATGTGAAATTTTGTAAAATCATTACCAATTTTTACAAACTGTTAAGAAAATGCATGATTTAATATTTAATTAGTTTAACACTCTTCCTCACACATAAGTTAGAATTTGATCTTAGATTGAAGTGTAAAATATACACTGAGAGCTCATACCTCCTTTAATACAATGTTAAAACTTTCAATATAAAACTTTAAATTGTAAGTGAATGGAGATTATACGAATACAAGGCCCACATGCAAATCAGTCTGACAGCAACATGTGACATTAATGAATGGGGAGCTTCACACACAAACTAGGCAACATGTAGCTTTGATATCATGTAAAATTTTATGGGACTTTTGGTAATTTTTTTTAAAAATATTTAAGCTATTAGCTGAAGATGTATTTTTTTGGGTATATTTGAAATGATTTAGTACTTTTCTTTAAGCCAGACTATACTTTGGCTTAAGATTAAAATGCATAACTATATAGGGAGGCAAATGAGAGATCTAGATAGATTTGAATTTAGGATCTCATACTCTAAAATCTTGTGAAATTTTGTAGAATCACTATCAATTATTCTAAATATGGAATCATTGAAAATTATTTTAAAAATATAATCTGTTGCAAATGAATGCGTGATTTAATATTCACATGGTTTTATTTTGCACTTAATCCAGGCATGCTACAGGAAATATGTGCGAGCAATCGGCAATTTTTTGAATTGAAAGACGATAGACGGGGCACTCCCCTTCATTTGGCAGCGTACATCAATTACTGTGATGGCATCAAATTCCTACTTAGAGAATTCGCCTCAAGCGCAGTCGAATATGATAGAGACGGCCATTTTCCGATTCACGTTGCTTGTAAAGAGGGTCATGTTGAAGCAATCAAGGAGCTGCTTCAGCAGTGGCCAGATCCCACGGAGTTGATCAATCGACATGGACAAAACATCCTTCATGTCTGTGCCAAGCATGGAAGAATCCGGGCATTGAGGTACATACTTGGGAATGCCAACCTGGAGAAGCTCATCAACGAGAGAGACAATGATGGGAACACTCCTCTGCATTTGGCCACATTGCCGTGGCACCCCGTGGTTCTGCTTGATCTCGTGCTGGACAAAAGAGTTGATTGTAAGATTCTCAACAACGAATGCTTGACGGCTCTTGACTTTGCGACAGAGCAAATCAAAAGAACGGATCCTACGCTTCAAAAGGTATGCGCTCACTCACTAGGAACTCCAAAATCAAACATTAACAATCACAAAATCAAGCGAATGTCTTCTATCTTCATGCGGTATGTACGACAGCTTCCAATAACATTAACCCCGCATATTCGTGTTTGGCCCATTCCTAGAGATTACCCTCAGTGATTTTGAAATCTGCCGGGGCACCTACAAGTAAAGATTTGGCTGTCTATAAGTCAAGAAATCAAGAATTTATGGCGGAATATACAGTCCTTGCTCTCCAAACCGGAGGTATACTGAGGGGACAGGCAGGCGCTCGTTCTATCATCGCCACGCTAGTGGCAACCGTGACCTTTGCGGCTGGTTTTGCGGTTCCTGGAGGTTTTGTTGAGAGTTCTCAACCTAACCATGGAACGGCTACAATGCTGAAGAGGGGTATGTTCCAGGCCTTTGTCATTTGCAACACCATCGCGATGTACAGTGCCATAGGTGTGGTTGTCATGTTGTCTTGGGCACAGCTGAATGACTCTTATGTTGCTCTAACTGCCCATATAATTGCAATAAAGTGGCTGTTGGTAGCTCTCGGAACAATGTCCGTAGCATTTATGGCCGGTGGATACGTGCTCATAAGCAAACTAACTTGGCTCGCCTCTCTTGTCCTGTTGATTGGAGCTATTGCCATATACCATATCTGCGCTTTGTACATGGCAATGTACATTCCTTTTGTGGTAAATACGCGCTATTTCCACTGCATAGCCTTCCGTATCATCCGCCTAGCAGTTGCAATATCGAGACTTCTAGTTCGCTTCCCCGATGTCCTGCAAGATGAAGACTGGCGACCTGCTGGCAAGGATGGAACAAGCCCGGCCACTTTGTCTCCATCCAGTGGTACTTAGCCTTGACGGTCGATTCCAGGCGAACTTTTATTAAAGGTTGTCTATCTTCTCCACTTTGAGCTTCTTTGCTTCAAACGTAGTCGTGTGGTCAAGTTTCAAGAATTCTGTTGTACTTGATGGAGACAGCCTTCTCTTTACTTTTGTTTACCGTGGAAAAACCACACCGTCCTTGCTTGCGTCGACTGGGTGGTAAATAATGGAGACGCCGTTATTTCAGTCTTTTATTAGACATCTTCCGCTATTCGGATGTGTAACTATCGGTCTACTTGGGTGTGGTGTTGTATGGTACATGCCAGTAAATCAGAATGGAACCTTGTTGAGTCGTGAAGAATGGTTTCTTTTTCACTCTAGTTCACCTTTATGCTGTGTTATGTTAGAAAACCAGACTAATCACAGGGGAGAAATTGAGGACAGCATCAACGAAATCAATCATTTCATAGTATGTCGCCGAAAGGGGACAGGACGAGATGAGTGCACAAAGAGGATATTGGCAGATGGTGTCCAAGAATGTAGGGGAAACATTCTGTGGTCAGTGATATCAAAGCGTCCCGTTAACCGCGGACGTAGCACACATCTATCCAATTAGATCACTCACGATTTGTGACAGGTGGCAAAGCATTATAATTAAAGATGAATAGCCTGCAAAAAAGCTGAAAATGGGGATGATTAAATGCACAGCAACTTCATTAAAAAATTTGAAAAGTTACGAAAAAATTACTAATGGTCTATTTGGTAACATACCAAAAGTATCTAATTATATTCTTTTGTTACCAAAAAAAAAAAAATCTATTTGGTAACGTTTTTGTTCCCGAGAATAGATTTGAAATAGAATCAAGAAATTTAAAAAAAAAAAATTGTTTCTTAGGATCAAGCATTTTCTCTCCTTCTTCTTCTTCTTTTTCTTTTCTTCTTCTTCCTCTAATTGGTCACCAGAGCTTCGTTGGCCCAAGCCTCGCTCAACCAAGGCGAGGCTAAGCCTTGCCGGGGGCCGGTGACGGCTAGAGAGAGAAGAAAAAGAAAAGGAAAAAAAAAGAGAAAAATGTAATAAAATTATTTAAAAAGTTCTAAGTTACAAAAAAATTTGAGGATCATGCGAAATGCATTTTTATTTCGGATATATAAATTTTGTATAGTTATCAAACGCTTTCGAATACTCAGAAACTCATTAAATGAACAGAATTATAAAAAATCATTTCCGAGCAGAAATTATTTTTGAAAACATAATGGTTACCAATGGTGCGTTTGGTAACATTTTTGTTCAAAAATTGTTCTAGGAAACAGAAATAGAAAAAACTATTTCTATTTCGAAGAACAATTTTTGAACAGAAGAACGCATTTGGTAAACTTGTTCCCCGGAATAGAAAAAGAATAAAAACATGTTTGGTAAACTTGTATAATTTTTTTTGTTTCTTTTAATTTTTTAATATTTTTTCCTTTTTTTCCTTTTTTTTTTTTTTTCCTTTTGGCCGGCGGCCTCGCCCAGCCACGGAGAGGCTCGCCGGCCCCCGGCGAGGCAGAGCTCGCCTAGCCACCGGCGAGGCTCGGCGTCGCTGGGCCACCGCCAAGCGACGCCGACCTGGCGGTGGCTGGGCGAGGTTGGCCTCGCCTTGGCTGGGCGAGCTCTCGGCCTCGTCAGTGGCTGGGCGAGCTCGGCCTCGCTAGGGGCCGGCGAGGTCGCCGGGGGCCAGCGAGGTCACCGGGGGCCGGGGGCCGGCGAGGTCGCCGGCCAAAGAAAAAAGAAGAAGAAAAGAAAGAGAAGAAAAATTAGGAGAGAGAAAATTTGTTTCTTGGAAGTGTTCCGAGAACAAGAAACAAGTTTTTCTTGTTTCTTGTTTTTGTTTCAAATTTGTTCCCAGGAACAAAAAAATAGATTTCGAACAAAAACGCAAACAAATGCGTTTTTGTTCTTTTTTTGTTCCCCGAAACAAAAAAAAATAGAAATTGTGTTCATGATCAAAATAAAAGAACACAAACAAACAGAGCCCAAATGTACCTTAAGTGTTTTTTTACTGTGCGAATGAAAGATGCATTGTTATTTACCTTTTTCTCTTAGTAACTTCACCCAGACAACTTTTATCTGTTGCTAAGTGCATAAGTAGTCAGAATTTTCTTCATAACAGAGTACTAACTGCACAAAAAGAAAAAGTTATTTACACATTCAAGTGTCTGGATGACAGAAAGTTATTAAGTCCAATTGGACCGTTCAATAAATACAGGGAGCTTTTTTTTTTTTTTTTTGGTTCGGTCGGAATACAGGTTGCTAAATTTTTTTTGGGGGTTGAGATACAGGGGGCTAATTTAAGTGAGCATGTTCTTGCAATTATGTAGGCCTTTTTACCCATACCCTAATTGAGTATATGCATACCACAAATCAGGTCCCAAGGACGGGGCACCAAGGCATGTGCTCGATGCTCCTTGAAAAGATTAGTTTTGGATCAGTAAACGGTAGGAAGGGGCGAAAAATATCAACTTCCCTTGGGGCTTATCAGAGGAGTTTCAAGCCCATGATTGGAATGTTGGTTTTAAGTTATAATTGTTATCTAGTAAAGAAGACGAACTCCCACCATAGATGAACCCGGATTTTCTTAAGATCGATGAGCAACTTGGGGATTTGGACTAGTGACCAAGGGGGCTCCGAACACCTTGAGAGTAAGCCTTAACCAATTTGGCCAATTATTATGGCTAGATTGATGCGCTAGACGGAATTAATCATATGAGAAATATGTGAGAATTTGTGTGTGGGTGCCGCGTGTGCGCTTGTTTTTCTTTTTTGGTGTTATTGTCCAGCGCAAGTCTCATTGTTTCCATGTCACTACTGCAAAGATACCTTGGTTACCTAACATTTGGTACGAAAAGAGGTACGCTTGAGCAGATGACTATGAAGGAAGAATATTAACAACAGGAGTTCTAATGCTTTGATTTGTATATTTAATACATATAAAGGAAAGTACAAATACCGCCAAAGATATGTCCATACTTAATTTGTATATTTAATAAATATAAGGTAATGATTTACTTTTTTTTCTCTTTAGGAATGGGGTGATTGATACTCTTGAAACACTCAATTAATATCAGTGGTGCAGTAGCTGGTCGTCCTTCCATCTCATGCGCATAGTATAACGATTAGAGCACTCCAAAAAAAATTTCAATCAATTCAATACAAATGTAGATTGTGATTAGCATGAGAATAACTTAATTATCTTTGTGGTGAAGTTAGGGTTTATCAGTATTGTCCAATTCCTTCCTCGTGCTCTCCTTGTACACAGGAAAAGGGCTTCATTGTCTTAGGCAAAGGAAGAGGAAAAATGAATATGCTTTTACTTTAGCATCATCAGTGCCTCTTTCGGGTCATAGCATCATACGTGAACGATTGTGATGGAGGGAATCTGGGTCGTTTTCATAATAAATCTTTCAGCCGTGGCTTTTCCCACAGCAAAGGCGTCCGGCCCTAGTTGACGGCCGACAAAATAATGGTCAGTCATCGATTATTATTGTCTTGTGAAAGGCCGTGGAGAGAACTATAATCTCGTTCGTTTTGTGAATTATCGGAACGAGAACCTTAAAAAGTGTCACGCAAAATTGCAGATTGAAACTGAAAAATGAAATCCGTTTTTCTTGTTCATTCAGATAAGGTTAGGCAAGAGAGTAATTTGCATTTTCATCAAGCAAAATCACTGAAAACCTCACCAGTGTGTAATTTGAAGCTACTCGCAGCAGCAGAGTAGGGCGGTCGATGCGATCCATCTGCTGAGTTTCTTGTTATTACCTACGAGTCCAAGGAGAGCATTCCTATAGACCAATGAAACATGGCAGTAGAGATAAGTCTGCAAGAGAGTGCTCTCTGGAGTCGGAGGCTGCAGAGATTGGAAGCGATGTTGACGCAAGACTCTGTCTCCTGCGATGAGACGACGGCCCAGGAGCTATTCACTGCAGCAAAACAAGGCGACGTGGACGCATTCATCAGAGTCGTAGAACGTTACTGTTCCGAGCGCAACCTACGTCTGTGTCTGCGGGTCATTCTGAGCCCCTCCCGAAATTCGTTGCTCCATGTCGCTGCAGGCCTCGAGAGAGACGTGATCCTGAGAGCCATCGTCAACCACTTCCCTGACTAGCTCGTGGCCGGGGAAAATTGCCGGGAAGACACCGCGCTTCACTTGGCCGCCAGGGAAGGGACCCCACGGCCCGAGTCCTCATCGGCCGAGCATCGCACTTCGGCGGGTGCAACATGCGGCGGACTCTCGTTCAGGTGAAGAATAAAAGGGGAAACACCCCGCTGCATGAGGCCGTTGTGAGCGGCCACCTTGACGTGGTTCGGATCTTGATAGGTGAGGACTTGCAACCCACGTATTGGGAGAACAAGGAAGGTAAATGTCCCGTGTCTCTGGCCGTCGAGAGGGGCAACTTGGAGGTTCTCAGGCTTTCGTTGGCAGGGCCACTTTATCTGTCGAGGATTGAAGGCGTGTCGCCCGTTCATGTGGCTGTCTTACACGGCAAACTAGGTAATTTTTACTCTTTTCACAATTCTCGACATCAGTCGCTTGGACGACAGACGCAATTAATTATGGTTTGGCATGAATTGGTTGTTGTCAATCCATTCCCGAGACGATAAATGAAATGAAATTTCCTCCAACGATCTTTCTAATTGACTGGTTATAAATATGCACATCACCCACACAGACAGTACGCTCATGAAATGCCTCAAGTCCAAAATTTTGACCTCTGTAGGTGGTCTTGACAATGAAAACTTTGCATATAATTAGTGGACCTCAGACATGTGACTCTAATATTCTTCCCTCCCTTGTGTGTGATTGTGTGTGCTAAGCTCTGTTAAAGTAGAGAGACGATGGAAGATGATTGAGCGACGTCAACAATGACGGCAACAAGTGGCAATCGAGCAGCAACAACGACGGCACCAGCGTAGTGGGTGGAGGCCAGAGAGATAGATCTTTTAGTACAAACCTTACAAGTTGGTGAGACCATTATCAATTATTTTGAAAGTTTAAACTATTGGATAATGGTATGATTTGATAGTTAAATGGTCTAACTCTCCCCCCGACATGTAAGTTAGAATTTGGTTAATGAATGACTTGAAAAGATTTTGACTCAAGACATCAAAATCTCATTGCTTAGAATTTCCAACACAAAAGTTTAAGCTATGTGAAGAGGAAGCTTTTATGAATATAAGACCCACCGAAACTTAATGAAGAATTGATATGGGATACTTTCGACACTCACATGTAAACCGGACTGCGAACAACTTGAAGAATTCATGAACAATAAGTCTCACATGCAAATTGAAGTGGAACGTGACTTTAAGTTCCATAAGCAATTTTATGAGACCACTTCCAAAGATGAAAGTGTAGTCTAATATTTAAATGGCTTAACACTTCCCTTCATGTGTAGATTGGACCTTGACCTAAAATTAAATGATGGAATTTTATGAAACTACTGCTAATTGTTTAATAAACTTTAGCTATTAGATGGAGGTGTAACATAATATTTACATGGCTTAACACTTTCCCTCATGTGTAAATTCGATTTTAGCCTTAGATTAAAGTGCAGAAATAAATACATAAAAGCAAATAAAGGATTTCAAAATATTTGAACTCACGATCTCTTACTTTAGTATCATGTAAAATCTTATGAGACCACAATTAACTATTTAAAAGTCATAGTTATTAGATGTATAAGTGGCTCGATATTCAAAAGGTTTTATTTGGCACTTATGTAGACATGCTAAAGGAAATTTCTGAGAGACATCCAGACTTGTTTGGACTAAAAGATGATAGAGGTGGCACTCCGCTCCACTTGGCAGCATATATCGACTACCATGACGGCATCAGATTTTTACGAGAAAAATTCACCTCTAACACTGTCGAATATGATAGAGACGGGCATTTTCCAATTCATGTGGCTTGTAAACAGGGTCATGTTCAAGCAATCAAGGAGCTGGTTCGACAGTGGCCAGATCCGATGGAGTTGATCAATCAACATGGACAAAACATCCTCCACGTCTGCACCATGCACGGAAGAATCGAGGCAGTGAAGTGGCAGAGTAGAAATTAGTATGATAAAGAGAATATGATAAAGTCGTTCAAAATTAAATGAGCGAATATGTCCAATATCCAATAAAAAAAGATTTCTTCTTCTTCCCCAATTTTTTTCTTACGATTTTTCGAACAAAATATCAATCTGTGTTTGAGTTTGGATTTTTATTTGGGTTCAATTGAGGACTAAAGTAAGTCTACTTACTTGGGAATGCTGAACTCGATAAGCTCATAAACGAAAAAGACAATGACGGGAACACGCCTCTGCATATGGCCACATTGCCATGGCATCCGGTGGCTCTGCTTCATCTCTTGTTGGACAAAAGAGTTGATCTCGAGCTTGTCAATAACGAATGCTTGACGGCCCTTGACTTTGCGGTGGAGCAAACCAGAAGAACGGATTCTCGGCTTCAAAAGGTATGCACTAACTAGCAACTCCAAAATAAAGCATTGATAATCACAAAATTAAGCAATATTTTCTATCTATATGTGGTAGACAAATTCAGATAATGGCGACCCTGTATTTTCTTGTTTGGCCAATGTCTAGAGATTACCATCAATCATTTTGAAATCTGCAGGGGCACCTACTAGTAAAGATTTGGCCATGTGCAAGCCAAGGGACAAAGAAATTTTGGCAGAAACGGCAATCCAGGCTCTCCAAAAGGGAGGTGCATTGAAGAATCTGGTGAATATTCGTTTGGTTGTGGCAATTCTTGTGGTGACAGTGACCTTTGCAGCTGGTATTTCAATTCCTGGAGGTTACGACGACAGTCCAGGGGCAGACGCAGGAATGGCTCAAATGCTGAACAGAAGCATGTTCCATGCCTTTGTCATTTGCAACACGATCGCGATGTACTGTGCCATCAGTGCAGTTCTTGTCTGGCCATGGACACATCTCTTGTGTTGGTGAGTATATTTAAGAGATTCTACCAAAATCATAATCTTCTACATTATTGTTTCTTTTCTCGTATTAAGGAATTTCACAGGTTTTGAGGAAATCCACCAAGTCATATCTTTCAATTTTAATTTTGTAAGAATACAACAAGTTAAGAGGTTTCCTTAACAAAGATTGAGGAGGAAAACTGTTTAGGACTAAATTGACATTAATACAATAGGTTTAGAATTTTTCCGACACTTTTCTTCGTGAAATTTGTTCTTGATTTATCTGTCATTGATATGTAAATTTATCCTATATGATATATAATTGAAGAAGAGTATAGCACGAAATAGTATGAAAAGAAATTCAACAGATCCATTACGTTTCACACTCGATAAGACATAGCAATATTTTATTTCAAACAAGATCCTTAAAAAGTGTCCCTGAACTATAGGTTGAACTGAAAGATGGGATCCGTTCCCTTTTGCATTTATGGTAAGGTTCAAAAATGGGGAATCTGCATTTTCATCAGGCTAAATTATTAAAGAATCTACTAAATCGGGGAACTTCCAACTTCAACCTTCAAAGAAAAGCCATGTCCGAACAAATACCGTCTGCTTTTGGGAGACGGTGGGGATGCGGAGCGCACATGATTTTGACGGGCTTAACTTGTTGGTGCCCCACTGTAGATGCTTTTTAGGAGCTACTCGCGGCAGCAGAGTAGAGCGGTCGGTCCGATCGATCTGCTAAGTTTCTTGTTACTACATACCGAGTCCAAGTTAGAGCATTCCTCAGACCCTTAAATCATGGCAGTAGAGATAAGTATGCAAGAGAGTGCTCTATGGAGACACAGGCTGCAGAGATTGGAAGCGAAGTTGACGCAAGACTTCGTCTCATGCGATGAGACGACGACCCAGGAGCTATTCACTGCTGCAAAACAAGGCGATGCGGACGAATTCATCCGAGTCGTAGAAAGTTGCTGTTCCGAGCCCGATCTACGTCTGTGCTTGCGGGCCATTCTGAGCCCCTCCCGAAATTCGTTGCTCCATGTCGCCGCGGGCCTTGAGAGAGACGAGATCCTGAGAGCCATCATCGGCCACTTTCCCGGCCACCTGCTAGTGGACGGAAAAAACTGCAGGGGAGACACCCCGCTTCACTTGGCCGCCAGGGCCGGAAGGGCCGGCGCAGCCGGAGTCCTCATTGGCCGAGCGTTGGAAGTCGGCGGGGGCGGGATGCGGCAGGCTCTCGTTCAAGTGAAGAATGACAGGGGAAACACCCCGCTGCATGAGGCCGTTGTGAACGGCCACCTTGGCGTGGCTCGGATCTTGAGAGGTGAGGACCTGCAACCCATGTATTTGGAGAACAAGGAAGGTAAATGTCCCGTGTCTCTGGCCGTCGAGAGCGGCAACTTGGAGGTTCTCGTGCTTTTGTTGGAAAAGCGACTTGATCCGTCGAGGATTCAAGGCGTGTCGCCCGTTCATGCGGCTGTCTTACACGGCAAACTAGGTAATTTCTACTCTCTTCACAATTCTCAACGTCATTCGTTTACGAGACCTCACGCAATCAAACAAGTTATGATTTGGCATGAATGGGTCTATGTCTTCCCGTTCACGACCCAATAAAATTCGTGTCGCTTGCTTAACCCATTCAGACACGAGCCCACAGATTTAAATTAAAATGTTAGTGCGTTGGATTTTTAAACAAGGCTAAGTTTTTACACTCTATACTAATGTCTAATGACATCTTTATTATTAAAAGATCATAAAAGTAAGACCCATTTAAAAAAGAATAAAGGGCGTAATGAATACACATTAGGGATGCAAAAGTTATACAACATAACAAACGGCAACTCATTAATAAACTCTAGATGTAATGTGAAGTGGAATAATGATTATTTACTTACAAGCTTGTTAAACATGTTAAATCGGGATATATTGTATAAACATGTTTAGTGTGTTTATCATGTACACAGTAACACCAAAGGTTAACGTATATTTGTAATGTAGATACATGACATAATGACATAGTTTGATAATTATGTTAATTGTATCATATAAATTGCTTTATTAGGTTTGTCGTGTTTATATTGAGGCAATTCAACACATTTATTATACTTGTCATGTTCGGATTAATCATATTCTCGACATACTGTTGTTTTGATATGACATAATTAATATGATACAATGCAAATCGCCTGCCCTACTTTTTTTTCCTTGTCTTGTTCTTTGAATGTTATATTTTGTTGCATATGAAATGAAATTTCCTCTTACCGTCTTTTCAATTTACGTGTTACAAAAATGGATATCACAGATACATAATTTTTTTATTTTGTAACTTAGGGCGTGAGTGAGAGGTCAGGTTACCAAGAGACCAATGAAACATCTTATAAGCCTCACAATTTTGGGGTTCTTGTTGTGTTGTTGCATTGTTCACGTGTTTCTCACAGCTCGTCAGTGTGCGAGGATTGGAGTGAATAGGAAGCAGGGGTTGATCTCTGCTTGTTGTTTGACAAAAAAAAAACTCTGCTTGTTCGGCTGTAGGAAGCGAGGCAGGAAACCTGCTAGATCTCGTGGCTCATCAGAGCCATCACTTGGCGGCACTTGCTAGTGGCGGGCGATGGCAAGGTCGAGCCTTGTCGGGAGCAAGTGTAGCTCACCCATGCCTATGGTCGGTGGGGGCAAGCTTCACCCGATGCTAGCGAGGTCGATCTCACTGGCCCTCACTTCTGTCCGAGGATTGGCTAGAGGGAGAAGAGGAGGAGAAAAAAAAAGAAAAAGAAAAGAAATAATAAATAAGTAATTGAAAATATTATTAAAAATTATTCACATTAGTATTGGTCATGTCACGTAAAATGATTGGCATCCATATTAATAATTTCTAGTTAAAATTAGTTGAATTGACTGATTTAACTATCTAAAGAGAGAGATATGACCAAGGTGGAGTGATGGTGAAGATGGTGGAGGGACATACACAATGACAGCAACCAGTGGCAACCGAGTAGCGATGGTGGCACTCGCGAAGGGAGTAGTGGGCTCTTGCTGAGTGAGATCAAGAGTGGGAGAGGACGAGAAAGAAGAGGAAGAGGAGGAGAGAGATAGGTCATCTAATACTAACCTTTTTGTTTTTCGAAAATTTGATGTGAAATTTTGTAAAATCATTACCAATTTTTACAAACTGTTAAGAAAATGCATGATTTAATATTTAATTAGTTTAACACTCTTCCTCACACATAAGTTAGAATTTGATCTTAGATTGAAGTGTAAAATATACACGGAGAGCTCATACCTCCTTTAATACAATGTTAAAACTTTCAATATAAAACTTTAAATTGTAAGTGAATGGAGATTATATGAATACAAGGCCCACATGCGACATGTAGCATTAATGAATGGGGAGCTTCACACACAAACTAGGCAACATGTAGCTTTGATATCATGTAAAATTTTATAGGACTTTTGGTAATTTTTTAAAAAAAAAATAGTTAAGCTATTAGCTGAAGATGTATTTTTTTTGGTATATTTGAAATGATTTAGTACTTTTCTTTAAGCGAGACTATACTTTGGCTTAAGATTAAAATGCATAACTATATAGGGAGGCAAATGAGAGATCTAGATAGATTTGAATTTAGGATCTCATACTCTAAAATCTTGTGAAATTTTGTGGAATCACTAGCAATTATTCTAAATATGAAATCATTGAAAATTATTTTAAAAATATAATCTGTTGCAAATGAATGCGTGATTTAATATTCACATGGTTTTATTTTGCACTTAATCCAGGCATGCTACAGGAAATATGTGCGAGCAATCGACAATTTTTTGAATTGAAAGACGATAGACGGGGCACTCCCCTTCATTTGGCAGCGTACATCAATTACTGTGATGGCATCAAATTCCTACTTAGAGAATTCGCCTCAAGCGCAGTCGAATATGATAGAGACGGCCATTTTCCGATTCACGTTGCTTGTAAAGAGGGTAATGTTGAAGCAATCAAGGAGCTGCTTCAGCAGTGGCCAGATCCCACGGAGTTGATCAATCGACATGGACAAAACATCCTTCATGTCTGTGCCAAGCATGGAAGAATCCGGGCATTGAGGTACATACTTGGGAATGCCAACCTGGAGAAGCTCATCAACGAGAGAGACAATGATGGGAACACTCCTCTGCATTTGGCCACATTGCCGTGGCACCCCGTGGTTCTGCTTGATCTCGTGCTGGACAAAAGAGTTGATTGTAAGATTCTCAACAACGAATGCTTGACGGCTCTTGACTTTGCGACAGAGCAAATCAAAAGAACGGATCCTACGCTTCAAAAGGTATGCGCTCACTCACTAGGAACTCCAAAATCAAACATTAACAATCACAAAATCAAGCGAATGTCTTCTATCTTCATGCGGTATGTACGACAGCTTCCAATCACTTTAACCCCGTATATTCTTGTTTGGCCCATTCCTAGAGATTACCCTCAGTGATTTTGAAATCTGCCGGGGCACCTACAAGTAAAGATTTGGCTGTCTATAAGTCAAGAAATCACGAATTTATGGCGGAATATACAGTCCTTGCTCTCCAAACCGGAGGTATACTGAGTGGACAGGCAGGCGCTCGTTCTATCATCGCCACGCTAGTGGCAACCGTGACCTTTGCAGCTGGTTTTGCGGTTCCTGGAGGTTTTGTTGAGAGTTCTCAACCTAACCCGGGAACGGCTACAATGCTGAAGAGGGGTATGTTCCAGGCCTTTGTCATTTGCAACACCATCGCGATGTACAGTGCCATAGGTGTGGTTGTCATGTTGTCTTGGGCACAGCTGAATGACTCTTATGTTGCTCTAACTGCCCATATAATTGCAATAAAGTGGCTGTTGGTAGCTCTCGGAACAATGTCCGTAGCATTTATGGCCGGTGGATACGTGCTCATAAGCAAACTCACTTGGCTCGCCTCTCTTGTCCTGTTGATTGGAGCTATTGCCATATACAATATCTGCGCTTTGTACATGGCAATGTACATTCCTTTTGTGGTAAATACGCGCTATTTCCACTGCATAGCCTTCCGTATCATCCGTCTAGCAGTTGCAATATCGAGACTTCTAGTTCGCTTCCCCGATGTCCTGCAAGATGAAGACTGGCGACCTGCTGGCACGGATGGAACAAGGACAATGGTGGCGTTGAATGTGAATTGCCCGGCCACTTTGTCTCCATCCAGTGGTACTTAGCCTTGCCGGTCTATTCCAGGCGAACTTTTATTAAAGGTTGCCTATCTTCTCCACTTTGTGCTTCTTTGCTTCACACGTAGTCGTGTGGTCAAGTTTCAAGAATTCTGTTGCAATTGATGGAGACAGCCTTCTCTTTACTTTTGTTTTTTTTAGTTTAGTTTTGTTTTTTTTCTCTTTACTTTTGTTTGACTGTGGAAAAACCACCCCGTCCTTGCTTGCGTCGACTGGGTGGTAAATAACGGAGACGCCGTTATTTCAGTCTTTTATTAGACATCTTCCGCGATTCGGATGTGTAACTATCGGTCTACTTGGGTGTAATGTTGTATGGTACATGCCAGTAAATCAGAATGGAACCTTGTTGAGTCGTGAAGAATGGTTTCTTTTTCACTCTAGTTCACCTTTATGCTGTGTTATGTTGGAAAACCAGACTAATCACAGGGGAGAAATTGAGGACAGCATCAACGAAATCAATCATTTCATAGTATGTCGCCGAAGGAGGACAGGACGAGATGAGTGCACAAAGAGGACATTGGCAAATGGTGTCCGAGAATGTCGGGGAAACATTCTGTGGTCAGTGATATCAAAGCGTCCCGTTAACCGCGGACGTAGCACACATCTATCCAATTAGATCACTCACGATTTGTGACAGGTGGCAAAGCATTATAATTAAAGATGAATAGCCTGCAAAAAAGCTGAAAATGGGGATGATTAAATGCACAGCAACTTCATTAAAAAATTTGAAAAGTTGCAAAAAAATTGCTAATGGTCTATTTGGTAACATACCAAAAGTATCTAACTATATTCTTTTGTTACCCAAAAAAAAAAAAATCTATTTGGTAACGTTTTTATTCTCAAGAATAGATTTGAAATAGAATCAAGAAATCAAAAAAAAAGTTATTTCTTAGGATCAAGAATTTTCTTTTCTTCTTCTTCTTCTTCTTCCTCTTCCTCTAATTGGTCACCGGAGCTTCGTTGGCCCGAGCCTCGCTCAACCAAGGCGAGGTTGAGCCTTGCCAGGGGCTGAGCCTTGCCGGGGGCCGGTGACGGCTAGAGAGAGAAGAAAAAGAAAAGGAAAAAAGAAGAAGTGAAAAATGTAATAAAATTATTTAAAAAGTTCTAAGTTACAAAAAAATTTAAGGATCATGCGAAATGCATTTCTATTTCAGATATATAATTTTTGTATAGATATCAAACGCTTTTGAATACTCAGAAACTCATTCAATGAACAAAATTATAAAAAATCATTTCCGAGCAGAAATTATTTTTGGAAACATAATGGTTACCAAATATACCTTAAGTGTTTTTCTATTGTGCCAATGAAAGATGCATTGTTATTTACCTTTTTCTCTCGTAACTTCACCCAGACAACTTTTATCTGTTGCTAAGTGCATAAGTAGTCAGAATTTTCTTCATAACAGGGTACTAACTGCACAAAAAGAAAAAAAGTTATTTACACATTCAAGTGTCTGGATGACAGAAAGTTATTAAGTCCAATTGGACCGTTCAATAAATACAAGGAGCTTTTTTTTTTTTTTTTTTGTTCGGTCGGAATACAGGGTGCTAAAGTTTTTTTTTTTGGGGTTGAGATACTGGGGGCTAATTTAAGTGAGCATGTTCTTGCAATTATGTAGGCCCTTTTACCCATACCCTAATTGAGTATATGCATACCACAAATCAGGTCCCAAGGACGGGGCACCAAGGCATGTGCTCGATGCTCCTTGAAAAGATTAGTTTTGGATCAGTAAACGGTAGGAAGGGGCGACAAATATCAACTCCCCTTGGGGCTTATCAGAGGAGTTTCAAGCCCATGATTGGAATGTTGATTTTAAGTCATAATTGTTATCTTGCAAAGAAGACGGACTCCCACCATAGATGAACCCGGATTTTCTTAAGATCGATGAGCAACTTGGGGATTTGGACTTGTGACCAATAGGGCTCCGAACACCTTGAGAGTAAGCCTTAACCAATTTGGCCAATTATCATGGCTCGATTGATACGGTAGACGGAATTAATCATATGAGAAATATGTGAGAATTTGTGTGTGTGTGCCGCATGTGCGCTTGTTTTTCTCTTTTGGTGTTATTGTCCAGCGCAAGTCTCATTGTTTCCATGTCACTGCAAAGATACCTTGGTTGTCCTAACATTTGGTACGAAAAGAGGTATGCTTGAGCAGATGACTATGAAGGAAGAATATTAACAACAGGAGTTCTAATGCTTTGATTTGTATATTTAATACATATAAAGGAAAGTACGGATACCGCCAAAGATATGTCCGTACTTAATTTGTATATTTAATAAATATAAGATAATGATTTACTTTTTTTTCTCTTTAGGAATGGGGTGATTGATACTCTTGAAACACTCAGTTAATATCATTGGTGCAGTAGCTGGTCATCCTTCCATCTCATGCGCATAGTATAACTATTAGAGCACTCCATAAATTTTTTCAATCAATTCAATCCAAATGTAGATTGTGATTAGCATGAGAATAACTTAATTATCTTTGTGGTGAAGTTAGGGTTTATCAGTATTGTCCAATTCCTTCCTCGTGCTCTCCTTGTACACAGGAAAATGGGCTTCAGTGTCTTAGGCAAAGGAAGAGGAAAAATGAATATGCTTTTACTTAAGCATCATCAGTGCCTCTTTCGGGTCATAGCATCATACGTGAACGATTGTGATGGAGGGAATCTGGGTCCTTTTCATAATATTTTAGGTCAGTAAAAATAAATCTTTCAGCCATGGCTTTTCCCACAGCAAAGGCGTCCGGCCTAGTTGACGGCCGACAAAATAATGGTCAGTCATCGATTATTATTGTCTTCCGAAAGGCCGTGGCGCTGGAGAGAACTCTAATCTCGTTCGTTTTGTGAATTATCGGAATGAGAACCTTAAAAAGTGTTGCACAAAATTGCAGATTGAAACTGAAAAATGGAATCTGTTTTTCTTGTTCATTCAGATAAGGGTAGTGTTAAAAAAATTTTGGATGTGTGCACTACGGAAGCATGGTTTTAGATATGGATGATATTTTTTAATTAGTGACGTTGTGTGCAAGTGTATGATATAGTTTGTAGAGGATGGACAAGGGATGAGATATGATAATTGAAGGATAAAAGAACATGGGATATGGAAAATAGTTTCATTAGTTGGATAAAATAATTTTACAATAGTTGAAGGAAGTGTTAGTGAGGAAGCTACATGATGTGGTTTTTATGATTAGCTCCCACCTAAAACATGGAGCACTTGCTCCTTTATATAAGCTGTCAGTGGAGGAAGTCTCTAGACTTCTCTACAAATAGCTACTATTATTTTATAGTAACATAAGATGGAGTGTTCTAGAACACACAAGAGATGGCAGCTTGTTGGTTGTCTTTTCATTGTTTGTTTCTCACGTCCACTAGAGTTGTCTAGATTGGACTAGAGAATTCCATGTCAGAAATTGGATTACAAATTCCAACAAAAAAAAAAAAAAAAAATGAAGAGAATACATTCTACGCAGGCCAAGCGGCAAATGACAATAAAAGTGAAACATGGTACATCGATAGTGGGTGTAGCAATCACATGACGGGGGACAAATCTATATTCACTGATATTGATAAGTCGGTGAAATCCCAAGTAAAGGTGGGTAATGGTGCATTAGTAGATGTCAAAGGAAAAGGCACCATCGCCGTGGAAACGTATAAAGGCCCAAAATATATACATAATGTATATCTAGTCCCTCGTCTTGCACAAAATCTCTTGAGTGTGGGCCAAATGATACAAAGTGGGTATTCTCTATATTTTAATGGAGATACCTGCATTATCTATGATAAATATAAAAACATCATTGCCTCTGTTAAGATGAAAAATAACAATTTTCCTATTCGATGGAAATATGTCAAAGATATAGCTATGAAAGCTCAACTTGATGATTCATGGCTATGGCATAGAAGATTTGGCCACTTCAATTTTGCTGGGCTAAAAATTTTCAATTAAAAAAATATGATGAGAGATTTTCCAGCCATTACAGAAATTTCAGATGTTTGTGAAGGTTGCCTCCTTGGAAAACAACAGAGACAGTCCTTTCCATCTGGAGGTGCATGGAAAGCTAATAAGCCATTAGAACTTGTCCACACGGACGTGTGCGGTCTGATGAGGACACCTACACCCAGTCAAAATAAATATTTCATCCTATTCATTGACGATTACACAACAATGACGTGGGTATACTTTCTTTGAGAAAGATCTGAGGTTTTCTCTATCTTCAGAAAATTCAAGAACCACATCGAGAATCAAAGTGGCCAAAGAATCAAAGTCCTAAGGAGTGACAGTGGCACATAATACAATTCAAAGGAGCTCATGGAAAAACAAAAGAGGTGGAGAAATTATAAAAAAGGAAAACTATCCACCTTGTGGTATTTGCAAGAAAACAAATCATTTGGAGAAGGATTGTTGGTTTAAAAATAAAAAACAATGCCACTTTTGTAAAAGATATGGCCACGTAGAAAAAGATTGTCGCTCGAAAACAAATAATCGAGCAAACTATGTAGAAAAAAAACTAGAAACACTCCTTCTTTGTAATACAAACCTTCATAATCAAAGTCTTTTTTTTACTCATACTCCCTTGCGTTGTAGTCCACGTTCATTCACACATACACACTTGCACACACACACGCTTCCGTAAAAATCCAACAGTGGTCTGGTAGGCAAGAGAGTAATTTGCATTTTCATCAAGCAAAATCACTGAAAACCTCACCAGTGTGTAATTTGAAGCTACTCGCAGCAGCAGAGTAGAGCGGTCGATGCGATCCATCTGCTGAGTTTCTTGTTATTACCTACGAGTCCAAGGAGAGCATTCCTTTAGACCAATGAAACATGGCAGTAGAGATAAGTCTGCAAGAGAGTGCTCTTTAGAGACGGAGGCTGCAGAGATTGGAAGCGATGTTGACGCAAGACTCTTGTCTCCTGCGATGAGACGACGGCCCAGGAGCTATTCACTGCAGCAAAACAAGGCGACGTGGACGAATTCATCAGAGTTGTAGAACGTTACTGTTCCGAGCGCAACCTACGTTTGTGTCTGCGGGTCATTCCGAGCCCCTCCCGAAATTCGTTGCTCCATGTTGCCGCAGGCCTCGAGAGAGACGATCGAGAGAGACGAGATCCTGAGAGCCATAGTCAGCCACTTCCCCGACCAGCTCGTGGCCAGGAAAAATTGCAGGGTAGACACCGCGCTTCACTTGGCCGCCAGGGCCGGAAGAGACCCCACGGCCCGATCTTCATCGGCCGAGCATGGCACATCGGCGGGTGCAAGATGCGGCGGACTCTCGTTCAAGTGAAGAATAAGAGGGGGAACACCCCGCTGCATGAGGCCGTTGTGAGCGGCCACCTTGACGTGGTTCGGATCTTGATAGGTGAGGACTTGCAACCCACGCATTGGGAGAACAAGGAAGGTGAATGTCCCGTGTCTCTGGCCGTCGAGAGGGGCAACTTGGAGGTTCTCAGGCTTTCGTTGGCAGGGCCACTTGATCTGTCGAGGATTGAAGGCGTGTCACCCGTTCATGCGGCCGTCTTACACGGCAAACTAGGTAATTTTTACTCTTTTCACAATTCTCGACATCAGTCGCTTGGACGACAGACGCAATTAATTATGGTTTGGCATGAATTGGTTGTTGTCAACCCATTCCCGAGACGATAAATGAAATGAAATTTCCTCCAACGATCTTTCTAATTGACTGATTATAAATATGCACATCACCCACACAGTATGAAGGCTCATGAAATGCCTCAATTCCAAATTTTTGACCTCTGTAGGTGGTCTTGACATTGAAAACTTTGCATATAATTAGTGGACCTCAGACATGTGACCTCTAATATTTGAGATCCTATTACGAGCCAACACCACACCGGGCGCCGGCCTTCCCTCCCTCTTGGGTTATTGTGTGTGCTAAGCTCTGTTAAAGGAGAGAGACGATGAAGATGATTGAGGGACGTCAACAATGACGGCAACAAGTGGCAATCGAGCAGCAACAACGGCACCAGCGTAGTGGGTGGAGGCCAGAGAGATAGATCTTTTAGTACAAACCTTTTAGTTTTCACAAGTTGGTGAGATCATTATCAATAATTTTGAAAGCTTAAACTGTTGGATAATGGTATGATTTGATAGTTAAATGGTCTAACTCTCCCCTTGACGTGTAAGTTAGAATTTGGTTAATGAATGGCTTGAAAAGATTTTGACTCAAGACATCAAAATCTCATTGCTTAGAATTTCCGACGCAAAAGTTTAAGCTATGTGAGGAGGAAGCTTATATGAATATAAGACCCACTGAAACTTAATGAAGAATTGATATGGGATACTTTTGACACTCACATGTAAACTCGACTGCGAACAACTTGAAGAATTCATGAACAATAAGTCTCACATGCAAATTGAAGTGGACCGTGACTTTAAGTTCCATAAGCAATTTAATGAGACCACTTCCAAATATGAAAGGGTAGTCTAATATTTAAATGGCTTAACACTTTCCTTCATGTGTAGATTGGACCTTGGGCTAAAATTAAATGATGGAATTTTATGGAATCATTGCTAATTGTTTAATAAACTTTAGCTATTAGATAGAGGTGTAGCATAATATTTACATGGCTTAACACTTTCCCTCATGAGTAAATCGCCTTAGATTAAAGTGCAGAAATAAATATAGGGAAGCAAATAAAGGATTTCAAAATATTTGAATTCACGATCTCTTACTTTGATATCATATAAAATTTTATGAGACCACAATTAATTATTTAAAAGTCATAGCTATTAGATGTATAAGTGATTTGATATTCAAAAGGTTTTATTTGGCACTTATGTAGACATGCTAAAGGAAATTTCTGAGAGAAATCCAGACTTGTTTGGACTAAAAGATGATAGAGGTGGCACTCCGCTCCATTTGGCAGCATATATCGACTACCATGACGGCATCAGATTTTTACGAGAAAAATTCACCTCGAGCACAGTCGAATATGATAGAGACGGGCATTTTCCAATTCATGTGGCTTGTAAACAGGGTCATGTTCAAGCAATCAAGGAGCTGGTTCGACAATGGCCAGATCCGATGGAGTTGATCAATCAACATGGACAAAACATCCTCCACGTCTGCACCATGCACGGAAGAATCGAGGCAGTGAAGTACATACTTGGGAATGCTGACCTCGAGAAGCTCATAAACGAAAAAGACAATGATGGGAACACGCCTCTGCATATGGCTACATTGCCATGGCATCCTGTGTCTCTGCTTCATCTCTTGCTGGACAAGAGAGTTGATCTCGAGCCTGTCAACAACAAATGCTTGACGGCCCTTGACTTTGCGGTGGAGCAAACCAGAAGAACGGATTCTCGGCTTCAAAAGGTGATGGAATTCATGTCGACGGAAGACGACTTACCTGATTCCAATGCGCAAACAGCAAATAGCCCCGGAACGAACACTGAATTGCGGATGAATCACGAACAACAATACCTCACGTTGGTCTGGATGCAATCACAAGGAAAACACCCGATTTCCATGGCGTAAATGTCGATTGTTCTTGCAAAAATTGAAATTGAAATGCTTTCTTATTTCTTGATGGAAAATGGAGAGAAAACTGGTGCAAATGATCTACCAACCTTTCAACAGTTGTGTTCGGGAGGCTTTTATACGTCTCCCTTCGCACCCCTCCATTAGTGTCTTTCCAATCGTACCTCATCATGGACGTACCAGCTAAAGTACTACTACATCTCCCACTCGGACATGATGGGCTTGTAGCGCTCTATCAAGAATATAAGGCATTCAACATTCATCAACTTTACAAAACAATTCATACTGGCAAATAAGCCGTGCGACCAGTGAGTACACCTGCACTTGGGAGCTTAAATTATGCACCTATTAGGGATGACATAATGGCTACAACCCCGAAAAAAAAAAACAATCGATGTCTCACAGTGCCCCAGACATATTTTGTTACATCAGTCCAAGTATACCTATCCCTTAAAGGCTATAGTTGACTATACTCAAAACACCATGTATTTACAATTATATCCGCAACCACATAAGGACGATATAATTGGTCGACCAGTAAATACATGTGATAGATGTAAAACAACAATAGTCTTCCTTCGCACTCATGTCTCTCTCTATTTCAGAACAACTGCTTTCCTAGACACGTCCCATAAGGCCATATCCATTCATGACCGCCGATAACATGCTAAAGTAGCAACATTGATCTTTCACTTCGAGAACATAGTCAGAAGTAACATAGGGCACAAAATGAGGTAAATTATAAATTACCTCAAGGACTCACACGATGAGTAAATAGGGATAATTTTACTCACATTCCCTTGTCGGTCGTACAATGCACATGTAGTATGAATTACATGTTATAGTGGACCTCTCTTTCTATAAGAGCGTATGTCATTTATTAATTATATCCACTATACGGATCTTAGCCTAAACATAGTCGCGTGCTTCTCACGTACTCATGTTTAGCTCGAGTGCTAAATTAGCTCGCTTCCTATAGCGCCCAATTAAGTACTCGCATCCGGCATCTTACAGGCATACATGATTATGGGACTATCATGTTCGGTCGTATTATAAATAAATCACAGACCTCATCTTGACTATAATCAAGGCGACATATCATTTTATGTACTAAACTTGCTCCTCATCATTTATTTGTACATAACGTCTCATCTCAACGTGCTATCTATATCACTTGAGGCGATTGCTCGTGTGAGTGAGCCAATCATTGCCTGCTGACATACTTTCCAATAATATATGTGTGTAATGCTAGTCTCATACTGTATTCGTACTTATTGATAAAATATCAATTCACTAATAAACAAACAAGTATAATACATATGTTCACAAATACATAAACCAATAATCCTCTACAATAACACATATCACATTCTATGCAATCCTAGTGACATCCTGTGGGTCAAGAATATGTCTCTAGGAATAGCCTTCATAAATGGATCAGCAACCATTCTATTGGTTGAAACGTATTGTAGGATCACTTCTTTCTGCGCTATAATTTCTCTGATGAAGTTGTTCTTTATGTCAATGTGCTTCGTCCTTCCATGATACTTGGGATCCTTCACATAGGCAATGGCTGCTTGACTATCGCAATAAACTATCACCGGTCTTGGAACCTCAGTGACAGTGGCTAAATTTTCCAAGAAACGTTTTAGCCAGACTGCTTCTTGCACTGCAGCAGAACATGCAATAAATTCTGCCTCCATCGTAGACAAGGCCGTGCATGTCTGTTTCTTGCTATTCCAAGAAATTGCACCTCCATTGAGTAAGAACGTATATCCAGAAGTCGATTTACGCTCATCCACGTCTCCACCCCAATCAGCATCTGAATAGTCTAATAGGCGTAAATCACTCCCTTGATAACAAAGTCGATAGTCCATAGTGCCCTTCAAGTATCTTAAGATCATCTTCACTGCTTTCCAGTGTGCTTGACCGAGATTTGATTGATATCGGCTCACCAATCCCACGGCATAACATATGTCGGGTCGAGTACACATCATGGCATATATCAAACTTCCGACCGCACTAGCGTAAGGAACAGTTTCCATTGCTCTAATTTCTTCTGTAGTCTTAGGACACATCTCAGTACTTAGGCCTTCACCTTGCATGACAGGGGTATCAATGGGATTATAGTGCTGCATATTAAAACGTTCAAGAATCTTCATAATATAAGACTCTTGTGATAATGTAAGGAGTTTCCTTGATCGATCTCTTTCGATCTTAACTCCTAATATATAAGCAGCTTCTCCCATGTCCTTCATTTCAAAATTAGCGGACAACCATTCTTTTATGGTGATAATCAAAACCTTGTCATTTCTAGCCAACAGAATATCGTCCACATAAAGTGATAAAATCACAAATTTATCTTTGGATCGCTTGACATATACACAGTGATCTTCCTCGATCATCGTGAAACCAAAAGTGATTATGGCTTGATGAAAACGAAGATACCACTGTCTAGATGATTGTTTAAAACCATATATTGAGCGATGAAGCTTGCAAATTTTATACTCTTGACCTTTAGCTATGAAACCTATTGGTTGTTTCATATATATTTCATCATCTAATTCTCCATTGAGAAATGCCGTCTTTACATCCATTTGATGTAATTCAAGGTCCAAATGTGCAACGATGGCTAGAATAAGGCGTATTGAGGCAAACCTTACAACTGGTGAAAAAGTTTCCTCATAGTCTATACCCTCTCGTTGAGTATAACCTTTTGCCACAAGGCGAGCCTTATACTTTTCAATGGATCCATCCACCTTACGCTTAATCTTGAAGACCCATTTGTTTCCAATGGCTTTGCGATTGGGTGGTAGATCAACCAAGTCCTAGACATGATTTGCCCTCATTGACTCCATTTCATCTTCCAAAGCTTTTCTCCATTCTTCCTTATCAGAGGATGAGAGAGCCTCTTGAACAGTCTTAGGCTCGGCATCGTCCTTTTGAGCAATCATAAATGCTTCCCCTTCAATCTCAAAACGACGACGGGGAATGCTTTTATGATTACTTTTACGCAATTGAATTTCTCTTGAATTCAATTCATCAGGCGATGCAACACTCCCACTAAGTCTTATGTGTTGAGGTAAATCTTCATTTCTCTCTACAACATTAGTGAGTGTGTTATTAGGATCTTCCATCTCATATAATTGGAAATCCTTATCAATCTCACCTCTATTAGGAAAATCGTTCTCCAAGAACGTGACATCTTGTGACTCCATTTCGGTCACACTTCCATCAGCTTGTTCACCTATGAACATGTACCCTTTGGAGTGTTCGGAATATCTTATAAAGATACATTTCTTCCCTCTAGGACCTAATTTGCCATGTTTATGGGAAGAATCATGAACATAAGCTGCACATCCCCATGGACGTAGACTACTCAAGTCTGGTTTCCTACTAGTCCATAATTCATAAGGGGTGGAAGTGACCGATTTTGAGGGCACTCGGTTAAGTATATAGGCAGCAGTCAATAACGCATCTCCCCAATAGGAGATAGGTAAATTTGCTTGCGCCATCATAGACCTAACCATTTCCAATAGGGTTCTATTCATTCTCTCAGCTACCCCATTTTGTTGTGGAGTACCAGGAATAGTCAATTGTCGTACAATTCCCTTTTCATCACAAAGAGCCTTGAATTGCTCCGATAGATACTCACGTCCACGATCGGTTCTCAATGCCTTTATTGTCCTGTTCAATTGATTCTCTACCATCGCTATATATCGTCTAAAGCAGTCTAATGCTTCTGACTTATGGGAGATCAGAAAGACATAACCAAAACGTGTGAAATCATCTATGAAAGTGATGAAATATGAGGCTCCATGCCTCGCCCTCACATTCAAAGGACTACAAATGTCAGAATGTATGAGATGCAATGGAAATTCAGCTCTAGTCCCTTTACCGAATGGTTTTCTAGTTGCTTTTCCCGCTAGACAATGTTCACATATGGATAGACTAACATTAGTGAGTGACCCTAAAAGGCATTCTCTAGCTAATCTTTGCATTCTTTGCAATCCAATGTGACCTAATCTAGCATGCCAAGTACTTGCATCAATCTCAACATTATTAGAAGATGCAATTAAAGAAAAACAACCATCAACATTAACATTGTACTGATCATAGTCAATGTCTAACACCATAAAACCATTCGATACATGACCTGAACCATAATAAACTGTTCCATACATAATGTCAACACAATCACCATGGAAATTCAATACATAACCTAAGCTAAGAAGAACAACTACGAGACCAAGTTTCGTCGAATATCTCGGAGCATAAAGGACATCATGCAGGAACAGGTTTCGACCACCACGTGAGATTAATTTACATGTGCCGATACCCTTCACTTCAACTCTTGAGTTATTCCCAACATATATCCATCTTCTTCCAGGCGGTATCCGACGATACTCCACAAATGCTTCTCAGTCTCTAGCTACATGGTCTGTTGCTCCTGAGTCTACAGTCCACATTAGATGAGTTTCAGCAAGCATTACGGTACTAGAAACAAAAGTATTACTCAAAGTAATGGAGTAATAGGGTATCTTTTTCGGCTTAGTGCATTCACGAGCAAAGTGACCCAGCTTGCCACAATTGTGGCACTCCATCTTGGCCTTGTCCTTCTTCCCGCCACGCTTCTTGCGTCGGAAGGTCTTAGCCCTCTTAAGTGCCTAATCAGTCCTCTTCCCTTTGTTGTTAAATTGAGAATTCCATTTGCGCTTGAAGCCCGAAGCCTTGCGCGAACTCGATTCAGCAACATAAGCATGGGTAGAGGATCTTGCAGCCTCTAGGCGCTCATCCTCTAATTCCAAATGACGCGCAATATCATCAAAACTGACAATATTCTCATTATGCGTCATATTGATCTTCATATGCTCCCAATTGTCAGGAAGATACCTTATAACAGCCTGAACTTGTTGTTCATCAATAAGGGAGTGACCTGTCGTCTTCAGCTCACAGATCATGTTTGACATCTCCGAAAGATGCTGCCTCATCGTTACATTTGGGCGCTTTCGGAATGTGTCAAACTTGATGGTGAGTCTCCTCAGCTTAGTGGCAGATGTACCCCTAAACTTATCTTTCAAGGCAACCCACATAGCTTGAGCTTTATCATAACTTTCAAACTCACACATAAGATCATCTTGCATACAGCTCAGCAACGTGATGCGAGCAATGCTATTTTTCTTTTCCAAGCTTGATAAGTTTCCAGATCTCTCCCGTGTTGAGCTGAAGTTCCATGCTCGAGTTGATCCATGGTATGGTTGAGGGTTTCCAAAACCTCTTGCTCCTCAAGGATGTATCAACCTTTCGGTGCCAAATATCATAATTGTCACCGTTCAGCTTCTCACCCTTATTGAGGTCAGCCACAATGGTCTTGGATGCCGAAGCCATAATCAATTGCTATAACACATTGACATAATAAACGCAGAATCAATACTAGCACATTTTCCAGAGTAACACACATATTTAATTTGCAGCAAAAACAAACTAAATTAATGATAATTCAACAAAAGACACAGAAACAAAAGTTCACCATGTTCCCAATCAACTTCTATGTACAATTGTTCTATTATCATTAATTAGTTTAATTTGCGCAAATTTTAAGTTCTAGGTGAGAACTCTTTCAAATTCTACCAACCTACGAACTCCCACTAGGAAAAAAATTACATGACCTTATGTAATTTCTACATTTTTCCTTAATACAAAAAAATATATATATAGCATGATAATAACCAACGTATAAACAACAACCATGCTTCAACTATAATCATAATCGCAATTCAACATGTAATGGATTTCCTACCATTGTTCGAATTTTCTAGTAACTAGATAATTGCAAGTATATCAAACTATATACATGATATCATCGAACCAAGCTCTACACAGCATATATGACATCATTTCCACACAAGCTAGCTACTGTATTTTCTAAAACACAAGAAAATACAAGCTACAAATGAATAAACTATGCATTAAACCCCAAAAATACGCGTACATAGGATTTCCTACGCATTTTCATACATTTATAAAATTTAAAAATATAAAATAATTATACAACAGTGTAGAGGACACTCATACGAACCAAACGCCGCCGACCACGCTCCCATCGGAGCTCGCACGCGCCTACACGCGCCGCCTGAGTGTGCGGCGCGTGTGGCGCACACGCCAGCGAGCCAAATGGCTCCTGGCCGGTCCGATCGGTCCGACCGGTGACTGGTCCGACCAGTCCGACCGGTTCGACCGTTGACCGGTCAACGGTCGGTCGGGTCGGGTCAACCGGGTCGGATCGGATCCTGGGTCGGGTCGAGGCGCTGACGTCATCCAAACAGTTACTGACCGTTGGATGACGTCACAGTGACGTCATCACGCGCCGGTTCGCCGACCAGCGCGCATCGCGCACATGCCGGTTCGTCGACCGGCGCGTGTGGCGCACGCGCTGGCTTTGCCAGCGCTTCAGGCGCATGGCGCCCACGCGCAGCGGCTTCTGGCCACGTGTGTAGGCGCGTCCGGTGTCTTCCGGCGGCAATCGACCCATCGCCGGACTCGTCTCGACGAGCTCTTTCACCCTGTATATTCAAAAGTTGATTTTGTCCAAAAAAATATTTCGAAAATTGGCCAAAACCGCACGGATGCACACGACCTCGAACCCGTTCTTCACTTTGGTTCGATTTTTCGACGATTCACATATCAATTTCGATTAATAAACATCCAACCAGTGTAGATATTAAACTCTTAATCTCGATATCAAATGGTGTATTGGAAAATTCAATAAAAAACAAGGCAGAAACTACGATCGGGCTCTGATACCAATGATGGAATTCATGTCGGCGGAAGACGACTTACCTGATTCCGATGTGCAAACAGCAAATAGCCCCGGAACGAACACTGAATTGCAGATGAATCACGAACAACAATACCTCACGTTGGTCTGGATGCAATCACATGGAAAACACCCGATTTCCATGGCGTAAATGTCGATTGTTCTTGCAAAAATTGAAATTGAAATGTTTTCTTATTTCTTGATGGAAAATGGAGAGAAAACTCGTGCAAATGATCTGCCAACCTTTCAACGGTTGTGTTCGGGAGGCTTTTATACGTCTCCCTTCGCACCCCTCCATTAGTGTCTTTCCAATCGTACCTCATCATGGACGTACCAGTACTACTACAAAAGGTATGCACTAACTAGCAACTCCAAAATAAAGCATTGATAATCACAAAATTAAGCAACTTTTCTATCTATATGTCGTAGACAAATTCAGAAAACGATGACCCTGTATTTTCTTGTTTGCCCAATGTCTAGAGATTACCATCAATCATTTTGAAATCTACTGGGGCGCCTACTAGTAAAGATTTGGCCATGTGCAAGCCTAGGGACAGAGAAATTTTGGCAGAAACGGTAATCCAGGCTCTCCAAAAGGGAGGTGCATTGAAGAATCTGGTGAATATTCGTTTAGTTGTGGCAATTCTTGTGGTGACAGTGACCTTTGCAGCTGGTTTTTCAATTCCTCGAGGTTACAACGACGGTCCAGGGGCAGACGCAGGAATGGCTCAAATGCTGAACAGAAGCATGTTCCATGCCTTTATCATTTGCAACACGATCGCGATGTACTGTGCCATCAGTGCAGTTCTCGTCTGGCCATGGACACAATTTGATGATTCTTACATTGCTCTAAGCGCCCATATAGTTGCAACGGTGGCGCTGCTGGTATCTCTTGGAACAATGTCAGTAGCATTTATGGCCGGTACCTATGTGCTCGTGAGCAAGCTTACTTGGCTAGGCTCTCTCAGCCTGTTGCTAGGAGCTGGCGCCCTAGTCTGCATCTGCCTTCTGTCCATGGCACTGTACATTACTACCTTGATGAATCAGCGCTATCTCCGCTCTATAGCCTTCTATATTATCCGCCTAGGAGTCACGGTATCTAGAATTGTACTTCATTACCCCGATGTCATGGAAGATGAAGACTCTCGACCTGCAGGCATGAAGGGAACAAGGACGATGGTGGCGTCGAGCTTGTATCGCCCAGGCACTTTGCCTGCTTTGCCTGAGCAAACTGGCAATTAGCCTTGCCCATCGGTTCAAGGCGAACTTATATTAAATGTCGCCTACCTAGAGATATTGAGCTTCTTCAAGATTAATCGGCAAACAGTGCTACTTTATGTAATCAAGTTTCAAGAATTCAGTCGCAGTTTGTGGAGATGTCTTTTCAAACAATTGAATCTTGTTGAGACATAATGTGTAACAGATATTTAAGATATTTCCTATAAATATTTAGGATATTTCCCTTAATTTGTTACATCTCTTGTGTTGGTGAGTATATTTAAGAGATTCTACCAAAATCATAATCTTCTACATTATTGTTTTTTTTCTCGTATTAAGGAATTTCATTGAGGAAATCCACATATCTTTCAATTTTAATTTTGTAAGAGCAAAATAAGTTAAGAGATTTCCTTAACAAAGATTGAGGCGGAAAACCGTTTAGGACTAAATTGACATTAATATAATAGGTTTAAAATTTTTCCGACACTTTTCTTCGTGAAATTTGTTCTTGATTTATCTGTCATCGATATGTAAATTTATCATATTTGATATATAATTGAAGAAGAGTATAGCACAAAATAGTATGAAAAAGAAATTCAATAGATCCATTGGGTTTCACATTCGATAAGACAGCAATATTTTATTTCAAACAAGATCCTTAAAAAGTGTCCCAGAACTATAGGTTGAACTGAAAGATGGGATCCGTCCCCTTTTTCATTTGTGGTAAGGTTCAAAAAATGGGGAATCTGCATTTTCATCAGGCTAAATTATTAAAGAATCTACCAAATCGAGGAACTTCCAACTTCAACCTTCAAAGAAAAGCCATGTCCGAACAAATACCGTCTGCTTTTGGGAGACGGTGGGGATGCGGAGCGCACATGATTTTGACGGGCTTAACTTGTTGGTGCCCCACTGTAGATGCTTTTTAGGAGCTACTCGCGGCAGCAGAGTAGAGCGGTCGATCCGATCGATCTGCTAAGTTTCTTGTTACTACATACCGAGTCCAAGTTAGAGCATTCCTCAGACCCGTAAATCATGGCAGTAGAGATAAGTATGCAAGAGAGTGCTCTCTGGAGACACAGGCTGCAGAGATTGGAAGCGATGTTGACGCAAGACTCCGTCTCATGCGATGAGACGACGACCCAGGAGCTATTCACTGCCGCAAAACGAGGCGACCTCGATGAATTCACCCAAGTCGTAGAACGTTACTGTTCCGAGCGCAATCTGCGTCCGTGTCTGCGGGTCATTCCGAGCCCCTCCCGAAATTCGTTGCTTCATGTCGCTGCTGCGGGCCTCAAGAGAGACGAGATCCTGAAAGCCATTGTCGGCCACTTTCCCGGCCACCAGCTCGTGGCCGGAAAAAATTGCAGGGGACACACCGCGCTTCACTTGGCCGCCAGGGCTGGAAGGCCCCCTGCTGCCCAAGTCCTCATCAGCCGAGCATCGGATGTCGGTGGGGGTGAGATGCGGCGTGCTCTCGTTCGAGTGAAAAATGACAGGGGAAACACCCCGCTGCATGAGGCCGTCGTGAACGGCCACCGTGACGTGGTTCAGATCTTGATAGGTGAGGACTTGCAAATGCAACCCATGTATTGGGAGAACAAGGAACTGAGGAAGGTAAATGTCCTGTGTCTCTGGCCGCGAGAGCGGCAACTCGGAGGTTCTCGGGCTTTTGTTGGGAGAGCCACTTGATCCGTGGAGGATTCAAGGCGTGTCGCCCGTTCATGCGGCTGTCTTACACGGAAAACTAGGTAACTTTTGCTCTTTTCACAATTCTCAACATTATGTTATTATCCAAAGGCGATACGAGACGTAATTAATTATGATTTGAGACAAATTGGTTCTTATCAACTCGTTTGTTCAGACATAAACTGGCACGTTTTATCATAATAACTAAGGGTGATAACACGATCATCATTCTACGCGTAGACTCAAACATAACTAATATTAACATGTTATGTACATGATCAGAATTCTAAAAATCCATCATAAGAATATATACTTTCTCAATCTAAAAAACTAAATATCAAGAAATACCATTTCATAGATATATCCAATTATCTAAGCTCATAACCAATATTTGACTACCTAAATTTCCCGTTGATATTCTCATCCTACTCGTTGCTAGCGAGTTGTACATCTCTTTTAAGCATATTGAACATTTACCATAACATAATCATCAATCCCAAATATAGTATATGATATATGTAAAATATCAAAAGAAATGGGTTATATTCAACATAACTTTTTACATATCAAATCAATCTTCAGTGGTTTATTTCGTTGATTAATCTCTATCAAAATCAAATGTCAATAATCTATTCTATTGATCAATCTAATATTCAGTATCTAGCTATGGTCATGCTTAATACCAGTGACAAAGGCAACCGAGTTTCCTTCTCTTGGCTAGGTCTTCACTTATATTAGCCTATGGTTGAGAAAAAAGGACATCGTGATAATAATCTGCCTACTTAACTCTTGATGGGTTTTAATCATAGCGGCATAAGCGTTATCCACTAATATCATTTTCTAAAAGCCCACCGATTGAATACACAATCTAGTCTCATAAGTCAGCTTTACAACCCAAATCCAATAACCTTTCAAAGTTTAGTTTCAAGTATAATATATTTCATAAAGCCTTTCTCAAATCAATGTGAATAATCTTTCGCAATTTCTATGACAATTAAACCATTACAAATTACAAATAACATAGCAAATACTCGATTGGATAGGTTTAGAACAGAAATAAGAAGTAAAAAAAAAAAACTATTTATTTATTCTCGAGAACAATTTTTTAAATAAGGTCATTTTCTTTTTTTTTTTTTTTTTTTTTTCTTATTTCTCATCTAGCTTGTCGACGGGCCTCGACGATGGCTAGTGAGGTTGCCCTTACCAGCCTCGTTAGCCACTGGCGAGGCTCGATCTCGCCCAACCATGTCGAGGATGGCTTTGCCTAGCCACGACAAGGTCAAGTCAAGGACTGACGAGGTCAACCATGGCGGCTAGAGGAGGAAGACGAAAGGAGGAAAAAAAGAAAAGAAAAAATTCAAAAAATTAGATAAGTCTTAGAAAATTATTAAAAACTAAAAGAAATTCTACGCTGCAAAAAAATTTGAGGCTTGTACCAGACACATTCTTATTCTTTTTCTATTTTGGGAATACATTTTTTTTTTGTAGTTACCAAACGCGTTCTTCTGTTCAAAAACTTGTATAGAGAATAAAAATGAAAAAATAAATATTTCTAAACAGAAATGTTACCAAACACATCTTAAATGCGTAGTCCTTAAATGAGTAGTTGGTAACCCCTCAATAGAAAGCATGTGAAGGAGGATTGGAAAAAACATGTTTAATACCCAATATAGTAAAAATAAACATTAGTAATTAGTTTAAATATAAGTCAATGACACAAAAGTAGTTGATAACTTAACCGAAAACTTGATAATCACTCTAAATTAGTAATTTCTAAAAATTGTTGGTAATTTTAAAAGTTGGTGAATGAGACAAATAAAAGTGGAAACTTAATGGAAAGGGGGTATATTTATATTAAACGAATAAATTTTCATAAGCAATACAAATGAAAGTTGATAATCCAAAATTGATTAGTAACTTAATCAGAGAATAATTAGTAGGTCACTTAGGTAAAGGTTTGTAATTGATTACAATAGTTGATAAATTTAATGCATTTGCAAAGAAAGTAATAAAAGTTTGTAAAAGATCAAAGAAAACTTTTTTGGTCAAAGATAAGAAAAGTTGTTAATTTAAAAAAATAAATAAATGTTAGTAACTAACTCAAATAAGAATTGATAACATAAAACTAGTAACTTAATAAAAAATAAGTTGATAATCACTTTGATTAAGGTTGATAATTTCTAGAAAAAGTTTATATATGTAACAGCTTCTAAGAGTTGATGGGCAATTCAAATGAAACATAGCAAACCAAAATTAATTAGTAATTTAACAAGAAAAAAGTTGGTAAGTGACACAATAAGGTTGATAAATTTATATAAGAGTTGATAAGCCATTTGTGAGGAAGACAAGCAAAAGTTGGTAAACAATAGCAAATGTTGATAAATTAAAAAAAGAAAAAAGAAAAAGAAAACGTTGGCAAGTAATCCGAATGAGAGCCAATAATCCAAAAAGAGTTAGTGATTTAATTGAAAAAAATGTTGGTAATTCATTCACATAAAGATTGGTAAATTTATATAAGAGTTGTTCAATTTAAAGTTTCAATAAAGAAGACATATGAAATTGGTAAAAGATGTGAAGAATTAGTAATTTTCGGTAAGTTAAGAAGAAGTTACCAAACGGCAAAATGCATATTTTAGGTGAGATTACAAAAAAAAAAAAAATGGTATCCTCGTAACACATTTATTACAAACTAATTTATATCTCACAAAAAGTCTCAAATTGGTACCCCCAAGACACATCTAACCCAAACTAATTTTCATCTCATAAAATACCCAAAAGCAGCACCTTAAGTCAAATTTACCATCCGTTGGCATTGCGTTCAATATCCTGTTAAAATGATTTCATGTTGACACGCGTGGGAGATGACTGCAAAATAGATCTAATGTAGAGAAAGATGGATCTAATGTGGAATATCTACGTATGTTAACACGTATGCATTTCAATGGATAGTAGATTTAGGTCAAGATATCAATTTGGGATTTTTGTGAGACAAAAATAGTTTTTGGTAAATGTTTTATAGGGTAACATTTTAGGATTTTTCACGAGACAAAAATTAGTTCAAGATAATTGTGCCATGGGATACAGGTCTGGGCTTTCTTGTGAGACGAAACTTAGTTTATTGTAAATGTGCCATTTGGGTATTAGTTTGAGAATTTTAAAGGTACAAACTTTTTTTATCATTAGTATTTTTAACATGTTACCAAATCATTTCAGAAATTTATCGGTACCAAAAAAGTTTCATTTTTTTAAACGGAACAAGAGAATCGTCCTAATTCCAATGCATTTACTTTGCAAAGTGATGGATAATATATGATGTCTCTAAAATGAATAACTTGCTAGAAATAGTTAACCAGTAACAACATTGATTCTCAAAGTGGCTTCCCGTACCAAAATCTGATTGGTATAAAGTTTGCAAACCCATTCCCTCTTTTCTACTTTTAAATTAATGTCAGGTTGATATATTTTAAAATATGTTTCCGCTTAGCTATTTGAGATCAGCTTAAGAGCATGATGCATTTGGCTGGTAATAAAAACCGAAAGGGGACAATTACCAAAAAAAAAAAAAATCATAAAGCTATAGTAATTATGTCAATTTAATCTTAAACCTTTCGCATTTGTATCAATTTAGTCTATTTAGAAAATTTTAGCCTGCCGAAGTTGATGTGGATGCCAACCAACGCTAATTATCTGGCCGATGCTGATATGGACAATTTTTAATAATATTTTATTTATTTCATTTTTTTTTCCTTTTCTTTCTTCTTTGCTTTTCTAAACCCAAGTGAGTGGCAAGGCGGCCTTGCCCTTGCCTAGATGTGGGCAAGGCCGACCTCGTCCGTGGTCATGGCCTCGACTGTTGTGCGTTCCTTCTAGTTTTGCCATTGTCGTGCGAACAAACGAAAGAACGAACGAACGAACAGTTTCTTGGTTTCTTCTATATTTTTAGTGCGTTGTAGTGTTGTGCTGACGGGCTTTGATTTTGTGGTTACTTCTTGCGCTTTTTGTCATCAGATCAGGTTGGCGTTGAAGGAGATGAAGTTTCTACGGAAGCAGAGGGAGAGGAAATTTGGGATCCTTGCCATCCCGACTGCTTAGCAAAGTGACTCAGTGCTCGCATTAGTCGAGGAGGGAAAATGTTTATGACTAAATAGACAAAATTAATAAATAATTCAATAAAAATTATTAAAAATTATCCACATCAGCGTTAGCTGGCCACAATTAGTCAGATGAACTAAATTGACATAAATACAAAAGATTTATTATTGAATTGACAAAAAAAGAAATTTAGAATTGAATTTACATAATTATAATATATTTAAAATTTTTCTAATAATTTTCTCAAATTAAAAGTATACAATCCTCATCAGTCTTATGACAAGTCATTGTCATGTGACGTGCATAACCCTAACTGCAACATGGAGTGGAAGCAAAAGAAAAGAATAATGGGCGTTGATAAGGAATAGACTTTGGAACGGACATCATGTAGATTGAAATATCTAAGGAGACAAAACCATTAAAAGCATAAATTGGGTTGTCGAACTCGACACACCATTACCTTAGTCGGTCCAAATTACATATGAAACCACTAATTATGACATCATAAACCACACGAAAGATAGGACATGATCTGCAATTGATGGCCCATGTAATTATAGCAAAGAGTGAACAATGATCCCGACATCGCTGATTAGCAATCTCATCTACATTTCTCCATCCAGCTTTAGCTGAATTGTCAAACTAAGATCCGCGATGGCGTGCGTTTGTTTGAGGGCAGTTGAGTTTTGATTGAGGTTTTAGGGTTTGTGTTCTTGTAGTCACCTTTGATTTATAGGTCGAGATGTTTAGCCACCTAAACAAGTCATTGTAAGTCGATTTTGCCACCTAAGGTAAGGACTTAAAAAATTTGTGAGAAAGTTATATCCGAATATCATGAAAATATTTACATTTTATGAAAATTTCGCACGTTTCGCATTTTAAAAAAAAAACTTAAGGAATCTGTGCTGCAACATTTTAGTTAAACAGAAAGAAAAACAGAGTAAAAGTTCATACAAATAAAGGCTTTATAGAAAAAGAGGAAAGAATGAAAATATGACTAGAGGTGAGGAGTCCAACGTGTGGTTTGAAAACTAGGTGCCGTGTGAAAAACACGAGCGCTGACGAATTCACCTAAAATTGGAAAAAATATATATGTATATATATTTAAGTTGGACTTGGAATTTTAGAAGTTACATATTCACTTTTCTAATTTACCAAATATTAATTAAATTAAGATATTGCCCACATATTTTTCTGCATTGGTGTGCACGCCACGTCAACTTGGAGAGAAGTCATAACGTGGTCGCCAAATCCTCGAGCCGTCAGCGGTTTTGCTTGTTCCTTCGGGGAGTCTTCCTTCTCTCTGTGGGTGGAGCCCCTCGAGAAAAAAGATTGTTAATCTTTTTTGCACCTTCAATTTTTCAAAAACAAATATTAATATAAACGTGGCCAAGAAAAAAAAGAAAAATAGAGAGTTAAAAAAGATGTCAGTTAATGTGTAAAAAAAGGTGGGTGGTGCTGCGGTCGGGACGGATTTGAATTTAATTGTGAAAAATGAGATATTTATGAGATTATATGATAATAATTTTGATTATTTAAATCAAGATTTTGTCCAACATTTTAATCGTGCGATTAAAACATGACATAAATAAAGACATGGCATATTTTTTTGTTGTAGCATCACATGATTATTCTGATGCTTTCGCTTTTAGGAGAATGTGATAGCAAGTAGTATATTTATGGAACAAAACTATTTACCGCTATAAGTTCTCTCTTACGTCGATTCAAATTTGGTGCTAAGTTTGATCACGAATATAACATGATGATATATATAGCATGTTGAGATCAATGGAATGCGAGAGTTGTAATCTTTCCTTTCATGCATCGAATCGTTGTCACATCAATGGCCGGTATTGAAAAGATGCAAGAAAAGTCCAACACATGCTCTTACCGAAAGGAACATATATGAGTGTACATATAAATTGGTAATTCTAATCCTCTCGGTTCTACAAATTATTGAGTTAAATAAATTAATGCTCAATTTTTAAGAATCTTTATTTGGTGCATCATTGTACCGCATAATTTGTGTTATCCCCTCCAATTTCCAAACAATGGAATATACATTATTGGAACAAGTATTTTCTAAGTTATATTTAATATATAGCATCAGTTCTTATCTCTTTTAAATAATAATTCTACCCAAAAAAAAAAAGAAAAGAAAATTATCTTGGAGTCACCTTTACGAGTCACAGCTGTAGGGAATGCTGCAAAAAGCATGGTGCTGACCAATCCTTTCCCTAGAAAAATGGAACCCTTCAAAAGCATTGCTCACTTCGATGACTTATCTAGCGTATCCTGCTTCCTTGTCGGTGGAGGGAAGGGTAACGTTTTAATAGATAATTTGCCGACAGGTCCAGCTTTTTGAAGACTTCATGATTAAAAGAAATGGTCATTTCAGATGAACTTAACTATCCGGTACGAGACCATCTTCTTCGTTTGGCCTGCAATTGAGTGAGAGAAATACATAAGCAATAAGTGAGGTGTGGATGCACGTTAGCTTCCTTTCAGATCAAGTGCAGTTATTTCATTTCTAAAATAGCTCGTTTCTCTATACTCATGTGATATCTAATCCGGTTTATGAAGTTAGTGACATGCGAGTGGACCAAAGCGATGTTCTTTCTCCTACGAAAGTCCATACATACATGTAAAGTGGGATATGTATTTCCATGGAATCGACCTATGTGATCCACATTCTACTAAAGTTTGCTTGGATGAACATAGATAATCCTTTTCTTCCATTCTCAAATTCTAGTGTCAAGCAGCCTGCTCCCCATGCCAAGAAAGTCAGCAAGCTTAGCACACGGTTCAGCTCAATATAATAGCGTTACGGTCCTCATAATTCACTGCAAATCAGCACCATAGTCAATCAATTTTTTTTTTCCTTCTTATGCCTTGACCAACAGTAGTCAATACAGATTCAAAGCCAGGCTGATGCCAACAGATTGCTCTTCCCTAATATGGTCTCGAAGTACACTGTTTCAGCAAATTCTGCGTGTGAACAATAATGAAGTCAAGTAAGTTTATTCACCCAAACCCACGCAATAATTCGAAGCAAAGAGGGTTGCACCCAAAAGTTTGAATTGGTCGACAGTTGACCAGTATGATCAAACAACAACTTTCCTTGAAATGGTTCATACATCTGTCCAAATCAATTTACAGTAGCTCCCATAAGTCGTAATTCAGCAAACCCTAATTAATTTAATAATAATAAATGACGTGATGGTTGCGGTGCTTTTTTTTTTTTGGTAACGAGCATGATGGTTGTGGTGTTGATTTCAAGTGAATGGGACATTTTGGCAAGAAAAATTATGGGAAATGAGATGAATCACGGAATATACATATGTATGCTAATATTATGTTTTGAATTATTTAAAGGCGCGAGTACATAGGCATTTACAATAAAAAGACTAAGGTAATACTTTAGAAAAGTTTGACATGAAATGTTAATGCCTTTTATTAAGGTAAGAGAGATGATAATGATGGAATATGAAAATCGCGATTTTAATAGTGAAGACAGATCTCGAATAATCTATCAACAAATCTAGTCCTTGAATTTGGCAGTGGATTTGTTTATCTTCCGCCAATAAAAGAACCAGAAAATTCTAGATAAAATGGACCGACCAAGGAAAGAAATCTTCCTTGTCAATGAAGTGGGAGATATTCCCCACCACAAAATAATGACATTTTAATCAAACTTTTATAAATAAATAAAACCATTTTTACACGTCAAATATTATTCTAATTCAGCCTCCTCTCCGGTCTTAACCTATGTGCCCGTGAACCGACCAAAAAAAGAAAACAAAAAAGAAAAAAAAAACTGTGTGCCCGCGACGATCGTGAATATCTCACATTTATATCACACCCTGTGACGCGCGTATCAGACCATATCACCTCCTTCCCTCGCCTCCTGCCTCTGCGACTCTCTCTCTCTCTCTCACAAACCAGAGCTCGACCCAGTACGAATTGGTCGTTCCAGTTCACGCCTGTTCAAAAAAGCTCCGATTTTGCTGAGCGGTTCCGACGCTGATTGGCGGGCGCGGCGAACCCAGTGGCCCAGGACCGGTTTTTTCGTCAATCGGTGAGTCCTCTGTTCTCTTCTCTCGGTCGGGTTTTGACCAGTTTCGCTTCCAGCAGTTCGTCTCCGCCGTGGGTTTTTGGGTTCTGGGCTTTGTGTACTCCCAACGGTGCCGTTTAGACTCGTTCGCTGAGATGGGTTCTCGCACCGTTTGTGTGCGGGGCCGTTTCTTGTTCCGCCCCCCTGTTTTCTTGATCTCCAGTCACGGTTCTTGTGTCCGCTTGGTGGGGTTTTCGTGGCTCAGAGATTGCGAGTTGGGTTATGAATTTTTTTCCCGACGACGATGGTTTCGTCCGTGTCTTCCTTCTTGTTATATGGGTGGCCAACCGTTTTCATTTATTTTAAATGTTCATCTGTTTTGGAGCTGGATTCTATGTTAACTTTGTTCTGATTTGGGCGAAGCATTATCTTGTGGGTATATGGTAATCTGTATTACCCTTGTGTTTCAAAGGTTGCTAACAGCGGCTGGCTTGTAATTTGTGAATTTCAAGTACTACTTTTGGGGGAAAGAATTGCGTTAAGAATTTGCATTGCGGCTTAAATTTCGAATTCTACATCATGTATCTTCCCATGAATCAGCAAAGCATGTACATGTGGCTTATGTAATCTGATCTGCTATTAAGAATCTGAAGAAAAGTTTAATTTCTGTTTCCCAATGAAAACACCTTTTCTGTCCTTAGATGAAGGATGTAATTGGGAGTTTCATGTCTAGGCTGCTGAGAATCACTCCTTAGTGGGTTTGATCATGGATGTTATGGGGTATTTGTGACCAAGTGGGAAAGCAAGCGAAGATTTATGGTTCTTCCCATACCGGAAGGATTTTGAGTCATATGGTCATGGGTATTGATTCGGTTGGCTGTTCTAATCCTAATTTCACCCTTGGAATGGAGAACTTTAACTGGTAGATCGATGCAGAATTTAGTGCCTTTCAATGTTGGAAGCTTCTCACAACAGCTTGCTGTTTATGGTCTGCCTGATCGCCACCAACCAACTATACGTATGTCCTTAAAGAGTTCTTCTAGAGAGAGAGATATATAGATGGGCGTGTGGGGTGGCAGAAAAGACTTTGAGAGAGAGAGAGAGAGAGAGGTGGCTTTTGGGAGGGGGAAGGGGGAGGGGGGGATTCAGCAATTTATTAGGTGTATTTGTGGGGGGCAGAGACTTTGAGAGATTCTGCTGAAAAATTTTGCAGTGGACCATTGATATATTCCTCCTAGTAGAACAATCTTATATTAATATGTTCCTCTCAGAATAAGATTATGACCCGAATCACAGACTTAAGTGCTCTGAAGCTATTGATTGAATAAACTTTGATATTGGACTCAGCATCACTGAATACCTTCTGTTTGCTGGTTTTCTATGGTTTATTTAGAGATTCGGTCATTGGCAAAGTACCCTGATTCAAGATCATTCTGAGGCCTGTTCTGAAGCAGATGTTAGAGCCTAGTTACTCATGTTAGTGTGAGATGATTTTGATTGATTATCCCGAACTAGGGTGGCGATTTATGCAATTGTACTGAAGATTAAATTACACTTCATTGTGTGTTTCACAGTTCCAGACAACCACATAGTAATATTGTGGGGCAAGTAGGTGATAACATAATATGTTACCAGCAGATCTGTTTACTTTTTCTTTTTATCTGCTATTGGACCACTTCTAATCTGAGCTTGTCTTATTGTGCATGATGCAGGAAAGGGAAAAATATTCCTGTTAAAGTGGGCAAGATGTCGTTAGACCACCATACTCATGAGGATGTCACGCATGGCTCTAGTGATATGAACAAATCTCCCTCAGGTAGCCAGAGATCAACACTTGCTGGTGCAGTTGACTTGGAAGGAGCCCGATCCAGTGGTTTTGAGTGCAATATTTGCCTAGACTCTGTGCAAGATCCTGTGGTCACGCTCTGCGGCCATCTGTACTGCTGGCCTTGCATCTACAAATGGCTTAAAGTTAAGGATACTTCTGCTAAAGAGCTAGAAGAGCAGCAACCGCATCAATGTCCTGTGTGCAAAGCCGAGGTTTCCTACACAACTCTAATTCCACTCTATGGCCGTGGCCGAACTAGCCAACTGTCCAAAAATGAGGGTCGAGATCCGGGCAATGTTGTGCCCCGTAGACCACTTGGTCTGGTTGGCGGGCCCAGCATGCCAAGACAGATCAATGCTACCTCTAGTCCTCTCCTAACACAACCACCTTATGGTGGACATTTCTCTCTTCAATCACAACCATACTATTCTCAAGCTCAATTATTGCATCACTCGGTTTCTCCTATGCTTAGTCTCAGTGGCACAACCACGAGTATCATCTACCCCATAGTTGGTATATTCGGTGAAATGGTGTATGCAAGGCTTTTTGGGAACTCGGTAACGAACTTATACACTTATCCAAACTCGTACAGCATGGCCGGAAGCAACCCTAGGATGAGGAGGCATGTATTGGAGGCAGAGAAGTCGCTCAGCAGAATCTGTTTCTTCCTCCTATGTTGTATTCTGCTATGTCTGCTTCTATTCTGAGTTAGATTTTGCTTTTCTTCATTCCATTTTTGATGTCAATGAGATTGTGAAACAAATATAGGCACAGTCAGGTACACCGGGTTTTTAGGTAGTCGCCATTTCCTGAGCTGCAATACATGTACAGTTCCTAGTTTGGCTTCATGAAAGCTAAAAAAACATTATGCCTACGCCGCTTGTAACTTCTGAGATATGGAAAGAATTTTTCTCATCTTGAGTCGTGTTGCTGTTTGGTCATAAATGGAGAGACACACTCGCTCCTGTAGTTCTTCATTCACCACCATTCGAGGACCGACTGATGATGCGTATAGCGAAAGGTTCTATCAATTCATGGACCCATGCGAGTTAATTTTCCTTCTAGATAGCCAAAGAAACGCATATGAGAAGTGACAAGGCGATGATTCAATACTAGAAAGGGTCCCATTCTTAATGACCATTTAAGTTCATTTTCTGAACTTGGGGTGGATGGTTGTCCGAAGTGATGAAATACTGTGGCTCACATCACATGGGGATTCACATCAGGGCAATAACTTCCGATCGGGGCAGATTTCGCTATGTCATCTGCCGATTCTCGTCCAGGCAATGACTTCCATCTAGAAAGGAGAATTGGTTACAGGCAATGCGGAAGTCAAATCTCCGTCGGGGCAGATTTAGCTATGTCATCTGCCGATTCTCGTCCAGGCAATGACTTCCATCTAGAAAGGAGAATTGGTTACAGGCAATGAGGAAGTCAAATCCTCGTCGGTCATCTTTTCCATCTCCCATCACATTACTGATGCCTTCAGCCTGCCGAGACGTTATGGAAACTTCCAAAACAGGGTCATCTGCCTTGCTCATAAATGGCCTCCTAACCTCTCCACAACAGACCAAAACCATTTTTTTTTTTAATTTTCTTTTTATGGAAGAAAGCAAAAGATCTTCATGATGACAAGGGAGCTATTAATATGGAAGAAACAAGACACGACATGATACGACATAACACGACTTTCAAGGGAAATAGCAGGTGGACAGAGAGCTCTCGTTTTTTGTCTTCATTTCTGGCTATGGTTCTTTGTGGAGTACTGAGGATACAGTCCTTCATTTATGTTCTAACCAGGGAACCAAAAGAGGGCTCTAGACTTGGTCCTTGCCGTGTCGTAATGAAGATATAGTCTCTGAAAGCAATTGTTTGGAGCTTCGGTACCGCCTATATAAATTATTATTCTAGTTTCTTGAATCTCAGAATGTTTCAAACTTATCTGTTCAATTTTCGAGAAAACTATGACTCATTTGATAACCTAATTAAGTATTGAAAACTGAGAATTTTGGCATTTAATGAGACAAAGTTTGTTTGATAACTTTAAATAAAATTGATTTAAAATATTCAATTAATTCCAAAAATCCACTTAACCTGATAAGCAGGATTGGGTTTACCTAATTTGTTCAATAATTGATGATAAATATAAATCTTGCTAGATATAATAAATAAAAATCCTGCTAGATATATCGATCAAAAAACTACTTATGAAGATCTTTTTATTATTATTATTATTATTATTATTATTATTATTATTATTATTATTATTTATGTTTATTGAGGGATGAATTTTCATTTTTTAATTATCCTCAAACTTTTTAAATTTTATTTTCAATACTCAACATTTTAACACTTCAAATTCAGTACTTAAATTTTCAGAACTTAATATTCCGTTCCTTTTTCATTGCATTACTTGATTGTCAAAATGGTATTGTGTTTTTTCCCTACGTGGCGACTTTATGTACCTGGTTCGGATTTTGCCACATGGCAACTATTTGTCACATCAAATCTCAACCTAATCTCTTAGTTGTATGTTGTTACACATACATACATACATACATTCATACATAACCATATGCATGCAAGAGACAAATCCTTTTTGCACCATGATTACGTCTATCGATTTTTATTAGGGTTTTTATTAGAGATAGTAAGACTCATATACTAAATAAGCTTACTATAAAGTATGATAAATTATACATAGTTTTCAATTTAGCGGTCCATTCAAACACCCAACATGATTCAGATAAATGCGATGTGCATTGTAAACATCGATAGCAAAATCCGTTTTATTTACTTATCTTTTTTATTTAGCTTCTGAGCCAAACTTCCGTGAAACCTTCGCGGGCGACCTTAAGGGCACATGCCCCCTTTATCGGCCTGATAAATTAAAATGCTACTATATGCACGATTCCAAGATCACTAGATTTTTTTTGCCCCTTGGCACTGCCTTAATGTCAGAAAATAATTACATATTACAAACAAATCGAACAAATAAAGGTGAAAAAATGAATCATCAATCACTTTAAAATAGTCAATCAACTCAGAGAGTGGAACAAATGAGGAAAATATTACCAATCACCACCTTATACCATGTATAATACTGTCTATGTACACCCTTTATCTACGTACACAACGGTTAAGGGCTAATAACTTGTGTTTTAATCTGTATATATGTGAGCGTATCTATAAGTAGAACCAAATGACTTTCTTTTTGCATGAGAACGATGCAATGCCTCCTCCATCACCCCCGCCATCATCAGTTGATGCCGGGGCTCGGTCCGGAAGGTGGCACCAATGAACCCTTCGGCAGCTTCATCAACAGGGGCAGTATCCTCTCCGCGAGCTCACACTTCGAGTCCCGACGCCCACCTCCCGGAACCCGATCACGGATCGCCAGAGGCCGTGCCCGAGCCACCTCCGCGACGAGGCACGTGAGCATGGCGAGAGCCATCAATGCGCAAAGGACCATCTTGCAGCAGCTCCAAGGTGGAGATCGAACATCCATGTTTTTAGGGTTTTGGTGCTTAGTAACTTGTACGAGGAGAAGGTGCTTTATATAGTGTCCGCCCGAAAGAAGCCACGGTCAAAAAATTGCCGGCTTTGCTTCGACTGAGATATGGCGGTTTAATTAATTTGCCGACGACACGCATGTAGGCTGTTCACACCTAAAGGAAAGATGAGGTTTGTGACTTGATGAAATAGCCGGCACACATTATTGCAAATTATATGAGCAAAAGAAAAGAGGAATCTAAGTTGTTCACTCAAAAATTAATTAAGGGCCGGCAAAAAGGAGAGTTTCACCCGGTCTTAGGTACATTCACAGATCACAATTTACAGGTAAGAAGTTGGTGGAAAGGATGCATACGAAGCATTTTCATAAGACCACACGTAAGCACGAGCAGGCGCTACTGTTCCTATGGATGATTTCGAAAATCAATTGATTCGCGTCTTTGTGCCAACAGGCATGCGATCCTACCGGTAAAGGGATTGGGGCGGTGGGGTTGGAGAGTACTAGATTCGGGGTTTGATCCTCGAGAGTATCACACACCAGATTTACATAAAAGAGGAGCAAGATAGAAAAAAACATTCGTGTCTTTCTTGTGACGCTAATGATAAGCCACGGATCATACCGATTCAACTAGAAATATTTCGGATTTGATCATCCGGGATTTGTGTACGATGTTGTATTAGTCCACATAAAGCGTAATCTGATTTTCTAATTGGAGACTATTGTTTATTAAAAGTTGTTTAATGATTACGAGATTAACAAAGAGAATGGCATATTGATCCGCTTTCGTATTCAATCTGATTTTGTAATTGGAGACCATTATCTCTCTAATTGTAGCTGTTGAATGATTCAGATTATCAAAGAGAATGGCATAATGATCCACTTTCACATTTGCCTTCCTGTCTCGACCTAAGGGTTATATTGATGAATAGTTTTGACGTAGCATTCTATTTATAGGGTTCTCTTCTGCACACAATTGGTGAAATCTTGAATTTTTTTTGGGGTTGGAGAGTATTGAGTTTGGGATTCGATCCTCATGAGCATTACACACACATGTACCTAGAAGAGAAAAAATTCGTGTCTTTGCTGCACCACTAAGGACAGGCCACGGATCATACAGATTCAACTAGACATACTTCGGATTTGGTCATCTGAGATTTGTGTCTGATGTCATATCAATCTACATAAAGTGTGATTTGATTTTCTAATTGAAGGCCATTATTTATTCATAGTTGTTTAATGATTATGAGATTAACAAAGAGAATGGCATATTGAGCCGCTTTCGCATTCAATCTAATTTTCTAATTAGTGATCATTATTTTATTCATAGTTGTTTAATGATTAAGAGATTAGCAAAGAGAATGGCATATTGAGCCGCTTTCACATTTCCGCTCTCATCTCGACCTAAGCTTTATATTAATGAATATTCTCACGCCGCACTCAATTTAGAGGATTCTATTCTACGTCCATCGGTAGAAGCCCGATTTTTTTCATAAACGATCTTATCTCGTGGATCTGAATACAATGGAAAAAGGTTTCCCATCAAATTTTCACGAGCAATTAATCAGAACAGCGCTCGCACTTCACGATCTAAACACGCCTTGCGACAATCAACATGCCCGATAATTAAAATCCTAATTCAAATGGTAAAGAATTAATTTGGCGAAAGCGTTGCTAATCAATTGATGCGTTTGCTTAGCCGGATCGAGATTAGAACTAATCGCAATGTAATCACAGGCATCATTAGATTAGGTTGCCTTCTGCGTGGGCCAAATCTCATTGATTGGGCCAGATTAGCCTATTGGGCTCAGATCACGCCGAGCCCGATAAGCCATCTAGGCCCGATAATCTTGGACCGGGTGAGCCCGGCCCGAGCACCGTTTGACTCCTACAACTCCTCCGCTGCTTCTTCTCCCTCCGCCTTCGCTTCCTCTCTGCCTCGTTCAGCCGCCGACAGGAAGGGAAGCGGCGCGGTTTTTCCCTGCCTCTCGGCGACATTCTTTTGTCGGAGAGAAGCTCGAGACTTGGGTTTCTGCTCGTTTCGAGAACGCTGAGTCATTCGTCGAGCTCGGTACGTCTTCTTGCTTCTTCCCCTTTGGTTCTGTATGTCGTGATTAGGCTCTGTTTGTTCACACATTGGTCCATCTCTCCGGATAAAGGTATGTGTAGTTCGGTATGCATGATATGAAGGAAGAAGCGGAGGTTTCGGCGTCTTGGGTCGTCTTTTTCTCTCTCTTTTGCGTGAAAAATTCCGGTCGTCTCCTGTGTTTGTGAACTTTGGGTAATCTTGGGCGTGCTTCGTTCTGGAAGTTTTGAGCTTTCGATTTCAATCTGTATGTGCACGAACGGTTCGAGTTGTGGTCGTTTGGTTTGGTTTGGTTTATGCTCAGCATAGAATTTGTATATTCTCGCTGTTTCGATTTGTGTTGCTTAGGAGATTCGTTTGCTATTTGATTATACCGTTTATAAAAAATAAGCAATGGAGAGTCGAGCAAGCCCGAGCTCCAGCTCCAGCTCCATTATAAGTTTGGAAAAGATTGAGTCAGGTCAATTCAAGCTTGCTAGAAATATTTTCGTGTCAAGTTTGAGCACAGAAAATGATATTTGAACTTGAGTTAAAATTTGAGTATTGAGTTTATGAGTCGAGTCAACTTCGAGGTCCGACTCGTGTACTTGGCTTGGTTGCACGCCTTTGTATCTTCTAAGCAACCTTGCTTTGCTTTCTTTCCTCTTCGTTTTGTATGTGTATGTGTGTTCGATTTGAATATTTGAATTGAGTCAAGAACTCAGCTTGATTTCAACCTTATTTCACGGACTCCGTTGTGACCTACTAATAGAAGGGCATATCTGCTCTTGCAGGTTTCTTGGCCTCCAACAACAAGGTGTGGTGCTAAGGTTAATACTGGAGAAGCTCAAACACTAAATTTTGAAAGCCAAACAAGCAACTGGATAATTAGGTTGGAAAACGAATTATTAGTCAGAGATGCAGCACGATGAGGTTATCTGGCAAGTCATTCGGCACAACCATTGTAGTTATATGGCCAAGTGAGTCGAGTAACCCAAAATGATCTCACCTTATCATGTTACTTCTCCTTGCCAATTGGAGCGAGAATTACCTTTGTTTGCTTCTAATTTGATCTCGCAGGATTACCGCTGGAATATTTTGTCGAAATGAATACAATGTAACGGGGATATGTAATAGGAGCTCCTGCCCTCTATCTAACAGCCGCTATGCTACTATCCGTGACCATGATGGTACTATTTTTAACTATCCTCATGGCAGTGCTTTTTTTAAGTTCTCCCATGTCTTTCAAAATCTTTAATGGTATATGGTATCAACAAACTGGTTTAACATGAGATTTTTAGTTCCAAAGTTATTGTGATAGGTTCAGCAGTTAATTGCTTTTTGCTTTTGACTTTAAACTGATCTCCAGATACACTTTTTTTTTTTTTGGTCTACTATGCAGGTGTCTTTTACTTGTATATGAAATCAATTGAAAGGGCTCACATGCCTAATAAATTGTGGGAAAGATTGAAGCTGCCGAAAAATTACGAGAAGGCCCTTGAGATTATTGATAAGCATTTGGTATCTTGACAATTTAGCTTTGCAGTGTGACAGATTGTTTTGCTTTGTTCTAACATTTCTCTAATTGCTTCGATTCTGTTGGCAGATGTATTGGCCGAAGTTTCTTGTTCATAAGACCAAGCAAAGGTTGACCAAAATGACTCAAATGCGCATCCGAATGAGGAAGCTTGCTCTGAAAACTAGGTCAAAACCCCCTCCTGCATTCGGCTGCTCTATCGTAGGATGTGTTTTTATGAAAAACTAAATCTCTTAATCTTCTGTGTGGCTATTTGATGGCACTTCTCAATTTAATTTGTAATAAGGTGATTATAGTTGTATGTCATCTAGAATTTGTCATTGCTCGTTAACTTGTCATACTGTTGGCTCTGATGTGAGCAAAAAGAACTATTGTTCAAGTGAATGTTTGTGTGTCAGATTTGGCGATATGATGAATCTCTTTGTCAAACAATATTATCTTTAGCATTGAATAATTCTAGGTTTCTCTACAGCTCTCTTATGTTGATTTCAGTTTTCTCTGAAATTTCTGTTCAGTAAATATCTTATGTGTTGCCTTATGCTTATATCATGATTGTGAAATCACAATTCACAAGGTCGTTGCATTTGCATTCGTGAAACTCCCTTGTTCAAAGAACCTGCAGTGGACATGGCTATTACTGCTGTTTGGTCTGGTCCTTTGGGGCATCTCCTCTGTTTCAGCTTTATACTTCAACATGCCTTTCTTTCCTCATAGGGAAAAGATTATGACGACACCGAGGAAAGAGAAGAAGAGAGAGGCGAGAAGGGAGGAAAAAGCAGAGAAAGCAGCAGTTTTGGAAAAGGTTGGTTGGGTACACCTTTATAACCATAGAAGTGCCTCACCCATTGTATCACCCAAGATTTTTACTTATTGTTGGCTTTGCTGCAGAGTATTGAGAAAGAGCTATTAGAACGCCTAAGGAAAGGAGTGTATGGTGATATCTACAATTACCCTGTCAAAGAGTATGAAAAAGTCCTCGAGATGGATTCTGTGCAGGCTGCCAATGAAGATGAAGAGGAGGTATACTATTTTTCTAAGGAACAAGTGTTACTTTTGTCGTTTGAGATGGTACTTATGGCTTCGTTAACAGTATTTATGTATGGTATCAGAAATTTTGCTTCTTGCTAGAGTTTATGATTTGATGATTACACAATTGATATTTCTGGAATGAGCAGGAACCTGAGATAGAGTATGTGGAAGGTTACGATGAACTTGAGGAAGAACTAGAAGATGATATTGAAGATTTTGGTGGTCTTGCTATAAATAGAGTTCATGCAACTGGTGACAATGGTGAAGGTTCTTTCTATACCTAGATAAATCGTGTCCACTTAGCATTTGAATATTCATGTGATCATTTTTTTCAAGAGCTGTGATCTTCTTCTTCTTCTTTTTTCATTTTTTATGGTTTCTTGCTGCATTTATGTTTTTCTTTGCTTCATTACCTAAAAAATCACGTGAGACAAGAAGTTCTTAGAGGACTTATCCTGGATCCAATTAGTGGAGCTAATTATATTTTTTATACAGATGAAGATGGTGACGAAGATGAAGATGGTGATGCAGAAGCTGATCGGAAGAGAGGAAGAAAGGAATCCTCCTTGGCTTTAAGAAATGTTGAGAAAGGTGACGCTGTTTCTAAGCCCAAGAAAAGAGCTAAGGTTCTTGTTGAGGTGAGAGCATTGTTTTGAATTGTCGAATCTGCTGTCAATATAGACATTTGTTCACAATAAGCATGTGTTTTGTATTAGTAGTGACAAATTTAAGTTCAGTTGCCAAGGAATGAGACTTTTCTATTGGTAGTGACAAATTTATAGTTCAGCTTTCTTTTATACATGGAAATCACTTTGTGCAGAAGTGTTAGCTAGTCTCCAATGCTTTTGAGTGGCATCGTGCCATGACCAACCTACGTCGTCTTCCAATATATTCTCATGAAGTTCCCATACATCATGATTGTGGTTGAGTGTTCATTCTTTTCTTGGGGGTTATTATCTTCTTTAGCAGAAATGAAAGCTTTTTAGGTTAAGATTCCAAGTATTCTGATGGTATCTTCTTTCCTGAGGAGAAAAGTAGGAAAGGTAATTCAACCCATTCCTTAGAGGCTGTCTTGATAGGATCATGCCATATGCATGTGATTAGATAAAGTAACTTCTTCTCTAGGCTGATGTCTAGTGAAGGATGCAAGGGATGGTGCTTACCACTGCTATGTCCAAAAGTTGCTTTAATAGTTTACGGTGCAGCAGCAGATTTACTGTTCATGGTAACTTTGATTAGGCTTTAGTTACTTTACTTAGGCTATCAAGAGGTGTGTGGTTCTACCTTTTGCAGGGGACTTCTTCGATCTCACCTACTGTTGGCACAGTTCACACAGCTTAGGATGTGTTCCTGTTCCATGGACCTTTGCAGATGTGGTTCTCCATTTGGAGTTTTGATGGGGAAGGGGAAAGAGAGGGGGGAAGAGGGTTTCATTAGCTCTGAGGATGGATTTAGTTACGGGATTAGTCGGATGTTGTATGTGCCCTGTAGTCAGGATGGTAAAATGAATATAATCTATGTTATTGGGTCGAGGGCAAATTCTATTTATGGTTTTTCTTTGGCATCTATATATGGTCAATTTACTTGGATGGGACATTGTTTTCTGTTCATTATGGAAATTGGCTCGTTCCTTTCATAGGTTGGTATTGAAATAGTGCTCTGTCGTAGGTTGGTATTGAAATAGTGCCGTGTTAGTCCAGGATTATTAACCCCTTCATAAGCAGTAGACGCCCATGTAGAGTTCAATTAGTTTGTCCTACTCTTCTTCGAGATTTCTGTCTGACATGGCCAGATGGCTATTTTCACGAATTATGGTCATAATGGAAATAATAATGAGAATCGTAAAAGCTGTGTCTGCGCTTGCGTTTTTATTATGTGGTTTACGATTCATTAATGGATCTCATGCCAATATCAGTGTCTGACACCGGTTATTTTGATTGGCAGGTTGAACATGAAAATGCAGATGAAAGACAAGCTGCAGTTCATTGAGGGCTCGCTTCAACCGTCTTGTTTCTGTCTGGCCTGGTAACCCAGATGGGGGAGGCTGTCTTTGGCTTTGGAAGTGTATGGCATACTTTTCAGAGTAGCACAAAGAAATGTTACCACGAAGTTTTGACCGAAATTAATGGCAGTTCTGGGTAATGTATTGTATCTATGTTCCGCTTCTCCCCGATGTTCTTGCTGTCTTTTTAAGACAGGAGGTATTATAGGTCGTGAAAAAGATCGAAACTCATGAGCAGAGAACCAGCATCCAGTGGATGCACGTTGCACCAATACTTTCCGATTGACCTATGTTTTTACCTTTGGCTTTGATGGATAGGTTGAGAACTGTGTTGTTCCTGACCTCTTCTTCAAATTTTTATGTGTCTTAGTATTGATTTCTTTTTCTCCTCCGGTGGAATTTTATTATATTAAATTGATGCATTCTAGCTGTGGCCTTCTATGGGTAATGAATATGGAATCATAGAGTTGTTCAATCTTTTAATCTTTTATTTACGGTTGAGTGTTTGGAGTTTACGAACATATACAGGTATGGAATATGGGATCATAGATGTGTTTTCGTATTATGTTTAAACAGTTGAAACGTATACGTATATCTTCATTTTTAAATCTGAGATCTAAAGGTACAATATAAATTAAGTAGGAATTGTGAAGTGGCACAACAAAAGGAGCATTGCCTTGGCCAAATTGGGAAAAGTATTAAAAAAAGTCCTAAATTTATTTTATTGATATCAATTAAATGTTAAATTTTTTAATTTGATTAATTTAATCCTTAATCTTTTCATATCGATACCAATTCTAGTTTGGGAGAGTCAGTGCCTATTTGAGAGTCATCAGTCCGACATTATCTTTAAACCCATCTTTTCCTCAACATGTTAGGTCATCAGCTAACAATACTCCGCTGTATTAGGCGGCGTACGCTAATTATCTCAATGGAGCCAAATTCTTGATTAAGAAATTCCCCGTCAGCGCCTTCGAGCACGAGAGAGATGGCTATCTTCCCATTCATGTCCTACAAATTTTCCCTGCGACAAAATTAGAACAAAACTAAATCGAAAAGGTCGTAGCATGATAGACTATTCGTCTATTTGTTCACATCTCTCCACGGTCTATAATTTACTTGCCGAAAGCGTAAGGCCATGACATTTTTTCTTGTTTACTCATTCGCTACTTGCAGAGGTTGACGCACATAAATTTGGCATCTGTTTGAACCCCTAAGAGTAGAGATTAGCCATATGCGAGCCATCTAGCCAGAGACAGGCGAAAGAAATGGAATTGCCAGAATTGGATAGACTCAAGGACGAGATGAATACCTAGAGAATCGTGTCAAAAAAGTCATAAATCTATTATACTAATGCCAATTCAGTCATAAACTTTTTTTATGGTGCCAATTGAGTTATGAACTTTTTAAACTAGTGTCAATTTAGTTTTAGACGTTTTGATTTGGAGTCAATTTAGTCATTCCAGCTAATTTTGGACGGATATTGTGATATGGATGTCAATCTGCTTATGTGGCACCACTAGCGCTGGTGTGGACAATTTTTTATTATTTTTTCCTCTCCTTTTTTCTTCTTCTTCATTTTGCCAATGATCGGCCACTGGCCATGGTTGGGTGTCGCCTTCACCCGAGCGAGGCCACCCTAGCTTGGGCGAGGGTCGGCCTTGTCGAATTTGGCTAGGGGAGCCCTCGCCTAGGCGAGGGTCGGCCTCCCCAAGCTAGATCCAGTAAGGCCATCCTGGCTTGGGCGAGGGTCGGCCTTGTCAGATTTTGCCAAGGGAGCCCTCGCTAGGACTATCCTCACCTAGGTGAGGGTTGGCCTCGCCCGGGCCCAATCCAGTGAGGCCGACCCTCATTGGGGCTTGGCCTCACCATGGCTAGGCAAGGGTAGCCCGCCTAGTCATGGCTAGTGGCCGGTCATCGCCTGTGGTTGGTGGTTGGTCACTGGCAAAATGAAGAAGAAGAAGACATGAGAGAAAAAAAAGAAAAGAAAATCAGAAATAATAATAATAAATCGAAGAATTATTAAAAATTATCCATGGTAGTGCTGGTGGTGCCATGTAAGCGAGTTAGCGTCCATATCAGCAATATCCGATTAAAATTAGTCGAAATGACTAAATTGACACAAAATTAAAACATTTATGACTAAATTAGCAATAGTTCAAGATTTACTTGGCATCATCAAAAGATTTAGAGCTGAATTGGCACTAACTCAAAAGGTTTATGACTGAATTAATACCACTAAAAAGTTTAGGACTTTTTTTACACTTTTCCCCGAATACCCGCCAGATTGTGACTGCCCTTGTGGGCGCCATGACTTTTGCTTCTGGTTTTGCCGTTCCTAGAGAATACAATGGCTTTAAACCCGATGCCAGGATTGCCATACAGCTCAACATCTTTGTGATCCTCCTGTGGTCTCAGATAAACAATCCCTACACAGAGTGAAACGTGCTGCTGAAAGCGAAGCTCCCGTGTTGCGGCAATGTCGGTGGCATTCATAGCAGGCTTCTCTGTGATCGCGGCTGAACTTGCTTGGCTTGCCATTGTCAATTTGGTCATGAAAACCGTTGCTGCCCTCATCATCTTGAGTGTCTATTTCATGCTGTGTGTCCCTCTTGGGTACGCTAATCCTCTCGTTCGTCGCTTCACCGAGTTAATTATTGTCGCTGGAATTTCGATATCGGAAAGTGAGACTGCTGGGAGTGCGGTACCGGCCCACGCGACCACATCTTCAGGTGGCGCGCTATGATAATCTCGGTCTCCGCCTGAACAGATGATTAGCCCGTGGGATCGCATCCAATCTTCTCTTAGAATTTATGATCATCTCGCTTATAAGTCACCAGGTCATTAGCTTAGTGTGTCAGAACAGTAGGTGATGGGAAAGTAGCCGAGAATTGGAAAAAATATATTTACTTTCTCATACATAAATTGTACGATTACAACCCTATAAGCCCTATCTAATCGAAGAAAGAAATATACAAAAGGAAGGGAAATATTTTTTTCCAAAATATACAATATTCTAATCTCCACTAAATGAACCAATCAGCATCAATCAAAATCAATTACAGCAACAGTATCTTCAACACTCCCCCTCAAGCTGGTGGTCTATACATATCAAAGACACCAAGCTTGCTCAATAGATACGTATGTTGCCTTTGACACAAGGGCTTAGTAAAAATGTCTGCGGGTTGTTATGTCATTCTTATCCCTCTTATCTTGATTACTCTAGTTTGAATCTTGTCTATGATGAAGTGACAATCAACCTCTATATATTTCGTTCTTTCATGATAAACTGGAGTTACTGCAAGCTTGAGCGCAGCATCATTGTCACAAAATAGGATAGTTGGCTCTTTCACCCATACACCAAGATCTTGGAGCAAGCCTCTTATCTAGACTATCTCATAGCTGGTCTTCGCCATTGCCCGGTATTCTGCTTTAGCGGATGATAACGATACGGTTGATTGTTTCTTTGTTTTTCGTGAGAGTAATGAATCTCCCAATTTTATGCAGAACCTTGTAACTGATTTTCTACTCATAGGGCATAGCATAGTCTGTGTCACAAAATGCTGTCATTTCCATGTTGTTGTTTCGAGAAAGTAGTATTCCTAAACCTGGACATCCTTTCAAATACTTCACAACCTTTAGTGTAGCATTCATGTGAGATTGTTTTGGATTATGCATAAACTGATTGAGAATTTGTACTACATAACATATGTCGGGTTTAGTCATTGTGAGATAGATAAGCTTCCCGATGAGCCTCTGATAGATGGAAGGATCTTTGAGCAGAGGATCCTCATTTAGGGGTAATAGTCCCTTATCATACTCAACCGTTGTTAATTTGATATTTTGTTGAACTGGAATTACAGCTTGCTTGGATCCTGATAATCTTGCTTCTGAGATGATTTCCAGTGACTGAGGCAGATTCCCTTATCTGATCGTTGAATCTCTATTTCGAGAAAATATTTGGGAGGTCCCAAATCCTTAATGTGGAATGTGGAGTGTAGGTACCCTTTAAATTGCTCAATGGCAGATTCATCATTCCCCATAATAAGTATGTCATCAACATATATAAGCAAATAAATTGATGATGTACCTTGACCCCATGTGAATAAGGCATAGTCATGCTTGGATTGTCGGAATTTTGTAGCTATAAGTGCAGAGGTGAACTTGGCATACCACTGATGAGAAGCTTGCTTGAGTCCATATAGGGATTTACGTAAACGACATACTCGATTCTCCCCCTGTTTGCGTAAACTTGGTGGAAGATCCATGTAAATTTCTTCTTCTAGATCTCTGTTGACACCTAAATTTTTACCTAATCATTTAGTAATTAGTTGCATATAAAAAAAAAAAAAAGAAAGTAAAATTGCATTTCATGTAGTCGCATTTGCATCGGTACCAAAACACAACAAGAAGCAGGGGCTCGTGGTCGATAATATTCACAAAAGCTCTCCACTGGTCTGAACACGCATTAGAGAGAGTAAAAAAAAAAAAAGAAGAAAGAAGTTCTCGCACGTCCATGGTCTCACCCTCATTAATGCATGCACAAGTTTCGGCGGACGTGAGGAGCCTCAAAGAAGCAAAAGAAGCCCATAATATATTATATAATATACTCTCTCAAGTGTGTGGGTTGTCAACTTTAGTGAAGCAACGAGAAATTTGCTGAAGCAAGTAACAAGCAAGAAAAGTCAAAAGTTGCAGCTATTCTCTTTCACACAAAGGCGGTGGAAAGCCCATCAAAGGGGGGGCAACGTGCAGAGAAGAAAATAGAGAGAGCCTGAGCAGAAAAGAACTCTAAGCTTAATTTTATCTCTCAGCCGTACTTTTCAGCCAATTGGACAAGTAGCCGCATAAGAAGCCCCAAGCATGAAGAAGAAATAATAATCCAACGTCCATTTTCTTCCCCCTCATTAATGCATGCACATGCACGCATGAGATGGGGGACGTGAAAATTCTACAGACGCCTGCAAGAAGATGGACTGACATTTTTATAATACTTTCCTTCCTAGAGAGCAGATCGGTGGCCACCATATTTGAAAGAAAAGAACCAAACTTGAACAAGCAAGGAAAAGTTGCGGCTGCCTCCTGTTCACCTGTTCACATTAAGGTCGGTTGTTGCCTATAAATAAGCAAGGATCCTCGGCTTAAAAGATGGAATTCATTCTAGAGGAGGGAGCAAAAAAATTCACTTGAGAGGTTTGTGAAAGAAGAAGGCGATTAAAAAAAAAAAAGGAGCCCGTAGAGACACACGAGTTGAGAGAAAGGAGGAGATTAAAAAAAAGGAGAGACCCTCGTCAGAGAGAAACAATAAACTATGAAATCGGGGGGGCTGAACGAAAAATTGATTTGAGGGCTTCCTCTTTCGTGTGGGACAGACGAGTAGAGAGGAGGAGGAGATTAAAAAACAGAGAGATAGAGAGGTTTGTCAGAGAAAAAAACAAAAGGGGGAAGTCGAAGAGAGGAGAGCTGAAAAAAATATTCAGTGCGAAGGGGCTTCTCCTTCGGACAAGAAAAAATGAAGTCAGGGGGAGGATATTAAAAAAAGAGATGAATAGAGAGTCTGTCAGAGAAAAACCAAAAAGAAGGTGAAGTCAGAGAGGGCAACAGAGAGAGAAAGAACGTGAGAGAAAAAAATTAAAAAAGGAGGGGTTGTCTTCTTCAAGGGGAGGCTTCGAGCGACGCCTGCACCTCCGCCCCGGCGTCCACTGCAGCCCGCATCACCGCGCCGGTCCGAGACCCGTCGCTGCTCGCGACCTCACCAGCCACCGCCCTTCGCCGGAGCTCCGAACGCCGTCACTGTTGCAGCCCTCAGCCCGAGTTCCTTGCTCGCACGCCTGTAGCCGCACCTCCGCTTGTCCCTGCAACGCCCATCGCCAGAGCTCCGAGCCCCTGTCGTTGCGTCCTGCCCGTCGCCGCTCCGCCCGCGCCTCAGCCGATCTCCCTCGCCGACGCCTGCTGAAGCCGCGCCGATCCCTGCCGCCCACGCCACCGTCTTCGACACCACCGCAGCAACCGTTGTAGCAGCCCTCCCGAACGCCGTTGCTGCTGCTGCCCGCGCCGCTGCCTTTCAGTCCGCCAAGCGCCACCAGCCACGACGCCCCCGCTGTCCTGAGCTCGCTGACTCAACACCAGCCTACTCGCTGCTCCTCCAAGTCTACCAGCTCTCCCTCATGAGTTGCTGCGCCTGAGTTGCCTCCACAAAGCCCACGAAGAGATTAACCAGGAGCTGCTGTTGCGTTCCTACCGCCCCCTATTCTCACTCGTGTCCGAACCGAGTCGGTTCCACAAGCTTTATTGCAAGATCTTTGGTTGCGAGCTCGCTGCCACTAAGCCAACCCTGACGCAAATCGTGTTCGCGAACCCTTTCCGCCGGTCCGTTTTGGAAACGAATCATCTAAATTAGGTAAGTTTATTTTATTTTATTAGGTAGATTTATTTCATTTTATTTCTTTTTAATTTCGTTTCTTTATTTGAATTAGTTCTTAATGCATGTTTGAAGATCCCCGACGTACCACTTAATTCGCAACCGCACACGAATTTTTATTCCATCTATAAGGCTTTAGATGGAATAATTAATCACGCGGGAGTAAAATTGATATCTTGATCTTTAAGGCTTAAGATCAATTTATCGATTTTATTAGCGAAATAATTAATTTTGAATCTAAATTCGAATGATGGATAACATTTTTTGACGACCATGGATGATTTGGTGTTTAACTTTTAATTGTTCTGTTTATCCCGAAAATACAAAAAAATTGCATTTGCATTTCATGTAAATTAGAATTGGTTTTCCTAGATAAAATTGCATGATAAAATAGTTAGTTTTTTTTTTTTTAATGTAAAAATGCATTTTAGATGGTATCTAGGTTAGATAAAATCTTTTGAATTAAATTGCATAATGAAATAATTTTCTAAGTTAAGATAGGATGTAGATTAGTCTATTCCTAACTTAGAATAGATAATATCTCACTCTAATTAGATTTTTAGCAATTTTAATTCTGAATTTTCATAAAAAATACGAAAAAAATCATGCGCATGTCATTTAGAATTAGGTTCATGAAATGCACGTCATTTAGTGATTATTGCTTGGTTCATTTAGTTAAAAATTACCCGTCATTAGAATCAAGTTATTAGGTTAATTTAGATTGCATATTTAATTGTTACATTTATTTAATTTCGAATTTCATGGAAAATACAAAAAAAATTTAGAATAAATCAATTTCATGCTTTAGGATAGACTGCATGCTTAATATAGTTTAGGACATATTGCCATGTCACATCATTTCATGTTAGATTAATAGCATGCATTGCATAGAACATGATTTTCATTAAATAAGTGAAAACAAAAAAAAGAAGAAATTGTGTGTTAATTAGAAATCATATCTAGGACTGTCGATGTGAATTCTTATCTAACAACGCAGATGTTTTCGTTGCTATGAGGTAAGTCCTGCAATTTATTTATTGCTTTATCTGGGTGTTAAATTGGTGGTTTGCGCACCCGCATGATCGCCTCACATGTTAGGGAGATAAATTAAAATCAATTCAAGCTGCCTGCCAAACATTTTTCAAAATAAAAGAGAAAGGTACCGAAAGGGCGTTAGAGAAATCTAGCGTAATCAAGTCCCCGAACTCATAAATCTCTGGTTCGTAGGAGTAAAGTAAATCTCCCGTTACTTTACTTGGGTTTCTAATCGACCCACCAAAAATAGATTAGTGGCGACTCCTAATTGAAAAATCATTTGCATGTTATAAACTTGAACCTAAGCCGCGAATTGGTATGGGCTTGGGAGAGCCCGGGTTAAGTCTAGGCTTAACAATCCATTAGCCAAACTCTAGGTGGTGCACCTGAAATTTGGTCGCGACAATCTCCATGGAGGAAAGCGTTATGAACATCCATTTGATGAAGAGGCCAATCGTGGAGAGCAGCAATGGAGAGGAAGGAATGAATAGTGACTTCTTTTGCCATGGGAGAAAAAGTTTCCGTATAATCAAAACCTTCTCGTTGTGTAAAACCCTTAGCTACTAGTATGGCTTTATAACATTTAATTGAACCATCTGCCTTGTACTTGATTTTGTATATCCATTTATGCCTGATAGATTTTCGATGAGAGGGTATAGGAACAATATCCCAAGTGTTGTTCTCCACTAGAGTTTGTAACTCATCCTTCATCGCTTGTTGCCAATGAGGATCTTTGATAACCTCATCATATGAAGACGGTTCCCGTCCCTCAGAAATTTTACTTATGTAGCACCTATGTTCGGTGAAAGGCAAGCGAAGCTAACATAAGAAGAGACAGGATAATGCGTACCAAATTTTGCCAAGGTGGGACAAATGTAGTCTGTTGTCCATGTGGGCGGTTGTGTTGTCCGGCTTGATCGTCGAGGATGATCCGTTTCACTTCCTATAGCCGCAGGAGGGATATTAACTAAATCCTTCGATGAGATGGGAATGGTATGATCTTCTGGTATCGCTTCTTGTGATTCCCTAGAGGCCGCATTATTTGAAAAAATGTTACAAAAAATGTACACGTTAGTGCCGGCCGTGCCATGTAAGATAATCGGTGTCTACGTCGGTGATTTTCAGTCTAAATTGACTGGATGGACTAAGTTGGTACAAATGTGAAAAGATTTAAGATTGAATTAGTTTAATCGAAAGGTTTAAGACTAAACTGATATCAATGCAATAAGTATTAGGACTTTTTTTTGGTTCTTTTCCCATCCAAATTTAAGCCTTGGAGGTGCTCTCTTTGACAGTGATAAACGAGCACGGATAACGTAGCATCAAGCTCTCCAGGCTCAAGAACAAAGTCGTATATATTTTTTGTGGCATCAAGTCAAGCTCATAAGAATCATGCCACAGGGTTTAGGATAAATGGTTAATATCACAAAAAACCTTAAATTAGTATATCTGTGACAATAAATTTTTTGACTACAAAAAACCTCAAATTAAAACACTTGTGACAAATTTATCTTCCTTTAGTTTAATAGGAATAAACTATACACCATGAGTTCCACTTCTAGTTTCACCATTCGGGCAGGATACATTGGCTATAAACCGGATGCGGGGGTCACCATACTGCTCAACATCTTTGGGATCTACAACACGATTGCCATGTATAGCTTGATCACCGCACCCGTGATCCTCCTGTGGTCATGGATAAACGATCCCTACAAGTTGCAAAATGCCCGGCTGAAAGCGAGGCTCCCCTTGCTGCGGCAAATTTGGTGGTATTCACATCAAATGTTTATGCGACCGCTGTAAGTGCTAGTATGAACACCTAGAGGGGGGTGAATATGTGTGAAAACAATTTTCGCAAAGAACAGTAAAAATATTTTGCTTTTGAAGCTGAGTCTGAAGAACAATAGACTTTGAGCTAATTCAGACTTTAGCAGTTAAATAGAACTACGAACAAAATAAAGAAGTTTAGGGAAGAGAATAAGAACACAGAAATTATAGTGGTTCGGCTTAGATCAAGCCTACGTCCACTCTCCCACGCTAACAGCTTTCTGGCTGGATTCCACTATGCAATCAACAAGAGATTACAATTTTGAGTGCAAACACTTAGTAGTAGATCATACTTTCTCACTAAGTCACTCTTTTGGTATTTCTCTCACGATCACAAATACTTTGGAATTATAAATTCTACGCTCCGTCTCTTACTTGCTTATCGGTCCTTGGACTTCTTAAATACTCCTCCACTTCCAAACTAGTCGTTGGACAGTATCTAAGAGGATCGTCTTCCAATCCACCCATTGGACAGATCTGTATCTAGAAGATTTGGTAGCCGTTGAGTGATAGAAGTAGAATCCCAAGTTGATTCTGATCGTCCATACAAACAGAATCTTGGTTTCCATAAGTAGAGGTTCTTCGTTTAAAAATTTCTTGTCTTCAAGATCCAGTTGTCAATCAATTAGATTGAGTCAAACAAATCAATCTTGATGTAGAATCCAAACAAGATCACTAGCCGTTATACCTTTAGGGCTTGTGTTACGATCTGTCTCGTTCTGGATGTAAAGTCTGAGAGCAATAGACTTTACAATCTGAGTCTGAGTATAATGGACTTTACAATTTGAGTATGAACATATTATGCTTCTGAACAAATTTAGCTTTAAGGTCTGGAAACAGTTTGAATAAGTTCAGCTTCAGCATATAGTCATTCTTCTGGTTCTTCCAAGTATAAACTTTGATAATATCATTTACATGTTCTATTATCCGCATAGTCTATTACTCAACCATCAAACACGTTAGCAGCCTTTGATTTATTTTGTCATCTTCAAAACATCATAAGGGATTTCCCTAACAATCTCCCCATTTTTTATGATGACAAAATAATCTCTGAATATACAGATGTGTAATCACACTTTCTAAAATATTGATAAATCAATCATCAAATTTTAGATTTTCAAAAAATGTGATTTGAATCAAAAGACGGCAAATAGATTGAGCATAACAATATATAGAAAAATAATCGCAGCTCAATATTATGCAATAAATAATATCAACCAATCAACACATATGCATATTTATATTCTCTCCCCCTTTTTGTCATAATCAAAAAGCGATAACAATAGAAATAGTATCACGTAGAGAATATAAAATGATAACAAATGTGTCTTGCATATTTTCTAAAAGCCAGCTTTTATAAAGTAAATCGAATATTAAAGATATGCAAAATAGCTTACTTCGATCATATATATCAGCAACTATTCAATAAAAATCACGAGTGGATTAAAAAATTCACTTACTCTTTTTGTCATAATAAAACGATAATATCAATAAGAGATTTGTTAATGACAAAAGGTAATAAAAGACACACTAACCGAATCTTGACAAATTCTGTCATATTTACATTTTCCTTCCTTCCATAATAATCAAGATCACGATCAATTCAAAAAGATTTTTCCATAAATGGTTAATGCTCCCCCTCAATTTGTTGCCTTTTTGAGTTTGATCACGATTCTTTCCTTTCTCTTGGATTCGCTTTCTCCTCTTGTCATCATGACAATATTTGCGAATAGCACTAATTGTGACTTGTGCACGTTGAAAAGAATATTTTTCCATTATTTCCTTCGTAACAACAATATCCACAACGATCATTTGCATTTTGAAATTCGAGACAAAAATTTATTTTCTTCAATCAAGCTCTTCTCGAATTCAACCTGCATAAACTTAACGAACTTTTTGCACAATATCCACATAATATATAATGCCATTTCTTCAAATAAATAAATTGAATAGCATATATATCAGCAAAAAATCACGAATGCATTTACTTGCTCATCGGTCCTTGGTCTTCTTAAATATTCCTCCACTTCCAAACTAGCCGTTGGACAGTATCTTAGAGGATCGTCTTCCAATCCACCCATTGGACATATCTGTATCTAGAAGATTTGGTAGTCGTTGAGTGATAGAAGTAGAATCCCAAGTTGATTCTGATCGCCCATACAAACAGAATCTTGGTTTCCATAAGTAGAGCTTCTTCGTTTAGAAAGTTCTTATCTTCAAGATCCAATTGTTAATCAATTAGATTGAATAAAAAAAATCAATCTTGATGTAGAATCCAAACCATATCACTAGCCGTTATACATTTAGGGCTTGTGTTACAATCTGTCTCGTTCTGGATGTAAAGTCTGAGAGCAATAGGCTTTACAATCTGAGTCTGAGTGCAATAGACTTTACAATTTGAGTCTGAACATATTCTGCTTCTGAACAAATTTAGCTTTAAGGTCTGGAAACAGTTTGAATAAGTTGAGCTTCAGCATAGAGTCATTCTTCTAGTTCTTCCAAGTATAGACTTTGATAATATCATTTACACGTTCTATCATCTGCATAGTCTATTACTCAACCATCAAACACGTTAGTAGCCTTTGATTTTTTTTGTCATCTTCAAAACATCATAAGGGATTTCCCTAACAATCTCCTCATTTTTTATGATGACAAAACAATCTCTGAACATGCAGATGTGTAATCACATTTTCTAAAATATTGATAAATCAATCATCAAATTTTAGATTTTCAAAAAATGTGATTTGAATCAAAAGACGGCAAATAGATTGAGCATAACAATATATAGAAAAATAATCGCAGCTCAATATTATGCAATAAATAATATCAACCAATTAACACATATGCATATTTATATTCTCTCCCCCTTTTTGTCATAATCAAAAAGCGATAACAATAGAAATAGTATCACGTAGAGAATATAAAATGATAACAAATGTGTCTTGCATAATTTCTAAAAATCAGCTTTTATAAAGTAAATCGAATATTAAAAATATGCAAAATAGCTTACTTCGATCATAAATATCAGCAACTATTCAATAAAAATCACGAGTGGATTATAAAATTCACTTACTCTTTTTGTCATAATACAACGATAATATCAATAAGAGATTTGTTAATGACAAAAGGTAATAAAAGACGCACTAACCGAATCTTGACAAATTCTGTCATATTTACATTTTCCTTCCTTCCATAATAATCAAGATCACGATCGATTCAAAAAGATTTTTCCATAAATGATCAATGCTCCCCCTCAATTTGTTGCCTTTTTGAGTTTGATCACGATTCTTTCCTTTCTCTTGGATTCGCTTTCTCCCCCTGTTATCATGACAATATTTGCGAATAGCACTAATTGTGGCTTGTGCACGTTGAAAAGAATATTTTTCCATTATTTCCTTCGTAACAACAATATCCACAACGATCATTTGCACTTTGAAATTTGAGGCAAAAATTTATTTTCTTCAATCAAGCTCTTCTCGAATACAACCTGCATAAACTTAACGAACTTTTTGCACAATATCCACATAATATATAATGCCCTTTCTTCAAATAAATAAATTGAATAGCATATATATCAGCAAAAAATCACGAATGCATTTACTTGCTCATCGGTCCTTGGTCTTCTTAAATACTTCTCCACTTCCAAACTAGCCGTTGGACAGTATCTTAGAGGATCATATTCCAATCCACCCATTGGACAGATCTGTATCTAGAAGATTTGGTAGTCGTTGAGTGATAGAAGTAGAATCCCAAGTTGATTATGATCGCCCATACAAACAGAATCTTGGTTTCCATAAGTAGAGCTTCTTCGTTTAGAAAGTTCTTGTCTTCAAGATCCAATTGTCAATCAATTAGATTGAGTCAAACAAATCAATCTTGATGTAAAATCCAAACCAGATCACTAGCTGTTATACATTTAGGGCTTGTGTTACAATCTGTCTCGTTCTGGATGTAAAGTCTGAGAGCAATAGACTTTACAATCTGAGTCTGAGTGCAATAGACTTTACAATCTGAGTCTGAACATATTCTGCTTCTGAACAAATTTAGCTTTAAGGTCTGGAAACAGTTTGAATAAGTTGAGCTTCAGCATAGAGTCATTCTTCTGGTTCTTCCAAGTATAGACTTTGATAATATCATTTACACGTTCTATCATCTGCATAGTCTATTACTCAACCATCAAACATGTTAGTAGCCTTTGATTTATTTTGTCATCTTCAAAACATCATAAGGGATTTCCCTAACAATCTCCTCATTTTTGATGATGACAAAACAATCACATTTTCTAAAATATTGATAAATCAATCATCAAATTTTAGATTTTCAAAAAATGTGATATGAATCAAAAGACGGCAAATAGATTGAGCATAACAATATATAGAAAAATAATCGCAGCTCAATATTATGCAATAAATAATATCAACCAATCAATACATATGCATATTTATATTCTCTCCCCTTTTTGTCATAATCAAAAAGCGATAACAATAGAAATAGTATCACGTAGAGAATATAAAATGATAACAAATGTGTCTTGCATAATTTCTAAAAATCAGCTTTTATAAAGTAAATCGAATATTAAAAATATGCAAAATAGCTTACTTCGATCATAAATATCAGCAACTATTCAATAAAAATCATGAGTGGATTAAAAAATTCACTTACTCTTTTTGTCATAATACAACGATAATATCAATAAGAGATTTGTTAATGACAAAAGGTAATAAAAGACGCACTAAACGAATCTTGACAAATTCTGTCATATTTACATTTTCCTTCCTTCCATAATAATCAAGATCACGATCGATTCAAAAAGATTTTTCCATAAATGATCAATGCTCCCCCTCAATTTGTTGCCTTTTTGAGTTTGATCACGATTCTTTCCTTTCTCTTGGATTCGCTTTCTCCCCCTGTTATCATGACAATATTTGCGAATAGCACTAATTGTGGCTTGTGCATGTTGAAAAGAATATTTTTCCATTATTTCCTTCGTAGCAACAATATCCACAACGATCATTTGCATTTTAAAATTCGAGGCAAAAATTTATTTTCTTCAATCAAGCTCTTCTCGAATTCAACTTGCATAAACTTAACGAACTTTTTGCACAATATCCACATAATATATAATGCCCTTTCTTCAAATAAATAAATTGAATAGCATATATATCAGCAAAAAATCACGAATGCATTTACTTGCTCATCGGTCCTTGATCTTCTTAAATACTTCTCCACTTCCAAACTAGCCGTTGGACAGTATCTTAGAGGATCATCTTCCAATCCACCCATTGGACAGATCTGTATCTAGAAAATTTGGTAGCCGTTGAGTGATAGAAGTAGAATCCCAAGTTGATTCTGATCGCCCATACAAACAAAATCTTGGTTTGCATAAGTAGAGCTTCTTCGTTTAGAAAGTTCTTGTCTTCAAGATCCAATTGTCAATCAATTAGATTGAGTCAAACAAATCAATCTTGATGTAAAATCCAAACCAGATCACTAGCCGTTATACATTTAGGGCTTGTGTTACAATCTGTCTCGTTCTGGATGTAAAGTCTGAGAGCAATAGACTTTACAATCTCAGTCTGAGTGCAATAGACTTTACAATTTGAGTCTGAACATATTCTGCTTATGTACAAATTTAGCTTTAAGGTCTGGAAACAGTTTCAATAAGTTGAGCTTTAGCATAGAGTCATTCTTCTGGTTCTTCCAAGTATAGATTTTGATAATATCATTTACACGTTCTATCATCTGCATAGTCTATTACTCAACCATCAAACACGTTAGTAGCCTTTGATTTATTTTGTCATCTTCAAAACATCATAAGGGATTTCCTTAACAATCTCCTCCTTTTTGATGATGACAAAACAATCTCTGAACATGCAGATGTGTAATCACACTTTCTAAAATATTGATAAATCAATCATCAAATTTAGTTTTAAGGTCTGGACATAGTTTGAATAAGTTCAGCTTCAGCATAGAGTCATTCTTCTGGTTCTTCCAAGTATAGACTTTGATAATATCATTTACACGTTCTATCATCTGCATAGTCTATTACTCAATCATCAAACGCGTTAGTAGCATTTGATTTATTTTGTGATATTCAAAACATCATAAGGGATTTCCCTAACAATCTCCCCCTTTTTGATGATGAGAAAACAATCTCTGAATATGCAGATATGTAATCACACTTTCTAAAATATTGATAAATCAATCATCAAATTTTAGATTTTCAAAAAATGTGATTTGAATCAAAAGACAGCAAATAGATTGAGCATAACAATATATAGAAAAATAATCGCAGCTCAATATTATGCAATAAATAATATCAACCAATCAACACATATGCATATTTATATTCTCTCCCCCTTTTTGTCATAATCAAAAAGCGATAACAATAGAAATAGTATCACGTAGAGAATATAAAATGATAACAAATGTGTCTTGCATATTTTCTAAAAATCAGCTTTTATAATGTAAATCGAATATTAAAGAAATGAAAAATAGCTTACTTCGATCATATATATCAGCAACTATTCAATAAAAATCACGAGTGGATTATAAAATTCACTTACTCTTTTTGTCATAATAAAACGATAATATCAATAAGAGATTTGTTAATGACAAAAGGTAATAAAAGATGCACTAACCGAATCTTGACAAATTCTGTCATATTTACATTTTCCTTCATTCCATAATAATCAAGATCACGATCAATTCAAAAAGATTTTTCCATAAATGATCAATGCTCCCCCTCAATTTGTTGCCTTTTTGAGTTTGATCACGATTCTTTCCTTTCTCTTGGATTCGCTTTCTCCCCCTGTCATCATGACAATATTTACGAATAGCACTAATTGTGGCTTGTGCACGTTGAGCAGAATATTTTTCAATTATTTCCTTCGTAACAACAATATCCACAATGATCATTTGCATTTTGAAATTCGAGGCAAAAATTTATTTTCTTCAATCAAGCTCTTCTCGAATTCAACCTGTGTAAACTTAATGAACTTTTTGCACAAATAAGTTGTAATAATATCCACATAATATATAATGCCATTTCTTCAAATAAATAAATTGAATAGCATATATATCAGCAAAAAATCACGAATGCATTTACTTGCTCATCGGTTCTTGGTCTTCTTAAATACTCATCCACTTCCAAACTAGCCGTTGGACAGTATCTTAGAGGATCGTCTTCCAATCCACCCATTGGACAGATCTGTATTTAGAAGATTTGGTAGCCGTTGAGTGATAGAAGTAGAATCCTAAGTTGATTCTGATCGCCCATACGAATAGAATCTTGGTTTCCATAAGTAGAGCTTCTTCGTTTAGAAAGTTCTTGTCTTCAAGATCCAATTGTCAAGCAATTAGATTGAGTCAAACAAATCAATCTTGATGTAGAATCCAAACCAGATCACTAGCCGTTATACATTTAGGGCTTGTGTTACGATCTGTCTCGTTCTGGATGTAAAATCTGAGAGCAATAGACTTTACAATCTGAGTCTGAACATATTCTGCTTCTGAACAAATTTAGCTTTAAGGTCTGGATACAGTCTGAATAAGTTCAGTTTTAGCATAGAGTCATTCTTCTGGTTCTTCTAAGTATAGACTTTGATAATATCATTTATACGTTCTATCATCTGCATAGTCTATTACTCAACCATCAAACACGTTAGTTGCCTTTGATTTATTTTGTCATCTTCAAAACATCATAAGGGATTTCCCTAACAACCGCGACTAAACTTGCTTGGCTTGCCATTGTCATTTTGGTCGTGGGAACCATTAACTTCCTTATCGTCTTGATTGTCTATCTCATGTTGTATGTCCCGCTTGGGTATGCTAATCCTCTCATTCGTCGCTTCACCGACTTTATCATTGTCGCGGGTATTTCAATGTTGGGGATTATGGCTGCTAGGAGTGCGATACCAGGGCGCACGACCACATCTCCAGGTGGTGCGAGTGATGATAATCTTCGTCTCCACCTGAACAAATAATTAACGTCTAGGGTCGCATCTGATCTCCTCCTAGAATCTATGATCGTCCCGCTTATCATTGACCAGGTCATTAGCTCAAGTGCTGTCCGGTTTGGGGTAGTCAATATGTAGTGAGAATTGATGGTGTCTGCAATTTTTAGTTATCCAACTTGTTCTACCGCATCCTTGGTTTGGATAGTATGAATTTCTAGTGCGCCAATGATAAAGACCAGTCTCGTTTATTACTTTTGATCCGTTGCAAGAGAAACCTCCAATCAGGGGTGTCAGACTGAGGATTGACAAATCGACTGAACCAAACTAATTAAGTTGGTGTTTTTGTATGATCAGAACTGCCTCTTCAACAGATCTTTTGTTGAAGAATGGAATTGGTCTTGTGGATCGTGTTTGCCAAGCTAATTAATATCGACGCAGCAAGATCAGCTTTGATCAAATCATTTGATTGTTAAGTGAAGGTACTTTTGGGAGGATGATTGATTATCTAGGGCCTGCATGATAACATTTATGTTCCTTAATTTTTTTTTCAAATCTTTTTGTTCCTTAAAATAGAAAACTTTTTCTATTCCTCAGAATAGAACAATGGCTAGGAAATATTTTTGGAATGGAAACAAGAAGTAGAAAAAATTAGTTTCTTGCTCTCGGGAACAATTTTTAATAAGTCATTTTTTTTAAAATTTTTTTTCTTCTTTCTCTTATAATGGAGACTCATCGCCCTCGATTACCAGTCACTGTCGCCCTCGGCTAGAGGAGAAGAAAGAAGAGAGGAAGAAAAGAAAAATATAAAAATATAAAAAATATTATAAGAAATTCTATGCCAAAAAAAAAAATTGCGATCCGTATCAAATACATTCTTTTTTTTTATTTCTGAAAATATAAATTTTATATAATTACCAAATACGTTAGTTTACTCAGAAATTTTTCCAAATAATAGAAATAAAAAAAACTATTTTTGAAAAGAAATTATTCTTTGAAATAGAAATTTGACCAAATGCATATCTAGAATCCTAATTTTATGAAAAAACATTTTTTTTAATGAAAATGCAAAATTCTAAAAAAACAAGTCCTTACTAAAGTTAGGTGCAAGTAAGGGTGAACATGGTCCGGGTTGGGCTGGCCTACCCCCTAACCCTGGACCAACCCGCACAGTACTTGTTCTAAATTTTGGGACCGAGGACCGACCCTATTGAGCTTGGGACCAAGGACCAGACTAACCCAATGCGTTCGGTCCGATTCTAGGGTCAATCCGAGACCAACTGATAATTTTTTATTTCATTTTTTGTACTCCTTAAAAAGGCGATTGATGACCACACTGACCTAATGGGTTCGGTCTGGCTTCAAGGTCAACCTAGAACTAACCAATAATTTTTTAATTCATTTTTTGTACTCCTTGCAAGGGCAACCAAGCACCGTACCGACCCAATGTGTTCGATGATGAGCAATGTCAACTAAGAAAGGCAAGCGGCGAGGGTCAAGTGGGGAGAGCGTCGAACAGAATAAGCATCGAATGTCAAGCGTGGAGCAACAAGTCAAGCGAGCATCGAGAAGCGAGCGGCACGAGTGACCCAAAGTGAGCGAGGCGAGTGTCGAGTGGTGAGCGTAGAAGTTGTTCTTTTCGATTTTAGTAAATTGAAGACTAAAAGGACAAATAAGACAGAAGAGAACGAATACTAGAAGATGATGCCATAATGTGACTTTTTGGACGCCGTGAGGACTCCTCACAAAAACATTTTCCTCATTCATAAATTATGACTATTGACGTCGTAAAGGACATTAAAAACCTAAGTTATTAAATAATAATGTAAAATTACTTGAACTCCTCACTAAAGAGTTGTTTAATGTTGTTGACGCTGTTTATTTTAAGGTTTTCTCTATATAAAAAAATTATAAATATAATTATAAATATATATATAATTAGGGTTGGTCTGGGTTGGAACGACCCGAAACTCTCAGGATCGAGGATCGACCCGCACAGTGCTAGTTCAGGAATTCTAGGATCAAGGACCGACCCAGTTTCCTTGGGAACCGGACCAAGACCGGTAGGGTTGGGCCGGTCCAGGGTTAGTCTAGGGCTGATCCTGGACCAATGCTCACCCCTAGGTGCAAGTTTTCCACGCATGGTGGCTTAACTAACGTTACACGTAAAGGACAAAAAAAGACAGACGAAATAATGTACGGACCACCACTTTAAGCTTTTACTTCTCCATACTTTTGTGAGGCAATTGATTCTTTGGGTAAAGAAACTCTAGTCTTTTCTATGTTTTTTTTTTGGTCGGAAAACACTCGCCTTGTCACTTTTCTATAATTTGCTGCTTTGGATTTGGACTTTTGTTGGACGTGAAATATCAAAAAAATTTTCAAATACATTAATTTTAATTAATATTTAGAACTTTGACCAGAAAGTGTGTTTTTGCTGTTTTTCTATTTTTTTCCCTTTTTGCTTTGTTATTTCCGAGGACCCACCCTATTGAGCTTGGGACAAAGGACCAGACCAACCCAATGGGTTCGGTCCGGTTCTAGGGTCAATCCGGGAGCAACTGATAATTTTTTATTTCATTTTTTGTACTCCTTAAAAAGCGATTGAGGACTAGACTGACCCAATGGGTTCGGTCCAGCTTCAAGGTTAACCTAGGACTAACAAATAATTTTTTAATTCATTTTTTGTACTACTTGAAAGGGCAACCAAGGACCGTACCGACCCAATGGGTTCGATGATGAGTAATGTCAGCTAAGAAAAGCAAGCGGCGAGGGTTAAGTGGGGTGAGCGTCGAACAGAATGAGCGTCGAATGTTGAGCGGGGAGCAACAAGCCAAGCGAGCATCGAGCGACGAGCGGCACGAGTGACCCAAAGTGAGCGAGGCGAGTGTTGAGTGGCGAGCGGAGAAGTTGTTTTTTTCGATTTTAGCAAATTGAAGACTAAGAGGACAAATAAGACAGAAGAGAACGAATACTAGAGGAGGATGCCATAATGTGCATTTTTTGGACGCCGTGAGGACTCCTCACAAAAACATTTTCCTCATTCATAAATTATGATTATTGACGTCGTAAAAGAAATTAAAAACCTAATTATTAAATAACATTGTAAAATTACTTGAACTCCTCACTAAAGAGCTATTTGATGTTGTTGACGCTATTTATTTTAAGGTTTTCTCTATATAAAAAAAATTGTAAATAAAATATTATATATAGTCAGGGTTAGTTCGGGTTGGAGCGACCCGTAACTCTCAGGATCGAGGATCGACCCGCACAGTGCTAGTTACGGAATTCTAGGATCAAGCACCGACCTAGTTTTCTTGGGAACCGGACCAAGATCGGTAGGGTTGGGCTGGTCCAGGGTCAGTCCAGGGCTGATCCTGGACCGATGCTCACCCCTAGGTGCAAGTTTTCCACCCATGGTGGCTTAACTGACGTTACACGTAAAGGACAAAAAAAGACAAAGAAGAAATAATGTACGGACCACCACTTTAAGCTTTTACTTCTCCATAGTCTTGTGAGGCAATTGATTCTTTGGGTAAAGAAACTCTAGTCTTTTCTATGTTTTTTTTTTGGTCGGAAAACTCTCGCCTTGTCACTTTTCTATAATTTGCTGCTTTGGATTTGGACTTTTGTTTGACGTGAAATATCTAAAATTTTTTAAAATATATTAATTTTAATTAATATTTAGAACTTTGACCAGAAAGTGTGTTTTTGCTATTTCTCTATTTTTTTCCCTTTTTGCATTGTTATTTCCGCTTGTTATTTCCGAGGACCCACCCTATTGAGCTTGGGACCGAGGACCAGACCAACCCAACGGGTTCGGTCCGGTTCTAGGGTCAATCCGGGACCAACTGATAATTTTTTATTTCATTTTTTGTACTCCTTAAAAAAGCCATTGAGGACCAGACTGACCTAATGGGTTCGGTCCGGCTTCAAGGTCAATCTAGGACTAATCAATAATTTTTTAATTCATTTTTTGTACTCTTTGAAAGGACAACCGAGGACTGTACCGACCCAATGGGTTCAATGATGAGCAATGTCAGCTAAGAAAGGCATACAGCGAGAGTCAAGTGGGGTAAGCGTCGAACATAATGAGCATCAAATGTCGAGCGGAAGCAACAAGCCAAGCGAGTATCAAGCGGCGACCGGCACGAGTGACCCAGAGTGAGAGACGCGAGTGTCGAGTGGCGAACGGAGAATTTGTTTTTTTCGATTTTAGCAAATTGAAGACTAAGGGGACAAATAAGACAGAAGACAACGAAAGGACAAAAAAAGACAAAGAAGAAATAATGTACGGACCACCACTTTAAGCTTTTACTTCTCCATAGTCTTGTGAGGCAATTGATTCTTTGGGTAAAGAAACTCTAGTCTTTTCTATGTTTTTTTTTTTTTGGTCGGAAAACTCTCGCCTTGTCACTTTTCTATAATTTGCTGCTTTGGATTTGGACTTTTGTTTGACGTGAAATATCTAAAATTTTTTAAAATATATTAATTTTAATTAATATTTAGAACTTTGACCAGAAAGTGTGTTTTTGCTATTTCTCTATTTTTTTTCCCTTTTTGCATTGTTATTTCCGCTTGTTATTTCCGAGGACCCACCCTATTGAGCTTGGGACCGAGGACCAGACCAACCCAATGGGTTCGGTCTCGTTCTAGGGTTAATCCGGGACCAACTGATAATTTTTTATTTCATTTTTTGTATTCCTGAAAAAAGCGATTGAGGACCAGACTGACCTAATGGGTTCGGTTCGGCTTCAAGGTCAACCTAGTACTAACCAATAATTTATTAATTCATTTTTGGTACTCCTTGAAAGGGCAACCGAGGACCGTACCGACTCAATGGGTTTGATGATGAGCAATGTTAGCTAAGAAAGGCAAGCGGCGAGGGTCAAGTGGGGCGAGCGTCGAACATAATGAGCATCGAATGTCGAGCGAGGAGCAACAAGCCAAGCGAGCATGGAGCGACGAGCGGCACGAGTGACCCAAAGTGAGCGAGGCGAGTGTCGAGTGGCGAGCGGAGAAGTTGTTTTCTTCGATTTTAGCAAATTGAAGACTAAGATGACAAATAAGACAGAAGAGAACGACTACTAGAGGAGGATGTCATAATGTGCCTTTTTGGACGCCATGAGGACCCCTCACAAAAACATTTTCCTCATTCGTAAATTATGACTATTGACGTCGTAAAAGATATTAAAAACGTAAGTTATTAAATAACAATGTAAAATTACTTGAACTCCTCACTAAAGAGCTGTTTAATGTTGTTGACGCTGTTTATTTTAAGGTTTTCCCTATATAAAAAATTATAAATAATATATATTATATAAATATAGTTAGGGTTAGTCCGGGTTGGAGCGACCCAGAACTCTCAGGATCGAGGATCGACCCGCACAGTGCTAGTTCAATAATTTTATGACCAAGGACCGACCCAGTTTCCTTGGGAACTAGACCAAGACCGGTAGGGTTGGGCCTGTCCAGGGTCAGTCCAAGGCTGACCCTGGACCGATGCTCACCCCTAGGTGCAAATTTTCCACACATGGTGGCTTACCTGACGTTACACGAAAAGGACAAAAAAAGACAAAGAAGAAATAATGTACGGACCACTGCTTTAAGCTTTTACTTCTCAATAGTCTTGTGAGGCAATTGATTCTTTGGGTAAAGAAACGCTGGTCTTTTCTATGTTTTTTTTTGTCGGAAAACTCTCGCCTTGTCACTTTTCTATAATTTGCTGCTTTGGATTTGGACTTTTGTTCGACGTGAAATATCTAAAACTTTTTAAAATATATTAATTTTAATTAATATTTAGAACTTTGACCAGGAAGTGTGTTTTTGCTATTTCTCTATTTTTTTTTCCCTTTTTGCTTTGTTATTTCCGCTTGTTATTTACGAGGACCGACCCTATTGAGCTTGGGACTGAAGACCAGACGAACCCAATGGATTCGGTCCGGTTCTAGGGTCAATCCGGGACCAACTGATAATTTTTTATTTCATTTTTTTTACTCCTTAAAAAAGCCATTGAGGACCACACTGACCGAACAGGTTTGGTCCGGCTTCAAGGTCAACCTAGGACTAACCAATAAATTTTTAATTCATTTTTTGTACTCCTTGAAAGGGCAACCGAGGACCGTACCAACCCAATGGGTTCGATGATGAGTAATGTCAGCTAAGAAAGGCAAGCGGCGAGGGTCAAGTGGGGCGAGTGTCCAACAGAATGAGCATCGGATGTCGAGCGGGGAGCAACAAGCCAAGCGAGCATCGAGCAACGACCGGCACGAGTGACCCAAAGTGAGCGAGGCGAGTGTCGAGTGACGAGCGGAGAAGTTTTTTTCGATTTTAGCAAATTGAAGACTAAGAGGACAAATATGATAGAAGATAACGACTACTAGAGGAGGATGTCATAATGTGCATTTTTGGACACCGTGAGGACTTCTCACAAAAACATTTTTCTCATTCATAAATTATGACTACCGACGTCGTAATAGACATTAAAAACCTAACTTATTAAATAACAATGCAAAATTAATCGAACTCCTCACTAAAGAGCTATTTAATGTTGTTGACACTGTTTATTTTAAGGTTTTCTCTATATAAAAAAATTATAAATAATATATATATAGTCAGGGTTGGTTCGGGTTGGACCGACCCGAAACTCTCAGGATCGTGGATCGACCCGCACAGTGCTAGTTCAGGAATTCCAGGACCAAGGACCGACCTGGTTTCTTTGGGACCCGAACCAAGACCAGTAGGGTTGGGCCGGTCCAGGGTCAGTCCAGGGCTGACCTTGGACCGATGGTCACCCCTAGGTGCAAGTTTTCCACACATGGTGGCTTAACTGACATTACACGTAAAAGACAAAAAAAGACAAAGACGACATAATGTACGGACCACCGCTTTAAGCTTTTACTTCTCCATAGTCTTGTGAGGCAATTGATTCTTTGGTAAAGAAACTCTAGTCTTTTCTATGTTTTTTTTTTTGTCGGAAAACTCTCGCCTTGTCACTTTTCTATAATTTGCTGCTTTGGATTTGGACTTTTGTTTGACGTGAAATATCTAAAACTTTTTAAAATATATTAATTTTAATTAATATTTAGAACTTTGACCAGAAAGTGTTTTTTGCTATTTCTCTATTTTTTTCCCTTTTTTGCTTTGTTATTTCCGCTTGTTATTTTCGAGGACCGACCCTATTGAGCTTGGGACCGAGGACCAGACCAACCCAATGGGTTCGGTCCGGTTCTAGGGTCAATCCGGGACCAACTGATAATTTTTTATTTCATTTTTTGTACTCCTTAAAAAAGCCATTGAGGACCAGACTGACCTAATGGGTTCGGTCCGGCTTCAAGGTCAACCTAGGACTAATCAATAATTTTTTAATTCATTTTTTGTACTCTTTGAAAGGACAACCGAGGACCGTACCGACCCAATGGGTTCAATGATGAGCAATGTTAGCTAAGAAAGGCATACGGCGAGAGTCAAGTGGGGTGAGCGTCGAACATAATGAGCATCAAATGTCGAGCGGAAGCAACAAGCCAAGCGAGTATCAAGCGGCGACCGGCACGAGTGACCCAGAGTGAGAGACGCGAGTGTCGAGTGGCGAACGGAGAATTTGTTTTTTTCGATTTTAGCAAATTGAAGACTAAGGGGACAAATAAGACAGAAGACAACGAATACTAGAGGAGGATGCCATAATGTGCCTTTTTGGATGCCGTGAGGACTCCTCACAAAAACATTTTCCTCATTCGTAAATTATGACTATTGACGTCGTAAAAGATATTAAAAACCTAAGTTATTAAATAACAATATAAAATTGCTTGAACTCCTCACTAAAGAGCTGTTTAATGTTAACGACGCTATTTATTTTAAGGTTTTCTCTATATAAAAAAATTATAAATAATATATATTATATATATATAGTCAGGGTTGGTCCGGGTTGGACCGACCTAGAATTCTCAGGATCGAGGACCGACCTGCACAGTGCTAGTTCATGAATTCTAGTACCAAGGATCGACCCAGTTTCCTTCGAAATCGGACCAAGACCGGTAGGGTTAGGCCGGTCCAAGGTCGGTCCAGGGCGGACCTTGGACCGATGCTCACCCTTAGGTGCAAGTTTTCCACACATGGTGGCTTAACTGACGTTACAAGTAAAGGACAAAAAAAGACAAAGAGGAAATAATGTACGGACCACCGCTTTAAGCTTTTACTTCTCCATAGTCTTGTGAGGCAATTGATTCTTTGGGTAAAGAAACTCTGGTCTTTTCTATGTTTTTTTTTTTGGTCGGAAAACTCTCGCCTTGTCACTTTTCTATAATTTGCTGCTTTGGATTTGGACTTTTGTTTGACGTGAAATATCAAAAACTTTTTAAAATACATTAATTTTAATTAATATTTAGAACTTTGACCAGAAAGTGTGTTTTTGCTATTTCTCTATTTTTCTTTTCCCTTTTTGCTTTGTTATTTCCACTTGTTATTTCCGAGGACCGACCCTATTGAGCTTGGGACAAAGGACCAAACCAACCCAATGGGTTCGGTCCGGTTCTAGGGTCAATCCGGGACCAACTGATAATTTTTTATTTCAGTTTTTGTACTCCTTAAAAAAGCGATTGAGCACTAGACTGACCCAATGGGTTCGGTCCAGCTTCAAGGTCAACCTAGGACTAACCAATAATTTTTTAATTCATTTTTTGTACTACTTGAAAGGGCAACCGATGACCGTACTGACCCAATGGGTTCGATGATGAGCAATGTTAGCTAAGAAAGGCAAGCGACGAGGGTCAAGTGGGGCGAGCGTCGAACATAATGAGCATCGAATGTCGAGCGGGGAGCAACAAGCCAAGCGACCATGGAGCGACGAGCGGCACGAGTGACCCAAAGTGAGCGAGGCGAGTGTCGAGTGGCGAGCGGAGAAGTTTTTTTCGATTTTAGCAAATTGAAGACTAAGATGACAAATAAGACAGAAGAGAACGACTACTAGAGGAGGATGTCATACTGTGCCTTTTTGGACGCCATGAGGACCCCTCACAAAAACATTTTCCTCATTCGTAAATTATGACTATTGACGTCGTAAAAGATATTAAAAACCTAAGTTATTAAATAACAATGTAAAATTACTTGAACTTCTCACTAAAGAGCTGTTTAATGTTGTTGACGCCGTTTATTTTAAGGTTTTCTCTATATAAAAAAATTATAAATAATATATATATATATATATATATAGTCAGGGTTGGTCCGGGTTGGAGCGACCCGGAACTCTTAGGATTGAGGATCGACCCGCACAGTGCTAGTTCAATAATTCTATGACCAAGGACCGACCCAGTTTCCTTGGGGACCGGACCAAGACCGGTAGGGTTGGGCCGGTCCAGGGTCGGTCCAGGGTTGACCCTGGACCGATGCTCACCCCTAGGTGCAAATTTTCCACACATGGTGGCTTAACTGACGTTACACGAAAAGGACAAAACAAGACAAAGAAGAAATAATGTACGGACCACTGCTTTAAGCTTTTACTTCTCAATGGCTGACCCTGGACCGATGCTCACCCCTAGGTGCAAATTTTCCACACATGGAGGCTTAGCTGACGTTACACGAAAAGGACAAAAAAAGACAAAGAAGAAATAATGTACGGACCACTGCTTTAAGCTTTTACTTCTCCATAGTCTTGTGAGGCAATTGATTCTTTGGGTGAAGAAACGCTGGTCTTTTCTATGTTTTTTTTTGTTGGAAAACTCTCGCCTTGTCACTTTTCTATAATTTACTGCTTTGGATTTGGACTTTGTTCGACGTGAAATATCTAAAACTTTTTAAAATATATTAATTTTAATTAATATTTAGAACTTTGACCACAAAGTGTGTTTTTGCTATTTCTCTATTTTTTTCCCTTTTTGCTTTGTTATTTCCGCTTGTTATTTCCGAGGACGACGCTATTGAGCTTGGGACCGAGAACCAGACCAACCCAATGAGTTCGGTCCGGTTCTAGGGTCAATCCGGGACCAACTGATAATTTTTTATTTCATTTTTTGTACTCCTTAAAAAAGCGATTGAGGACCACACTAACACAATGGGTTCGGTCCAGCTTCAAGGTCAATCTAGGACTAACCAATAATTTTTTAATTCAATTTTTGTACTCCTTGAAAGGGCAACCGAGGACCGTACCGACCCAATGGGTTCGATGATGAGCAATGTCAGCTAAGAAAGGCAAGCGGCGAGGGTCAAGTGGGGTGAGCGTCAAACATAATGAGCATCGAATGTCGAGGGGGAAGCAACAAGCCAAGCGAGCATCAAGCGACGAGCGGCACGAGTGACCCAAAGTGAGCGAGGCGAGAGTTAAGTGGCGAGCGGAGAAGTTGTTTTTTTCGATTTTAGCAAATTGAAGACTAAGAGGACAAATAAGACAGAAGAGAACGAATACTAGAGGATGATGCCATAATGTGCATTTTTGGACGCCGTGAGGATTCCTCACAAAAACATTTTCCTCATTCGTAAATTATGATTATTGACGTTGTAAAAGACATTAAAACCTAAGTTATTAAATAATAATGTAAAATTACTTGAACTCCTCACTAAAGAGTTGTTTAATGCTGTTGACGCTGTTTATTTTAAGGTTTTCTCTATATAAAAAAATTATAAATAATATATATAGTCAGGGTTGGTCCGGGTTGGACCGACCTAGAACTCTCAGGATCGAGGATCGACCTGCACAGTGCTAGTTCAGGAATTCTAGTACCAAGGATCGACCCAGTTCCCTTTGGAATCGGATCAAGACCGGTAGGGTTGGGCCGGTCCAAGGTCGGTCCAGGGCGGACCTTGGACCGATGCTCACCCCTAGGTGCAAGTTTTCCACACATGGTGGCTTAACTGACATTACACGTAAAGGACAAAAAAAGACAGAAGAAGAAATAATGTACAGACCACAGCTTTAAGCTTTTACTTCTCCATAGTCTTGTGAGGCAATTGATTCTTTGGGTAAAGAAACTCTAGTCTTTTCTATGTTTTTTTTTTTTTTTTTGGTCAGAAAACTCTCGCCTTGTCACTTTTCTATAATTTGCTGCTTTGGTTTGGACTTTTGTTCGACGTGAAATATCTAAAACTTTTTAAAATATATTAATTTTAATTAATATTTAGAACTTTGACCAGAAAGTGTGTTTTTACTATTTCTCTATTTTTTTTCCCTTTTTGCTTTGTTATTTCCACTTGTCCTAGTAAAATTTGTGGCAAAAAGAATGTCCCCATTGACCTACAAGTGACCGACAAATAGAGAAAATCTCTCTATGTGTAGGCGAATACAGACTACATCTAATTAAAGTCATGCGCATCAAGTGGGGGCAATCTTAGTTAGAGGGTAATAGATGCATAAATACCCATGACAGATAATGCAGTCCTGTTTAAAAGATTGGAAGCATTATTTCTTAGACTGAATCGGAGACAATTACGAACTAAACGCATGAACGCATAAAAGATTAAAGTATGAATTCCGTGCCGAATGCATATCGCCAAAGAAAAAGTTGACTTCGACAAATTCCTCGAACTCTAGAAGATGAATCTAGAAAACTAAGTAACAACATTGCATAAAATTATTCAGAACTTTGATTATTAAGAGAAAAAGTAACAAGTAAAATTATAACTAGGTAACCCCCTCCACTCCTCCAATAGGGGCGATGATTTGATGGATTACACGCATGGTCCTCATGAGGCTAGAACAAGGACATCATGTGCCAAGTTACTAAGAAATCCTTCCAATTCTTCAATTTTGTTTTTGTTCTTATTTGAATTCATCAACCAATCATGTAATAACAATAAAAAAGAGATCTTGCTGGTTAACAGTGTCCTCACACTGACTAGTAAATATCTATATAAAGCATCGAAGTTGACGTGCAAACACTACTTAATCAGGATGCTTTAGTCTTCCTCTTAACCTCAAGCAATCCTTATGTTGGAATCTCTTTTTATTGGACAAGTAAAAATCCAGGATAAAGTTCATATATTCTGCACCTTGAACTTTAAGAGAACCATATGTGGAGAAAACTTTCTTTATGTGTAGGCGAATCGAGACTACATCTGGTTAAAGCCATTTGCTTCAAGAGGAGGCAATCCTATTCAAAGGGTAACGGATGTATAAAAACCCGTGGTAGATAATGTAGTTCGGTTTGAGAAATTAGAATCATTATTTTTTAGACTGAATTTATGCCAACTGCAATCTCAATGCGCAGAAAATAAGAATATGAATCTCGTGGTTAATGCATATCGCTACAGAAAAAGTGACTTCGACAAATTCATTTGAACCGTGGAAAACTAGGTAATAACATTTCATAAAATTATTCAAAACCTGAATAATAAGGGGAAAAGTCACAAGTAAAATTATAACTAGATAACCTCTCTACCTCAACAGGGCCGATGATTGGATGGATTACACATACGGTCCTCATAAGGTCAAAACAAGGACATCACGTGTTAGGTTAGCCAGAAATCCATCCAATCCTTCACTTTTATTTTGCTCAGTTTTGAATTCATCAATTAATCATGTAATAATGGTAAAAGAAAGATCGTGTTCCCATTCTAGAATCAGAACCACCTTTGATTTTATGGATCCATGTGAGAATTGGTCCGGTGCCTCAGTGGGTTCATGGAACCGGTCTCACCAAGCTTACCGCACTCAATACAATGATTTTCAAGCAAGTGAGAGTAAATAAAAAAATAAAGAACTTCCATAGTCTAAATTGCAAAATCAATAAAAATATTAGACTCATATTAAAAATTTAAAGCTGAGACTGTAAGTTGATGGGCATTGAACTTGAGAGTCAAGGCCGTAAGTGAGAGATAGAGAAATGACAGAGACGAGGTGAGAGTGAAACGAGACGAGACGAGTATTCAATCAATGGGTATTGAGCTTTAGATTGTGGATTTTATATTTCTCATTTTTCATAAATTTTTTGTCAAAAATTTTTCTTAAAAATTAAATATATTATATATATTACAATGTTTTCTAGCAAGTGAGAGTAAAACAAAAAAAATAAAGAACTTCCATATTCTTAATTACATGATCAATAAAAAGATTAGGCTCATATTAAAAGTTGAAAGTCGAGATTGTGAGTTGACGGCCTTAAACTTGGGAGTCGAGGCCGTGAGTGAGAGATAGAGAGATGACTTAGACAAGGTGAGAGTGAAACGATACGAGACGAGTACTCAATCAATGGATATTGAGCTTTAGATTGGGGATTTTATATTTCTCATTTTTCTTAATTTTTTTTGGTATAAAATTTTTCTTAAAAATTAAATATATTTTATATATTATCAGTCCAGTCCGAGTGGGCGGTTCTAATCCTGGAACCAAGAACTAAACCGGTTCCCTTGGGAACCACTACTTCTAATTTGATCCGGTCCAATTCCGAGCAGTCCGAGTGATCCTTGATTCCTTTACATACCCCTACCTAACACTGACTAGTAGATATCTATGTAAAGCATCAAAATTGGCGTGCAAACACTACCTAATTAGGGTGCTTTATTCTTCTTGGAATCTCTTTCTATAGGACAAGGGAAAATCCTAGGCAAATAAAATTCACATATTCCGCACCTTGAACTTTAAGAAACCAACGTATATGGAAAATCTTTCTTTGTATGTGGGCGAATATAGACTACATTTAGTTATATTCATTTGCTTCAAGTGGTAGCAATCCCAATCATAGGGTAATTGATGTATAAAAACCTGTGGCAGGTAGTGCAGTCCAAATCAAGAGATTAGAATTATTATTTCTTAGATCGAATCCAAGTCAACTGCCATCAAGAGTATGAATCTTATGCTGAACGCATATCGTCGCACAAAAATGTGACTTCGAAAAATCCATTGAAGCCCTAGAAGATGAATCTAGAAAAGTAGGTCAAAACTTGAATTTTAAGGGAAAAAGTCCCAAGTCAAAAATAATCTCCACTCCTCCAACAGAGGATGATGATTGGACGGATTACCGCATTCCTCAATAAGGCCAGAGCAAGGACATCACGTGTCAATTTAGTAGAAAATCGATACAATCCTTCATTTTTATTCTGTTTATATTTGAATTAATCAAGCAGTCATGTAATAACGATACCGGAGAGATCTTGCTGGTCAATAGTGTCCTCACATTGACTAGGAAATATTTATGTAAAGCATTGAAGTTGGCCTGCAAACATTTCTTAATTACGATGCTTTATTTTTCCTCTTAACCTCAAGCAATCATTATGCTGGAATCTCTTTCTACTGGACAAGTAAGAATCCAGGATAAAGTTCACTTATTCCGCACCTTGAACTTTCTTTTTTGTCGAAAATACAAGTGATTTTAATTACTTAACGAAATTCGTTGAAAATACATCAAGAGCTTTGGAACATAACAAATTGAAAAGAGTTGAACTTTAAGAGAGCAATATATAGAGAAAATCTTTCTAAGTGTAGGCGTATACAGATTACATTAGATTAAAGTCATTTGCTTTAAGTGGGGGCAACCCAAGTAAGAGGGTAATGGAAGTATAAATACATGTCACAGATAATACAATCTGGTTTGAGAGATTAGAACTATTATTTCTTAAATCAAATCTGAGCCAACTGCATTCTGAACCTATAGAAAATAAGCGTATCTATCCCGTGCTGAATGCTTGTCGTCACAGAAAAAAGGTGATTTTGACAAATTCATTAAAACCCTGAAAGATGAATCTAAAAAACTATGTAATGACGTTTCATATACAAATTATTCCCACCATTTAACTAATTAAGAAAAAAGGCTTAGCAAGCCGTAGAAAGCTATTACAATCATTGAGTTATAGTTAATTTTAAGAAATGTAAAATGAGTAATGCTACATGTGCTAAGAATTTATTATTATTATTATTATTATTATTTTGTAGATGATGCGGCAACTCATGTAGTGTATGCAATGTCATGAAGTATGTGTACAATAAGCAATATTAATACATTAAAAAAAATAGTACAAATTTGGGCAAAAATAAGAAAGGTTTTTTCCTTCCTTATTCTATTTCCTATTTCTGTCAACTATGAGGAAACAAAATTTCTTTTTCCCAAGCTTCACTTATTCTACTAGAAGTAGAATTAAAGGGGACTTGAGAATGATTAACTTGCATTACATCAATGTCTCTTTCATACAAATCTAGTATAATTGGGGCTCCTACAGCATGAGGATATTTTTTATGCATGGAAAGATCTCATGTAATTGGGACAAAAAATGCCAATAGGTATATAGCCTTGCCGATAAAGGGAATGGGGTAGGGCTAGAGAGTATTAGGTTCGGAGTTTGATTCTCATTAGCATCGCGCGCACACAGGTGCACATAGAAGAAAGGGGTGAGAGAAAAAAAAAAAAAAAAGAATATGTGGGGCCCACACCCTATCAAAAGATGCTATTTTATTCATGAAAGGACCTAAGGCAACAAGCTTCCCTGATGCTGAGGCCTTGCTTTATCAGAGTCCCTACGCCAGTTCACTACCGTTCAATGCAAGAAAGAGGGAAAATAGGATGTGGGGTCTCACTAAAAGAAAAGGAAAGAAGCATGATTCTGCTAATAGATATGACGTGAACCATGCCCGGAGGAACCTGTGTAGACTTTTCTTAAATGGCATGATGCCCCCTTTCAAAGGTTATATTTACAACTTCATTGGGAGTTAAAATAGATATGAACCATAAGATTTGAGGCAGACCATGGGAATTCTAATATAGTGTGTACTTAGATATACCTATACTTGTTACTATTTGTTTAATCTAATCTTGCAAAGCATGTATTTAACTAAGATTATGGGAAGGGGGCGTATTTGGTATTTGGTATAAATTTCTCTGTGATATGGGAATATTTTGCTGCCGTAATTACCCTTACATTTGTGTACATCCTATTTTTGCATGACACGCTTTAGAAACAACTAAATTCAAGAAATATTTGGGACAAGTTGTTATAATTGAGCTGATATAAGCGACAAAGTGGAAGAAAAAAATTAATTCAAAGGAGTAAACCAGTGCAAAATACATTTTTTTAGAGCAGGATCTACTTTTCTCACGTAGTAATAATTCTTTAAGTATAGTTAACTGTTAAATAAAAGTTTAAACTCTATCCCATAAATCAGAGACAAACATTAAAATTTTGAAAATATCGTAGAATTGAAAGTTTAAACATTATCAGGCCGTAATTCAAAGACAAACCCCCAAAATGTCAATTTCAACTAATTATCCAGAGAGACCTTTGGCTATTAGGGATAGGCCTAGGGTCAAAACCTAGTTGTATAACGTGGGCTAAGCAATAACATTTTATTTCTCCACTGTCCAAGTGCCCACGTGATGGTGATATCATTTCCATTTTCCGAAATCAAGACAAGTGAGCTCCTAGAAGCTGTAAAGACGAACAGACATAAACAAAAGTCCAACCTTGGGTACGGAGAATCTTTTGACCAATGTCCACGTTCATGAAAAATGAATGCTCAGGCGTTTAAAAATGCTGCACTGTTCCACTTGTCGAGAGACAATTTAACTTAATAATTCGCATTTTCCTCGGTTTTGCAACTCATGAGCACTTTATCTGAGAGAAGAATCAAATGCTTAAAACATTAGTGAAGAAGAAATAATAGAATAACTGGAGGAGCGTGCATCAAGAAATGGATAGTGGAAGGGTGGGTGAATGATTAGCAGGCTACAAGGACATTGGATATTAATTACATTAGTTAATTGATTTATCAGTCCATTCACCAGCACGCTAGCGGTGGATCATCCGTGGAGTAAAATAACTAATTGAAAAGAAAAAAAAGAGGATAAATGAGGATAAAAACATATCAATCCATTCACCAGAGTTAATTCGTCAGGTTCATAGTCCCTACGGTAATAGTATAATTTCCAACTTTCAAAAATTAAGAAAAGTTAGTTACTAGAGAGCTGAAAGATAAACATACATAAATACAACTTCAAACATTAACCATTATTCATGTCCAGGGATAATTGTCTAAAAAAGCCTAAAACTATTGTGCGGGGTAAATTCAATCATTAACTTTTAAATTTTGTTAATTTAGTCATACATCTTTTGAAAATTTACCAATGTATTTATTTCGATTAATTTGATTGGAAATTGGTGACTTGACGGTCTAGTTAGGGTTAACCATTCTACGTGGCATGATTACCACTTGTAAATGATTTTTGCAATTTAAATTTTAAATCTTCTAATCTTTATTCTTTTTATTTTTTTTTTAATTTTTTTTCTTTTCTTACTTCATTGGATTTCCAGCAAGCAAAAGCCACAACGCCTTCACCAGGAAATCCAAGAGAGGAAAAAAAGAAAAAGAACAAAAAAGAACAAAAAAGAACAAAAAAGAACAAAAGGAAAAAGAATATAGAAAATAAATTGAGAATATAAAAAAAATTACAAAAATTGTCTATGTTAGCATTATCAACAATTTCCAGTTATAATTGGTTGGAATGGCTATATTGACAAATCGTCAAATTAAATTAGCAAAATTGAAATGTTAAATAATGAATTGACTATCATATAATAGGTTTAGAATATTTTTTGGTAATTTTCCCTTCAAGTCTATGGTAAATAGATATTTACATATTTATGAAGGTATTGTTAGCGAGTACCTTTGAGAAATTTGTCAAGAAATGTTTCAATTTTCGATATATTAATAACACATAACACGTAACATCCTATACAATTGCATTTGCTCAAAGATATTTGATTTAATAATTCGCAGCTTCTTCATAATGCTAAGTTATGGCAACTCATGAGCACCCGATCTAAAAGAAGAGTCGCATGCTCAAATCATGAGAGAAAAAGGAATAAAAAAAATAATTAAAGAAGAGTTCCCTGAGAAAATGGACGATGAAATAGTCGGTGAAAAGCTGGCGATAAGGATGTGGCAAATCAATTACATTAGTTAGTTGATTTATCAATCAATTCATCAGCACGCTAGTTGTTGATCACCCGAGAAGTAAGATAACTAGTTGAAAAGAGAAAAGAGAAAAAAGAAAAAAAAGGCGAAAAAAACATTTATGCACGTTAAACTGAATTTAGAAATATTTCTATCTATGCGAATCTGTTCTCCATAAACTAATAAATTAGACGGACGCTTTGCTGATATTCTTAACGTAGTTTAACTGATACCTATGCGAGGTGCATTGCACGGGCTTATCTCTTGTTTATAATAATATTTAAGGGAAAAAATATGCAACTACGACACATTTATCTTGAACACTTTTTGTGATATCAAAAACCTTAAACTATACAACTGTGCCACATTTACTTTGAACTTCTTTTATGACATCAAAAACCTTAAACTATGCAACTGTAATATGTTAACCCTAAATTTTTTTCTTGTGACATGAAAATCCCAAACTCAATGTTCCGTTAGATGATTTTTCAGCTAAAATAATACTGCTTTTATTTCATTCATGTCAACAGATCCATGTAGATTGATTATTAACCGCTTTCATTGACAGGATTTTGACGGAGGGTAACCGTGTTATGCATATACAAGTTTAGAATTTTTTGTGTTGCAGAAAGAAAATTTAAGATAACTGTGTTATAGTAAGTATAGTTTAGAGTTAATTATGGTTTTTTTCCCAATACTTAATAGGAATTAGACTCATTTTAAAACCGTGTAGCATTTACAAGCTTTTATCATTTCTTTATGGCCTAATTTCCATTTCATGCCTGTACAGTATGATTTTTTTTTTTATTATTATTAGGAGGACATGAGAGGCAAAGGCCACAGAGCATTTCCTTACATGTGCTTTCCAAGATTCTTTGTCTTTTTTTTTTGGAAGATTCCCCTGTATTGAATTTTATCAAAATATATTGCTTCAAAATAACAGCTGTCGTGTAAATTCATAAATATTGAATTCTTCTGATTGGCAAAAGTTGGTAGACTATAGATGGACGGTACGGTGCTCCTACCTACTATCAAACCGCAGAAAAAGACAAACCATGTTAGTTTCGACTGAATCGATATCTTGGGAAAGAGGGACAAACTGTCGTAATAAAAAGACAACCAAGTTATTTGAGAGTTTTATCTGAAAGATCACATGAAGTGCGAGATCATCGAGGACGAGTAATATTGGTTGGAAAAAGCAATCCTATAGTTTTTCAGATTTAATCATTAATTTGAATTCTTTTGTTTGGTGGATTAATTTTTCTTAATTAGTGGATTCCTAATTTAATGTAAAAGCTTCTTTCTACGATTGGCTCGATATTTTTTAAGATTAATCAATGACTCTTTGGATGGATCAACGATGGAATGGATAAAATCATTCAGGGTATAGAAATTATAGTGAAACTTGTGTGCAATGGACACTGTGGATCTCATTAATTTTGAATATGCAATTGACATTGAGTAAAGTCCTTTTTCTTTGTTCCGAACATTGAGTAAAGTCTACACAATAACTTCTTGAGCTGATCGCTAATTGATAGTTGGGTCTAAAATCAACGACATTGTCCGAGGTGAGTCGCCGTGTGGCGTTGGGTTGATGTGATCACGTGACCTTTGTGGAGTCAGTGCTCTCTCTCCTATTGTATTCTTATTAATTGACTATTAAACAGAGTCTCCGCAATTTCTTAGGCTGATCATTAATTAATTATTTCTAACATCAATGACATTGTCTCATCTGGTGTTTTTTTTTTTTTTTTGGTCGATCCTCATCTGGTGTTGGGTTGATGTGAAAACTGACCCTTATAAAGAGAGTGCTCTCTGTTTGCTTGTTTACTCCATTCCCATTTCCATCGTTTACCTCCTTATCTCTGCTTCCTTGTTTGCTTCCAGAGAGACTCCCACCGTCTGAAATGGATCTCGCAATAAGCCTGGATGGGAGAGAAACAGGGGCGCCGAATGAAAGGTTTGAAGCTTTGAAGGCGAGATACCTCCCAACTCCAAATGACCAACAAGAGCTCGGAGATGGAGATCTGAACAAAATTATGGATCGTGACCTATATGAAGCCACCAAAAAAGGGGACGTCGAGAAATTCATTGATGCACTAGAAAAGGCGTGCGAGTGGAGGAAACTAGCTTTGTCGCAAATCTTCAAACAAGTCACTCCCTCCGAGAATTCATTGCTTCATGTAGCAGCAAGCTCTGGGAGCGATGATGTCATGGAGCTCATTCTCATTCATTTTCCTGACATCATGACCCGGAAAAACTCCTCAGAGGATACTCCGCTCCATGTTGCGGTTCAAGATGAAAGGTTCGACGCAACAAAAAAGCTAATTCGCCGGGAAACAAACTCAGAAATTATATATTGGAAGAACAAGGATGGTAAATCTCCATTGTATCTGGCAGTGGAAAATTGCGAGTGGTACCACTCGGAAGATCGCGAGGGGGTGGAGTGGGAGATTTTTCAGCTTCTCTTGCAAGAATCTGCTCGAGATGAAGCTTACGCAGTCAAGATACAGGGCATGTCACCAATTTTGGCCGCAATCAATAGGGAGAATACAGGTAATGGATACTTTCTTGTGTAGTTCTAGTCCACAAAAGCATAGATGTAAGTTAACTGCACTGCTTTTTGCTCTTTTTCAAAATTCATATTCGTCCAATTTGGAGAAAAGCTTGATAATAGCATTTGGTCAAAAAGCATATAACTCTGCAGGAGCTAACAGCAATAATTATTTAATTAGTTAATTGCACCCAACCTAAAGAGTGCTATGACCTATAATGTCAGGTTTATTGAAAGAAATTATAGATCGGCTCCCGAAGTTACTCCACGTGCGCGATGAAGACGGAAGGACACCAATGCACGTTGCAGCGTCGGTTGGAGATGAAGACGCAATTGGCCTCTTGCTGGAGAAATGCCCTTATCTCGCCCTTCAAACGGACAATAACGGCTCCTACCCGATTCACATTGCTTGCGAACGCAAGATCAAGGCATTCGTAGTGATGAAGGTAATTCTAGTGAAAGTACAAACGCCGTCTGGAACAATCGGCCTTTTAATAAAAGAGACGTGGCCCGACCTGGCAGAGATCAAAAACAAAGAGGGTCAGAATATTCTTCACGTTGCAGCCAAGGCCGGGAGTGACGATGCAGTCCAATGCATACTCGAGTTAAGCAGTGAGCCCGTCATCATCGAGAAGCTGGTGAATTCCAAAGATGTCAATGGGAACACACCCCTCCATTTGGCATCGATGCACAACCATTGCGAAGTTATGCGCTATTTGACGAAGGACGATAGAATTCACTTGTGGCTTCAGAACAATGATGGGTTGACCGCCCTGGATGTGGCCATCGAATCCAAAAACTTGTCGACGGAAAATCCGGCGGTAGTGTAATTTTGATTCCAGGCTGTGTTTACTCTTAACTGAATTTAATGCGCTCGGGATTGATAACTAATTCTCTTATTTGACATTTGCAGTTAGTAGGACGTGCGATTTTGATTACTGCTGGTGTGCGACGAAGCGAAGGTCGAGACACTCTGTCGCCAAAAGAACAAGTAGATCGAGAGAGCAAATCATCTTCCGCCGATTGGATCAAGGACCAAGTCAATACATTATTGCTAGTGGCCACGCTTGTGGCCTCCGTCACGTTCACTGCGGGCTTAACCTTGCCCGGCGGATATAATGCTTCCGGTGATCCGCACCCGGGAATGGCGACCATGCTACACCACGGAATGTTTCAGGTTTTCGTAATTGCCAACATGGTAGCCTTGTACAGCTCCATTCTTGCTGTCGTAGTCCTCCTCTGGGGTCTCAACAGAGATTACTACGTTGCAGAACTAGCTTACCACTCAGCAGGGCCATTATTGTTGATGGCCCTCACCGGCACGTCGGTGGCTTTTTTTGCGGCCATAACTGTAGCAGTGAGCAGACTTACTTGGCTAGGGTGCCTTGTTATGTCCATCGGAGTCCTTTACCTCCCGATGGTCGTGGTGGTTTTAGCAGCCTTGATATTCCCCTCCTCCAAGACTACTATGTTTATTGTGGTCTTTTACTATATAGCGGTATATAAAGTCAGGAGATATGTCATATTCTGTACTATAGTCTGTGCGGTGGTTTTTAACGGAATTGTGTCTGTAGTACCTGCATTGCTATTTTTCTGTTTCCGAACAGTAGTCAGAGTTTGCAAACGTGTATTCCGATTACGAGAGTCCTCCTAAGGACTTCGTCGGACCCTGTACTTATCATCAATTCAATGGGAATCTTCTATTGCATCTGATTAATGGTTCTTTTCATTAAAATTCTTCACAATCTTCTATATTCCCTTCAATAAAATGGGAGTTCCCACTCTCTCTTTCCTTTTTTCCCTTCCTTTTCTCCTCAGTTTCCCTATTAATACATCCTTATATTTATATATCTTCTAATGCATTAACACGGGACATCAAGAGAGAAGCCTGCGAACATCCACGTAAGAATGCCACGTGTCAATCAAGTCGCCCGCTCTTCCCCCTCCAATTTTTTTTTTGTCGCCTTCGCAAATATGTTCTCGCCTTCGCAATTATGTTCTCGCCCTTCATTTGCCAAACAAACGTAAGAATTTTACGGAGTTGAGTTTTTCCTCTTTCCTCCATATTATATTATTTTTAAATAAAGAAAAAGAATTATAAGCATTTAAGTGTTACTTTTAAATTCTTATATATTTTAACGTCAACCTATTAATGTGCCGTTCATTATTTTATTTATTTTTGTTGTATTATGGTAATAATTCTTTCTTACTTTTTGTACGTGTCATCTTGGAATGCCTATTTTTATAGAATTAGATTTTGAGCTTGTTGAACAAGAATAACCTTTGCAATTTTGAAGAATTGAGGCCTTATGTAGCACCGACACGGACACGCGACACGCAATACGACACGACATGCCGACACGTCATTTCTAAAAAAATAGAGAATTTCGACACGTTCCGACACGTTATATATTAAATATATATTTTTATATATAAATTCAAAAATAAATAAATAATAAGAAAAGGAGCATAGAATTAATTTATACTAAAAAAATTAATCCAACATTTGTTAATATCTTTCATTGTTTTAATTTGACAGAGATTGAATAATAAATTCAAAAATTGCAAACACAAAAGAGTAAATTTGAATGAACATGTCATGTTTTCTTACACCTGTCGGAGATTAGTGAGATTTCTTATAGTCCCAAACCGGAGTTCATGATATAGACTGTCTTTGAGCTCCTCTGCAAAACAAGGTTCGATGAAAATGAAAATTCAAGATAAGAACTCTCAAAGTACAACCAGAAGAAAAGGAAATAACTAAATTTGCCATGGAAAATGTGAGAGATAACTCACAAGCCAATGCCATAGACCAAAATAGATAACTTGCAGGCGACGCCTGCGAGAGGCAGAAAGAAGCCAAAAAAAATCACAACTTTAAGTCTGCCAAGGCGTGTTTTCAAAAAAAAAAAAAAAAAGTCTGCCAAACCGGCAGAGAGATGCCAGCGAGAAGAGGGGCGCTCCATTGTCACTCACGGGAAGGTTAAAACTTATAAGTGAGAAACTTGAGAGTGAGAATTTTCTTCTTTCCCCTTTATTTTTGTTATTTTCATCATTTTTAAATATTTTGACCCCTCAAGTATTGAATTTTTTTTAAAATTGACCCCGTGCATGTTGGAATTTTGGACTTGCGTGTCGGGAAGAGTTGACCACATGTCGGATTTTCCGACACTCTTTAACCACGTGTCGGAATGTGTCGGAGCGTGTCGGAATGTCGGACACGACACAAGTGCTTCCGGCGAGTGTCGGTGCTTCTTAGTTGAGGCCCTTGCAATTTACTTTCTATAGCTATCTATATGTTAATTAATGATTGAGTAACGAGTTCAAATTTCAAATTTCCAGTTAAGGGCGATCATCGTTTGTATTCCAGTTCACAAATTTCTGAGTTATTTGTCTTTTTCGTTGTTCTAATAATTCTCCCCAAAGTTGTATCAATTGAAATTTTAAATAACAAATTTTTGCATTCATGTCCTCACAGTATGGATAATTCAAATTCTCGATTTTTACTTTGCAACTATTGGAATCGATATTTTCTCAATATTAATTTGGATATGTATAGCTGTTTTCTAAACACGGGAATTCAGTGAAAAACTGTAAATTCTACCTTCAATAGTCAATAAATTTTCAGAGTATATTAGAGCCAAATTATCTTGGAGATTGTTAGAAAGTCCAATTTACAGCGAAAACCACGTGTATAAAGATTATGTAACACGTGGAATTTGACAATGGGCACACATGCAAACTAGAGCAAAACTTGATTCTGATACCGTATTAGAATATTTGACTTAAAATCTTAAGACAATAGGTGGAAAAAAATCACATGTATATAAAGAGTATATAACCTACATAACATGCAATGTGGGATATTTCAATAGCTACTGTATTATCCAATTTTGTTTATTCTCTTTAAATGGTAAATATATATGTTGATGGTTTTAGTAAGCTTGTAGTTCACTTCTATTCCCATAGCGATTTGGAATATGGTATTTAATTATGTTAATTCTATTTCGTGCTTGGCTGTTTCATTTTGATATCAAGACTTTTAATTGGTAAGTTAGATGCATTCCCGAAGGACATCACATGTCTAGTTGAAGAACTTAATCAGAAATCCATCCGATCCTTTACTTTCACCACCTTCTTATTTGAATTCATTCAGTAATCATTTAATGACTATAAAAGAGAGATCTTATGGGTCATCAGCGTTGAGCATATAGTTGAGTGAAGCATCGATGTTGATGTGCAAACATGATGTTATTGGAAAACATTTTCTAATAAGTCATTATTAAAAAAAAAAAATAGCAACATCATTTTATGTTTGGTGAAAATTAAAAAATGAGTTAAAAACAATTCCCGCTGTTGGAATAGAAAATTGTTTTGTGATGTGATTTTCATTATGTAATGGGATGAATTATCTTTTTAGGAACACCTTTTTTTTTTTTTTCTCTTTTCAGATAGTTGTGTTTCAGGATATGTAAGATAGGTTTTATGTCCTAAAAACCGGAAACCGGTCCTGACAGAGCAAGTTCTAGGTTGGGTCAGAACCACTCACCCCTAAAGCTGTGGCGAATGGTCTCTCTGTCGTTTGGTGCTCTGCATTGGGCAAACAAGGAAGGAAAGTTCCGCGTTGTATTTGGCAGTCGAAGCCGAGCACTTGGAGATCCTCACACTTTCGCTCGCCGTTCCATTTGGTCCATCAAGGATTCAGGGCATGTCCCCTGCTGTGCCTCGGTAACTCACTGGAATCTGGTTAACTTCAGTTTTCAAGTTCCGAAATGAGATGTTGTCGTTGCAAGCACTGATCCAAGGATAAGAAAAAACTCAGGCTGTATCTGCATGAAAAAGAATTTAGCGTAAGTTCCAGCATATTCATTATCACCTAAGAAAGTAAACCATCAGTCATGGTCGTTGGGATCTTCAGCGCCTTTAATGCCAGTCTGCTGAAAGAGATGGCAGAAAGGAAGGAGAAGCGTTTCCAGTCGAGAGATGATGCAAATTACAAACGGCATCAGCTACATTCAGCAGCATATCTTGATCACGTGACGGAGTTCAGTTTATGCTGAGAAAATCCACCACTAGCACTATCAAGGATGACAGAGATAGCAATCTTCCGATTCACGTCGCTTGCAAGATGAATCAGCTTGGGAGAGTCAAGGATCTACCTTCGCAGTAACTGAGCAAGAATCTAAACAGACAGGAACATAACATTCTGCATGTTACAGCAAAGTATGGCATATACTCGGCCGTGGAATACATACTCAGAAGTCCCAAAGCAGAGAAGCTTGTGATTGAAAGGGACAGTGATGGGAATACATCACTCCATTGGGGGCCACAATGCATTGACAATCTGGGATTTTGTTCCTTCTCTCGAGGGATACAAGAGCTAATCTCAAGGTGGTGACTAAGGCAAGCTTCACAACGCCGGACATTGCCCGGGAGCACTTGAAAACTGGCTATCCCTACCAAAAGGTATGACCGTCTCTACAATATCCGCAGCCAGTGCAAAACACACGCTTTTCATAGGCGATGTATGATCTAGCGATATGTAACTGAAATCTGATTCAAAGTCATATATGGCAATTGGCAACGAATAACACTAGTAAATAATATTATGAGCTGTACACACATAGACATAGCACAATGTCTTTTCCTTCGCTTCCATGATAGAGTCTAACACCCGAAAGTAGAGATTTGGTCATGTTTATGCCTGAGCGAGAGCATTACATTGTAGTGGGACAAATCCAGACTCCAAGAGGAGACTTCATGGAGGACCAGTAAACGCCCGCTTGCTCTTGGCGACACTCATGTCCACTGTGACTTTCACCACTGGTCTGGCAGTTCCAGGAGGTTATAAAGGTTCTGGCGCAGAACAAGACCATGGCATTGCCACCGCATTGAAGAAGACTGTGTTCCATGTATTCTCTGCATGCAATACCCTCTCCATGTTCAACTTGATGGTCATGGTCGTCATGCTCCTCTATTCACAAATCAGTGACCCTCAAGCGGCGCCATTTACATATGGAACCGTGGTATTGCCAATGTTGGCAGCTCTCGAATGTCCCCACATTCACAGTATGAAGATGAGTAGAATGAAAGGAAGAGGAAGATGAAAAGGAAAAGAAAGGTGAAAAATGAAAGAGTTTCTGGATTTTCTCTTCTCTGTATTCAACGAACAAAAGACGAAGTATTCATCTGAGAGCTTGCCTCTCGCTTGCTTTGTTTCTCTTATTTATAGTACATGATCTAAAATGAAGAAGGAAACAGAACGGAAAAACAGATTTAACAGAAAAGAAGATCAAACGAATTATAGTTCTTAGGGTCCGTTCGTTTCGCAGAAAATATCGTGTTTCCGGAAAACATTTTCCTAGAAGTCATTTTCTAGGAAAATGACTCTATTTTCCGGTGTTCGGCCGAAACCTAAACTTTGAGTGGAAAATATTTTCCACCGTTCGTTAGCTAATTTAATTGTTTGGGAAAAATAATCAAAAATTTGAATTTTATATTTTTAATTGACCAAAAAATTAGTTTTATTATATATATATTTAAAAAATGAATTTTTAATTATTTGTATTTTTAAAAAATCGAAATTTTTTTATTATTATTTTTTTTTTCCTTTTTCTTTTCCTTCCTCCTTCCTCCTCCTCCTTCCTCCTCCTTCCTCCGCCGCAGCTCGCCGGATTTGGCGAGGCCCAAGCTTCGCCCCAGGCCAGCGACGCTCCACCTCGCCCGATCTGGCGAGGCCCGAGCTCACCGGGCTCGGGCAAGCTCGGCTTCACCAGATCGGGCTAGACGGAGCCTCGCCGACCTGGGGCGAGGCTCGAGCTGGCTTGCGGCCGGTCGTCGGCTGCCGCCGTGGCCAGCGACCGGCCAAGGCCAAAGAAGAAGATGAAAAGAAAAAAAGAAAAGGAAAAAAAAAAATTAAAAACTCAATTTTAAAAAGAAAAAGAAAAAGAAAGCATAAAAATAAAATGAAAATGTATTGGTAAAAAGAAGCAAGATGGAAAAAGTTATGAAAAATGTTTTCCACTTCTTAGAAGTTAAAAACATTTTCCTCACTTCTAAAGGTTGTTTTTTCCAATGATAGAAAATTTTTTCCTTAACTAGTTCATTTTCCGTGAAACGAATGCTGGAAAATTCGAAAAACGTTTTCTCAGAAGTCATTTTCCGTGAAACGAATGGACCCTTAATCTGTTGCTTATTCTGTTACATCTGCAAAACAGAATAACGGTTCCTCAGTAAGAAGGCTCCATTCATAATTGGACACGTGGAGTTGGAAGTTGTGCCACCGACTTCATTCCTCCTAGTTGAACCAGTAACATCATGTTCACGTGTGGCTAACATAGCTGACGACTCACTGCTTACTTCACTCCTTCTGATCTTCGTTGTATCAGCATCATCTTTATTCCTTTTCTTTGATGAAGCAGCAACATCAACAGAGTGTGCTCGTGTAGACTCTCGTGCAGACTTTGCTTCCACGAGCTCTGCTTCCATATGATTCTTAACACACAGCAGGCTTGTACATGATCGTCGGCAAGCTCAGCCGGCTCGCGAATGCTATTTTGGTTACGGGGGTCATTTACTTAAGCATCATCTTCACTCTTCAAGCTATGTTCTATGTGCCACTCAGATTGAATCTAACTTAGCTTCGCCATATCTCCTTCTACCTAATCTTGACTGCTCTTTACGGGACAGGAAGTTTCGATCGAAACTGTGCCGACATTGACATCGAAGAGAGGAGGATATCTCAATGTGAAGACTCGAGGGGGCCGAGATGTACACTCAGCCTAGTGGGTCGGAGTGGGCTTAGTGGTCAAGGGCACAAAATATCTTCACTGGAAAATTGGGCCAAGGGAAGGATAAGTTTGATAGCATTACGACTAGCTATAGCTACCATAATTCGAAAGACGAATCCAAGCTAGTTGAAAGGATTTTTCTTTTTCCAATCCAGCATCATTTAGTATTGTTTGCTTGGTGGAAGGCCAACGTCAAGAAGGCAAGATTGGTGTTTCCATATTTAACAAAAGGGGCCATGACAAGGACGGGCAAAAGGCATCCCAGAGCAACAATCCGGTCTATTGAATTAAATTATCTTCTGCTCACAGAGTTATACCGGTAACATAAAGGGATAAATCATCTAAGCAAGTGAATAAGAATAGATCGTGTGAAGAGAGCAGTCAAGGTTATTTCCCACCTAAACATCAGAAACCTGCAGGGTGTTTGGATTAAAAGCTCTGCCCTTCACTCTGCTCTGAGGCATCTACAAGAAGTTGTGCTTATTCTTTACTGGAGGCAGCTAGTAAGCACTCAAATTAACCAAAAGAAGAGAAAGAAAGTCAATCAAATAAGAAAGAGAATGGAAAAGTTGCATCACTCGGCAGTGACTGCCCCCGATCAGCAGCTTTTTCTCCCTCAGGGGCTTCATGAACCTCTGCTTTCTCAGGGTCACCACCATCGGGCGTGACTTTGGGAGGGTTCGCCGGCTTCTCTGCGGCCGGTTTCTCTGCAGTACTGCCAGGAGGCAACTGCAGGATTGTCCCACTCTTTTCGTCCTTGCTCCCTTCCTTTGAGTCCTTCTCCTTCCCATCTTTCATCTCCTTCTCATCTTTTGTGGGCGGTGGCGATGGGGGAGGCATCATGTGAGTCGGAGGGTGCTGTTTCAGCTTGAAAAATACCTGCCTCATCCTCGAAAGATCGGTTGGCTTTCCTAGCTTCGGCCCCTGAACGACCACCACTGAGGGCTTTTTCTCGGCGTCCCTCTTCCCTCCCTTCTCTATGTTTGGAACTTCTCGAGGGATGATCTCAGGCTCTCAGCTACGGCTTTCCAGCAACGTTTGTCGGCTTCCTTGCGGAACTTCTCTCGGTCGGCCACGTACAATTGACGGAGAATAAAGTAGTGCTCATGAGATAACCTACCGAAGATTTTCTCATGGCGTTTTGTAAAGAATTAAGTGACGTGAAAAGAGTGATCATGACAACTTGAGAGAAGTTTTACCTTCTCTCTTTCCCTGTTATTGGCCATGTTCGCTTCCCAATGAGGAGTGGTTAGAATGCACCATGTCTTAGGCTTACGTGGCATGCATTTTTATTTGAAGTCCAATAAAATGACACGTGTCAATGATGCGGACAAATAAAATTAAAATTATCACTTTATTTTTCTCTCTCCCTCTCTCTCTCTCCTCCCTCCGTTGTCCACAGCCAGCTCCTACATCTGCAGTCACCGGCAGTTTCGCTAGAGCCACATCCAGGCCAATCGTCCATGGTCGAGCCACTTCCTATCGTCGTGGCGACTATCATTCGTTGCCCGTCCATGGTCAAGCCAGCGACCCACTTCCTCGTCACTCGTGGCCACCCCTTCATGAATGAACAAACCCCACAATAACTTGCAACTCGTCCATTTGCTTCCCCAGGCAGTCAAGCAAAGGTAGAGACTTTCAAGTCAATCTCAGTTTGAGACAATCAATGGCGTAGCCATTGAAGCATACGACACTGGAGTGAAGGCTCATCACATCTTTAAAGGCCATCAAATATGTCTCTGTGCAGATCTGGTTATGGTTGCTGCTCCAAATCTGTCCAACAACTTTTTTTATGGTTAGATGAAACCAACAAGCGATGCCGACGCTCGTCCATGGCCATCGTTGACCTTGTTCGTCCAGATCTGGAATTCTGGGCACTCGCGAGAACATGAAAATCCGAGGTCCATGGCCACCGGCGGGAGTCATCGGAGCTCACAGTGGAAATCCGATGTATTTGTCCACCAGCGGAGTCGCCGGCTCTCGTGGAGATCTAGAAATCGGAGGACTATGGCCCCGTTTGGTTCAGCATTCCCAAGGGGCTTTCAGCCTGAAAGCCCCTTGGGAAAAATTTTAGGCGCTTGATTCAGCATTTGAAGGTATCCTTGGCCAAATGCTAGCATTTGGAATGCCGTGGAATGCTGAAGAGGGGTTTAATGAATTTTTTTTCTTAATTAATTTTTTTTCTTCCAATATTGCCCTCACTGATAATTGCGTTTTCTTGTTTTACCCTCAAAAACTAATGTTCGTCGTCTTCCTCGTTGGACTTGTTTCTTCAAGAGTGAAGCTCAGCTGGCGGAGCTCAGCTGGCCAGATCTGGTCGCCCACGCACCGCCGTCGCGTGGGTCGCGGCCTCAGGCGGTGTCGCTTGGGTCACGTGATCCACGCGACAGGCTGAGCAGTGCTCAGCCGGCTAGATCTGGTCGCCCACGCACCGCCGTCGCCACGCACCACCGTCGCGTGGGTCGCGGCCTCAGGTGGCGTCGCTTGGGTTGCGCGACCCATGCACCGTCGTCCTGTGGGTCGCGCGCCCTCAGGCAACGCCGCCTGGGGTCGCGCGACCCATGCACCGCCTTCGCGTGGGTCGCGCGGCCTTAGGCGACGCCGCCTGAGGCCGCGTGACCCACACACCACCGGCACCTGGGTTGCGCGACACTAGGCGGCGTCGCCTGAGGGCGCGCGACCCACAGGACGGCGGTGCATGGGTCGCGTGACCCAGGTGGCGTCGCCTGAGGCCGCGACCCACGTGACGGCGGTGCGTGGGTTGCGCGACCTGCCGCCTCCCCACCACCACAGCCACGAGCCGCCTCCCCCACCAGCTCCAGCTGCCTCCCAATCGTTCCCCTCTGCTTCAACATCTACTCCTCCTTTTTCCTTTTCTTTTTTTCCTTTTTCTTTTCACCTCAAAGCTACTTTGCAAAAATACACCAAAATAAAAGTACCCAAACAATTTTGCATTCACCAAATGCTCATTCTTCTAAAGATACTTGGGGAAATGCAAAGTCATTTCCCCAAAGTTGAACCAAACGGGCCTTTGTGATTGGACCTCAACGAAAAAAAACCACGTCAGCCTAAATGTGGTGCATTCTAACTACCGAATACATTCTCCCTCAGTTGAGCTTCCTTATCTCATAGAAGGCTCGTTCAAACTCTTCAGCTTCAGCACGAGGATTTGATTTCGCATCTCCTCCTCCTTTTTCTCGAGGTTTAGGGCATTTCAACTGCATTCGGGAAGTGCTCACGGTTTTAGTCTCTACTAAATTCATGGAAAAAGTGCAACTGTTGTCACAAGGTACTACAAATACAATCTCTATCTAAGCAGAAAGATTAAATAATACTTTCAGAAAACAAGAGCAATGAAATCAAACTCCCATAGAAATGTTCAAAGTAGATAAGAAACCAAATCCTTCCTGATTTATTACGAACTTTAACTGCTAAACCAATGCAAATGAAAATCAACGGATATGAATAGAAACCATATAATTCCTACTCAAAGTTACACGGAACTATACGCATGAAGACTTAGGGTTTGTTTGGTAATCACTTATTTTTCAATTTTTTTGTTCACTGGAATAGAAAATGAATAGAAATCAGTTTGGTAACGTCTGTTAATTTTTCTATTTCTCGAAATAAAAAAAGTGGTTGGAAGATGGATTTGGAATAGAAACAATAAATAAAAAAATTACTTTTTTGTTCCCGAGAATAGAAATAAATAAAAAAAAACAATTTCAGAGCAGAAATTATTTCCAAGAACATAAATGTTACCAAAGGCATCTTTATTCCCATGTAGAAGTTGTTCAAGGACATAAAATTCGAAATCTTTTATCACTCTCATGAAGCATTGATATGCTCCTATTGGTGGATGGAAAGTTACTTAGCGTAGGACAGAGTGAATCGCGACGAGGCGAGAGAAATGGGATCCTTGCCGGAGGCCGTGAATCTGTGGATTGGGAATCACCTCTTGGTGTCTTCGTTCCGCAAGGCTGTCTGTGCTTCCGTTGGGATAGAAGTGAACGCTTGATGATTGGTGAATATGTCAACCAACGAGCCTCACACATGCTTCGGTTCGTTGACAAATGCCCCGCATGAAGTTAGGACTAGGGCAGGGGCCCTTACGAAGATGTCGCCGGCCGCAGCAGACAGAGGGGGAGCATTGGCGGAGAAGTCAGTCGGTGGGGGCGAAGGCGAGGTTCGTAGCCCATGAAGGCGTCGCCATGAAAGGACTCGAGTGGCGGGCCTTGGTAGTCGGGGTCATTGGGGGTGCTCTTCGGTTTCGGTATCCACGGCGTTGAACGACTCCATTTTCTCAGATTCTCTGTAGCTCCAAACAACATAACAGTCGCGCCTCTCAAGAGAGGAGGAGGAGGTGTTTCTGGTTATCTACTTCTCTTGATTTTCTCCGACTTTGTTCTTGGTTTTTCTGATGTTCGTGTCTCTGCCGTTGTGAAGATTGCCGTCTCTCTCTCTCTCTCTCTCTCTCTCTCTCGCGCTCGCTCGCTCTTCCTGCTTTGAAGAGGTGGCGCCAGTGGAGTTTCAGTGGGAACGTGTTGATTTTCCACTGCGATTTGGAAATTAAAAAATGCAACCCACGACGTCGTTTTCAGCCGTTCCGTTATCACGTGATGTTTAGAATTCATTTCCATGGCTATAAACCGTTCGTTTTCAGACCCCCAAAAAGGTAGCCATTTTTGCATGAGAAGCTTCGTAAGGGCAATTTAAACCGGTGAAAATCTTAGAAGGCGATAAGGTGCATACATGGTGTAATTGGTGAAAGAAGTTCTGCAACGACAGTTTCTTTATTTGAAAAAAAAAAAAAAAAACAGAGGAATTCTAATAGGATATGAAAAATAGCATCATTTTGTTTGTTTAAGTGCGTCTGACTGGAGAGAAATAGGAGTTCCTTAAAGAAAAAAGAGAATAAATAAAGCAGATCCAAACTTCAATATATATGTTATTTTTACTACAAATTATTTCGAATGTTTTGCTTCAAAAGTCTCACTTCAAGATCAAAGGGTATGCAACGAGAAGAAGTCATGAGAAAAGTTCCCAGTTTTGGAAAAGACGCAACATTACGAGCTATTTGTATAAGTGAAAAGGAGGGATTTTTCAATTTAGCTCGTCTCCAAAAAATAATTTCCGGCTAATTGTGGACTATTAGTTTCTTAGACATTGAATGGCAAGAAAATCGATGTCCAAATAAAACTAAGACTAAGACCAAAACATTACGCCTATTGCACATGCAAATAAAATGTTAAGATACAAATGTGAGCATTTTCATCCTTCCAAGAGTCTCCCCAAAATTGACTGATGAGGATCGAAACATTTATAAATCCATTCAGTCCACGAACCAATAGTTAAGCTTTTGAATAAGTGATGGCAGTTCAATGGCTCATATTGGCTAGGCCAGTCATGGCCCACTAGACTACCAGTTGAGCCCATTTTGAGCCTGGGCCAAGTCAGGCCCATGGGTCCTAGTGTTATGATCAAGGCCATATGTTTTTGGATTGGCCGAATCCAACTGCCAGTCACATGGGCCCAACCTTAAAGAAGCTCTGGGGTCTCAAGAGGATCATTTGCACGATATTAAATTAAACAAAGGCAAAATATAAAAATCTACCAAGACAAACCCTCATCTATTTTGCCTTCTCTCTTTACAAGTGGCGGGCAATATTATTATCCTTCAGTGGATGTATCATCTTCTCTCTCTCTTTCCTAGCAGACTTACTTTGCCTTTTTCCAAAAGGCAATCAGGAAAAGTGTGGGTTAATTTCCTAAAAACATCTCCGTCTTGCTCTAAATTTTTGGCTTGCTAAAAAAAATTCTTAACCCTCTCTCTAATCCCAAATCTACCGATATGGTAAAAATAATTACTGATTTCTTTAAATTATATACATCAAAGCTGATAAGAGATTTATTATTGCTGCCCACACGTCCAAATATCCCTTTTGATTTTTTCAAGATTATTAACATGACCTTGTTTAAAGATTTTACATGGTGTTGATGAAGACGCTCTGAACCTCTATTGACCTTGATGTCGATGATTTTGAAGAAATTAATAGTGATTTTTAGACATGTGGGAAAATTTGAAATTAGATTGAAAGTTGGATTTTTTTTAAATAAAAAAAATATGGACAGAATTTGACCTAAAGTTGAGATTTTCTTTTTTTAGGAAATTATGCCTGAAAATCTTTTCTCTTTTCCCTTCTCTTTACATTTGCTTTTTCCAAAAGGAGAATCAAACAAATTTCCATCTTCTCTCGTTTTCCTTTTCTCCTTACTTAGCCTTTTCTCCAAAAGGTGACCACAAACAATATTCCATCTCTCTTTCTCCAAAGGCCACCACAAAAGGTGTAAGATAAGGCCACAATTTCCCACTCGCCGACGTTAGTATGCAACCACCATGGCCTTGACAGGGGGGACGAGACAAAGCACGATGGTCGGTCGATGAGTTAAGCAGTGACAACAAGAGAAGGTGTGACAACAAAGACATGGACATCAATCTAGTGACACCGGAGCATTAGTGGCAAAGGTGTAGAAAGGGGAATAGAGAGAGGGGAAATGAGTCTGTTTGGTGTTTGGTATAAATTTCTTCAAGATATGGGACTATTTTGGTCCAGTTGTAGCTTTATTGGTTACAATTACCTACTAAATCAATCCTAATCTTTTTATTTATATTTTCTTTTACATTGTCGCGACCAAATTTTCGGATGTGAACCACCTAGGGTTTGGCTAATGGATTGTTAAGCCTAAACTTAACTCGGGCTTCTCCTAAGCCCATACTAATTCGCAACTTAAGTTCAAATTTTTTAACATGCAAATGGGTTTTTAACTAGGAGTCGCCACTAATCGGTTTACGGTAGGTCGATTAGACACCTAAGTAAAATAAAGGGAGATTTATTTTACTCCTACGAACCGAGACTAAGGTGCGGGGATTTAGTTACACTAGACTTATCTAATGCCCTTTCGGTACCATTTCTTTTTAATTTTCAAAATATTTTGCGGCGACTTGGATTTATTTTAACCTAAATTACTATCATGCGGTATGGTGATCAAACGGATACTCATCCACTATTAAACACTCAAATAAAATAAATAAATAATCAAATTGCATCACACAAAGCAAACAATCAATTTTTTTTTAATTTTCTTGAAATTAGAATTCTTTTTTTTAAATGCATTTTTAACTACATGACCTAATTTTTCTAAAAAAATTCTAATTAAATGATCCTATTATGCAAACTAGTTAATATGCACCTAATAATTTTGTATTTTTTTATTGAAATTCGGAATTGATAAAAACCCTAATTAAACTATCTAAAAAGGGATAATTTTCTAATTTATTCTAGGGATTAATTTGACTTAAATCCTATCCTATCTTAGAAAATTATTTTTTAGAAAAATGAGATTTAAGATGTGCGAACATTATCTAAAACCCCATTTTAAAAAAAAAAAAGTTATTTAGTTTCAACCCTAACTTATTTCTAAAAATGCAATCCTAAAAATGTAATCCTAAGAAAATTCTAATTTTCTAAACCTACATATCTGATTTACTAAACCTATATGCTCATGCAGAATTTTGATTTTTTTTTATTTTCTGATTTTTTAGTTTTTTTTAAAGATAAGTAATTATTAAATAAATATTAAATCTAAGCTATCAACAAAATAAAGGATTAAAATAATCGAAAAAATAACATGTTGTCTCACAGGTCAAATTAACGATTATCTTAACCCTAATTATCACGACAAAAGAGTTCAAAATAATTAAAAATCTGATCCTAAATCTTACGGATCAAATTAATAATTATAATGATTTAACAATTAAAATTCTACCAAAAAACCCAAAAATTAGGATAATTAAAAAAAATGATCCGATGTCTCTCGGATCAAATTAATAATTACAATAATTCCGGACAAAATCCCTACGGATAATGCCTACTAAATCTACAAATGTTAACATCCAATATTACAAATTAAATACCTAAACTAAAAATGCTATCAAATGAAATAAACAAAAATAACATAACAAATAAAAAGAGTAAAATAAACTAAATTATAAAGAAAGTAAAAAGTAAAAAGTAAAAATAATAAAAACTACCTAGGTAAGTAGAGGGGGGGTGACGCCGAGGGGAGGCAGGCGGTCGGCCGGCGGCGCTGGGACTCCGGCGAGGGCTGAACAGCGCCGGGACTGCTGGGCGGCGACGGCGAGGCAGTGCTCGGGCTCCAGTGGTGCTGGCTCGAGCGGTTCTGGAAGGCGCGGCGTGCACTGGGTTGCGGATCTGGTGGGGCGCCGCGGGGCGAAGTTGCAGGCGTGGCAGTGCGGGGGTGACGCGGCGAGGCGGCGGTGCTACGGAGGTGTCGGGTCGTCGCGGCCTCCAGGCGTTGGCGGGACGACGGTGACCGGCGAGCAGCAGCCGGGTCGCGGGTCGGTGTGAGCTACAGGCGTCGGCAACGGGGTTGGGTTGCAGGCGGAGACTCGGCGTCGGGGTTGCGGCGTCGAGTGCAGCGACGGGCGAGCGGGCTGCAGACCAAGCAGAGCAGTAGCAGCGAAACAGGGGAGCTCGAGCGCTGGGCTAGCTGAGGCTGGGTGGTCGTCGCGGTGGAGACCGATCGCGGTGGTGGCGTAGGCAGAGGCGAGCGAGGCGGAGACGGTTGCAGAGGCGCGGTGGTCTCCGGCGCGGGGGCTTCACGAACGAACGGCGACGGGGTGGCGAAGGAGACGGCGGCGCAGTGGCCTGCGCGGAATCGGTGACCGTGGAGGCGCGGCGAGTCAAGCAGCGAGGAGCAGCGAAGAAGATGAATAGCTTTTTTGGTTTCTTTTTTTTTTTTTTTTTTTTTTTTTTTTGCTGCTGCACATCACTTCACGCGACTTCTCCTTCTGCTGACTTGACCTTTCTTCTTTCTTTCACTATTTTTTTCTCTCTTTCGAACTCTCCTCTCCTTTGCACGAATTCCCCTTCTTTTCTCACGCTTTTTTTTTTCGAAATTTTTGGCACGAATTCTTTCTTGCACGAATTTTCTCTCTGAATTCGTCCCATTTTCACAAAAATTATGACTCTTTTTATAGTGATTTCAGATGGTTGCTTTCTATGGTAAATTTCGAGCTTCCATCTTCTGTTGCATTAATCAACGGCTGCAAATCAGAGCATGATTTTGCAATCAACTCGATCTTGCTTTAATTACTTCTATTTTATCAAAATCTTTGCCCTTTATTCACCCGATTTCAAAATTGTTGCTGCATTTAACAAAATCCGAATATCCATAAGAATTCCAATTTTCCATGCATAAACAATCAAATCAATTTCCTCCAATTTTTTATTTTTTCCTTTTATTTGTTCAAAATGCAATTTTTATTTTCCTTATTTCCCTAAGCTTGCTAAAATTAGGTGTCAACAGCTGCCCCTCTTTGAAGGTGAGCTCATAGAGGTTGCCTTCAAAGACAAGTTGAGACCTAAATTTTGATCATGCACATGTACTAAATGACCTTTTTTTTTTGGGAAAATGAATCCCGTTTTGAAATGCAATTTATGTGATGCATGAAAATGCTAATGCAAATGACAAAAGAACTTACCTGGAATTACTTACCTTCGAGGATGGTAGAGTAACTCAAGATAGATTGGTGTTACATGTCCAGGACCCGTACCATTCTACGGTCGTCCAAAATAGTAACATGGTTTCGTAAAGAGACTGCTTTCACAAGACCCGTACCATTCTACGGTCGCCTGAACTGAGATTGTCTAGGACCCGTTCTACGATCACCTAAACGGGAATATGTTTTCCAGGACTCGTACCATTCTACGGTCGCCTGAACTGAGATTGTCTAGGACCCGTACCATTCTACGGTCGCCTGAACTGAGATTGTCTAGGACCCGTACCATTCTACGGTCACCTAAACGGGAATATGTTTTCCAGGACTCGTACCATTCTACGGTCGCCTGAACTGAGATTGTCTAGGACCCGTACCATTCTACGGTCGCCTTGACGAAAAAATGATTTTCCAGGACCCGTACCATTCTACGGTCGCCTAAACTGAGGTTGTCTAGGACCCGTACCATTCTACGGTCGCCTAAATGGGGATCTGTTTTCCAGGACCCGTACCATTCTACGGTCGCCTGAATAGGTGTTATCTAGGACCCGTACCATTCTACAGTCACCTAAACTGGGATTCATTTTCCAGGACCCGTACCATTCTACGGTCGCCTGATCAGGATGAATCTGGAAAAAATCTTTGGGGGGGGGCAACTCCATCGAGTGCCAGTGCTTGAAAAGGAATACCTGTACAATGACAAGTATTTAAGGTATGGGTAGAGATAGACTTACCTGGTGACATCTCTGTTCCTTGGGGATATGTCTCCTGCAAAACAGTTGAAGGAGAGGCAATATGCATTCACAGACATGAGGTTCATGCATGATGATTTCTATCAATCTTGCATCGTCTAATTTCCATCGGGGAATATCTCAAAAGAATATTCCAATCTGAACATATGTGTCATGGATGTATCAAATGAGGGATCTTTTGGTTTGAAAGGACTTTTTCTCTCATCCTTTTTAAAAGAGTCGTTTCATCCTGACCTCTGACGCAGGATTTTAGCAATCACTCTATCTCACTGTCATCATGCCAAACAAGGGTTTGTGCAAATCTCGCAAGTGGTACGACCTTACCAATCTGAGAGGTCTTTAACAGGGACCGTAATGTGGGCCTGGTCAAAGGCTTAACAAAAGGGACTCTTCGAGTCGAGGCTTTTGAAAGAATGAGTGATATTCTGTAATCATCTCTGGGTTTACAAGTCAAGAACCCTGCAAAGTGAGAAAGAAATAATCTTGCTCACATTTCTTTGAGCGATGCTTAAAACATGTGAACCCCTAGGTTAATTCAAGTGTCCTAATCTGAAGAGACTTTGCAAGGGACGTAACGTAGGCTTGGCTCATGGGTTGAGAAATGAAAGGATCATTAGGCTAAAAAAGTATTTAGGGGGGTTAAAGTTGGTGATCATCTCGACATTTCCACCACTTTCCTTCTCCACCGTCGAAGATTTTTTTATATATCACAACTCCATTGATTGAACATCATTTGAGTTTTTTTAGTATCGCCTTGTTGGGGATACAACTCACTATATCAAGAGTTTGATTTTCTCTTTTCTGGGCATTGGCCTTGCTTTTACCAGGCACACTGCTTTTCCATGCCCCATTATTTTTTGCACTTATTTTCTTTGGACTTAACACAGACTTCATTCTTTGTCAGCATTCTAAGCCATGCTACTTGAATGGTTCTTTTTGCCTTGCCCCAGTGTGGGGGATGATCACCAACTGGGTTAAACATGAAACGAATTCATAGGCTCAAATGGGCTATGCAATGGATGAAAGTGTGTATGATAAAGAAAGAACTGCTCTTCGTCATCCTAAGGCACTTCAAATTACCGTACGAGTTACACTGCAAAAGCAATATTCGAAGATTGATGCAAGTGGAAGCAAGAAGATTCCTACCATTCATTTCAAATTTGTCTCAATTTGGGATGATCCTTGACAGGGATGATTTTAGAAGAATCTCCATAAGCATATGGGGCTCAAAGGGGTTAAGCAATGGGTCACCTGTAGTGTTTGGGATAGAGAAAAGAATGCCTCTCATCACCTTGGTTGACGTACCCTTTGCGAGATTGCCCTCTTCCTTGCGGGCATGGAATTTTTCACACAACTCACTGGGGGTTAGTGTATGAAATAGTGTATGGGACAAGGCCTGCCTTTCGTCATTCGAAAGTATCCTATTTGACACATTCAATTTATCTCACATAATTTATCAGGGAAAACACGCAAGATTTGCAACAAATTTGAACAATTCAACTCATCGAGGCATTTTATTCATCATAGAAATATTTGCAATTCAAGACATGACATGACAAATTCTATTATGGATAATACTTCTTGACAGCATCTGAATTAACTGGAGTGGAAAACTCACGACCATCCATTTCTGCCAAGATCAAGGCACCGCCAGGAAGTACCTTCTTTACCACGTATGGGCCGCTGTAGTTTGGAGCAAACTTGCCTCCAGGGTCCGGAAAGATCGGCAACAACTTCCTTAGGACTAGGTCATTTACCTCGAAATGCCTCGGCCGCACCTTCTGGTTGAAAGATCTGGCTACTCTCTGTTGATATGTTTGGCCATGGCAGAGAGCCTTCAGTCTTTTCTCGTCGATCAAGTTTAACTGCTCGAATCTTTGTTGTGACCATTCCGCCTCAGACAACTCCACTTGGGATAAAACTCTCAGGGAAGGAATCTACACTTCCACAGGTAGAACTGCCTCCATGCCGTATACCAAAGCAAACGGAGTTGCCCCAGTGGATGTGCGGATCGATGTTCGATACGCCATTAGTGCGAAGGGTAACCTGTCATGCCAATCTCGATAATTCTCGGATGTCTTAGCCAAGATCTTCTTGATGTTCTTATTGGCTGCTTCAACAGCCCCGTTCATTTTAGGGCGGTAAGGAGACGAATTCAGATGCTTGATTTTGAACTCGCTGAACAACCCATCCATAAGTTTGTTGTTCAAATTGGTCCCGTTATCAGTGATGATTGCTTCAGGGACACCATAGCGAGCAATTATGTCACGTTTGACAAACTTCACAATATTACGAGCAGTGACACTTGCAAAGGATGTAGCTTCGATCCATTTAGAGAAATAGTCTATCGCCACCAAAACGAATCGATGCCCATTTGAAGCCTTGGGATTGATTGGGCCAATCACATCAATACCCCACATCGTGAAGGGCCATGGCTCAGAAAACTGATGCAGTTCAGTTGGAGGAACATTTATTTTATTCCCATGAATCTGGCGGCGGTGATGGCTCCGAACATGCTTGGATGCGTCACTTTCCAATGTGAGCCAATAATAGCCTAATCTCATAATCTTCTTGGCTAACATGTGTCCATTCATATGAGGCCCACATACTCCTTCGTGCACTTCTTGCATGATTTGGATGGCTTCGGCTGCATCTACACATCGCAACAAGACTGAATCGTAAGATCTCTTGTACAAATTCTCGCCACTAACGAAGAATTTCGAGGCCATCTTCATGATGTATCAGCCTTAGTGCTTCCCTCGGGAAATTCTTGTTTTTGAATGTAATTTATGATATCGTAATACCATGGTTTTCCGTCAAGTTCTTCAGTCACGATCATACAATAAGCTGGCTTTGGCAAAACCTCTATTTTCAGAGGTTCAACTTCTAACCCATCAGTGACTTGCAGCATAGAAGACCGCGTCGCAAGTGCATCTGCAAATTGATTATGAGACCTTGGCAAGTATTCAAACGAAATTTCCTCAAACTCTTTTGCCAGACCTTCTAGGTACTCGTGGTACGGGAGCAACTTGGCATCCTTGGTCTTCCATTCACCTACAGTTTGCAGTATGATTAATGCGGAATCTCCGAATACTTTTAACTTAGCAACATCCATCTCGATTGCGGCCTGGAGCCCGAGAATGCAAGCTTCATATTCGGCCACATTGTGAGTGCATGGGAATATCAATTTCGCAGCTACCGGATGATGTTGACCATCTGAGGATATCAAAACTGCCCCAGTACCCGAACCAGACAAGTTTACAGCTCCATCAAAGAACATCTTCCATGAGTCTTCATTTACACTCAAGACACGGTTATCAAGGAAACTGTCATCGTCATTGGGGATCCCTGAATTCTCAGCCAAAAGATCAGCGATTGCTCGGCCTTTAACCGACTTTTGTGGCATGAATTGCACATTAAATTCGAAAATCAAAATTTGCCATTTGGCCAACTTACCCACCAAAGCTGGCCGATCAAGTAAGTACTTGATAGGGTCGTTCTCAGTCACGAGGAATGTCTGGTAATGCAGTGTGTATTGTCGCAATCTATGAACTACCCACACCAATGCCGCACAAGTCTTTTCAACATCAGAATACTTCAACTCGATACAGTGAACTTCTTGCTCAGGTAATAAATGGCCCGTTCTCTTCTGTCGACGGGACTTTCTTGAGCCAACATTGCACCCAATGACTCACTATGAATAGTGAGGTAGAGAATCAAAGGATGCCCTGGCAAGGGTGGGACAAGAATTTGGGGATTTATCAAGTACTGCTTCAGCTTGTTGAACGCTTCCCGACACTCATCATCCCAGTTGACTTGTGCATTCTTCTTTAGAAGCTTAAAGAACGGCTTGGCAGTTTCATAGAGTTGGGAAATGAATCGAGCTATGTAATTCAATCTCCCTAAAAGGCTCCGGACTTCTTTCACCGTTGACGGAGGTTGCAATTCACATATGGCCTTAGCCTTGGAAGGGTCGATCTCAATCCCTTTACTGCTCACAATAAATCCGAGTAATTTACCGGATGTTGCTCCAAACACGCATTTAGTGGGATTTAGACGAAGCTTGAACTTACGGAGTCGATCGAACAACTTCTTCAAGGTTTCGATGTGGCTTCTTCCTGGTCGGGTCTTTGCAATCATATCATCAACATAGACTTCAATCTCCTGGTGCATCATGTCATGAAATAATGCAACCATGGCTCGCTGGTAGGTTGCCCCTGCATTCTTGAGTCCGAAGGGCATGACCTTATAATGAAAGGTTCCCCACGGGGTGATGAACGCAATCTTCTCCTTGTCTTCCTCCTTCATCCTTATCTGATTGTACCCAGAAAAACCATCCATAAATGAGAATAGCTCAAAACCAGCGATACTATCCACAAGGACATCTATGTGTGGTAATGGGAAATCATCCTTTGGACTAACCTTGTTTAGATCCCGATAGTCAACACAAACTCGAACTCGGCCGTCCTTCTTCATCACCGGCACAATATTAGCCACCCATTCGGGGTACTGTGAGACTTCAATGAATCCCACTTTCAAGAGCTTCATCACCTCCTCCTCTATCTTCTTCGAGAGTTCGGGCTTAGTCCTCCGCAGCCTTTGCTTCTTAGGTGGCACGTCCGGCTCGGTAGGTAGGCAATGCTCCACGATTGATGGGTCTAGCCCAGGCATGTCAGCGTAGGTCCATGCGAAAATGTCTTGATATTCCTTCAATAACTGAATTAGGCGCTCAGCCTCGTCTTTAGGGAGACTCGCCCCAATTTTCACCTCTTTGGCTTCATCAGCGTCACTTAAATTAATAGTGACAGTTTGCTCAGATGTGAGAGCCTTGGCTTTTTCATGTTGTTCCCAGCTTCGCTGCACCTCAATGGAGTCTTCGATCGAGTCTTCAGGATCATCATTATCAGCACTTATTGCATTGGATTGGACCATTTCCACACCTTTGCATGCCATAAGATTGTTCCTGAAACATGAAGTAGATAAATCAGAAAGACAAACAGAGTAATCTACATTTTTGCTTTTGTTTTTGTTTTGTTTTGTTTTTTTTTTAAAATTCTTTGGCAAAAACATTTTTTTGAAACATTTTGAAATGAGGAAGCATGATGAAGCCCAGGCCTCAAAATTCTCCTTGGATTTTTCTTTTCTTTTATCAGTTGGATATCATCACCGGGCTGGTTTGGTGTACCTCATCATGCCCTCAAAATAAAACTTGTAATTTCATTGAAATTCATCAATCGATTACATTTATTGAATGGAAAAAAAATGCAACACTCAATCACTAAAAAAAGGCTGAAAATTTCTCAGAAAATAAATAAAAATTTCCACGTAGGGGAATGTGCAAAAGCAGTAAAAAAGTTACTCTTGTGGGCCAAGGCCCATCTCTTCAAGGGGTCCTTCATCAATGGTTCATATGATAAGGTCGTCGAACAAGTTTGTAACTCCTTCCAGCACATCATCAGGGTCTCTGTTTTTGGGGGTGTTGGCTCATCCATGCCACCCCATCCATCTGGGACTATCTCGCGAGGATCAATATAGAAACTGGGAGGGGTCGAATACTTCACCAGGTAATCGTACTTGCCACTAGGCTGCCCTAGAGTGTCTATCACTTCCGCTTCATCCTGCATCATTCTTGGAGGACTAAGGAATGTCTCATGAATGCTCGGGGGTAGAGGGTTTTGCCTCCCTCGCCCTTGGTCAGGTGGCAGGTTCCGCCTTTCCTGTCTTCGCCCTTCAAAACTTCCCCCACCTCTTCCATGGTACCCTAAACCAGCAGTGCGGGACCTTTGAGGGGCTTCAATGGGGCTTTGAATGCCCTGACCATTTTTCCCAAGACCATTGCTAGGGACAAAGCCATTCCCAACCATTACTCTTCCCACCATGAGGGCAGCGTCTGAAACTTCAGGAGTGGGTGGCGATGAACCTCGAGAAGCGTGTATGGTGGATACCAACTCGAATGAATGGTAACTTGATTCAAACTGGGAATCCGGCTCTACATAGGGGATAGCCATCTCATGATAAATCCGGTGGTCTTCCTCACCATACACAGTGACCAACTTCCTTTCGATCACAAATTTCACAGCTTGATGTAGACTTGAGGGCACTGCTCCAGCAGTGTGTATCCAGGGACGACCTAGCAGGAAATTGAATGCAGTAAGGATATCCAGTACTTGGAAGGGAACGTTGAAAACGACCAGCCCTATTTGTACGTTGAGATGGACTTCCCCGATCACCTCCTTCTTTATTCCATCAAAAGCTCGCACCGAAGTCTTCGCAGCATGTATCCTTGACGGGTCTACCTTGAGGCGGTGAAGAGTGGCCAACGGACATATGTTCAGAGCGGACCCATTATCGATGAGCACTCGGGACACATGGGAAGACTTGTGCTTAACGGATATATAGAGTGCTTTGTTATGTCCCATGCCTTCGAGAGGGAATTCCTCATCAGAGAAGGCAATCAAATCTTTGAGAAGGACCGATCCCACAAATTCTTCCAGCTTGTCTGCCTCAACTGTTTCTGGCACTTGAATTTCACTTAGCACCTTCATAAGCGACTTTTGATGCACGGGGGATGTCAGCAAAAGCTCGAGTAAAGAGATCTGAGCGGGCATCTTTCGTAATTGGTCAACCACGTTGTACTCGCTTGCTTTGATTATGGCCAGGAACTCCTTAGCCTCTTCATCGGTTACCGGCTTTGCAGGTTGAGCACTGGCTTGACCATAGGTTCGACCAGACCTTGTAACAAGGTCAACATCCAGGTCATAGGACCAAGGCACCGCCTTGTTGCTGACATAATCATACGGCTGAGGCACCTCTATCACTATCTCCTCGTCGGATGCATCCTCTAATGGGGGCATGTCCACCAGCGAAGGATCAACCTCTTTCTTGTCAGCATCAAGTGCGGCCTGCTCCTCCTCCCAATCGATGATGAGGTGGGAGATAGTAGAAACTATACAGTTACGATCAGCATACATAATGATGCCGTCATCCACCATTTTGGCAACTCTTTCTCTCATTACTGATAGAGGGACATCTTCCTGACCTCGGTAATACACAGCTCTCACTAGCCCGTTGTAGGCATCTGCCACATGCACCTTTGAGTTCCTGATCCGTCCAACTTTAGGTTCCAGGATAGCATTCACTGTACCCTCATGCTTTGGGAGCGGATTTTTCTGGACATTCGGTCGAGTAGTTTGGAATGAAAAGGCTTTCGCGTCCAGGAGATTTTGGATCTTGTGTTTGAGGGTGAAACATTCATCAGTTGAATGGCCCAGTTCACCGTTATGGTAGTCACATTTTTTTGTCGGGTCGTAACCGCGAATGCCTTCACGGTTAGGGCGCTTTGGTTCACTAGTAAGCAAACCCTTCTTTCGGAGGATTGTCAGCACCTGGGATGGAGACCCAGGGAGAGGGGAGAACTGCCTTCTATTATTCGCTTGAGCGAATGGTTGACGGCCAGTGGGTTGTTGTTGTCTTAGGCTCATTTGGATCGCCGGGGCACGTTTGGCACTTTCTTGGCTATAAGCCACATTCACATCGACAGCCGCTTCTTTCTTGGCAGAGAATCTTTTACTAGATGGTTCAGCAAACCATCCTTCCCTTATCCCCATCTCGATCTGTTCTCCTACAGGAATAAGATGATTGAAGCTCTCAACATACGTACTAGCCATTCGGTTACGAAACTCAGATGGAAGGGTTTTCACGAACAACTTCATCAACTCCTTGTTGGTAGGCTCAGGAGTGATTTGAGCCGCCAGGTTTCTCCATCTCACAGCATACTCTTTAAATGACTCGCTCCTTTTCTTTTCCATCCGCTCCAGGTCTTCTCGGGAAGGTGCGATGTCCATGTTGAACTTGCATTGTTTGAGGAACGCGTCCGCCACTTCGTTCCAGGTTTCGAGGAGGTTCACGTTTTTCATCACGTACCAGTTTAGTGCGGGTCCGGTCAAACTCGCATGAAATGATTGGATCATGAGAGGCTCATTTTTGACGTGCTGGGCCATGCGCACGTGGTACATCTGCAAATGAGATTTCGGACAAGATGTCCCATCGTACTTCTCAAACTCCGGCATTTTGAACTTGCTTGGCATTTTGACCTTCTCGTAGACCGAGAGGTCAAACGGAAGTGAGCTTTGAGACTCCTGCAGCTATCTCACTTTCTCTTCTAGCTTTGCAACGCGCTCATCCTGATCCGTCTTGGGAATACTATCAAGCTTGGCCTTTCCAACGAGGACCATATCATCTTCCAGCTCGGGCATTTCATCATCACTCATTTGGGCCCTGTTTCTCCGGACTACTATCTCAGGGAGAGCGGGTGGAGGATTTGGATTCATCTGGAGGGATTGAAGTTGAGCTGTTATAAGCTGCATGGAGGTGGCTAACTGTTTGAGTTGATCTTCCACAGAGGACATGCGATCGTGCATCTCGCTTTGGTCGGCCATTTTAGCCTTTGACCGCGTAATGATAGGAGAGCGTGGAGGATCCGTTATCACCTAAATGAAAAAGAGATAATGTAAGAACCAATTGCAAGATAAGAAAATGGCCCATGACAATGGTCTAATTGCTTCATTTTTATTGAAAATTTGTTTGAAATTTGAACCAAGTTCCCTAATAATGAAATTTGAACCAAGTTCCCTAAACATTGAATCTAGAAATTGAAAACATTGCACTAGAATCAAAGTCCCTAAACATTGAACTAGGAATCAAAATTCAGGACATCTTATTTTATATGCTTTCGGGACCCCAACGCCTTGCGAAACTTCTTATTTTCAGCTTCAAGCCTTTCCACTTTCCGCTTAAGATGCTCAATTTGTGCACGTTGGGTCGGCTTCTCAGTTACATCAGGGACTACTGGACGGAAGGCGGCAGGAATCCGGTGTTGTTGGATGTAGAATGCCAACGCATGGTGAATCTCTTCTTCGCCTTTCAGTCTCTTGGGCACCAAAATTTTCTCTAGGTGGCATTCACTCCATGCAGCAATGATCATCTGGATCTCGTTGAAGTAGTCATAGTCTGTTTGAATAAAACGAACTTGGAACAACTCTGTCTTGAGTGGCGGAGGAATTTCTTGAAGAGCTTTGTACTGACGAGCCACCCTATATGGGTAATAAGAAGTTGCACCAGAAAGGCCAAGCAACGGGATTGGCTCATCATGCTTGTGTGAGAAATGAGCCTCCTCAACTCGGAACCATTTAGTATGCCATAAGAATGTCTTAGGATTAGGATTTTTCAAAAAATTAATCCAACGGGCGTACTGTTTATCTAGAGAAAAACGTTCTAGGACCGCAAATTTTTGTATGGGGTGCCTCGAATCATCAATCTTAAATTGTTTCATAAGATGCCCAAAACCTCTTATGTGTGAGAAAAACCATATTTGTAAAAGTTCAGGAAGGGCACACAAAGTCTTTTCTTCATTTTGTTTGAAACGGTTTAATGACAAAAATGTTTCAGCTAAAACCATATTGACATAATTTAACCCGTTACAAACACGATTAACCACCCATGAAATTGAAGGATTAATTGCATTTCTTCGATAAGGAAAAACGATTAGCCCGAAAAATGCTAAAATGAAAATCCTAGCTTTTGAAATCATTGATGGATTTGCAAAACCTTCTTCCAAAAGTGAAAATGGGCATGCAAAACAATTGGCTTTGACAACTTTCTTCACCCTTTCGGCTTTGATTTCTAAAAACTGTGATAATTCAGAAAAAGAATCTATACTGATAGGCGGTCTAATAAGCTCCTTTTCCAGGGGCATTCCAATGGCAACACTATACTCTTCTAGTGTTGGGGTTAGTTCAAACTCACCAAACATGAATGTTGAAGTTTGTGGACACCAGAAGTGAGGGAGTGCCTGTATCACACCAGAGTGGATAGTGATCTCTAATAGTGGGAGAAGTCGGGCGATCCTGGCTTTCACATATCTCTGGCCATCTTGATCTAACTGGTCCAACCACATTTTGAGCTCTTTTTTGGGAGTGGAAATGACTTGTACGTCGGTTTTCCCCATAGCATATAAAACAAGATTGACGATGCAACCTATTGTCATGGACCGACAAATTTTCAATAAAGTAAGTAAATTGCAAAGAATTTAGATAACTTACTTTTCACCGAAAAGGGATGACAATCACATAGACACACGCATGAAATGTGAGGTTCAATTTCTATCTAGATGGCTTAACAAAGTGGAGCTAAGAGGATGATCTGACCGTTGCAGTCTCGCATTAACGTATCAGGTCCTCTTAACCCCGGCTCAGTCGAATGGAATACCCAATAATCACGCAGTCTCGCGGATATGGGCAAACACATTCGACACCATGAAAGAAATTTCGGGGAAGAGAAGGTCAACCTCCATATAGCAGTCTCGCTTTGGAGGAAGTATCCTTCTCAACACCATCCTAGAAATCCTATCGCAGCCTAGGTCCGGCCACAGGTTGTGTGTGCAATAGTGTAGTGCTAAAAACAATAAAACATGCACAACAGTTTAAATGCAAACAACACTTCTATAGTTTAAATTCAAACATTAATCCCCAACTCCAACCTACAAGACAAGGGTTAGCAAATACTTACTCCCCTTATATCTCCTATCTACAAGAACATTTAACACCTTAGAAATGTTAGGGACGTACCTGGTGTCCTCGCTGCCAAACAAAAACATTTTTAAAAGAAAAAGAAAAATTGGCTTAAGTCCACTAAGTGTTTTAACACAAGTCCCCAGCGGAGTCGCCAAGCTGTCGCGATCAAATTTTCGAGTGTGAACCACCTAGGGTTTGGCTAATGGATTGTTAAGCCTAAACTTAACTCGGGCTTCTCCCAAGCCCATACTAGTTCGCGACTTAAGTTCAAATTTTTTAACATGCAAATGGGTTTTTAACTAGGAGTCGCCACTAATCGGTTTACGGTAGGTCGATTAGACACCTAAGTAAAATAAAGGGAGATTTATTTTACTCCTACGAACCAGAGACTAAGGGTACGGGGATTTAGTTACACTAGACTTATCTAATGCCCTTTCGGTACCATTTCTTTTTAATTTTCAAAATATTTTGCAGGCAGCTTGGATTTATTTTAACCTAAATTACTATCATGCAGGTATGGTGATCACACGGATACTCATCCACTATTAAACACTCAAATAAAATAAATAAATAATCAAATTGCATCACACAAAGCAAACAATCAATTATTTTTTTAATTTTCTTGAAATTAGATTTCTTTTTTTTTTAAAATGCATTTTTAACTACATGACCTAATTTTTCTAAAAAAATTCTAATTAAATGATCCTATTATGCAAACTAGTTAATATGCACCTAATAATTTTGCATTTTTTTATTGAAATTCGGAATTGATAAAAACCCTAATTAAACTATCTAAAAAGGGATAATTTTCCAATTTATTCTAGGGATTAATTTGACTTAAATCCTATCCTATCTTAGAAAATTATTTTTCAGAAAAATGAGATTTAAGATGTGCGAACATTATCTAAAACCCCATTTTTAAAAAAAAGTTATTTAGTTTCAACCCTAACTTATTTCTAAAAATGCAATCCTAAAAATGTAATCCTAAGAAAATTCTAATTTTCTAAACCTACATATCTGATTTGCTAAACCTATATGCTCATGCAGAATTTTGATTTTTTTTTTTATTTTCTGATTTTTTTAGTTTTTTTAAAAGATAAGTAATTATTAAATAAATATTAAATCTAAGCTATCAACAAAACAAATGATTAAAATAATCGAAAAAATAACCCGTTGTCTCACAGGTCAAATTAACGATTATCTTAACCCTAATTATCACGACAAAGAGTTCAAAATAATTAAAAATCTGATCCGAAGTCTTACGGATCAAATTAATAATTATAATGATTTAACAATTAAAATTCTACCAAAAAGCCCAAAAATTAGGATAATTAAAAAAATGATCCAATGTCTCTCGGATCATATTAATAATTACAATAATTCCGGACAAAATCCCTATGGATAATGCCTACTAAATCTACAAATGTTAACATCTAATATTACAAATTAAGTACCTAAACTAAAAATGCTATCAAATGAAATAAACAAAAAGAACATAACAAATAAAAAGAGTAAAATAAACTAAATTATAAAGAAAGTAAAAAGTAAAAAGTAAAAATAATAAAAACTACCTAGGTAAGTAGAGGGGGGGTGACGCCGAGGGGAGGCAGGCGGTCGGCCGGCGGCGCTGGGACTCCGATGAGGGCTAAACAGCGCCGGGACTGCTGGGCGGCGACGGCGAGGTAGTGCTTGGGCTCCGATGGTGCTAGCTCGAGCGGTTCTGGAAGGCGCAGCGTGCACTGGGTCGCGGATCTGGTGGGGCGCCGCGAGGCGAAGTTGCAGGCGCGGCAGTGCGGGGGTGACGTGGCGAGGCAGCGGTGCTACGGAGGTGTCGGGTCGTCGTGGCCTCCAGGCGTCGGGCGCTGGCGGGACGACGGTGACCGGCGAGCAGCAGCCGGGTCGCAGGTCAGTGTGAGCTACAGGCGTCGGCAACGGGGCTGGGTTGCAGGCGGAGACTCGGCGTCGGGGTTGCGGCGTCGAGTGCAGCGACGGGCGAGCGGGCTGCAGACCAAGCAGAGCAGTAGCAACGAAACAGGGGAGCTCGAGCGTTGGGCTAGCTGAGGCTGGGCGGTCGTCGCGGTGGAGACGGATCGCGGTGGTGGCGTAGGCAGAGGCGAGCGAGGCGGAGACGGTTGTAGAGGCGCGGTGGTCTCCGGCGCGGGGGCTTCGCGAACGAACGGTGACGGGCTAGCGGAGGAGACGGCGGCGCGGTGGCCGGTGCGGAATCGGTGACCGTGGAGGCGCGGCAAGTCAAGCAGCGAGGAGCAGCGAAGAAGATGAATAGCTTTTTTGGTTTCTTTTTTTTCTTTTTCTTTTTTTTTTTGCTGCTGCACGTCACTTCACGCAACTTCTCCTTCTGCTGACTTGACCTTTCTTCTTTCTTTCACTATTTTTTTCTCTTTTTCGAACGCTCCTCTCCTTTGCACGAATTTCCCTTCTTTTCTCACGCTTTTTTTTCGAAATTTTTGGCACGAATTCTTTCTTGCACGAATTTTCTCTCTGAATTCGCCCCATTTTCACGAAAATTATGACTCTTTTTATAGTGATTTCAGACGGTTGCTTTCTATGGTAAATTTCGAGCTTCCATCTTCTGTTGCATTAATCAACGGCTGCAAATCAGAGCATGATTTTGCAATCAACTCGATCTTGCTTTGATTACTTCCATTTTATCAAAATCCTTGCCCTTTATTCACCCGATTTCAAAATTGTTGCTGCATTTAACAAAATCCGGATATCCATAAGAATTCCAATTTTCCATGCATAAACAATCAAATCAATTTCCTCCAATTTTTTTATTTTTTCCTTTTATTTGTTCAAAATGCAATTTTTATTTTCCTTATTTCCCTAAGCTTGCTAAAATTAGGTGTCAACATACATGTTATTTCACATTCTCATGGAACTTATAAAGTCATGAGATAAACTATCTGGTGCATTTGTTTGGGAGAAAACTTTATGATAAAGGAAAATACTTTTTGGAAAATTATTTTTAAGGAAAATGGTTAATTTTCCTTTGTTAGGTGATATGTGATTGAAAATGTTTTCTGGTGTTTGAATCTCATTTGGTAAATTATTTCATTCTTGTGACCTTAACTCAAAAAAAATGTTTTTTAATAATTTGGTTATTTTCTTTATTTTCTTTTCCTTATTTCTCCTCCACCAGTCGTCGAGCCTCAACGAGAGCCGTCGAGGGTTGACTTGGCTAGTTTCGGGCGAGGTTGAGCCTCACCGGCCTTAGGCAAAGGAGGAATAAGGAAAAGAAAAAATGAAATAGAAAGAAAAGAGAAAAAGAAAAAGTAAACTATTAAAAAATTCAAGAGGAGCAATTCTATAAAGTGTTTTCACATTCTTAGATTTAAAAATTCACTTTCCTAATTTTATGTATGAATATTTTCCTTGACCAGAAAGTGTTTTTGGTTAATTAATTATTTTTGGCGAATGAAATGGATAAAAATTCAGAAAACCAATCTCAAGAAAGTATTTTCCCTGAAACAAACACACCCAACTTTCTAGATCATATTAAACATTCCCTAATGAGCCGGCTCCTTATCCCCATATCAAAACTCTTTAATATAACCCAAATTAGGGAGCGTAAACCCGTAATCCTGCTCATGAGTCCATCATTAACCATACGGAGGCCGTGTGTGGGTTTTGGTTGTGTGAAGCGTACCTACAATAAGTGCATAGGCATAAGTCGTAGTTATCCTTATAGTGGTGTACACCCTCTTTCTGTATCATTTGCTTGAGGAGCGACTATATTCAATAAAATATTTGGTACAAGATGTTATAATTGAGTTAGCACAGGTGACAAAGTGTTTTAAATACAAAGGAGTAGTCTGAAGCAAAATACCGTTCTAGCACAAATATGCCTAAAGTATTAATTGAGTCCAATAATTTTCACATAACGTAATCAAGTCTTGTAACTTGTCAAATTAATACAATAAAATCCTTCTATTAAACTCTGTTCAATTTGACTAACAAAAAATACTAATGTGACTTTTTTTTTTATTACTTTCCTTAAGACACATGATCTCGATGTGGTGCCTCAAAAAAAAAATTTCTTGAAAATTCAAAAGAAAAAAGCATAAATGAATTAAAAAATAAAAAGGAAAATTGTTAGTTGTTCATATCCTTATATTCAGCTTTGCAGTGTGGGATCTACTGAAACAATAGGAAAATTACGTACTTTAATCATTGGTAAGTTAATTTTGAATTTTCTGCATGAAAAGGTAATAACCAGGTTGAGAAGATCTTTTTCGGTAGAAAGGGACTTTCATCAAACAAAAGCATAATCCTCAACAAAAACATTCATAGTAGTGGGGGCATACCCCCATCAATAGCAACGCTCGGCAAATTATGTAGCAAGAAAGGTACATTGAGGAAGTCGAAGATAACAAAGTCATTTTTCAAATTGTAAATTTTGGGGTATTTGTTACACGAGAAAAAAAAAATTGTTATTGATATCAAAGCAGGCACAAATTAAACCTTTTTCTAGAATTTTTCAGATCATTTAACTTCCATTTGCCTACAAGCTGCCATGTAAGATTTTTAACGGTCATCTTGGACAAAACTGAAATAAAATGTATTCTTTTCACGTTGGTATAAGTTTGAAGGTATTGATGATATAACAAAAAGTTTAGAGTAGTAATGTCATAATATTATAGTTTAGAGTTTTTAGATGATATTTTCCCTTTACTCAATACTTATTTTTATTATCTTGAATAATTTATCAGGTTTTGTTCTCTCTTTGGGTCTAGGAGTTTATTGGTCCCTTTCAATGTCCATATGATAGCGGCATCATTGTAAGTTATCAAAAAGTAAGAGAAGTATGCTACTAAAGAGCTAAAAGACATTCACTATCCATATGATAGCGGCATCATTGTAAGTTATCAAAAAGTAAGAGAAGTATGCTACTAAAGAGCTAAAAGACATTCACTATCCATATGATAGCGGCATCATTGTAAGTTATCGAAAAGTAAGAGAAGTTTGCTATTAGAGAGTGAAAAGACAAACAAACATAAATACAAGTCCACCGTTATCTATAGGGAACCTTTTGGCCTCTGTCCACATCTATGACATATAAATATTCTTGTGTTTATTAAGGCCTTATCAACGAATACCACTTAGATATCTGTTAACAATGCTTAATAAGAAAACATTTCAATTTCCAATATACTAACTACACATAAAATACAAAATTCTACACAATCTCATTTGTCCAGGGCCAATTTAATCTAATAATTCCCATCTTCCTCATGATGCTAAGTTATGGTTCATCAACTTATGAGCACCCGGTCTAAGAAAGGAAAAACATGTTTAAAACACTAGAGAAAGTAAAAGGGACAGAAGAACGATTGGAGAAAAGTGTCTTTGAGAAATGGACAATGAAAGAGTCAGTAAAAGCAGAGGACAGAGACATGGAAAACTATCAACCCATTCATTTAATAAATATCTCATCTGTTGCCTATTGGTCCCCTTCCACTTCCAGAACTCCCCTCGTTGATGACGCACTTGATTGTTTCAGAGACTTCTCTGTAGACTCCATGAAATAATGTAGCTACCCTTTTACCATCCCAAAGGAAAAATAAAATAAAATAAGGATGACGTCAAATTGTCCAAACTGGAGCAAACTACATTCATGCCAGAAAGGCTTGCAAATGCATCGAGTGTGTAATAACCAAGTGATAAAAAGGATAACAATATTTTCCATGAGGCTGCAAATTCAAGTTATGTTGTGAGGCTCGTGCACTTACAAGTGGATTGAATAATTATGGGTCAAATCGAATATTCAGTAATAAGCGTGGGTCCTCGGCGGTTAGAGAATTGAGTTATAGCCAATTTCAAGAAAAGTAAAATGAGTAATGCTATACGTGCTAAGAGAGTTTGCTAAGAAATTTTTTACTAAATGAAGTGGCAACTCACGTGTCTTATGCCATTTCAGTAAGTAAAGCAATAATGATGCATGACAGAGAAGGAAGTAAATTACAAATTGGGCAAGATAAAAAACAGTTTCTTTTTCCAAAAAAATAAATAAGTGAAATTTCCTAAGCTCCTGTTACTCTACCAAAATTAAAATTAAAGGGGGACAGAGTATGATTAAGTTGCATCACACGAATGCCTCTTTTGTACTTAGCTAGTAAAATTGATGAGGAGGGCTTCTGTGGCATAAGGATATATTTATGCATGGAAAGACCTTAGCATAATTGGGAAAGAAAGTTGTGGGGATTGGACCGATAAGTCCCGATCTAGGCCCACCTCATTCGGAAGATAATTTTTGTTCATGAAAAGACCTAGGCAACCAGCTCAACTCGATGCAGATGCCTCGCGCTCAATCAAAGTCCATCACTTGTACTCTGACATTATATTCAAGAAAGGATACAAGGATGAGGGGTTCGCACTAAAGAGAAAGCAGATGCGGGGCCCACTTGAGAAGAGAAAAGTAGGAAGCAACTAAGAGATATTTTTATATGCATGAAAAGACCTAGTATAGTTGGGACAAAAAGAAGATGCGGGGACCATACCCAATCAAGAAAATACATTTAGGGGTAACGACATAAATATAATATGTAATTTGATTTCTAAACTTTTAATTTGTTCAATGTAATTTCTAAATTTTGTGATCATTGAATTTTTAATTTGTTAAATATATGTCCTAAGCTTTTGGTATGTATTCATATAGTCCTTGAACTGTATTAAAATGTTCAATGTAGTCGGTGCCTATAATAAATATGTATGAAAAGTTCAAGAATTGTATTGAATAAATTAAAAATTCATAGACCACATTGCATATTGATCCCTTTCACTATCCCTTTGATAGCGGTATTATTGTAAGTTATCGAAAAGTAAGAGAAATCTGCCACTAGAGAGCTAAAAGACATTTACTATCCATATGATAGCGGCATCATTGTAAGTTATCGAAAAGAAAGAGAAGTTTGCTACTAGAAAGTGAAAAGACAAACAAACATAAATACAAGTCCACCGTTAGCTATAGGGAATCTTTTGGCCTCTGTCCATGTCTATGACAAATAAATATTCTCGTGTTTATTAAGGCCTTATCAAGGAATATCTCTTAGATATCTGTCAACAATGCTTAATAAGAAAATATTTTAATTTTCAATATATTGGTTACACATAAAATACATAATTCTACACAATCCCATTTGTCTAGAGCCAATTTAATCTAATAATTCGCATCTTCCTCATGATGCTAAGTTATAGTTCATCAACTTATGAGCACCCGATCTAAGAAAGGAAAAACATGTTTAAAACACTAGAGAAAGTAAAAAGGATAGAAGAATAATTGGAGAAAAGTTTCCAGAGAAATGGACAACGAAAGAGTTAGTGACAGCAGGGGACAGAGACGTGGAAAATGATCAACCCATTCATTTAGTAAATATCTCATTTGTTGCCTATAGGTCCCCTTCCACTTCCATAACTCTTCTCGTTGATGACGCACTTGATCGTTTCGGATATTCCTCTGTAGACTCCATGAAAGGGAAAATTACCGAAAAAGTCCTAAACCTATTACAATTGTGCCAATTCAGTCCTAAACTAATTTTTTTGACCAATTTAGTCCTAAACCTTTAGGACTAAATTTGCACAATTGCAATAGGTTTAGGACTTTTTGGTAATTTTCCCCTCCATGAAATAATGTCGTTACCCTTTTACCATCCCAAAGAAAAAAAAAATAAGGACGAAGTCAATTTGTCCAAACTCAAGCAAACTCTATTTATACCAGAAAGGCTTGCAAATGCATCGAGTGTGTAATAACCTAGTGATAAAAAGGATAACAATATCTTCCATGAGGCTGCAAATTCAAGTTATGTCGTAAGGCTCATGCACTTACAAGTGGACTGAATAATTATGGGTTAAACCGAATATGTACTGATGAGCGTGGGTCCTCAATGGTTAGAGGAGATAGCTGAAAACTAATATAAGCATTGAGTTATAGCTAATTTCAAGAAAAGTAAAATAAGTAATGCTATACATGCTGTTGACACCTAAATTTTGGCGATCCGGTCATTTATTTATTGCATAGAAAATTATGGGTTAATTTTATCCCTGAAAAAAAATATCAATTGCATAGCATATAAGTTTAGATGCATTTATTTTTAGTTTGCATGTTTTGCATTTTTTATTGAACCAATGGTGTAGGTTCGAATTAATGTTTCTGAGCTTTAGTGTGGCAGGCGGGGCTAGGCCCACGAAAGGAGCAAATTAACCCAAGCCCGTTGTTTTTTAAAAAAAATCAATTATCTTGTGAAAAATTAAGATTTGATGCGATATTATGATAATTTTTGAAAATTAAGAAAATCGCATTGTAATCTTATCTTTATCAATATATGATGAAATCATGAGAAAATATTCATGAGATAAGGATTTTTGTGATCAGGAGGTTATAAGCAATATTCGTAAGATGAAATATTAACAAAAAAGATCACATTTTGTTTTGTTATAAAAGGGGCTGTGTACGGTGAAGAATAGGGGGCTTTTTCACTCGATTTCAAAACATTCACCCAAGGAGATAAAGTTTTTGTGAAGAAAAAGTCAAAAAATAGTTTTCTTCTTCTGCTGAAAAGCAAGCAGAAGAGACGTGAGAGCAACAGTGACAAAAGACAGAGGGAGGTGACGTGAGGCAGAAAGCAAAAAGGAAGACCCCTGTTCATCTTCTCCAAAGAGTCCTTCCTTGCTGGATTTCCGCCGATTTCTGCTACTCCGCCCGCGTCCGCGCAAGCGCCGATCCCCTCGCCGCGCACCAGCAACCAGGCTTACGCTGTGCCGGCCACTGTGCGGCACCGCCGTCGTTCTGTTAGTCGTCCGAGCTTCCCCACACCCGCGAGCGCACGCCACCACCGCCTTTCCAGCCGAGCCCTTGCGATTTCAGCAGGGACGCCGCGACCCACCGCTCTTGCAGCCAAGCCCGAGCGTCGCGCCTCAACAACCCGATCCCAAATCGAGCCGCTCCGCCGCGCATCTGTCTCTCCCTACTACCCCACCGGACACCGCACCGCGCCATCGCCGCCATCTACTCAGTCCCCGCATCCGCTCGGAGCTCGATCTACCGCACCGGAGCGCCAATCTCGCCCCCGACTTGCTGTCGACCTGTGACGAGCCGCGCCTCCTGGACCGAGCCCCCTGCTGCCCTGTTCGTTGCTGCCGGGCCCTCTTCCGAGTGACGCTGCTTAGCTCGTTTCTGCCCGACGCCTGCCCTGACGACCGCCACGCCTTGGCCGCTCGTCAGCCACGCGGACGTGACGCCCAGCGCCCGTGCTCCGCCGCCGGCAGCCGCCCTTGCCGGAGTTCCCCTCGCTGGATCGATTGATCTACTACCTTTAGAGACCTATCACACGAGCAAGCCGTGCGTGGGAAGGAAGGAACAGAAAAAAAAAACAAAAAAGAAAAAGAAAAAGGGAATTAGGTAGTTTTTTTATTATTATTATTACTTATTCACTTATTGTGTTTTTCTTTTTTATAGTTTATATCTTGTTTTTTTAGTGAAATTGTTCCCTTTAAATATATGATTGAAATTCCAACATGGATAGCCCCTCAGATTAGGGATTAATAGTCCGATTTTCGCCCTCGAAATCTGACTCATAATCCATTGCAAAAATCGACAATTCGATCTTACGCCCGAGATTCGATTTGCGATTTAATTTTAAAATTGGCCGACCCGATCTCATGCGCGAGATACGGTTCGCCAATTTTTGGATATCAATCCTATCCTGTCTGATTTGCTTAGTGGTGTTGGTTGAATTAATTTTATTTTTGTAAAAAGAAAAAATCCAAAAAAAAAATTGAATTAGGATTAGGTTTTTTTATCTTGCATATTTAGAATATGAATTTTATTTTGAATCATGAAAAAGAAAACAAAAAAGAAAGTGCATTCATTTAGGATGTTAGTTTTTTATTATTTGAATTGCATGTTTAATTTTAATTTCGAATTTCATAAAAAAAAATGAAAAAAATTAGAATGATGGCATTCTTTGCACATCATGGCATATTAGAATAAATTGCATGTTTTATTTTAAGTTTAGATTGATTTTTGCATCTTAGGTTAGAGCTTGTTAGGTTAATATAATATCTTAGTTTAAATTAGGATTTAGTCGACCTGATCCTTAATATAAGCTAGATAGAATCTTAATCTAGATAGTTATTTTTTTGCATTTTCCTTAATTTCGAATTTCATGAAAAAAAATAAAATTTGTCTTAGGATAAACTAGTTGCAATTTCTAGGATAGATTGCATTTTTTTTAGAATAGAAAAATCATGTGCACGTCATATAGAATTAGGCCCATGAAATGCACGTCATTTTAGTGATTGTTATTAGGTTCATTTAATTATAAATTACCTGTCATTAGAATTAGGTCATTTTGGTTAATTTAGATTGCATATTTAATTATTGCATGTTCATTAAGAAATCATTAGTTTTTTTTTTACTCATTCATATAGTTTAAGACATTTTGCCATGCCATATTATTTCATTTTATGTTAGAAGCATAGCATTGCATATGGACTATATTCTCATTAAAAAATGAAAACAAAAATTGAGTGATGGCGTGTTAATTAAAAATCATATCTAGGATTGCTGATGTGAATTCTGATCTAACATTGCAGATGCTTTCGTTGCTATGAGGTAAGTCCCGTAATTTTTATTTGCTTTCTTGAGTGTTAAATTGGTGGTTTGCGTACCCGCATGATCACCTCACATATTAGGGATATAAATTAAAATTGATTCAAACTGCCTGCAAAACGTTTTTTCAAAATAAAAGAGAAAGGTACCGAAAGGGCGTTAGAGAAATCTAACGTAATCAAGTCTCCGTATCCAAAATCTCTTGTTCGTAGAAGTAAAATAATTCTCCCATTATTTTACTTAGGTGTCTAATCGACCTACCGAAAATAGATTAGTGGCGACTCCTGATTGAAAATCTTTTGCATGCTAGATATTTGAACCTAAGTCGCGAGTTGGTATGGGCTTGGGAGAGCCCGAGCTAAGTTTAAAGACTTAGTAGTCCATTAACCTAGTTTTAGATGGTGCACCCGAAAACATGGTATTTCTTCCAAGGGAACATCCTGTATGCGTGTTTGTCTTCCGAAGAAAACCCTTTTAACCATCTGGGATAGTTCTTTAGGGATGGAAGATAGGAAAACATGCTTCAGATTTGAATCAGCTCCAATCTGGTAAAAAAGCTTAAGCATTTCTCGGTAATGCTTATCAAGATATTTTTTCTGGAGAGAGCAACATTTTCTTTCAAAGAATTCTCTTCTTTTCATTTCAACAAGGTCACCAGGCTTTCCTACAAAGAAATGATATAGGAGAGTAATGGCATGGCTAAAATCAGGTGACATTAAGAAATGAATCTAGTCTTGTTTTGATACTGATTTCCACCAGAATTTGAGGCTTCCTGTGAACCTTGTGACAAAATTGTAAAGGACATCATTCATATCATGGTTGGTAATGGACTGGGTGGTTAACCAAGCATGAAATTCTTCGAGTCTTTCTGGCCATTTATGATAAGGAATATCATCAAGGGTGAAAAACTGTTTTGATGCCATGGACACATTCTGTCCATGATTGTTTATGTTAACAACCTCTGGTTCAGAATAGTTTGATTCCATATCCTCATCAGCCATGAATATTGATGAAATCACTGGCTCAATAGGAGGGGGATCAATAGCAGGAATTGAGAAAGATGAAGAGGACGACATGGATACTGAATCTGATTCAATATCAAAGATGTCAGGAAAAGTTTGTTCTGCTGGAAATAGAATCTGATCATCTGTAATAGCTGGAATGGCAGGATCAGACTGTTGGATAACAGGATCAGGTTGTTCTTGAGTACCCAAATCCTTTAGAAAAGATTCTAATGGATTTGATAGCATCATCTGATCTGGCCTTTCTTTTATAACTAGCGAGCATGATTCTGCGGGCTCTTTTTCTTTTCCTTTATCCTTTCGTAAATTCTTGAGACGATTTCGCATTTCTGCTACATCTGGTTCCTTTCTGGAAGGATCTTTTGGGATGTTAGCAAAAATGGACTTCTGGGGTGGTGGAGGTAAATACCCAGTTCTTACTGGAGATGCAAGTGGATCGAAAGGTCTGAACCTTCCTTCTTCAAGGATTTGGATTTGTCTCTTGAGCTTTTCTATCTCCGGCTTTGGGCTCTCTAGATGATGATACCCGAAATGTTGTCCTGATTCCAAGGCATTCAGCCTCTTTTGGAACTCAGAAACCATTTTCTTGGTGGTTTCATCATATTTTCGAAGATCTTGTTGCACATTTCCAATCTTGGGATCAATTGCTTTGAAAGCATTGTTTTGTGCTAACAGAGTCTCTGATTGCCAATTTAGAACAGCTTCAGCAGCAGGAGTCTTTCTGTGTCTCCCTTGTTCATCCACATCAGTGGGAGTGGGTATTTTAGGAGTATGTCGGTATCTCCCTTGTGGGTCAATGAATTCTTCCGGAGCCGGGAACGAGAGTTTGGAACCTTCTCGGACAAGGGGAGGAAAATCTGTTTCCTGGAACATGGCTATGGAAGAAGTGGGTGGTATTTCTGCTAGAGTCTCAAGTGGGTAAGAATGCTTCTTAGCCTATTTTAGGATTGGCTTATAAAATGGAGAGAGAGCTGGTTTTTTCTGAGGAGGAGATGGTGGAGATGACGGTGGGTGAGTTGGTGAGACTGAAGGCGGATCAATAAACTCTGGTGGTGGAGGGGGTGCATAAGAAACCATGAACTGGTATTTATCACATTCACCAAGAGTATCAACTGAAGAATCTCCATTTAAATGTCTCAGGTATATGGGATCTTTCCTTTTCTTTCTCCGAGGTGGAGGTTTGTCATATGGGTTTACCTTGTCGGGAGAATTTATGCAGTAAGAGCATTGGCAAAAGGGATCCCAAAAACAATGACCGTGTTGGTCTTTGTAATAATGGACAGGATGTCCATCATTGTTGAAGTGGCGAACAAGCTTTTTTGGATTTGGCTCGGAAATTGTTTGAGGAACACAAGGTTCAATCATAAAAAGGGTTTGGAAGATAGAAGGACTTTCTTCCTTTTCCTTGCCAAATTTGATGGAAACAGTTCCATCTTTCTTTCGGATAAATTCAGAGTCCGAAGACTGGAAAGGCTTGTTATTTTGGTGCAGCTTTTCATAATTTGTGATCCAAGTTTCTGGAAGGAGAGTGGCTAACTTCTCCTTTGGAATTTATCTGGGGACATGGATACAGGAAGCTTGATCATTTTGCATGGAGATGAATAAGGCGTCTTCATTTCCATTGTTGAAATTTAGATCAAGAGCATGGTTCTGCACTCGATAAACCATTTGGTAATGGAGTGTTGCAGCAACATAATCGGCAGTTTGAGGAGCTCCAGTGAGCTGAATCTGTACCTTCATAAAAGAAAGCAACTGCGGATCTGAAAGAACGATATTGAAGTTAGGATATAGAGTCACAAAAACTGTGCCAGCATTCAAAGTGGTTTGGACTGTGCCAATACAAGCATGCTGGTATTCTAGGAACCGAGTATCCAATAACGCTATTCTGGCAACAACTGGTAAACCCTTGCGACCATGAAAGGTGAGAGCAAGACAAACAACACCATAATGAACATGAGTATATCCCTGTTGAGCCCATTGTCTGGGAAACTCTGGAGGGATCTGAAGAGTAACAAAGTACTCTTTTTCAGTAGCAGGAATGGGATGCTGGTCGAATTTCGAGGATTGAACGTACTCCTTTACTTGCTTTGGGGTTTGGTGAATAAGTTGGCGGATGGAGCGGATGGGTGAAAACGATGAGGTTGGTTTAGCAAAAACGGAGTAGGGATTCATAAGGGGAAGTTGGGTTTCAGAAATCTTGGTTTCATCGCTAAGAGAGACTTCATAAAGATAGTCTATCCTAGAGGTATTAGAAACACGAAATTCAGAAGGAGTTGAAGATGAAGGAGATGGAGCAAGAGAAATGGGGGCTTCAAGGATTTATGGTTCTGTAGACATGATGTTAAGAGATCTTCTCAGCACTAGATTCACCTACTAAGCGCATGGAACTGATAATATTACAAACGAAACCATGGCTCTGATACCATGAATGGACCTAGACTTAGAACCAAGGAAGGCTTAGTCAATTTTTTGCAGATATGCCTTCCCACAGTGGGCGAACAACTCCCGTTCAAGCCCTTCAGGGATAGCCTTTTAGCAGAAAACCACTCAGCCCTTTAGTTCAGAGCCTAGAGACACTCAGAGATGCCAAGATGGAGTCGTTTATAATCTACCAGAGCTGCATTTCTCAGAGGATCCTACCAGGTTGGAGAAGAAGAGGAGTTTAGAAAGCCATAGAGAGGTTTTGCACAAAACACTCACTTTACTTCCGGGGACTCTGCCCAACACAATACACCCTCCTTGTCTTATATAGACAATAAGAGGTCACACCCAAGCAAGGACCAAGCTCACGGGTCCGAATACAAACAGAGGCACCGGAAACTTCCGGGAGGGAATTATTCGCACACTATGAACAGTAACTTGCTATAGTGAAATTGTACAGACATCGGTCTTTTAGCGGTCTCGTCCGTCATGAGCGTTGTAGTCATAATCCGAGTCATCCGAGCTGTGCATTGTTGCGAAAAGATGCTCTTCATATTTCTGTTCGAGGGCTTCAAGATCATTTGGTGAGAGTATCTGATTTTGTTGCCGTGATGAGGATGCTTCTTCATGTGCCCAGTGTGATGCTTCTTCTTGGTTCCAGTTTGTATTGTCATCTTCTGTGGTGTTGGCAGGAATGCTTGGCTGAGGCCAGTTGGATGGTTGAGCATAATGAGATATGTCCATGCTTTGGGATAAAGACAAAGGTCCTTAGTTATAGGGATCTTGGGAAAGAGGACCTCCCCATCTAGCATAGGGGTCCTGTGTTGATTGGACAATATCATCTGCTTCTATCATATCATGCTCTTGTGATGACGAGGCTTGTCTGAAATCTTCGAGTGCTTCCTTGGCTCCTGTTGCTAGATCATAATGATCCCATGCAGTGGGTTCATTGTAATTCCAGACATCTTGAGGGATGGTTTTGTTTTCCTGGCAAAGGATTCTTTGGAGTTCTCGGTGCTGGTGTTCACAATGTTTAACTGGTCTTGGGTAGGATTTATGGATCCAAGCTTCTCTGCTGTCCAAGTGAGGTTTATAGGATGTAGTTCCTATTTCCTGTGGGGCATGGATGATGCTGCCATTATTCCTGAAGAAATACCATGGACGTCTGAAAAACAAGATGGTGTGAACTTCGGGATTTGGTGTCATGGTTCTTAGTTCTTTTTCCAAAAATTGTTTCCAATAAGTAGGAGAATAGAACCAATTGAGAAAGTCTAAAAGATTTTTGTCACTTTCTTTTTGAACATTTTTCCCAAGTAAGAATATCCTGGTGAGGTTGGCAATGAATCTCCTGGTTGGAATTTCAATGGCTATTAAGTACTTATTGGTTAAGTACCATAATAACGTCTTGAGTTGATCAGGGAAATCATCTTCCTTCCAGATGAGAGGATGAATGAATGGATAATCTGGGTTTAACCCAGAAGGATAAAGAATCGAACCTCCGTTGAATCTGAACAGGTCTGCATGACATTGCCACATAAGATTTTCAAGATTCTCAGAAAGACTGTCATTCTGGATTTGTTCGATAATCTCCTGGGGATACTTCCAGCTTGGCAAGTCTTGATCTTCTCTATCTTGTATTTCACACCATGATTGAGCATATGGAAAGCAGGTCTTTTGATGTACATGTTGATTTCTGCTGGTGCTTTTGGCCTTGACAAGAAGTCAGCAAGCACATTCTTCTTTCCAAGAATATGTTTGGTTTCAAAAGAATATTTTGAAAACCATTCAGCCCATCGAAGCAATTGAGAGTTTGGGATTTGCTTCTGTTTGAACTTGGTCATCTGTGGGAAAGATGCCATGTCCAATTCTACTAGGAAATGATGGCCGATGAGATGGAATTCGAACTTCTTGATTCCATTTTTTACTGCTAAAATTTCTTTGAAAGTGGAATGATAGTGCATTTCAGCCTGCGAAAACTTTCCACTTTTGTGAGCACAAAGATGTCTCTTACCATTAGTTTCTTCAAGCAGGATGGCTGCCCAATATTCATCACTAGCGTCAGTTTGAAGAATTCTTTTTCCTGTTGATGGTATTTGCAATGGTGGCGACTCCACTGGGGACTTGAGTTAAAACTCTTAGTGGACTTAGGCCAATTTTCTCTTTATTTGAAAAAAAAAGTTTTTGTTTGGCAGCGGGGATTCTAGGTACGTCCCTAACATTTAGGTGTTAAATGTTTTTGCAGATTGGGAGGTATAAGGGGAGTAGTGATTGTTAACCCTTGTCTTGCAGGTTGGAGTTGATGATGAATGTTTTAAGTTCAAGTTATTGAAGTGCTGTTTGATTAAAACTGTTGTGCATGCCTTGCATCTTGCACTACACTTTTGCACACACAACCTGCCGCCAGACCTGGGCCGCATAAGATTATCTAGAATGGTATTGAGATGGATATCACTCTGACCGCATGCCCGCGGTACGAGTCGCCCATCTTGATCCCGAAATTTCTTTTTTGGTGTCAAGAGTACCCACCTCGGTCTGCATGCCCGCAACCTAGGTCGGCTCATCGACCAAGCCAGAGTCATGAGGACCCGACTTAGTCCGCACGCTCGCGGCTAGTCTAATCATCCTTGTGGCTTCACTTTGCTAATCTTGTCTAGAGTAGAAATCAAGCCTCACATCTCATGTACATGTCTATGTGATTGCCATTAATTTTCCTTGGTGAAATAAGTCTTCTATCTCTATACCATGCCATTTATTTTGTCGTACTTTTGGTCGGTCCATGACAATTTAGGTCAATTATTGATTTAATTTATTTGTCAATTATGAATGAAATGAGGAAATTGCCATGCAATAAATCATTTGGAAAATAAAAAAATTGGAAATTTGTTTTCAATTCGTGTCTTGGCTCTTCCTAGTTCATGTTTAGGAAATTTCGTCCCTACTGGGGCATCCCATGTCTTTGTTTTCCTAGTCCATTTTTAGGAAATCCTCTTCATGTGTGGACTTTTCTTGACTAAAAAAATAGATTGTTGTCATGGATTGGCTCTCTATTTACACATTTTGCTTACATATTTTCATTCATCTGAATTAGGTGACAACGGATCCTTCACGTTCGCCCATTATTACGCGATCAAGAGCTAGAATGGCTAATCAAACTGAAATGCGTGATCGTATGTCTGCTATGGAATACCAACTTCAACAGTTGCTCGCCTCTATGCAACTTATGACAGCTCAAATCCAATCTCTCCGAGCGGATTCAACTCCTACACCTGCTTTCCCCGAGATAGTGTTTCCAAAGCAAGTGAACAAGGCCCAAATAGGTGAACCAGGGAGGATAGAGTCAGTTCCTTGCAGGTATGCCTTCCCACAGTGGGCGAACCTCCTTGCTCAAGCCATTCAGGGATAGCCTTTTAGCAAGAGACTACTCACACCTTTAGTTCAGAACTTAGAGACACCCAGATAGAATCAGGATGATAACATTTCTAACTACCCGAGCTGCATTTCTCAGAGGATCCTACCAGGCTGGAGAAGAAGAGAGAGTTTAGAAAGCCATGAGAGAGTTCTTCACAAAGCACACACTTTACTTCAAGGGACTCTGCCCAACACATTACATCCTCCTCGCCTTTTATAGGCAAATAGAGGTTACAAACACACAAGGACCAAGCTAATGGGTCCAGGAACAGACAAAGGCTTCCGAAAATCTCGGTAGGGAATTATTCGTACTGTATGAACAGTGACAGTGAACAATGACTTCCCTAATCTACTGCTACAGTAAAAGTGAACAGTAACTTGCTACAGTGAAATTGTACGGACATCAGCGGTCTGGTCCGTCACGAGCATTGTAGTCATAGTCTGAATCATCTGAGCTATGTGCTATTGCTAGAACATGTTCATCATACTTCTGTTCAAGTGCTTCAAGGTCTTCAGGTGAGAGGATCTGGTTCAGGTGATGTGCTGTGGATGCTGATGCTTCCTCTTATGCCCAATCTGTATTGTCGTCAAGAATGCCTGGCTGAGGCCAATTTAATGGTTGTGCATAGTAGGATGTGTCCATTCCTGAGGATAAGGACAAAGGTCCTTGATCATAGGGGTCCTCGGAAAGAGGACCTCCCCAATGGGCATAGGGGTCGTGAGAGGACTGTGCTGGGTCACTTGTCATTTCGTTGTCCTGTGATGATATAGCTGAAAGTGCTAGTATAAACACCGAGAGGGGGGTGAATAGGTGTAAAAACAAATTCTTCTTTTCTTAAAGACTTAATTCATAACAAGGATGCGAAATAGTATAAACAAATAGACAATGCTACGAATTAAGTAAAGAGATAAGGAAAGAGAATTGAAACACAGAGATTATAGTGGTTCAGCTTAGACCAAGCCTACGTCCACTCTCCCACGCTAACAGCCCACCGGCTGGATTTCACTATGAATCAAAAGAGATGTTACAATCTCACGTCCTCGATTCCACAGTGTAGAGACTCTACTACACTTCCTCGGGATCTCACAAAATTTTCTCTTTTGAGTACAGATGTATGCTCAACAAATGAAATAGCAAAGAGTAAGGAACTTCAGACTTTGGAATTTTTCTATCTCGCACACTCTCGAACAACTAGAGCGTCTTCCTTTTATACTCCCCCATGCCTACATAACCGTTGGCACCTTCCAAAGGAGTTCGTCCAATCTACCCGTTGGACCGAATCAATTAGGGAGATCTCGCGTTATATAAAGGAATATGAAGATAGCCCACCAATCATGTTCGCCCATACAATCAGGATCTAGGTTTCCATAAGTAGAACCTTCCAAGTATGCTTTGCCAATCCACAGATCTGTCTTACTCGATTTACTTGTCACACGAATAATAGATCTTTATATGCCTTCTCCAACCGAGAGATAATCTTTGACCAATCGAATCAAATCCTTTAAGGATAACCTCGTATCTGGATAAAACTACTTCGACGATCTAGAAACTGTCAACGAGGGCAGACTTTAAATCTTGAGTCTGGCGATCTTCAGTCTGGAAGTCTTCAGACTTTGATAGATGAGTCTGGAAGTCTTTAGACTTAGGAAACGTTTTGTCAGCTTCAAAATACTGAAGGAAGATTTCACCAACAATCTCCCCCTTTTTGTCAACAGCAAAAAGTGGAGACCGATCAAAAAGAGATAGATTGAAGAGACCAAGAGTTAAGGCTGCTTAGGTAAGCGAACAAGTTCGTATTCTCCCATTGAGTGCACTGTCTTTTCAAGCTTGTCAAAACTTTGCTTTAGCGCCTGAAATTCTTCACCCTGCACGTTAGACTGAACTTGATTCTTCAGGGAATTTATCTGTTCATGAAGTGACACTGAAATGGCCTTAACAGCGTTCTTGAGATCCAGCATCTCAAAACTCATAGCATATTGCTGATTCCGCACATCCAAAAGAATTTCTAGCAGTCTTGAAAAGTCTGATGTTTGAGCAGTTGTATCACTTGGACCAACAGAATGAAACTCAGGGAATTTTAGAAAAGATGGAGTCTCAGTGGAAGGTCTATCTTCTAGGTAATGTGAGGCATACACTTCTTCTGGATCTGCTGCAGAACGACTCACATCACTAGTAAGAAGGGGTGAAGAAGTACCTTTTTGTCCATCAGCTCCCCCTATTTTGATGCCTTCAGGTGGAGTAGGTAAAGCTTCCTCAGCCTCAGAGTGATGCGGTCCATCAGATTCTTCTCCTCTTATCTCAGAATGACTAGACAGAGAGATAGCCAAGGTTGGCTCGAAGGAGTCTGCTGCACCCTGATCTCCCTCTTTCTCTATTTCTTCTTCCCTTTCTTCCACTTCTTCTTCAGCTTCTTCTGCTTGCTCCTCTTCTTCTTCTTCCTCTTCTTGTTCCTCTGCTTCTTCTTCCTCTGTTTCCCTTTGTTCTTCCTCTTTTTCTGATTCTTCTCTCTCTCTTCCTTCCTTTGACTCTTCTCTTCTCTCACGAAAGCTGACAAAGGTCTTTAGATTTTTCAAAGCAGATATAGTGAGCTCATCCTCATCTTCTTCATCTTCCAGAATGAGAGCTCTTTTCTTCTTTATAGGAGCAACCATGGGCTCCTTGCCTTTTCTTTTAGCCGCAGCAGAGTCTTGCTTTGCTTTGAGAGGAGATTTCTCCTCCATCCGCTCCAGCGCTTTGTTAAGCTCCTTTAAGCGCATCTTTGTCATCATTTTGAACCCAATTACCATCGGAGTGATGGCTTTCAGACTCAATGGTGCAGAGATATGAATTTTGAAGTACCTAAAGAGTCGAGTGATAAGAGCAGAATAAGGAAGCTGTTCCTTATCCTTCGTCACAGTTCGATACATATGGAACAGAATGGTGTGAGGCAGAGAGAACTTAAAACCAGTATTGATTGCACACATCAATTTGGCTTCAGATCGAGAAACATCTGTCTTGGATGTCGATTTAGGACGAATGCAATTAATCACAATTTTGTGCAGCAGAATGTTCGTGGCACTCATCCTTGTATAAGAAAGTTTTCCTTCAACATCTCTATCTTTTACTAAAGACAGAATAGCATGAGCAATGGACACACTAATCGGCTGGAAACTCGTTCTTTCCACCCTGATTATGTCAGCCAAAATGTCTGTGGTCACCAAAAATTCCCTGTCCTTCACAGTGAAGACAAAGCTTTGTGCATCCATGAAAGATAGGTTCGAATAAAAGTAAGCAGTAAGCTCTGGGAATGCAGGAGAGGATTCAGAACAAAATTGTTCCAATTGCAATAAAGCAAACTTTTCCCTCAAATTAACTTTTATAGAATCCAGGAAATCGAAATCAACAGTTTTAGGGTTCATCACCCCTCTCTTCAAAAGACTTGCATAAACCTTTTTTATGTTTTTTGGATCTAAAAAGGTTCAAACCATCAGTGATGTTTGCAGCCACCCCAGATCTAGGTTGAAAGTGAGAAAACAACCTCTCATCATCATCCAGAGATTGCGGTTGATTCGCAGTACCATATTGTGGGTCACTTGGAATATTCTTAAACGCTTTCTCAGCCGATCCTTTCTCCACAACTCCTTGCCTCTCCAACTCTCTCAAGAACAGCGTTTCATTCCTGAACCCTCTATCTTTTAAGAACTCATCAATCAAAGACAATGGCGTTCCTCCTTTCTTCAAATTTGAGTAGAGTTTGAAAGCATTTTTTGGAGTTAGAGTTCTTACAGGTTCAACCTCTTCTATAACTTCATCGTCTGGTTGATTCGAGGAAGGTTGACGATGTTGAGAAGGTTGATTCTGACTTGGACGCATAGGAGAATCTTCTTCTTCGGTTAAGTCAAAGTGGGTAGGACCCTCAGGCATGCGACGTGGTCCCCTGCTTGCAATCCTCAAAGACTTTCTTGAAGACATTTACACTCCAATAGAGAGAATAACCAACTTGTTCGAAAAGATGAGAACTTTTGAACGAATCGAGAGTGAAAGTGAAGAAAATAGGAATTTTGTATTCTAGGGTTTCGGAGTAAAAGTGAAGAAGACGATACACAGTGGTATATAAAGCAAGTGAAGCGGGGTAAACGAAACGTCATAAAAGGAAATAAAAAAGATGTATTTTCAAGAAAATAATAACTTCCCTTTATGAATTTAACTGAATTCCTTAAAAATCGATAACTGCCTTTTTGAAATAAGGAGTAAGTTAAGAAAGATAAATCAATCAACCAATGACCAATAAATAAACTTACCTTTTCAAAATTAAAATTAGAAACAACTTACAGTCGAGGCTTGAGATCTTCTAAGTCTGAGCATTTAAAACTTCTAATTTTGAGTCTTGAAAGTATCCAGACTTTGCTGAGTAAGAGATATGATATTAAGTCTGGTACGAATAGACTCAAATAGATTTTTCTCCAGAGGCTTTGTAAATATGTCTGCCAGTTGATTCTTAGAGTCAATGAACTGGATCATTACTTCTCCATTCTGAACGTGATTTCTAATAAAATGATGTCGAATCTCTATATGCTTTGCTCTTGAATGAAGAATAGGATTCTTGGTAAGATTAATAGCACTGGTGTTGTCACACTTGATCTCTGTGCAAGAATCTTTGACTCAAAAGTCTCTTAGTTGTTGTTTTATCCATAAGATTTGTGAACAACAACTTCCAAGAGTCACATATTCTGTTTCTGCTGTTGAAAGGGCAACTGTATTTTGTTTCCTTGAAAACCAAGATACTGTCCTATTACCAAGCAATTGACAAGTACCGGAAGTACTCTTCCTTTCAACTCTGCAACCTGCTAGATCTGCGTCTGAATATCCAAGGAGAGTAAAGTCTCATTCTTTGGGATATCATAGACCTATCTTTGAAGATGTTGCAACGTATTTGATGATACGTTTAGCAGCACTTAGATGAGATTCTTTTGGGTCTGATTGAAATCTAGCACACATGCAAACACTAAACAAAATGTCAGGTCTAGAAGCAGTAAGATAAAAAAGTGAACCAATAATACTCCTGTAAAGTTTCTAGTCAACTTTCTTTCCTCCTTCATCTTTGTCCAGCTTCAGAGAACTAGACATTGGAATTTTAACCTTTTTGCAATTCTCTAAACCGAACTTTTTAACAAGTTCTTTAGCATATTTTTCTTGGTGAATGAAAATCCCTTCCTTCAATTGCTTTACTTGTAAACCGAGAAAGAATGATAATTCACCCATCATGCTCATTTCAAATTCATCCTGCATAGTCTTAGAGAATTTCTTGCAAAGACTTTCATTAGGAGAGCCAAAAATTATATCATCAACATAAATTTGAGCAAGCAAAAAAATTTTACCTTCTCTTTTGATAAACAGAGTTGTATCCACTTTACCTTTGGCAAAACCATTTTGAGTTAGGAAATTACTTAACCTGTAGGTGCTTGCTTTAAACCATATAAAGCCTTTTTCAGTCTGAATACTGAATCTGGCTTCTTTGGATCTTCAAAACCGGGAGGTTGTTCCACATAGACTTCTTCTTGGATAAATCCATTCGGGAGTGCGCTTTTAATGTCCATTTGGAATAACCTGAAATTCTTATAACAAGCAAAAGCAAGTAATAATCTAATTGCTTCTAACCTTGCTACTGGTGCGTAAGTCTCATCATAGTATATCCCTTTTTCTTGTGTATATCCTTTGGCCACGAGTCTTGCTTTGTTTCTTATGACTTTTCCTCTTTCGTCCATCTTGTTTCTGAAAACCCATTTTGCTCCAATAACAGATTTTCCTTTCGGTTTAGGAGTTAATTTCCAAACATCGTTAACACTGAATTGTCTGAGCTCTTCTTGCATAGCTTCAATCCAGCTTTCATTAGACAAAGCTTCTTCTATGCTTTTAGGTTCTATTTCAGAAATAAGAGCCACAGCGCTAGACTCTTCATGTCTTTTGGATCTTGTACGAATTCCTTCATTAATGTTACCAATAATGAGTTCTTTGGGATGATTTGGACTTGTGCTTTCGATTCTTTGTTGGTTTGACAGATTGCTGATCTTCGTCTTCATTTGATTCTTCAACATTTGAATCATGATGACCTTCTATAGTCTCGAGCCGCTTCGGGAAGGTAGACTTTGTGGAGTTTGGAGCGGTTCGAATCTTCGATTTGGGTCTCGGATCGGTTGATTTTGCAATGAATCTTGAAATTTGACATTCATTGATTCTTCCACAGAATGAGTATTCTTGTTGTATACTCTGTATGCTTTACTGGAAGTTGAATATCCAAGGAAAATTCCTTCGTCTGACTTTTCTTCAAACTTACCAATTCGATCATTTGCATTTTTCAAGATAAAACATTTGCAACCAAATACATGAAAGTAAGAAACAATTGGCTTCTTTCCTTTGAATAACTCATAGGGAGTTTTCTCTAGAATTGGCCTAGAGACAACTCTGTTAATAATATAACAAGCTGTAGAAACAGCTTCAGCCCAAAAATGAGAAGAAATATTGCTTTCAATTAAAAGAGTTCTAGCCATTTCTTGCAAAGATCTATTCTTCCTTTCCACAACTCCATTTTGTTTAGGAGTGTAAGGAGAAGAGAACATATGCTGAAAACCAGATTCATCACAGAATTTAGCAAAGTCTTGATTTTCAAACTCACCTCCATGATCTGTCCGAATGCTTGACATAGCATACCCTTTCTCATTCTGAATTTTCTTGGCAAAAATTGAAAAGTAGGAGAAGGTTTCAGACTTACTTGCCAAGAAGTAAACCCAAGTAAATCGTGAATAATCATCCACTATTACTAGGCAATATTTCTTTCCACCAATGCTTTGAGTTCTCGTTGGTCCAAATAAATCCATATGCAGGAGCTGCAGTACACGATTAGTGGAAACTTGATTTATTGGTTTAAAGGAATTTCTTACATGTTTTCCCAATACACAAGGTGTACATAAGTCAAATTTTTGATACTTCAGGTTAGGAAGTCCACGAACAAGCTTCTTTGAAGAAATCTTGGCAATTTGCTTTATGTTGATGTGACCAAGCTTTCGATGCCAGACATTTGTTTCATCTTGGATTGAGATTAAACATTGAAATCTTTTTGGATTGATATCCAAAAGATAGATATTCCCATGTCTTCGCCCAGTGAAGGATTGTAAAAGATCTTTACTAGTGCCAGAACATATTCCTTCTTGAAAATTGATCTTGAATCCAGTGTCGCATAATTGGCTGATACTGAGCAAGTTGTAGTTGAGTCCTTCCACTAAAGAGACGTTGTTGATTATGAGACTTCCAATTCTTACAGTTCCATTTCCAATAATTCTTCCTTTGTTGTTTCCGCCAAAGGAAACCTTTCCACCTGTTACTTGTGTAAGCTTGATAAAACAATTTGAATCTCTAGTCATATGTCTTGAGCAACCACTATCCAAATACCATTTTACCTTTTTCTTGATAGTGACCTGCAATTAAAAGGAAACTCAAGCTTTCTTTGGTACCCACACTTTCTTGGGTCCAGTAGAGTTAGTATTATAAACAGTCTTTGCCCAATCCTTCTTAACAGGCTTCCAAACCATAGGACAATCTTTCTCAAAGTGTTCTGAGCTACTACACTTAGAACATTTAAGAGCACTTCGACCAATAGGTTTTACAAAGATCTTTTGAAAATGATTCTTGTAAAAGGTTTTTGTTGGTCTCTGTTTGATTCTTTCCTTTACTTTTGGAAAATCAATTAAAGGAATGGTTTCAGAGGTCATTCCTAATCCTGATTTATTAAAGTAAGGTCTTTGAACTGAAAAAATCTTTTCTAATTGTTCAGATCCCATAGAAAACCTTTTTGAAATGCTTGAAATGTCATTTTTCAGAAGTGTGTTTTCTTTTGAAAGAGAATCTGCATTTTCTTTTAGAGTAATGAAACTTCTATTCATATTTTCAAACTTTTCTTTCCATAAAGTTTCTTGTTGCTTCAAAATAATATTTTCCCTTTTCAGTTCGGAAATCTTCTTAAAAGAAACTTTGAGACTAAGACATAGTTCACTAATGTACTTCGAGACTTTAATAGGGGTTTTTGAATTACTTACCTCGATTTCACTGTCTGAATCTGAGTCTGTATCAATTTCAGAGTTTGAGTCTAATTCTGATTTTGCCATTAAACAAATATTGGCATAATCATCATCACTCTCTTCGCATTCTGTATCACTCCAAGTTTATGCTTTCAGTGCCTTTCTGTATTTCTCAGCTTTTCCTCTCTTTTTCTTCAGTAAGGGGTAGTTGGGTCTGATGTGTCCCTTTTTCTTGCATTCAAAACAAATCACATCTTTATTTGAGTCATCATCCTCATCTGGTTTGTTTTGAAATTTTTGAGAGCTTTGTTTCTTCTAATTGAATCTTCTTCCCTTTTTATTCAGTTTCCTGAATTTTCTTATCATGAGAGCAAGTTCTTCATCGTCCATGTCCTCTTCAGAATCTGTATCATCAGAATCTTCGTTAGATTTTAAAGCAATAGACTTCTTACCTTTGTGATCTTCTTCTTCATTGATTTGCTCTACTTCATAGGACTGAAGTGTTCCAACCAATTCATCAACAGAAAGTGGTATGATCCTTTGTGTTTCCCTTATTGAAGTCTTTATGTGATTCCACTCTTTGAAGAGTCTACGCAGCAATTTGTTAACCTTCATGGGTCCTGAAATTGGTTGACCTTGATATTCAAGACCATTCACAATTTCTGTAAAACGGCTAAACATATTAGTAATAGATTCTGTTGGCTTCATTTTGAAGGCTTCATATTGACCGAGCAGAATATTGATTCTGGTTTCTTTTACTCGATCTGTTCCTTCATAAGTAATATGCAGTCTATCCCAAACTTCTTTAGCTGTTTCACAGGAAGATATTCTGTTATATTCAGTAGGAGATAAATCACAATATAAGGAGTAAATAGCTTTTGCATCAAGAGTTTGTCTCTTGGTTATCTCTTCTTGAGTCAAGTCGCTAGCCTCTGTAACCTCTTTCCCTCTATCTGAGATTGTAGCTTTAGGAATGATTCCTTTATCTACCACATCCCATTCCAGAGGATCTTTTGATCTAAGGAATGCCTTCATCTTGTTTTTCCATATGTTGTATTCTTTTCCATCGAAATATGGCGGTCTTGTGTTGCTTTGACCTTCAACCAAACTTGGAGCCACCATACTAGCCATGGATCTTTAACTCTGAAGTAAAAACACTTCAAATGAATGAGTACACGGGCTCTAATACTAATTGAAAGTGCTAGTATAAACATCTAGAGGGGGGTATAGGTGTAAAAACAAATTCTTCTTTTCTTAAAAACTTAATTCATAACAAGGATGCGAAATAGTATAAACAAATAGACAATGCTACGAATTAAGTAAATAGATAAGGAAAGAGAATTGAAACACAGAGATTATAGTGGTTCGGCTTAAACCAAGCCTACGTCCACTCTCCCACGCTAACAGCCCACCGACTGGATTTCACTATGAATCAAAAGAGATGTTACAATCTCACGTCCTCGATTCCACAGTGTAGAGACTCTAATACACTTCCTCGAGGTCTCACAAAATTTTCTCTTTTGAGTACAGATGTATGCTCAACAAATGAAATAGCAAAGAGTAAGGAACTTCAGACTTTGGAATTTTTCTATCTCGCACACTCTCGAACAACTAGAGCGTCTTCCTTTTATACTCCCCCATGCCTACATAACCGTTGGCACCTTCCAAAGGAGTTCGTCCAATCTATCCGTTGGATCGAATCAATTAGGGAGATCTCGTGTTATATAAAGGAATATGAAGATAGCCCACCAATTATGTTCGTCCATACAATCAGGATATAGGTTTCCATAAGTAGAACCTTCCAAGTATACTTTGCCAATCAACAGATCTGTCTTACTCGATTTACTTGTCACACGAATAATAGATCTTTATATGCCTTCTCCAACCGAGAGATAATCTTTGACCAATCGAATCAAATCCTTTAAGGATAACCTCGTATTTGGATAAAACTACTTCGACGATCTAGAAACTGTCAATGAGGGCAGAATTTAAATCTTGAGTCTGTCGATATTCAGTCTGGAAGTCTTCAGACTTTGATAGATGAGTCTGGAAGTCTTTAGATTTAGGAAACATTTTGTCAGCTTCAAAATACCGAAGGAAGATTTCACCAACAGTAGCTTGTCTGAATTCCTGGAGTGCTTCCTTAGCTTTTGGTGCTAGGTCATAATGATCCCATTGAGTGGGTACATTATAATTCCAAGCATCTTCAGGGATGGTCTTGTTCTCCTGGCATAAAATTCTTTGAAGTTCTTGGTACTGGTGTTCACAACATCTAACAGGTCCTGGATAAGATTTGTGAACTCGAGCATCTCTGTTGTCTATGCTGGGTTTATAGGATGTGGTTCCCATAATCTGTGGAACATTTATGATGTTGCCATTATTTGTGAAAAAATGCCATGGACGTTTAAAGAACAGAATGGTGTGGACTTCAGGGTTTGGTTGCATGGTTCTCAATTCTTTTTTCCAAAAGATATTTCCAATGAACAGGAGGATAGAACCAGTTAAGGAAGTCTAGAAGGTTTTTATCATTTTCCTTCTGTATGTTCCTGCCAAGTCTGAAAATCTTGGTGAGGTTGGCGATGAATCTTCTGGTCGGAACTTCAATAGCTATCAAGTACTTATTGGTTAAGTACCATAGTAACCATTTGAGTTGGTTAGGGAAATCATCTTCCTTCCAGATGAGAGGATGTATGAACGGATAATCAGCATTTAATCCAAAAGGATAAAGAATCGAACCTCCATTGAGTCTGAACATGTCTGTATGGCATTGCCACATGAGTTTATCCATATTTTCAGTAAGACTGTCATTCTGGACTTGCTCAATAATCTCTTGGGGATATTTCCAGCTTGGCCAATCTTTGATCTTCTCAATCTTATACTTTTCACCATGTTGTCGCATATGAAAAGCATGTCTCATGATGTACATGTTGATTTCAACTGGTGCTTTCGGTCTTGACAAAAAGTCAGCAAGCACATTCTTTTTCCCAGCAATGTGTTTGGTTTCAAAAGAGTATTTTGAGAACCATTCAGCCCATCGAAGCAGTTGAGAATTTGGAACTTGCTTCTGCTTGAATTTGGTCATCTGGGGGAAAGATGCCATATCCAATTCTACTAGGAAGTGATGACTAATAAGATGGAATTCAAACTTTTTTATTCCATTTTTTACCGCCAAGATTTCTTTGAAGGTGGAATGATAGTGCATTTCAGCTTGGGAAAACTTACCACTTTTGTAAGCACATAAATGTCTCTTACCATCAATTTCTTCAAACAGGATGGCGGCCCAGTATTCATCACTGGCGTCAGTCTGGAGAATTCTCTTCCCTGTTGATGGAATCTGTAGAGGAGGAAGAGTCTGCATAGTCTCTTTGAGTTGTGAGACTGCATCAGTCTGAGATTTTCCCCAAGGTGAGGGATTCTTTTTTAGCATTGTCTGTAATGGGATCATCAGTTTTGCTAGATCTGGAACAAAATCTCTAAGATAATTGATTATCCCAAGAAATTGCTGAACTTGCTTTGTTGTGAAATTTTCTTCAGGGAATTTTAATAATTCCTGAGCAATATGTGGCCTTGGATAGTATGTTCCTTTGTTAAGGTGCATACCAAGAAATTCAATTTCTATCTGGGCAATGTTCATTTTCCTTTGGGAAAGCATAATCCCATGTTTCTTCACAATTTCAGCGAATTGTTCAAGAAGTTGACAGTGCGACTGCTCATCAGGATTGTAGAGCAGGATATCATCTATATATACTGCTACACTTGCCAGAATTGGTTGAAAAATTTGACACATAGCCTTTTGGAATAAGGATGGTGCAACTTTGAGGCCAAAAGGGAGGACTTTCCATTGAAAGTGTTGGTTTGGGATACAAAACCCTATCTTGGGTCTGTCTTCAGGATGAATACCCAGTTGCCAAAATCCGGCTTTGAGATCAAATTTGGAATAGATCTGGGCTTTTGATAATCCAGCAAAAAGAGAGTTTCTGGATGGTAAAGGGAATTTATCATCTTGGAGGAAAAGGTTAAGAGGCTGGTAATTAATTACCAATCTCATTTTACCTCTGTTTTGCTCAGCACGCTTGTTGACATAGAAAGCTTCACAAGCCCATTGAGAATGAGAGATCTCAATAAGGCCTTGTTGCAGCAATTCTGAGCATTCTTTCTGAGTCAAAACCAGATGTTCTGGATTCATTTCCATATGACTCGCCTTGGTTGGATTGATATCTTCATTCTTTTTTAAAGGAAGGCGAACAAAGAACTCTGGATTTTTCCACAAAGGGTGAGGACATTTTTGAGCGAACTCAGAATGAGATTCTAAATATGATTCCAATAACTTTTGCATGATCGGATCTAACAGACTCATCTGGATGGAAAAAAGTCTTTGAATGTTGACAAATTCAGAGAATTGGTTTTTGTACTTAAGACCTTTCCCAGGAATAATTCGAAGTTGTGGAATCTGGGTCATAATGTCCCAACCAATGATTAAATCTTTGTTGGGAAGACTGGATCCGAAGATTTTCGTGGTTATAGAACACTGAGGGAAAAACTGGACAGTTATTGGAGTTGTTCTCACATTTGTAGAGAAAGTATCTCCTGAAGCAGAGTTGAAATACCGGACACAGGAAGTCCAACATTCTTCAGGAAGAACTTTAGTGTCTAAGATCAAAGAGGCTGCCCTAGTGTCTATAAGTGCAATGACATTGATTGGCTTAGCAAATTTTGAAGTGAATATTTTCACAGGAAAATGAGGACAATGAGTTTGGCTTGAAAAGATGTCAGTGCTTTCCTCTGAAGGAGTCAAAGATATATGAAAAATATCTTCAGCATCTGATTCTGAATCAGTTTCACTTGGAGTCTGGTTATAAGGGATGGCACAAAGGGTTTGTTCACATGGTTCTTCATCAGCAGAAAATAAGGATTCGATATCATCATTTTCAAGAGAAATACCAGTTTCATTCTCTATATGATGTATCAAATGATTCTGACCTTTTTTTTTGCTTGAGGACAGTTTTTGGCAAAATGTCCATTTTTGTTGCAAATGAAGCATCGCTTTGATTTCTTGTGGCCTGAGTGGTCTGAGCGATATTTCCTTTTGCGCAGATATCGCCATTTCTTCTTTCTTTTGAAGTGCTTAGATCCAGATTTGTTTATCCAGATCTTCTTGAAGTGTTTCTTTTTTCTGGAAGATTTTCCACAAGAACCATCACAGTCTTTCTTGGAACATTTGATTTTCAAGCTCTGACGAGAACAGGCCCTGTCAAGTTCTCTGTTGTCGTTGACATAAGTCTGGATCATTTGGCGTTTAACACACAATTCTTCAAGGCACAAATGAATCTCTTGTTGGATTTCTCCCAATGGAACATCTTGGATTCTTCTTTGTTTGGTCAGAAAGTTTCTTTCTACCGTTTGGGATAATTCTTTGGGAATGGAGGTCAAAAAGACATGCTTCAAATTTGCATCAGCTCCAACTTGGTAGAAAAGTTTAAGCATTTCACGATAATGCTTATCAAGATGTTTTTTCTGCAGAGAGCAGCATCTTCTCTCAAAAAATTCTCTTTTTTTGACTTCTATGAGATCAACAGATTTTCCCACGAGGAAGTGATATAGGAGAGTAATGGCATAACTAAAGGTTGGTGCGAGTAAAAAGTGGAGTTGATCTTGTTCTGACACAGATGCCCACCAAAGTTTAAGATTACCTGTGAATCTTGTGACAAAGTTGGAAAGGACATCATACTTGTCTTGATTGGTGATGGCTTGGGTGTTTAGCCAAGTATGGAATTCCTCAATTCTTTCTGGCCATTTGTGATAAGGAATGTCATCAATAGCAAAAACTTGTTTTGATGAAGTGGATACATTTTGAGAGAAGTTGTTTGACTGAACAACCTCTGGATCAGAAGGATATGATTCCATATCATAATCTAGAGGATCGGCCATGAAAACTGATGAAGTAAATGGTACCATGGGAGAGGAATCAATGGTAGGTATTGAAAAAGATGATGCGGATGAAAGAGATACCGAATCTGATTCAGTATCAAAAATGTTTGGAAAGGCTGGTTCTGTTGGAAACAGAACTTGGTCTGTCAGAATGACAGGATCAATCTGTTGTGGAGGTTGCTGTGTAACAGGATCAAGCTGTGGTTCCTGATTACTCAAATCTCTGAGAAAAGACTTTAATGGATTTGACAACATCAATTGATCAGGTCTTTCTCTTATAGTAAGAGAGGATTCTGTGGGTCTCTTCTCTTTTGCCCTTTCTTTCCTTATACGATCCAGTTCCTTGAGGCGATTTCGCATTTCAGCCACATCTATCTTGTCTTGTATGACAGGAGCATTTGAAATTGCAGCGAAGATGGACGTCTGAGGCGGTGGAGGAGGAAGGGAATCTGCTCGCAAGGTAGTTGAAAATGGATTTGGAAATGAATTAAGCCTTCCTTCTTCAAGGATCTGGATTTGCCTTTTGAGCTTCTCTATTTCCGCCTTAGGACTTTCGAGATGATGATACCCTAAATGTTGTCCAGATTCCAAGGCATGAAGCCTTTTTTGGAAATCTGAAAGCATCTTTTTGGTGGTTTCATCATATCTTCGCAAATCTTGTTGCACATCTCCAATCTTGGAATCAATTGCTTTAAAAGCATTGTTATGTGCTAAAAGAGTCTCCGATTGCCAATTTAAGACAGCTTCAGCCACAAGAGTTCTTTTATGTCTTCCATGCTCATCCACATCAGTGGGTGCAGGTATCGTAGGCACATGCCTATATCTGTTTTTGGATCAATAAACTCTTCTGGAGCTGGAAGAGTTTAGAACTTTCCCGAACAAGAGGAGGAAAGTCTGTTTCTTGGAACATAGCGATGGAAGAGCTAGGTGGTGGTTTAGTCGGAACTTCGAGTGGATAGGAATGTTTTTTTGCCCATTTTACAATTGACTTATAAAACGGGGAAATGGTAGGATTTTTCTAAGGAGGAGATGGAGGAGGTGATGAAGGGGGTATTGGTGAGACTAGAGAAGAAGCAGTGAACTCTGGTGGTAGAGTTGGTGCATATGAAACCATAAACTGAAATTTATCACATTCACCGAGAGTATCAACGGAGGAATCTCCGTTTAAGTACCTTTGGTACATGGGATCTTTAGGCTTCTTCTTTCGCCTAGGTATGTCATCTGGATTTACCTCGTCAGGAGAGTTTGTGCAGTAAGAGCACTGGCAAAAAGGGTCCCAAAAGCAATGTCCATACTTATCTTTATAGTAATGGACAGGATGTCCATCACTGTTGAAGTGTCGAACAAGCTTCTTTGGGTCTGGCTCAGTAATTGATTCTGGTACACATGATTCAATCATAAAAAGAGTTTGGAAGATAGAAGGGCTTTCTTCATTTTCCTTGCCAAATTTGATGGAAACAGTTCCATCTCTTTTCCTGACAAATTTAGAGTTTGATGACTGGAAAGGCTTGTTGCTCTGATGCAATTTTTCATAGTTGGTAATCCAGGTCTCTGGAAGGAGCGTGGCCAACTTCTCCTTTGGGATTTGCCTGGGAACATGGATGCAGGATGCTTGATCATTCTGCATGGAAATGAATAAGGCATCTTCATTTCCATTGTGGAAGTTTAGATCAAGAGCATGATTTTGCACACGATAAACCATTTGGTAGTGCAAGGTTGCTGCTAGAGAGTCAGCAGTCTGGGGGGCTCCGGTGAGCTGGATCTGGACTTTTAAGAAAGAAAGTAACTATGGGTCTGAAAGAACAATGTTGAAGTTTGGATACAGTGTCACGAAGACTGTTCCAGCATTCAGTGTAGTTTGGACTGTACCTATGCAAGCATGCTGGTATTCTAGAAATCTAGTATCCAATAAAGCAATTCTTGCCACAACGGGCAAGCCTTTTCGGTCATGAAAGGTAAGAGCAAGACGAACAGCACCATAATGAACATGAGTGTATCCTTGTTGGATCCACTGCCTAGGAAATTCTGGAGGAATTTGGAGAGTAACAAAGTACTCTTTCTCAGTGGCAGGAATGGGGTGTTGATCAAACTTGGAGGACTGGACGTACTCTTTTACTTCCTTTGGAGTCTGACGAATGAGTTGGCGAATTGAGCGAATGGGTGAAAATGATGAAATGGGTTTGGCAAAAGCAGAATATGGATTCATCAGGGGATGTTGGGTTTCAGAAATCTTAGTTTCATCACTAAGAGAGACTTCATAAAGATAGCCTATCTTAGAAGCATTCGAAATACGAAAATCTGAAGAGGTTGAAGATGATGGAGTTGTGGTGAGAGAAACAGGTGCTTCGAGAATCTCTGGTTCAGTAGACATGTTGTAAAGGGATCTTCTCAGCACTGGATTCACCAACTAAGCGCATGGAACGAATAACATTACAAATGAAACCATGGCTCTGAACTAAAGGTGTGAGTAGTCTCTTGCTAAAAGGCTATCCCTGAAGGGCTTGAGCAAGGAGTTCGCCCACTGTGGGAAGGCATACCTGCAAGGAACTGACTCTATCCTCCCTGGTTCTAAGTTTAGGTCCATTCAATGGTATCAGAGCCATGGTTTCATTTGTAATGTTATTCGTTCCATGCATTTAGTTGGTGAATCCAGTGCTGAGAAGATCCATTTACAACATGTCTACTGAACCAAAGATTCTCGAAGCACCTGTTTCTCTCACCACAACTCCATCATCTTCAACCTCTTCAGATTTTCGTATTTCGAATGCTTCTAAAATAGACTATCTTTATGAAGTCTCTCTTAGTGATGAAACTAAGATTTCTGAAACCCAACTTCCCCTGATGAATCCCTATTCTGCTTTTGCCAAACCCACTTCATCATTTTCACCCATTCGCTCAATTCGCCAACTCATTCGTCAGACTCCAAAGGAAGTAAAAGAGTACGTCCAGTCCTCCAAGTTTGATCAACACCCCATTCCTGCCACTGAGAAAGAGTACTTTGTTACTCTCCAAATTCCTCCAGAATTTCCTAGGCAGTGGATCCAACAAGGATACACTCATGTTCATTATGGTGCTGTTCGTCTTGCTCTTACCTTTCATGGCCGAAAAGGCTTGCCCGCTGTTGACACCTAAATTTTGACGACCCATTTAGTTATTTATGGCACAAAAATTAGGGATTAATTTTTAACCCCTAAAAAAAAAAGGCTAGGTCAGTGTGGTGTTTTGGTGCTATTTGATGCAAAACCACTATTGTGTTCGGATAGAAGCGTAGACAGCTCACATGCTAAACTATGGAAACATCGTCAAGACAGGGTCGAAACTGACTAGTTCCAAGCTAATTTAGGAAATTCATAGTTCAATGTGTCAGATTGCATACATGTATAAAAGCTTGTGATGATTGTCACTTGGTGTTATCATCAGTCAGCTCACTATTATCACTGACTTTTCACCCCTTTTCGGTTTGGAATTTACTGGCGCCCTTAAGTCTATTTCTTTTTTCAATGCATGAGTGCCGAATCTTATATTTGTGCAGCCATCTTTCCTTGTACTCATGTATCAGGAAAAATACGAAAAGCCCAATTTTGCAAGGGAGTTGAATCGCGATGGCCCTACACTGTTACACATTGTGTCAGCCATGGGGGATTTGGAAGTCACGAGGGAACTTCTAATAGTAGGCCCTGATTTTGGTATCATTTTCATCCCTACTGATGAGTAATGCTTTTATTGAGAATCATCTTTGTAGAATGCTTTGGATCAATCTTTTTGAGCCACGCGCATAGAGGAGCTCCATTCTTGAAAGTATAGTAATTGGAAATACCGCCCTGAAACTGTAACGCGAAGGATTCAAAGAAGAACATTTTGTTAGCACAAGTCGATCTATAATACACGGACGGTTCCTTGTCTTAGTGTATGCAGGCTATGAAGGCCGTGTCGTGCAGTGAAGGCGAGGAGCAACAAAAGGCCGTGTTAGAAGCTCGAGAGACCCTGAAGACCCTGGAGAGTGGACTGGAGGGGAAGCGGTTCTTTGGAGGTGAGACGATCAACTTTGCGGATGTCGCTACAGGCTGTATTGGTTGTTGGGCTCGAATTGCCGAGGAAATCACCGGCACCACTCTCATTGATGCTGATAGCATGCCTTCACTCGATGCTTGGTCTAAGAGGACTGCATTAGAGGAACTGCTGACTATTGTGTTGTGTCTCCAGCTCATTGCACCACTCACGACGAGACCGCACTTCACCTGGCAATGAAGAACGATAAGTCCGATCCGCTCAAGAAGTTGACGAAGATGGAGATGCAGACTACCTTGTGACTGCCAAAGATAACGATGGGAATATAATCTCACAGCTGGTTGCGGCTTCGAAACAGCTCCAGTCCACTGGGCAGCAAAACGGGGCCAAGCTCATTAAAAGGCTATGATGACCGCACCCTTTAATTGCCGGAGTTCTTATTCTGTTAAGTGAAAGTTTTGACCCATTGACCCATGCAGAAATTATTTTGTGGGCACAAGATCTTCAGTAATTAGGGAAAGAAAACAATAGAGTATGGTTGATTTGGTGAGTCACAAGGAAACAAAATAAAAAGGGCCGATTGGCAAAGAGCAGGAGGCGTGCGCATCATGAAATAAAATAAAAACGAAACTCGATTCTCACGATTCGAAGTTGGAGCAATATTCAGTTAATAAAAGAAACAGGAAATAAAGAGGAATCGGCTTATATATGCATGATACGCGAGGATCAGAAGAAGGAAAGTGGATTTTGGGCTTTCCTTTTACCAGCCCTAGCCGTTCCCTATAAAAGGAGAAGACCCTGTTGATCGGGGGGGGGGGGGGGGGGGGGGGGGAGGATTCCGAATTTCAGAGAGAAAACACGTGAGAATCGAGAGCGGGGAGCTCCGCCAAAAGCTCTTCACGGTCGTGACTTTGCTGAGTTCGTGGCCGCACCTTGACACCGACCTTGCTGCCGATCGTCCGTTGCATTGACAACGACCAGCTTTCCAGTGATCCTCCCCGATGATAGAGCAACAGCGTTCACTTCCTGTCAAGACTTGATCAACAACCACGAAGTTTTGGAGGCCACACAATGGAATACAAGGCCACGAAAGAGTAAGAGAGAAGGCTGCTTTCCTCGGTCAAAGACTTCGTTGGATCCAATTTGAATTATTTGCAGACACTTCAGTCCATTCAAGCCATCTCTGACGTTGAAGTTCCGCGGCTAAAACAGCCAAATTCGGTCATCGCAAGTCCCTTGCACCGGGCGACTCCGCTGCTGTTGTGGCCTTGCCACGCGACGGGGCTGCTTTTCTGGTCTCGCCGTGCGGACAACGAAGCTGCTGCTCCCCCCATCTCGACGCGCCGCCCCTGCTTCATCCTACCATCGGTGGCGCTGCTGGGCTCGTGCCACACCAAAAGCCTCTTGGGCGCTGTTCGCATTAAATATTTTTTGGCCTTTGCAGGTTAAGAGGAGAGCTTCAAACGGGGGTCAAAGGAACTGTATTGGGGGGTTATATTAAAATATAGAAAGGCTCCTAAGAGGGGACGATCGGCAAATAAGAAAGCCCACTTTTGGTTGTCCGATAATATTGACGCAGCCCTTACTGAGCCGAGAGCCCTCTCCACCGTCGAGTGCCGCGAGCGATTCCCAAAGCATTATCGTGAGCCAGCTACCGTGAAGCAAAGTTGATCGTGACTCCTACGATCTGATACCCGTCCAAACTAGGAAACAACAATCAAGGTAGGTAAAATTCCCATCTAAATTAATTCTTGAATATTTCGTTTGCTCAATTGAGATATTGCATTCTTGATTAAACCCCCAAATGATGTTATCTTGTCCCATGTTTCCCGAATAGTCTTTCAAATTGGGAAATCTTCCCAATTTCGCAACGTACATATGATTGACGGTCCGATTTCACGCTCGAAATACGACCCGCAATCGTACGGAAAAATCACCAATCCGATCTCACGCTCGAGATATGATTCGTGATTTTATTTTAAAATTGGCCAATCCGATCTCATGCGCGAGATAAGATTCGTCAATTTATTTCCCAAAATTAAATGTACGTGGATGATATCTTGCTTGATTTGTTGCCATGCTGTTCTTGATGCATTTATTTGTTTGCTCCCGTAAAAGAAAAAAAAATATTTGAGTTGGATTAGATGCATGTTAGGATATTACTTGTTTTAGGTTACTTTGCATGTCTAGAATAGGAAATTTATTTATTTCGAATTTCTTAAATAAAAAATACCAAAAACATAAATTTAGGATGTTAGATTTTTGTTTCACTAGTTTAAATTGCATGTTTAATTATTTGGCAATTATTAATTTCAAAAATGAAAAAAAAAAAGGAAAAAGTAAAAAATAAAAAATCATCATGCATATAGAATTAGGGTATCTTTTGCATGTTATTGCATATTAGGGTAAAATTGCACGTAGTTTAATTTTAGACGATATTTTTCTTAATCTATTATAAGTTTAGGTATATTCTTAAATAGATTGCATTTTAGGATTATTTGGGTTAAGATAATATTTTAGTTTAAATTAGGATTTGGCTTAGCTTAATTCCTAATATAAATTGAATAGGATCTTATTCTAGCTAGATAATTTTCACATTTTACCTAATTTCGAATTTCATGAAAAATACATAAAATGCCATAGGTTGAATTAGTTTTATTTTCTAGGATAGATTGCATTCTTTTAGGAAAAAGAAAAGAAAAAAAAAAGAAAAATGTCACATGCACGTCATTAGGATTAGATTCATTGAAATGCATGTCATGTGGTAGTTGTTGCTAGGTCCATCCAATTGGAAATTACATGTCATTAGAATTAGGTCATTTAATTAATATTGCATTGCATATTGCATGATTTCCATTACTTAAGTGAAAACAAAAAAAAGAAATTGCGTGTTAATTAGAAATCATATCTAGGGTTGTTGATGTGAATTTTGATCTAACATTGCAGATGCTTTCGTTGCTATGAGGTAAGTCCTGCAATTTATTTACTGCTTTACTTGGGTGTTAAATTGGTGGTTTGCGCACCCACATGATCGCCTCACATGTTAGGGAAATAGATTTAAAATCAATTTAAGCTGCCTGCAAAAATGTTTTTGAAAATAAAATAATGGTACCGAAAGGGCATTAGAGAAATCTAGTGTAATCAAGTCCCCGTACCCATAATCTCTGGTTCATAAGAGTAAAGTAAAACTCCCGTTACTTTACTTGGGTTTCTAATCGACCCACCAAAAAATAGATTAGTGACGACTCCTAGATAAAATCTATCTTTATGTTAAGAATCTGAACATAAGTTGCGAATTGGTATGGGCTTAGGAGAGCCCGAGTTAAGTCTAGGCTTAACAATCCATTAGCCAAACCCTAGGTGGTTCACATCCGAAAATTTGGTCGTGACACCCGTTGTGGCAAGAATTGCTTTATTGGATACTAGATTTCTAGAATACCAGCATGCTTGCATAGGTACAGTCCAAACTACACTGAATGCTGGAACAGTCTTCGTGACACTGTATCCAAACTTCAACATTGCTCTTTCAGACCCACAGTTACTTTCTTTCTTAAAAGTCCAGATCCAGCTCACTGGAGCCCCCCAGACCGCTGACTCTGTAGCAGCAACCTTGCACTACCAAATGGTTTATCGTGTGCAAAATCATGCTCTTGATCTAAACTTCCACAATGGAAATGAAGATGCCTTATTCATTTCCATGCAGAATGATCAAGCATCCTGCATCCATGTTCCCAGACAAATCCCAAAGGAGAAGTTGGCCACGCTCCTTCCAGAGACCTGGATTACCAACTATGAAAAATTGCATCAGAGCAACAAGTCTTTCCAGTCATCAGACTCTAAATTTGTTAGGAAAAGAGATGGAACTGTTTCCATCAAATTTGGCAAGGAAAATGAAGAAAGCCCTTCTATCTTCCAAACTCTTTTTATGATTGAACCATGTGTACCAGAATCAATTACTGAGCCAGACCCAAAGAAGCTTGTTCGACACTTCAACAGTGATGGACATCCTGTCCATTACTATAAAGATAAGTATGGACATTGCTTTTGGGACCCTTTTTGCCAGTGCTCTTACTGCACAAACTCTCCTGACGAGGTAAATCCAGATGACATACCTAGGCGAAAGAAGAAGAAGCCTAAAGATCCCATGTACCAAAGGTACTTAAACGGAGATTCCTCCGTTGATACTCTCGGTGAATGTGATAAATTTCAGTTTATGGTTTCATATGCACCAACTCCACCACCAGAGTTCACTGCTTCTTCTCCAGTCTCACCAATACCCCCTTCATCACCTCCTCCATCTCCTCCTCAGAAAAAACCTACCATTTCCCCATTTTATAAGTCAATTGTAAAATGGGCAAAAAAACATTCCTATCCACTCGAAGTTCCGACTAAAACACCACCTAGCTCTTCCATCGCTATGTTCCAAGAAACAGACTTTCCTCCTCTTGTTCGGGAAAGTTCTAAACTCTCGTTTCCAGCTCCAGAAGAGTTTATTGATCCACAAAACAGATATAGGCATGTGCCTAAGATACCTGCACCCACTGATGTGGATGAGCATGGAAGACAGAAAAGAACTCCTGTAGCTGAAGCTGTCTTAAATTGGCAATCGGAGACTCTTTTAGCACATAACAATGCTTTTAAAGCAATTGATTCCAAGATTGGAGATGTGCAACAAGATTTGCGAAGATATGATGAAACCACCAAAAAGATGCTTTCAGATTTCCAAAAAAGGCTTCATGCCTTGGAATCTGGACAACATTTAGGGTATCATCATTCGAAAGTCTTAAGGCGGAAATAGAGAAGCTCAAAAGGCAAATCCATATCCTTGAAGAAGGAAGGCTTAATTCATTTCAAAATCCATTTCCGACTACCTTGCGAGCAGAACCCCTTCCTCCTTCACTGCCTCAGACGTCCAACTTCGCTGCAATTTCAAATGCTCCTGTCATACAAGACAAGACAGATGTGGCTGAAATGCGAAATCGCCTCAAGGAACTGAATCGTATAAGGAAAGAAAGGGCAAAAGAGAAGAGACCCACAGAATCCTCTCTTACTATAAGAGAAAGACCTGATCAATTGATGTTGTCAAATCCATTAGAGTCATTTCTCAGAGATTTGAGTAATCAAGAACCACAGCCTGATCCTGTCACACAGCAACCTCCACAATAGATTGATCCTGTCATTCCGACAGACCAAGTTCTGTTTCCAACAGAACCAGCCTTTCCAAACATTTTTTATACTGAATCAGATTCGGTATCTCTTTCATCCGCATCATCCTTTTCAATACCTACCATTGATTCCTCTCCCATGGTACCAGTTACTTCATCAGTTTTCATGGCCAATCCTCCAGATTATGATATGGAATCAAATCCTTCTGATCCAGAGGTTGTTCAGTCAAACAACTTCTCTCAAAATATATCCACTTCATCAAAACAATTTTTTGCTATTGATGACATTCCTTATCACAAATGGCCAGAAAGACTTGAGGAATTCCATACTTGGCTAAACACCCAAGCCATCACCAATCAAGACAAATATGATGTCCTTTCCAACTTTGTCACAAGATTCACAGGTAGTCTTAAACTTTGGTGGGCATCTATGTCAGAACAAGATCAACTCCACTTTTTACTCGCATCAACCTTTAGTTATGCCATTACTCTCCTATATCACTTCTTCGTGGGAAAACCTGTTGATCTCATAGAAGTCAAAAGAAGAGAATTTTTTGAGAGAAGATGCTGCTCTCTGCAGAAAAAACATCTTGATAAGCATTATCGTGAAATGCTTAAACTTTTCTACCAAGTTGGAGCTGATGCAAATTTGAAGCATGTCTTTTTGACCTCCATTCCCAAAGAATTATCCCAAACGGTAGAAAGAAACTTTCTGACCAAACAAAGAAGAATCCAAGATGTTCCATTGGGAGAAATCCAACAAGAGATTCATTTGTGCCTTGAAGAATTGTGTGTTAAATGCCAAATGATCCAAACTTATGTCAACGACAACAGAGAACTTGACAGGGCCTATTCTCATCAGAGCTTGAAAATCAAATGTTCCAAGAAAGACTGTGATGGTTCTTGTGGAAAATCTTCCAGAAAAAAGAAACACTTCAAGAAGATCTGGATAAACAAATCTGGATCTAAGCACTTCAGAAGAAAGAAGAAATGGCGATACATGCGCAAAAGGAAAGATCGCTCAGACCACTCAGGCCATAAGAAATCAAAGCGATGCTTCATTTGCAACAAAAATGGACATTTTGCCAAAAACTGTCCTCAAGCAAAAAAAGGTCAGAATCATTTGATACATCATATAGAGAATGAAACTGGTATTTCTCTTGAAAATGATGATATCGAATCCTTATTTTCTGCTGATGAAGAACCATGTGAACAAACCCTTTGTGCCATCCCTTGTTACCAGACTCCAAGTGAAACTGATTCAGAATTAGATGCTGAAGATATTTTTCATATATCTTTGACTCCTTCAGAGGAAAGCACTGACATCTTTTCAAGCCAAACTCATTGTCCTCATTTTCCTGTGAAAATATTCACTTCAAAATTTGCTAAGCCAATCAATGTCATTGCACTTATAGACACTGGGGCAGCCTCTTCGATCTTAGACACTAAAGTTCTTCCTGAAGAATATTGGACTTCATGTGTCCGGTATTTCAACTCTGCTTCAGGAGATACTTTCTCTACAAATGTGAGAACAACTCCAATAACTGTCCAGTTTTTCCCTCAGTGTTCTATAACCATGAAAATCTTCGGATCCAGTCTTCCCAACAAAGATTTAATCATTGGTTGGGACACTATGACCCAGATTCCACAACTTCGAATTATTCCTGGGAAAGGTCTTAAGTACAAAAACCAATTCTCTGAATTTGTCAACATTCAAAGACTTTTTTCCATCCAGATGAGTCTGTTAGATCCGATCATGCAAAAGTTATTGGAATCATGTTCAGAATCTCATTCTGAGTTCGCTCAAAAATGTCCTCACCCTTTGTGGAAAAATCCAGAGTTCTTTGTTCGCCTTCCTTTCAAAAGGAATGAAGATATCAATTCAACTAAGGTGAGTCATATGGGAATGAATCCAGAACATCTGGTTTTGGCTCAGAAAGAATGCTCGGAATTGCTGGAACAAGGCCTTATTGAGATCTCTCATTCTCAATGGGCTTGTGAAGCTTTCTATGTCAACAAGCGTGCTGAGCAAAACAGAGGCAAAATGAGATTGGTAATTAATTACCAACCTCTTAACCTTTTCCTCCAAGATGATAAATTCCCTTTACCATCCAGAAACTCTCTTTTTGCTCTTTCTAATGAAGGATAACCCACTATTCGTCACTGCCGAAGAGGCTAAGCCTAACAATGTCCCTAAGGCAGAACAAGATGAACGCTTTGCCAAACTCGAGGAGAAAGTGAAACAATTGCAAGGATCACAGAGCTCACTCCTGTTCGACTTGTCAGTTTATGAGAAGGTTAAAGTGCCAAAAAAATTTAAGATGCCAGAGTTCAAGAAATATGATGGTACTTCCTGCCCGAAAGCTCATTTGCAGATGTACCACGTACGCATGGCCCAATATCTCAAAAATGAGCCCCTCATGATTCAATCATTCCATGCAAGTCTGATTGGGCCCGCACTGAACTGGTATGTGATGAAGAATGTGAACCTTCTCGATACCTGGAATGAAGTGACTGATGCGTTCCTAAAGCAATATAAGTTCAATATGGACATTGCACCTTCCCGAGAAGATCTTGAGAGGATGGAGAAAAAGAGGAGCGAGTTGTTCAAAGAGTATACCGTGAGATGGCGAAATTTGGCAGCTCAAATCACTCCTGAGCCTACTAACAAAGAATTGATGAAGTTGTTCATCAAGACTCTCCCGTCTGAGTTTTGTAGCCGAATGGCCAGCACGTACGTCGAGAACTTCAATCAACTTATTCCTGTGGGAGAGCAAATTGAGATGGGGATAAGGGAAGGATGGTTTATTGAGCCATCCAACAAAAGGTTTTCTACCAAGAAAGAGAAGGAAGCAACTGAAGATGTGAATGTAGCTTACAGCCAAGAAAGTACTAATCGCACCCCGGCTATCTAAAGGCAACAACAAACTGTTGGCCGTCAATCGTTTGCCCAAGCAAGTAATAGAAGGCAATTCACTCCTCTCCTTGGATCTCCATCCCAAGTGTTGATAATCCTCCGGAAGAAAGGTTTGCTTACTACTGAGCCGAAGCGCCCTAATCGCGAAAACATTCGTGGTTATGATCCGACAAATAAGTGTGATTATCACAGTGGTGAATTGGGACATTCAACTAATGAATGTTTCACCCTCAAGCACCGGATCCAAAACCTCTTGGATACAAAGGCGTTCTCTTTCAGCAATCAAAAAAACCCTCTGCCCAGCCATGAGGAAGGTGCAAATGCTATTACTGAGTGAAGAAGTTCTTATCTTCACACTCCTCTACGAAAGAGTCCTTTTTATGCTCTCTAGGATTTCAAGTTTTTTTAGGATTTCCTGCTTTCTGAGATTTCAATTATCCCTTTCATTTCTAGGGTTTGCTTGTTTGCATTTTTCCATTCCAATAATATAATTCATTTGATTCTATTCAATGAAATTACAGTTTTATTTCCAATTTTGAGGGCATGACGAGGTACACCAAACCAGTCCAATGACGATATCCAACCATAAAAAGAAAATATCATCCACGGAGAAATCCTGAGGGCTGGACTTTCTCATGCTTCCTCCAAAAAACTTTTTCGAAAACAAAAGCATTTCAAAAACAAAAAAAAAAAAATTCCCAAGACTTGTAGCAGATTAAACCTGTTTGTTTGTCTGACTCATTTACTTCTTGTCTCAAAGCATAATTCTATCACTTGTTATGACAAGGGACATTTGAAAATAGTGTATCAAGTTTCAATGATCATAAACTTGACTCGTGATTAACGGGCTTAGTTCGCATTTGCAATGAAAAAACAGATTTGGGGCAGGTAAAAGAGGTCCATCATTCTCCGGTGGAAAGTTTGCTCCAAATTACAGTGGCCCATATGTGGTGAAGAAGGTACTCCTAGAGGTGCCTTGATCTTGGCAGAAATGGATGGTCATGAATTTTCTGATGTTGTCAAGAAAAATCACCCATGATTGAATTTGCCATGTCATGTTTTGAACTGCAAGCATTTTTATGATGAATAAATTGCCTCAATGAGTTGCAAATTCAATGGTCCAAATTTGTTACAAATCTTGCATGTTTTCTTTGATGAATTATGTGAGATAAATCGAATGTGTCAAATGGGATACTTTGGAATGATGAAAGGCAAACCTTTTTCCATACATTATTCATACACTAATCCCCGGTGATGTTGTGTGGAAAAATTCCATGCCTACGAGGAAAAGGGTGATCTTGCGAATGGTACGTCAACCAAGGTGATGAGAGGCAGTTTCTTCTGCTACCCAAAACACTACAGGTATACCCATTGTTTAGCCCTTTGAGCCCACACACATGAAGAGTTTTTTAAAATTATCCCTGTCAAGGATCATTCCATACTGGGGCAAAATTTGAAAGGAATGATAGAAATTTTCTTATTCACACTTGCATCAATCTTCGAGTATTGCTTTCGCAGTGTAACTTGTATGATAATTTGAAGTGCCTTAGGACGACGAATAGCAATTTTTTTTTCTCTATCCTATACACTTTCATCCATTACATAGCCCACTTGAGCCTATGAATTCGTTTCATATTAAACCCAGTTGGTGATCATCCCCTACACTGGGGCAAGACAAAGAAAAGAAAAAAAATCGAGTAGCATGGTCTAGAATGATGAAAGATGGAAGCTGTGTGAATCCAAAGAAAGTGAAAAAATGAGGCATGAAAAAGCAGTATGCCTGGTAAAAGCAAGGCCGATGCCCAGAAAAGAGAAAAATCAAACACTTGATGTAGTGAGTCATATCCCTAACAGGGTGGTACTAAAAACTCAAATTCTGAGATGTTGCAATCAATGGAGTTAGGGTGGTATTAAAAACTCAAATGCTGAGATGTTGCAATCAATGGAGTTGTGATGTAAAGAAAATTGTCAATGGTGAAGAAGAAAATTGGAAATGTCAAGATGATCACCAACTTTGACTTTGACCTCCTAAACACTTTTTGAGCCTAATGATCATTTCGCTTCTCAACCCATGAACCAAGCCTACGTTACATCCCTTGCAAAGTCTCTTTAGATTATGGCACTTGAATTAACGTAGAAGTTCATATGTTTGAAAACATCACTCGAGGAAGTGCGAGTAAGACAATTTCTATTTCATTTCGTATGTTTCTTGACTTGTAAACCCCAAGATGATTGCAGAATATCACTCATTTTTCAATAACCTTGACTCAAAAAGTCTCCTTTGTTAAGCCGTTGACCAAGCCCATATTACGGTCCCTGTTAAAGACCTCTTAGATTGGTAAGGTCGTACCACTTGCGAGATTACTCGGACCCTTGTTTGGCATGACAATGGTAAGATAGAGTGATTATCAAAATCCTGCATCAAAGGTCAGGATGAAATGGCCATTTTAATGAGGATGAGTGAAAAGTCCTTTCAGACTGAAAGATCCCTCATTTGACGCATTCATGACACTCATGTGTTCAGATTGGAATATTCTTTTGAAGTCTTTCCCAATGGAAATCATGTGATGCAAGATCATTACGCATGAACCTCACTTGAATTAATGCATGTTTGTGACTGCAAATGCATGTTACCTCTCCTATGATCAAGTTTTGTAGGAGACATATCTCTCAAGAGCAGAGATGTTACCAGGTAAGTATATCTCTATCCATACCTTAAGTACTTGTCATTACATAGGTATTCCCTTTTGAGTATACTGACACTCGATTGAGTTGTCCTCCAAATATTTTTTTCCAGATTCAGTCTGATTAAGGCGACCAAAGAAAGATTCGGGTCCTAGTCAGATGATCCATGCCGCAACGCTAGGCGACCGAAGAAAGGTTCGGGTCCTAGCCAAGCAAAACCTCAGTTTAGGCGACCGTAGAATGGTACGGGTCCTAAATAATATTCATTGCTCTAACAGGCGATCGTAGAAAGGTACGGGTCCTGGAAACTAATTTCCTATTCAGGCGACCGTAGAAAGGTACGGGTCCTGGAAAGTGAATCCCTGTTTAGGGCGACCGTAGAAAAGTACGGGTCCTAGACAACATTTATTGCTCTAATAGGCGACCGTAGAAAGGTACGGGACCTAGAAAAGCAATTTCTCATTCAAGCGACTGTAGAAAGGTACGGGTCCTGGAAAATCGATCATTCGTCAAGGCAACCGTAGAAAGGTACAGGTCCTAAACACAACCAAACATTGCCATGCTGGGCGACCGTAGAAAGGTATGGGTCCTAGGAAAGCAGTTTCCTCACAAAATCTTGCTGCTATACTAGGCGACCGTAGAAAGGTACGGGTATTAGGAAAGTAGTCTCCTTACAAAACCTCGTTACTATTCTAGGCAACCGTAGAAAGGTACGAGCCCCTGGACATGTAACACCAACTATCTTGAATCACTCTACCCTCCTTGAAGGTAAAGATATTCCAGGTAGGTTCCTTTGACATCTTAGTTTGAATCTGGATGTTTCAATTCTTCTCGTTGAATATTTCACTTTGGAGGTGAATGTTCTTCAATCTTCCTCGTTATGCCTTAGTTTGAATCTAGGTATTTCGAGTTTCCAAAATCATGACATCTCTATCTGGACCCAGATGTCTTGATTCTTTTTGTTGAGCATTTCACTCTAGATGTGAATGTTCTTTGATTTTCCTTGTTATACCTTAGTCTGGATCTAGGTATTTCGAATTCAAAATCATGACATCTCTGTCTGGACCCGGATGTCTTGATTATTTTCGTTGAACATTTCACTCTGGATGTGAATGTTCTTCGATTTTCCTCGTTATGCTTTAGTCTGGATCTAAGTATTTTGAGTTTCAAAATTTTGACATCTCTGTCTGGACCCGGATGTCTTAATTATTTTCGTCTAAACATTTCACTTTGGATGTGAATGTTTTTTCGACCTTTCTCGTTGTACTTTAGTTTGGATCTAGGTATTTCGAGCTCCAAATATCTTGACATCTCAGTCTGGACCCGGATGTCTTGATTTTTTTTTCGTTGAACATTTCACTTTGGATGTGAATGTTTTTCGAGCTTTCTCGTTATATCTTAGTTTGGATCTAGGTATTTCGAGCTTTTTAAAAAAAAAATCTTGATATCTCAGTCTGGATCTTGATGTCTCAATTCTTTTCGCTGAACATTTCACTTTGGATGTGAATGTTCTTCTCAATCTCAATGTCTCAATCTATTGCATGTTACACCTTTCAAGGAACCTGAGTGAGAGTTTGGTACTTGTGGAGTAAATGGGAATTTATCATGTACCTTAAGATGCTCTACCGCACTGATTGGTAAGTGACTGTAGGTACGTTCTTTCCTTTTGCATCATGCATTTGCATTAACATTTCCATGCATCATATGAATTGCATTTTAAAATGGGATTCATTTCTCGACAAAAAAAAAAATCGAAATCGAAATCGAAATAATTTATTGCATGTGTATGGTCAAAATTTAGGTTTCAATTTGTCTTTGAAGGCAATCTCTACGAGCTCACTTTCAAAGAGGGGCAGCTGTTGACACCTAAATTTTGGCGATCCGGTCATTTATTTATTGCATAGAAAATTATGGGTTAATTTTACCCTGAAAAAAAATATATCAATTGCATAGCATATAAGTTTAGATGCATTTATTTTTAGTTTGCATGTTTTGCATTTTTTATTGAACCGGTGGTGTAGGTTCGAATTAATGTTTCTGAGTTTTAGTGTGGCAGGCCGGGCTAGGCCCACGAAAGGAGCAAATTAACCCAAACCCGTTGTTTTTTTTTTAATCAATTATCTTGTGAAAAATTAAGATTTGATGCAATATTATGTTGATTTTTGGAAATTAAGAAAATCGCATTGTAATCTTATCTTTATCAATATATGATGAAATCATGGGAGAATATTCATGAGATAAGGATTTTTGTGATCAGGAGGTTATAAGCAATATTCGTGAGATGAAATATTAACAAAAAAGATCACTTTTTTTTTTTTTGATACCCAGGAACCGTCGTACAGCCGGCAGCCGGCGACGTAAACCTGGAGCGACGCTAACGCAGGAACAACCACCACCACGCCGCACTTAAGACCACTAATAAACTGCGCAGTATGCAAACCTGGGGGTTCAAACTCTCGCCCTTCCGCAAAGAGGGTCTGAGCGCATACCAACGCAGCCACCGAATGGGGTGGTAAAAATATATATATATATATATATATATATATATATATATATCACATTTTGTTTTGTTATAAAAGGGGCTGTGTACGGTGAAGAAAAAGGGGGCTTTTTCACTCGGTTTCGAAACATTCATCAAAGGAGATAAAGTTTTTGTGAAGGAAAAGTCAAAAAAAAAAGTTTTCTTCTTCTGCTAAAAAGCAAGCAGAAGAGACGTGAGAGCAACAGTGACAAAAGACAGAGGGAGGTGACGTGAGGCAGAAAGCAAAAAGGAAGACCCCTGTTCATCTTCTCCAAAGAGTCCTTCCTTGCTGGATTTTCGCCGATTTCTGCTACTCCGCTCGCGTCCGCGCCTGCACCGATCCCCTCGCCGCGCACCAGCAACCAGGCTTCCGCTGTGCCAGCCACCGTGCGGCACCGCCGTTGTTCCGTCAGTCGTCCGAGCTTCCCCACACCCGTGAGCGCACGCCACCACCGCCTTTCCAGCCGAACCCTTGCGATTTCAGCAGCGACGCCGCAACCCACCGCTCTTGCAGCCAAGCCCGAGCGTCGTGCCTCAACAACCCGATCCCAAATCGAGCCGCTCGGCCGCACATCCGTCTCTCCCTACTGGCCCGCCGGACACCGCAACGCGCCATCGCCGCCCTTTGCTCAGTCCCCGCATCCGCTCGGAGCCCGATCTACCGCACCGGAGCGCCAATCTCACCCCCAACTTGCTGCCGACCTGTGACGAGCCGCGCCTCCTGGATCGAGCCCCCTGCTGCCCTGTTCGTTGCTACCGGGCCCTCTTCCGAGCGACGCTGCTTAGCTCGTTTCTGCCTGAGCCCGACTGACCCGAGCCAGATCTGCCCGACGCCTGCCCTGACGATCGCCACGCCTTGGCCGCTCGTCAGCCCCGTGGACGTGACACCCAGCGCCCGTGCTCTGCCACCGGCAGCCGCCCTTGCAGGAGTTCCCCTCGCCGGATCGATTGATCTACTGCCTTTAGAGACCCATCACACGAGCAAGCCGTGCGTGGGAAGGAAGGAACAGAAAAAAAAACAAAAAAAGAAAAAGAAAAAGGGAATTAGGTAGTTTTTTTTATTATTATTATTACTTATTCACTTATTGTGTTTTTCTTTTTTATAGTTTATATCTTTTTTTTTAGTGAATTGTTCCCTTTAAAATATATGATTGAAATTCCAACATGAATAGCCCAGATTAGGGATTAATAGTCCGATTTTCGCACCCGAAATCCAGCTCATAATCCCTTGCAAAAATCGACAATCCGATCTCACGCCCGAGATTCGATTCGCGATTTAATTTTAAAATTGGCCGACCCGATCTCATGCGCAAGATACGGTTCGCCAATTTTTGGATATCAATCCTATCCTGTCTGATTTGCCGTGGTGTTGGTTGAATTAATTTTATTTTCATAAAAAGAAAAAATCCAAAAAAATTTGAATTAGGATTAGGTTTTTTTTTATCTTGCATATTTAGAATAGGAATTTTATTTTGAATCATGAAAAAGAAAACAAAAAAGAAAGTGCATTCATTTAGGATGTTAGTTTTTTATTATTTGAATTGCATGTTTAATTTTAATTTCAAATTTCATAAAAAAAATGAAAAAAATTAGAATTATGGTATTCTTTGCACATCATGGCATATTAGAATAAATTGCATGTTTTATTTTAAGTTTAGATTGATTTTTGCATCTTAGGTTACAGCTTGTTAGGTTAATATAATATCTTAGTTTAAATTAGGATTTAATCGACCTAATCCTTAATATAAGCTAGATAGAATCTTAATCTAGATAGTTATTTTTTTGCATTTTCCTTAATTTCGAATTTCATGAAAAAAATAAAATTTGTCTTAGGATAAACTAGTTGCAATTTCTAGGATAGATTGCATTTTTTTTAGAATAGAAAAATCATGTGCACTTCATATAGAATTAGGCCCATGAAATGCACGTCATTTTAGTGATTGTTATTAGGTTCATTTAATTAGAAATTGCCTGTCATTAGAATTAGGTCATTTTGGTTAATTTAGATTGCATATTTAATTATTGCATGTTCATTAAGAAATCATTAGTTTTTTTTACTCATTCATATAGTTTAAGACATTTTGCCATGCCATATTATTTCATTTTATGTTAGAAGCATAGCATTGCATATGGACTATATTCTCGTTAAAAAGTGAAAACAAAAATTGAGTGATGGCGTGTTAATTAGAAATCATATCTAGGATTGCTGATGTGAATTCTGATCTAATATTGCAGATGCTTTCGTTGCTATGAGGTAAGTCCAGCAATTTTTATTTGCTTTCTTGAGTGTTAAATTGGTGGTTTGCGCACCCGCATGATCACCTCAATGTTAGGGATATAAATTAAAATTGATTCAAACTGCCTGCAAAACGTTTTTTCAAAATAAAAGAGAAAGGTACCGAAAGGGCGTTAGAGAAATCTAACGTAATCAAGTCCCCGTATCCAAAATCTCTGGTTCGTAGAAGTAAAATAATTCTCTCATTATTTTACTTAGGTGTCTAATCGACCTACCGAAAATAGATTAGTGGCGACTCCTGATTGAAAATCTTTTACATGCTAGATATTTGAACCTAAGTCACGAGTTGGTATGAGCTTGGGAGAGCCCGAGCTAAGTTTAAAGACTTAGTAGTCCATTAACCTAGTTTTAGGTGGTGCACCCGAAAATTAGGTCACGACACATGCTAAGAGTTTGCTAAGAAATTTTTTACTAAATGAAGTGGCAACTCACGTGCCTCTTGCCACTTCGGTAAGTAAAGCAATAATGATGCATACCAAAGAATGAAGTAAATTACAAATTGGGCAAAATAAAAAAACGGTTTCTTTTTCCAAAGAAAATAAATAAATGAAAATTCCCAAGCTTCACTTACTCTACCAGAAGTAGAATTAGAGGCGGACAGGGTATGATTAAGTTGCATCGCACGAATGCCTCTTTTGTGCCTAGCTAGTAAAATTGGTGAGGAGGCTGTTATGGCACGAGGATATTTTATGCATGGAAAGACCTTAGCATAATTGGGAAAGAAAGTTGCGGGGACCGGACCCGATTAGTCCCAATCTAGGCCCACCTCATTTGGAAGATAATTTTTGTTCATGAAAAGACCTAGGCAACAAGCCTAACTCAATGCAGATGCCTTGCGCTCAATCAAAGTCCATCACATGTACTCTGACATTATATTCAAGAAAGGATACAAATATGAGGGGGTCGCACTAAAGAGAAAGGAGATGCGGGGCCCACTTAAGAACAAAAAAGTAGGATGCGGCCAAGAGAAATCTTTATATGCATGAAAAGACCTCGTATAGTTGGAACGAAAAGAAGATGCGGGGACCACACCAAACCAGAAGATACATTTAGAGATAATGACAAAAACAGTTCTCAAACTTGTACACAACGTGCAATTTAATTTCTAAATTTTTTAATTTATTTAATATAATTTTTGAATTTTAATTCAATATGTAATATGATCTTTGAATTTTTAACTTATTCAATATAGTCCTGAACTTTTAGTATATAGTCAATATAGTTCTTGAACTATATTAAAATATTTAATGTAGTCATGGCCTATATTGAACATGTATGAAAAATTCATGAATGATATCGAATAAATAAAAAATTCATGGACCATATTACATTTTTGGGTCAAAATTTAGAAATCATATTAAACAAATTAAAAGTTTAAGTTTCAAATAACTCAAAATTTAAGGACTGTGTGTACTAGAGGTGGCAAATGGGTGGGTCGGGTCGAGTCGGGTATGGGTCGAGTCGAAAATGGGTCGACCCATATTTGACCCATTTAACCCGTTTTGACTCATATTCTTGTAATGTAAATATAGTGACCCATACCCGACCCGACCCATATTTGACCCATACCCGACCCGACCCATATTGCTAAAACCCACTAATATTCTAAAAAAACCCCGTGCTCACTTTAAGCTACATGCTAATTGGATAAAAACCTCAAATTAAATTAAAAAATAGTAAATAAAATAAAAAATGTTAAAAAAACCTATAAATTGAAATATTTATGAAGAATTAGACTATGCTTGAAAGTAAACGCCTCTCTTAATAAGAATCTCATTTGCTCGTTCAAAGAAAATAATTCTATAGCTACATCTGTAATTCAAACAAAACATACAAACTAATATATTAATAAAGCTTGAGTCATTTCCTTCTTCAAATCCTTGTCAGGTGGAAGCCTCCCTTTCAGGACTCCTCTAATTTTATCCTTGCAATCATCAATTCTAAAACAAAAAGATGCCCAAAGTAAAGCTTCAACTCATAAGTAATCACACTAATCTGCAAAGAGCACATAAATGCAAAATGAGAAAGAAAGAAGTTAAACTCACTCTGCTTCTGCCGTATGTTAGATTCAAATTCTCTTCCTTCTCTTTGATGCGCTTCAAAAGGCCACTCTACATAGGATAGAAGTTCAAATGCCCTGGAAAAAATAGAAGAGCGATCTGAATATTGAAAAACCACAACAAAGCATGTCTTCTAAACCTTGATCTCTGCCTTCGCCTGAATCTGAGCATCACTATTTTTCCACCGATCATTTGCATCCATGTACCGATCCCACGAAGCCTTAAGTTCCATCTCATTTGATTTCTGCAAGAAAATTTTCCTTGTCAGAGCTTTTTTTTTTCCCTTTAAAATAGGTAAACAGAACAAATGCCTTCAGAAAACAAAAGGGATTTCTTCTTTTGCAGACATTGCTTCTCAATAAACTAGAAGCCAGCTACTTTAAGTTATTTTCAAAGTAGTATTTTAGCAGTTCATTGTGTGTAGAACATTATCATGCATAACAATTGTGAGAAGCTGAAAGACTCGAAAATACCAGATATGGGAATCAAAACTGTTGTTACGGTTGTCTCCCATCACGAAAACATATCCTTTGGGCACAAGCTGCAGTTAGATTCATAGCAACAAATCTGTCAGTGCTAACTGATCAACCTGGGGTCACATAGTCATCATAGAACACATCCGTGGGCAGCTGCAATTCAACAACAAGAACATATGAATAAATACATTACCACTGGCTCCATCTCATAATCAAGCAGCTCTAAGATGAATTCTTCATCTTGAGCAACACCGTTCACCAAAAGTTTACCATTGCTAACCTGCAAAACAAAGCCAGAGTCAATATATGACCACCAAATAAAGTTCATTCGTAGGTGCAAATCCAGAAGTCCTGGCATAGCAGGTCTTAAATTAACTTAAGATATTAACAGAACACATCAAATCTTACTTCAAAATAAACCATGATATTGAAAGTAAGTAGGACTGGCACTGCTTAAGAACTTACTTCAACATAATCTCCAGCCTTTGCCACAATCCTTTTGATGAACACATCACTTGAGCCATAGCCCACTTCCTGACCAATTTAAAACCAACAAAATAATTACTTTATAATCTGATAAAGCATAAACAGGCAACCATTTTCTATCAGTAATTGTTCATGACAAATTAAACTAAGCAAGACCTGCAAAACTGGAGGTGCCTTAAATATTACAATGTCCGAAACCTCAGGTTGTCGAAAGATGTAAGACACCTGCAGAAACAAGAGCTGGTAAAAAAGTGACCAAAATATTAGGCCAGCTCAAAATCATCTACCCCAGCTTAGCACCCAGAAAGAAAAGATAACTCCAACCATTAAACCATCTGAATAAATTAATCAGCAAAAGCAAAGGCATTTCATCCCCTTGACCAGATAGTCTGACTCGCTCTTTTTGCAAAATGGAACAGACAAGTCATTTTTTCAAAGTAGTATTTTAGCAGTTCATTGCACAGTCCACACAATCTACAAAACACCGAAGCATAAACTGAGCATACGGCACCCTTCTCATAGGAGGACTCCTAAAAACATACTTGACGTCTCCATTTCACGCGAAGGAAGAACATTCGCATGCTGATCACACTCTTCATCCAAGAACATACCACAACAAGCCCATCTATAATCGCACAGAACCGCATCTATTTTCTGTTTTACATCAAGACATCACAGAATCATCCTGACCTCATAAGCCACCATTACCCAATGAATACACGCATAGCCGAAAACTAAAAATCATGACATGCTTTCATTGTCGACGAAGAAGATCCCGAATGGATCAAGCAAGCACGTTCAAAGCAGTACACACAGGACGTCTCACAGATCTTGCAGCTGGTCCCGACAAAAATCAACAAAAAATGGAAATGGAAAAGCCATCACTCCGCTACAGGAACGATGAATCTGGCAGCAAAAACCGCTTCGCCATCAACATTGAGGAAAGAAATCGATCAACCAAACACAACACAGTACGAGGAGAAAGCCAGAGAGAATGGGGACTGTCGAGAATTACTGATTCCCTAAAACGGATTCGACACTAAATCGAACCCCTAAAACGAATGCGGAAGACGAGCCCAATAATAACATGTATCACCGATCAAAGACACACCACAGAATCGAGCGTACCTTATTATCCATAGATTAAACGCCGATGTTGAGGTTCGAGGAAGGATTCTGATCCCGTTCTACCGAGGAGCGTACTGTTGCTTCAAGGGGGAGAAAAAGTTACGTTCTTTCTGGGAGAGGGAGAAAGTGAAAACGTACGTACGTCGTTTTTTCCCTTTCTTTTGTTTCCCTTAAAGCGTCTCCTCCAAAAGACACATTCCCTCAACGTAACACCTCTTCATATCTCAACCCTTCATCCATGGGCCCTTATATTGCGGGCCGGGCTTTTAGGCCCATCATGGGCGGACGGGCCCACTTAGGCCCATCAACACATAAATAAAAACCATCATCTCTCACTTGCACATGGTGGGCCGAACAAGATCCTCTTTACCTCTCGCAACATTCATACCGGCGAATAATCCGTGCGACTAGCATACTTTGAGAGCTCGTTGCCATACATCTGTTAGGAATATATAGCAGCTCATAATGGGCATTACACTCTGAGTAAATTTAGTATGCAGTACCCTAGATTGATCGATCACATTTATATCTCTCTTGATCTCTTTTTAAAACAATGATATATTGTATTCACAATTATGATTATCCCAAAGACAATCATAATTGGTCGACCAGTGAATACAAAACTAGAATGTGATTTTCCAAATTCGATCTTCCTCTTTCCTTTAAATTCTCAATTTTAGTTCGACTTGCTTTTCTAGAAATGTCCCATTAGATCGAATCAATTCATGACCATTGGTAACATCCTAAGATAGCAAACACTGAATAGAAATCTTGAGAATAAGTAAGAGTCATGAGGGCACTAAAATGAGGAACTCCTTTCCTCAAGAGTCTCACACGGCATAAAAGTTGAGATCAAACTTTTGCCACTCTTATTGGTCGTCTCATGCATACGTAGTATGAAATACGTATTACAGTATTAACTCCTTTCCCATAGAGCGTATGTCTACACCTTCAATACCATACAAATAATAGTTCAGACATACCTAATGTCTAACTTGAGTTCACATATCTACTCATTCACAGAATTCATCAGAACTCACATCTGGCATCATAAACAGATAAAGTAAAATATGTGGGTTATTTTACTTTCAGACATAGTAAATATTATGTCCTCATCTTAACACTTAGTTAAGGCGACATATATGTTTTAGGCTTGAGCTCTCAATTATCACCTAGATAATAAGCTTAAAAACCGTCTCATCTCTATTTATCACATAGTAAATAGAGGCGATTACCCGTGTGAGTGGGCTAATCTTTTATCTGTCCGACATACTTTCTCAACTTTATATAATGCACTAAGCATTAAGATGCATAAACGTCAAACAAAGATTCATAGGCATTACTAATGAAAAAACACAAATTCATTAAATGTGAACACTTCAGGAAAATTACAATATTCAGTACATCAGCCTCTACGTAGTCCTAGAGATTTTACATGACCACAAAACACATCTCTAGGTATTGGCTTTGTCATAGGATCTGCTACCATTCTATGCGTAGATATGTACTGTAAGTTCACATCCTTTCGTGCAACCATGTCCTTGACAAAATTACTTAGTATCTATATGTTTGGTCTTGCCATGATATTTTGGATCTTTGGTGTACGCTATAACTGCTTGGCTATCACAGTTAACCAATAATGGATTTGCAGCATACCCAATAACACCTAAATGATCCAAAAATCTCTTAAGCCAAACACCTTCTTGTACTGCTGCTGATAATGCCACGAACTCAGCTTCCATCGTGGACAAGGCTATACACGTTTGCTTCTTACTACTGCATGATATGGCGCCATTATTCAATAAGAAAGCAAATCCAGAGGTAGATTTCCTTTCATCTAAATCTCCTCCCCAATCAGCATCTGAATAGCCTTCAAGTCGCAGATCCTTTCCTTGGTAATTCAGCTTGTAATCAGCAGTTCCCTTCAAATACCTCAGTATTCTTTTAACGGCTTTCCAATGTGCTTGACCTGTATTGGATTGGTATCTACTCACCATTCCAACTGCAAAACATATGTCAGGTTTTGTACACATCATAGCGTACATCAAGCTCCCAACAGCACTAGAATAAGGAACATGTTTCATTTGTTCCTTCTCTTGTGGAGTCCTTGGACACAATCTATGGCTCAATCCTTCACCCTTTGCAATAGGAGTATCTATGGGTTTACAATCTTGCATACGAAATCGTTCAAGAACCTTATTTATATATGTTTCTTGCGAAAGAAATAATGACCTCTTCGAACGATCTCTTGAAATCTTAACTCCAAGAATGTATGCAGCCTTACCCATATCTTTCATCTCAAAGTTGGAAGATAACCAACTCTTGACAGTATTAACAAACTTCATATTACTTCCGGCAATTAGTATATCATCAACGTATAATGATATGATCACTAATTGATCCTTAGATCTTTTGATATATACACAATGATCATCATCAATCATTGTAAAATCATATGCCATTATGGTATTATGAAAACGTATATACCATTGTCTTGACGACTGCTTAAGGCCATATATCGATTTCAAAAGTCGACATACCTTTTGCTCTTGGCCTTCCATTATGAAACCAGCAGGTTGTTCCATATATATTTCTTCATTTAATTCTCCATTGAGAAAAGCATTATTTACATCCATTTGATGTAACTCAAGATCCATATCTACCACTATTGCTAGAATAATGCGAATCGAGGTAAATCTCACTACAGGAGAAAATGTTTTTTCATAATCAATTCCTTCCTGTTGATTATACCACTTCGTCACAAGGCGAGCTTTATGCCTTTCTATCGAGCCATCAGCTTTACGCTTAATTTTGAGAACCCACTTGTTCCCAATAACTTTGCGTCCTTTTGGAAGATCAACCAGTTCCCAAATATGGTTTGACTCATTGACTCCATCTCCTCTTCCATTGCATGCATCCATTTTTCCTTACTAGGGCAACTTAGAGCCTCATTAACATTTCTTGGCTCATCCTCATCTTGTGGAGCAACCATAAAAGTTTCCCCTTCAATGTCAAAGCGTCGTCGGGGAATACTTTTGCGACTTGTTCGCCGTATGGGAGATTGTACACTTTGTACATCATTCCCCATCATGCTCCCACTCGGATTAGATAATGACAATATCATCTCATCATATGGTTGTAATTAAGAGTGAATTGAATTAAATTCATCACTTCTCATGTTACTCCCACTTGGACGAACTCCACTAAGTTCATTATCTTGATCCAAGGTTTCAAATAGGGAATAATCATCACGTATTTCGCCTTTCTTAGGAAATTCATTCTCCAAGAATGTGACATCCCGTGATTCGAATTCAGTTATACTTCCACTCTCCTGCTCACCTATGAACACATACCCTTTCGAGTGTTCAGAGTATCTTATGAAAATACTCTTCTTTCCTCTAGGACCCAATTTCCCAAACTTGTGAGAGGGCTCATGAGTATAGGCAGTACAACCCCATGGCTTAAGAAAACTTAAGTTCGGTTTTCTACATGTCCATAACTCATATGGAGTGAAAGTAACTGATTTGGAAAGCACCCGGTTAAGTATATAGGCAGCAGTTAATAACGCATCACTCCAAAAAGTGATAGGTAAGTTAGCATGCGCCATCATGGATCTAACCATTTCCAGTAGGGTTCTGTTCATTCTTTCCGCAACACCATTTTGTTGAGAAGAATATGGAATAGACAACTGTCTTTCTACTCCCTTTTCATCACATAATTTTCTGAACTCATCAGATAAATATTCTCGACCTCGATCGGATCTCAATACTTTTATTTTCTTGTCTAATTGATTTTCTACCAAGTTCATAAACCTTTTGAAACAACTCAATGCTTCAGATTTATGAGAAATCAAATAGACATATCCGAATCGAGTATAATCATCTATAAATGTGATGAAATAAACAACCTTATGCCTTCCTCTCACATTCATCGGACCACAAACGTCAGAATGGATTAACTGCAAAGGAAATTCAGCTCTTTTACCTTTTCCAAATGGTTTCCTTGTCGTTTTCCCTACTAGGCAATGCTCATATATAGGCAAATCGACTTTTTCAATATTGCCCAACAAGCCCTCTTTGGCTAGCCTATTCATACGTTGTTGGCCAATATGACCAAGTCTAGCATGCCACACACTCACATCATTATCATATGAATTAGAAGATGTGAAAAGGGAATAACAAACATTGGCATTACTATAGTCAACATTTAATACAATAAAACCATCTAGAAAAATACCACAACCATAGTAATTTGTATCCAAATACAAATCCATACCACTATTATGGAAGTTCATATTAAAACCAAGTTTAACCAACACTAAAACAGACACTAAATTCCGACGAATCTACGGAGCATACAACACATCATGTAGGAACAAAGTGCGTCCACCACGCATGTTCAATTGACAGATGCCAATTCATTTTACTTTGGCTCTGGAGTTGTTTCCTACATAGATCCACTTAGTTCCACTTGATACTCGTTGGAATTCCACGAAGGATTCTCTATCCTTCGCTACGTGGTCTGTCGCTCCTGAATCTACAGTCCACAAAGGATTAGACTCAGTTAAGAATACAGAACTTGACACATAAGCAAAATTCTCAATAGTACAAGGGGTGCGTACCTTCTTTGGCTCGCGACAATCGCGAGCATAGTGACCCTTCTTGTCACAATTGTAACACTTCACCCTTGTCAGCTTCTTCATTCGAGGACGCTTTCCTCTTTCATGTTGGTCAACCTTTGGTTTCTTCCCTGAAGAACTTGCTCCATTGCCTTTCCTTTTATCGAACCAGTTGGGACATTTGCGCTTGGAGCTCGGAGCTCCATGCGAGCTGGAACCAGCATGATAAATTTCAATTTTCGGCTTAGCTGCCAAGAGGCGGTCCTCTTCCAGCTCAAGATGACGCACTGCATCCTCAAAGGTTTTGATATTCTCATTATGGGTCAGGTGCACCTTCATATGCTCCCAACTCTGAGGCAAGGAACGAATCACTGCTTGCACTTGCTGCTCATCAGTCAGGACATGGCCAGCATCCTTCAGCTCATTAATCATGTTTGACATCTTTCTAAGGTGTTGCTTCATGGTCTGACCATGAGGCTTCTTATAAGAGTCAAACCTAATAGTGAGCTGCCTCAGTCTGGTCACCGAAGTATGACCAAATCTTGCTGCCAATGCTTCCCACATTTCTTTGGCATTCTCAAAACTCCTGAACTATCACATGACATCATTTTCCATGCTACTCAGCAACGTAATGCGAGCAAGAGAGTTCTTTCTTTTCCATGCAACAAATGCATCCTTATCTCTCTTGTGTTGTGCAGTGTTTCCTTCTTCAGGTTCTTCCATGGTCAGGTTAAGAGTTTCTAGTGCCTCTTGCTCTTCCAGCACATATTGGATTTTCATTTGCCATATTTCATAGTTATCGCCATTGAGCTTCTCACTTTTGTTCAGCTCAGCGACTATGCTCTTTGTGGCTAAAGCTATTAATCTGAACACATCAGACATATATGCACGAATTATTAATGCCTATCATTTATGCATCCATTTTGCACAAACCCATCCTATTAATGAATAATTTCAAGTAAGGTTTCAGAATCAAAAGGTCACTATGTTTCCAATCATCATCCAAAATCCTAACTTGGAATTATTATTAATATAATATTCTATGCAAAATAAATTCTTTGAAATTACAAAAATTTCTATAAACTACCCATAACAGTTAATAACAACAGAGGCAAATAATATTTAACATTCAATTATGATATAATAATAATGCTTTCACATCATACAACTAACGTATCAGTTGATACACCAACAACAACTAGGTAGAAAACATTTACATAAGATGTCCACAAAGCATACTAAATAAAAACCAGTCAAAACATCTAAACCCAAGTCCATATATGAACTAGGAAAGATCCCTTTTTGTTCAGTTTCTTGATCTTTTCTTTTGTAATAATCCGGTAATGTTCATCTATAAATTCCATTACAAGTCTCCTATACGAAGCAGCTATGTTGACCTCCCATAGGCGATTCAACACTCCTTGCCATATCGGTGGTAGAGTGTTCATGAAGAATTGCACCATCTCTGATTGTGGCATGGGACGACCATTCCATATGACCTTTTGTATTTTCCCGTTGACTTCAAGAACATGATCAATTAAGTTCCCACTCTCCCATCAATAATCAGTCAGCTCAGCTATCAACTTAGAAAGCCTTTCCTTTTGTTCATCGGTAATTGCGCGAATAGGTGTGCGCAACTTAAGGGGAGCCATTGTTCCTGCAACAAATGCAGAACAAATAAGGGATTACATATAATCCACATTGACTTAATTGGGAAAAAGAAAACACATTCCCTTTTTCTTTTTTTCTTTTTTTTTCTTTTTTTTTGGTCAACGGTAAAAGTCAACGGTTAGACGGGTCAAGGTCAACGGGTCGGAGTCAACCGGGTCGGGTCGGACCGGCCGGGCTAGTCAGTCCGAACGGGCTGGGTCGGACGAACCAACCGGCACGTGTCACGCGCGTGCTTGGTGACGTCATCGTGACGTCGCCAGGCACGCACGTGACACACGCCAGCACCCCGCGCGTGCATAGCACGCGCCTTCGGCCGAAACGGCACGTGCAACGCACGCGCTTGTGGGGGACCGAATCGGCGCGTGCATTGCACACGCCGATGATCCCCGTTTTTTCCGGCCGCACGTGGCAGCACGTCCGGCGGCCCCCGGCGGCAATCCGCCACTCGTTTTTCTCGTATCGACGAGAGCTTCGATCCTACACTTTCAGAAACGAATTTCGACTTACAGAAAATCAAAAAACGGGGTGAACAGTGTACGGGTGTCGGGATTATCGGTCCCCGATTGGCCGACAGCGGTGTTTAATGAAAATTCAATCAAAAAATAATTCATAAACATGAAAAAAGGGTCAAGAAACATGAACGATGGCTCTGATACCAATGTCGGGAATTACTGATTCCCTAAAATGGATTCGACACTAAATCGAACCCCTAAAACGAATGCGGAAGACGAGCCCAAGAATAACATGTATCACCAATCAAAGACACACCACAGAATCGAGCGTACCTTATTATCCACAGATTAAACGCCGATGTTGAGGTTTGAGGAAGGATTCTGATCCCGTTCTACCGAGGAGCGTACTGTTGCTTCAAGAGGGAGAAAAAGTTACGTTCTTTTTGGGAGAGGGAGAAAGTGAAAACGTATGTACGTTGTTTTTTCCCTTTCTTTTGTTTCCCTTAAAGCGTCTCATCCAAAAGACACATCCCCTCAACGTAACACCTCTTCATATCTCAACCCTTCATACATAGGCCCTTATATTGCGGGCTGGGCTTTTAGGCCCATCATGGGCGGACGGGCCCACTTAGGCCCATCAACACATAAATAAAAACCATCAGGGACGAACCTGTAACGCTCTCGAGCTCCAGCGGGACCTGCATAGAGAGACACGGAAACGCACGGATCTCTACTGGATCGGAATCCCCGTCCCACCGATCGGAATCTGAAAAACAAAACTAACAAGCGGTTGAGGTTGTGGGTCTTCTGGCGGACGAGGAGCTGGAGCTCGTGGGTGTGCTCGTCGGCGGAGGTGGGTGATGAAGCTCGTCGACCTTCAAAGGAGCGGCGGAGGCGACTCGGAGGCGAGCCGCGGCGGCGAGTGGCGGAGGCGGCTTGGAGGCAAGCGGCGGAGGTGGGTCGAAAATGGGTCACTGACGAAGGAAGGGCAGCTGTCTGTCGCCATGTTTTTTAGGTTTTGAAAATAGGTCGAAAATCGGTCAGAAGGTGTAACCCATTTTCGACCCATATACAATTAAACTTAAAACACTTTGATCCATTTTAGCTGGGCTATTACATTTTTCATAACTCATATACGACTCGTTATGAAAAATATGGGTTAAAAAATGGGTCCATGACCATTTTGCCACCTCTAACGTGTACCATTATCCCATTAAAATACATGGAAAAGTCTCTGCTTTGACGGCAAAAGAAAAGACGGTGGGGGTGAAATCCTATTATTGGCAGTTGAAACCAGACTTTTCGAGCAACGTTGATGAACCCGAAGGCTAAAAGACGAGGAATCTTTCCGATTGCTGAAATCAAAGGAAAAACACAGAAGGTGGCCCAATGATCAACGAGAGATTGATAATTGAAGGAATGTGGCCATTCTCTGGCCAAAAGGAAAAACAAAACATGATATTGAAGCGGCCAATAGGTAGAAATCATATGGAACTTTCATGTCTACCAATCATCTCTGGTCTCCGTTAAGTATCAAAATAGGTTTTATATAGATGTTACTTGTAACTGTTTGGGGGATGATATTTGCTTTGAACTGTGGATTTCTTTTGGCAAACTTTACGGTACTCACACTTTAACTTCTATTGAAAGTGAAATGTCTTCCTTTAGGTGTCACCTATAAGAGGTACGTCGTGTTTCGAAAAGAAAAGAAAGCTAAGCCTAAGGTACGTAGGATCTTTTGAGATCTTAGAGAGAATAGAGAATTTGGCTTCTCGGTTAGCACTTCCACTTGGACTTACTCAAGTGCATGACATGTTTCACGTGTCTATGTTGATAAAGCATGAACCCAATCCAACGCACGTGCTAAACGTTAATGAGATCGAAGTGGATGACAAAGTGTCATATGTTGAAAAGCCTATGCAGATAGCAGATAGAACAGAGTAAGTGCTGTGGAATAAAACCATTCTCTTTGTTAAGGTTATTTGGCAACATCATGGAAGCAACTTGAGAAATTAAGGAATCAATAAGGCTCTGATACCCGCACTTGTTTGAGGAACCATGTACGCCATTAAATTTCGAGGACGAAATCTTTTTTAGAGGAGAAGAGTTATGACATCCTCGATTTGGACTCCTATCTCGAGCGCAAGGGACGAACTAAGGATCGGTATACCAATAATGAGAATAGGTTGTGAGTCAATCTTAGGGATTGTTCACAAGCCAACTAGCTAATTGGGAGCAAGACGACTCTAGATCAAGGTTACGTTAGACCAGAATGTTCGACCATGAAAAGACCATTTGACCATAAAAATCGATATGGATGATCACGTGTCATCATGAGTCGACCGATGGACGGATATAGATTGATTCTGCTCGAGTATATACCAGCCGTGGGTGACTCAGCACAGTCATTGTACCATTCGTGAACGACCCTAATTAGTCATTGTCTAATCAACGAAATGCACATGGGTAAAGGACACAATGTCGAAATTCAATTGATGACGCTTAACAAAAGAAACAACATCGGAATCTAATCACGGTATCACATCAGGATGAGGATGCTTGTCGAAATCTAATCAACGATGGGAATCTAGAAGCTACAACTAGAGAAACTAAAATGTGATAATGTAAAAATAAAATAAAGACATTTGATGTGTTGTTCATTGGGGGTGCTTGGTTGGACGACTGGGGTATTTATAGATCAACTTGGTAACCGCTAAGTAATTGTTCGCCTCCATCTTCAAGCACATTCCTTATGCAACTAACTTGCCCAGTCCCTATGTATCCACCTTAATCGTGCTTTAATGTTTCTCAGTTTATTGACACCAGTTCTACAACTGGGCATCAGCCGCTTTTCCAATCGTGTGCTCCCTTGACGCCTCTTGAAATATTTTGAAAACTTTAATCAAAGATTTACCCCTAAAATCATCCGGGAAATTATTTTAATCTTCACCATTGTATTTTGACAACTGGACACATGGCAATCCTTTACTTCGCCGTCGATCACTAAGATCCTATCCAAAGGCTTGTCGATAAATGGTCATATATTAGTACTCTTATGATGCATAATTTCATTGTATTTTTTCACTCACATGCCCAGCATCCGATGGTATGATCATCTTTCAACAATAACCTCTTGCCCACGTGACCGGCACATGACAGTACAGTCAACTTTGAGTATCAACATTGACCAATGAATTTGTTTAGAGCAATTCGCCTATATTTTTCACTATGTCTAAGAGATAATTGACCCCGTAGAGTGCGAGATCCTTGAGGATCGAGAGATTCGATTAACAAATGAAAATTTTGTAATTTTCTTCCTTAAAATTATTATTTCCAGTTCTTTTGCTAAGTGGGTTATATATTTTTATCTATATGTTGAAACAGTAATTTAGAGTGAAAGTTCCATTTTACGATTGGGTCAATATCATTTGAGAGGAGTCAATGACATTCTCTGGATTAATCAAAAGATTGAGTTATTAATGATGCAATGAACGAAATTAATCGTGGCATAGAAATAAAATTGAGACTTGTGTACTTTGAACAGTATGGGTCTCACTATTTTTGGACACCATAATTAACGTAGTCTATTTGACTAAGACTCCACAACAGCTTCTCGCGCTAATCACTAATTGACTGGTGGGTCTTTAACCAACGGCATTGGCCGAGGTGAGTCGCATCCGGTGTTGGGTTGGTGAGTGCAAAACAGTTTTGCATTCTTACCACATTAATATTTTCTTAAAACTTTCTTTATTAATTAGAGGTAATCCAACTCCTTTTTTCCTTTTCTCCCTTTCGGTCAGGGAGTTAATTTGTTGCCTTTCACTGTCCATATGATAGTGATATCATCTCTATTTTTCAAAAATTAAGCAAAGTCAGCTACTAAAGAGCCAAAAGACTAACGAACATATATTATACAAGTTTGACGTCAGGTGAAAAAAATCTTTTAACCACTATCAATGTCTAAAGAATAAATATTCACATATTTGTAAAAGACTTGTTAACGAGTGCCTCTAAGATATTTGTCAATGATTCTTAACAAGAAAATAAGTTGGCTTCCAATATATTGAGTATACAATACCCCAAAACATCCTTCGTAATTCTATCTACCCAATCTAATAATCCGCACCTTTTTCATGATGCTAAGTTATGGTTAGCAATTTATCAACACTCAATCTAAGAGAAGAATCATATGTTTAAAATGTTAGAGATTAAAAGAATAAAAGACGATTGCAGGATAGCACACCAAGAAATGTACAATGAAAGAGTCGGCGAATAGTAGGCAATAGGGATATGGAAAATTAATTACATTAGTTAATATATTTAAGAATTGGCTTATCAATCCATTCATTGGCAGACTAGTTGTTGATAATTCGAGGAGCCCCCACTCTCTTTATTTCCTTTTGAGTTCAATCTCTCTCTCTCTCTCTCTCTCTCTCTCTCTCTATTTCCACCCCCCGCGCCCGACCTCAGCACTAACGCATCACCACCTCTCGGCCACCCTATAGCACAGGGCCTCAAGGTGATCGAACCCCCAACCCTGTGAAAGTTTTGAGGCGCAAAAGATGGTGTGGCGGTCACGTAGGGAGCTAACATGGAATGATTTACTAAATGGGCCAAGTTGGGCCAATGTAAAAACCTGTGCCAAAGGCCTCTGTTGACACCTAAATTTTGGTGATCCGGTCATTTATTTATTTCATAAAAAATTAGAAATCAATTTTATCCCTGAAAAAAAATATATATTAACTCCATAGCATATAAATTTAGATGCATTTATTTTTAGTTTGCATGATTTGCATTTTATTTATTGGACCGGTGGTGGATGGGTTCGAATTAATGTTTCTGAGCTTTAGCTTGGCAAGCCGGACTAAACTCACAAAGCAAGCAAATTGGCCCAAACTCGTTTTTTCTTAATGACAAAAATTACCTAAATTGAGATTTGAAATGATATTACGATAGATTTTTGGAATTTAAGAAAATCGGGTTACAATCTTATCTTTAGGCGATAAAATCAGTAGATAATATTCAAGAGATAAGAAAAATAAAAGGATTTTCTTTTGTGATCAGGAGGTTATAAGGCAATCTTCATGTGAAATGAAATATTCACAAGAGATTGCATTTTTTTTTTTTTTTTTTTTTTTTTTTGCCTATAAAAGAGTGCACGAAGAGATAGGCGGGGGGCTTTTCTAGGTCAAAAAAATTTTTAACGAAAGAGAAGAAAAGGAAAGCTCTTCCCCTTTGGCTTTTCCGTTCGAAAGGGAAAGGCTTTTGGGGAAAAGGAGAAAAGTCAAAGCTTCTGCAGAAAAGCAGCAGGAAGACAGAGAGGGGCAAGTGACGTGAGAGAAACGTGGAGAGAGAGAGAGAAAAAAAAGAAAAAAAGAAACGAGAGGGCTGCATCGTCGTCCTCTTCGCGAGGTCCCTCCGGCCGCGCCAGCCGGAGCCGCACCGACCATCGTCGCGCCACCGCTGCGCCGCCGGCCTCGCCGCTCCGTCCACTCCTCGAGACCCGCGCCAGAGATCTACCCACGACCCAGCGGCGCCGATCGAGCCCCGCTCGCCGTCCCGGCGCCCCTGCTTCGCCTCTGCCGGCCCTGTTTCTGTCCATATCTGTTGCTCCCGCCTCTGCCGGCGACCCACGAACGCCGACCCCGAAGCAGCTCGCCCGTTCGTCACCACCCCCTGTGTCGCTGCCAGCAACCCAAACGCCGGCAACTGAGCCTCCGAGCACCACCGCCGCGCCAGTGCCCGACGCCGCTCGTCACCCCCGACGCCCGCGCCAGTAGCCCGCGCTGCTCCGCGACCGCCCGGTGCCCGACGCCCCTGCAGCGCCTCCGTCAGCGACCACCCGGTGTCCGACGCCCCCTCCTCCGTGCGACGATTCTGCAGCCGCTCTGTGCCCGCTGCTGTGGCACCACCGCCCCAGCCCTCGCCGGAGCTCCAACGCCGGCCACCGTCCGCCCGGTGCCGACCAACCTGCTGCCCCCAATTTTCCTTAGGTTGCTCATTTTTCTTTTATTTTTATTTTTCTTATTTTATGTTATTTTACTTTATTTTTTAGTTAGTTTTGCTATAAGTTTGAATATTGTGAAGTGATTTTTAGTTTATGGATATGGTAGGCATTAACCGTAGGTTTTGTCCAAAATTATTGTAATTATTAATTTGATCCGTAAGATATCGGATCATTTTTTTAATTATATTAATTTTGGGGTTTGTTGATAGTATTTTAATTGTTGAATCAATATAATTATTAATTTGATCCGTAAGATTTCGGATCAGATTTTTAATTATTTTCAACTTTTTGTCGTGATGTTTAGAATTAGACTAATCGTTAATTTAACCTGTGAGACAATAGGTTATTTTTTTTATTATTTTAATCATTTATTTGTTGAATATATTGATTGTTTAGATTTAATGTTTATTTGATAATTACTTGGCTTGGAAAAATACTTAAAAAATCAAAAAATCAAAAATCAAAATCTTGCATCAAAGCATGTAGGTTTAATAAATCAGACATATAGAATTAGTAAATTAGAATTTTTTTTTTTTTAGGATTGCACTTTTAGATATTTTTTGCAATAAATTAGTATTGATTTTTTATAGACATACTTTTAAATAATGCTTGCACATCTTGATAATCTCATTTTTTTTAAAAATAGTTTTCTAAGATAGGATAGAGTTTAAGTCAAATTAATCCCTAAAATAGATTAGAAAATTACTCATTTTATATAGTTTAATTAGGGTTTTTATTAATTCCGAATTTCAATTAAAAAAAAATACAAAAATATTAGGTGCATGTCAATTAGTTTGTATGTTAGGTTCATATAATTAGAATTTGCTTGTTAATAAAGTTAGATCATGAAGTTAAAATGCATGTTTCGATTTCAAGATAAAAGAAAACCCAAAAAATGCTTTGTGTGTTTATTTCTTTTAATGGAAGTCTTTTGATCGTTTAATAGTAACTGAGCATCCGTGTGATCACCATTTTCCATGATATTTGCATGATAGAGATTTAGCTTAAAATGAATACAAGCTGCCTGCAAAAAAATATTTTTTGAAAATTAAAAAGAAATGGTACTGAAATGGCATTAGAGAAATTTAGTGTAACCAAGTCCTCGTACCCTGATTCGTAGGAGCAAAATAATCCTCCCATTATTTTACTTAGGTGTTTAATTGATCTACCGTAAATCGATTAATGGCGACTCCTAGCTAATAATCTTTTGCTATTTGAACCTTAAGTCGTGAATTGGTATGGGTTTCGAAGAGCTCGAGTTAAGTTTAAAGACTTAGTAATCCATTAGCCTAATTTTAGGTGATGCACCCAAATTTTAGGTCGCGACAACCTCCACTTCTTTTCTTTTAATCAGCAAAACGATGAGGAAATATTTTCAGTCTGTTGCCTGTGGGTCGCTTAGTCCGACAACGAAGAAGGCGTGAAAATGAAATTTTCTGAATCCCCTTCCCGAAATCGCCAGTTTGATTAGCAACGTCATTGTTTCGGATATTACTTCCGTCGGGGCTATGTAGCAGACATTTGTGGCGTCACACCTCGAGACCAATAGAAATGGGGCAATCACAAGGGCATCTTTTCCAGCTGAAGGACGAAATCTCAAATAGAGACCAACAACCTATTGTCAAAATATATATCGCCAGACATAGAAATATAATAAGCCAATAGGTTGGATACAATATTAAAGTTTCCATAATATATATTAAAAAAAATTACACATCTTTAACTAACAACTAAACCTAGCAAGCTCATCTTAATCATATATAACTCAGAAATGTATAATTAAGTTTATACCCAAAAATCCCCCTATCAAAATGCCCTTGTGAAAATATAAACATTCTCGTCCTACTTATGACTACCTGAAAAATCTGAAAATTAAGTAAGACAAATGGATGAATAACCATAAGTCGGTGAGTAGTACAAATCTAAACTAACCAAATGGATGGTGCACTATGCATGTTTAATACACAAAAACGTAACTCATTTACACAAAATCCAAAACATAACAAATTTGAAGATAAAAGAGAGTTATATATTACTTAAACAATTATATTCATAGCATAAATACCTATTTCATCAACAATATCAAAAAAGTATAATGGTTCATTTCACTTATCAATTTCATTAAATCACACATCAATAGTCCATTTCGTCGACCATCCCATGCTCAAATATCTAACCATGATCACGCTTAACACCCGTGAAAGGCAATTAAGATTTTCTATTTTAATTAGGTCTCCATCTATATTGTCCATGGTCACTCACAAGGATATCCAAATCTAGTATGCATACACATAAATCCATCAATGGGCTCGTAATGACACTGAGTATCAACACAAACCCATAACATCATCCTCCAAAATCTACAAAGCCAATCTAAAATCTATGTTATAAATAAATTTTACAAACCAAAACATATAATCTTTCACAACTCAGTTTATCGATTAGAATATCCTTTCATAAAGTGTTCCTAAAATCGTTTCATGAGTTAGCTCATAAGTCAGATTCGCAATGTGGTACACTTAACCTTTTCAAGAAAGGTTTATCACACTATCTTGCAATAACAATAAAAGTAATAAACGTTCCATTCGGCTTTATGCAACAAATATGCTTGCTATAAATATATATATATATATATATATATATATATATATATAAATATCTCCATTCACTATTACTTCATGTTAACAAGTAAATTTTGCCTATTTATTTATGGCTCAATTGCGTAGAAAATTAGGGAATTTCTAATCCCATACAACAAATGATTTCATTAAATTGCATCTTGCATCACACATAGACATTAGGAAAATTTGCATTACTAGTATTAATTATTATAAATTTTTTTAAAAAAATTAAAAATTATTAAAAAATGAAAGAGCAAAACGCGGCAGGGCCAGGTTAGGGCTCGGCTTAGCCCAGCCCCTTTTTCTTTTCCTTCTCCTTTCTTCCCCCGCAGCCCAGCCCATTTCTTCTTCCCTCTTTCCCCAGCCCAGCTCTCTTCCCTCTGCTCCTTCCCTTCTCTCGTTTTGGACTTTGGCTGAACGACAGCCGACGAGAGGACCACCTACGACGAAGGACGGAAGAATGGTGAGGGAATGTAGCGCCGTCTGGGGGCAGGATGGCGGCAGCTGGCATCGTGCTGTAGAGAGAGAGAGAGAGAGAGAGAGAGAGAGAGAGAGAGAGAGAGAGAGAGAGAAGGGGGGGTGGGAGGAGTTTAAAGGGGAGCCGAGGGGAATTATTTTGGGGTCTTCAGCCGAGAAACGATAGGGAGAGGGAAAGAGCGAATTCGAGAGAGAGATTGGGAGAGAGAGCGACTCATAGAGAAAGAGCGAACCCAAGGGCGAGAAGGAGTTCTCGGGCAGCTTGGCCACGCTTAAGCCCCGTCTGAGGACTCTCGGCCGACGCCCTCGAGTCCGCATCTCCGTTTTAACCCCGCACCAAACCTCCGGTGAGTTTCTTTTTGGTTCGAGCCGCCTTTCCCGAGGATCTTGGCTCGGAGACATCGCGAAGCCGTCGGCCATAGTTTGACTTGTCTCGAGCTCGCCCTATAACCACCATCTCCCAGCAAGGTAGAGATTTCCGCGGTCGAAACTCATTCCCATGAACTCCTTTTTGCCTTGTTCTGTTTTGAGAAAGAACCAACTTGGTGTCTCTAGTTCTTGAGCGCTTTGCTTTCAACTGAATTGGTGCTTGATGTCGAGCATTCCCTGGTGATTTTTTCTGGTCTAGACCCAAGTTCGAGTTCTAAAAATGTTCAATATCTTCCGTGCTCACCATATGTTTAAGAGAACACCCGAACAAAAACCATTCATTTTAGTCCCGCATTCTGTTGGAATTTGTGATCCAATTTCTGACATGGAATTCTCTAGTCCAATCTAGACAACTCTAGTGGACGTGAGAAACAAACAATGAAAAGACAACCAACAAGCTACCATCTCTTGTGTGTTCTAGAACACTCCATCTTATGTTACTATAAAATAATAGTAGCTATTTGTAGAGAAGTCTAGAGATTTCCTCCACCAACTTTGGCAGCTTATATAAAGGAGCAAGTGCTCCATGTTTTGGGTGGGAGCTAATCATAAAAACCACATCATGTAGCTCCCTCACCAACACCTCCTTCAACTATTGTAAAATTATTTTTATAAACTAGTGAAATTATCTTTGTCACATAAACCTTCTCAAAATATCCTATCCTTGTCCATTCTCTATCAAATATAAACTATACCATGCTTCCGCACACATTTAAATTCTAACATGGTATTAGAGCCATGCATATTGGATGGTTATGGGCGTTTGTCCTCACCATCCTCAACTAAAAAAGGCCAGAGCCCGAGCGAGAGCCAAGAGAGCTAGAGCCGGAGCCAGAGCCAGAATCAAAGGCCAGAGCCCGAGCGAGAGTCAACAGAGCTAGAGCCGGAGCCAAAGCCGGAGCCAGAGCCAGAATCAAAGCTGGAGCCAGAGCCAGAGCCTACGAGAGCCAGAGCCAGAGCCCGAGCTAACAACTACAACTAAGAGCATTTTGATGCCTCGAGACATATGGGACATCATTGAAAAAAAGACATGCACATTCCAAGGTAGGTGCAAGTGTTTCGACAAGAGAATGCAAGGGATCGTAGAATGCAAGGGATCATGGAACGAAGACGACATAAAAGGCATGGGACAAATTAGAAGAGAGATTTCAAGGTATGTCCGTGACTTTATGATACAATGTCCGAAGTATCTCGAAAATGGATCAAGGAAGAGTGTTGGAAATGGTGATCCATTTTCTAGAATTTCCTAGAGTTGCTAAACTACAATCTAGAATTCCCTAGATGAAGTTTCTAGAAGAAAGAGGAAAATGTCCAGCATGTAAGAGAAATCCAGAGAAGTCCAGCATTCAAGAGAAGTCTAGAATCCTCTAAGGCGGTGACTTACGCCTATAAATAGCCTTGTAGTTCATCATTTGAGTGTGTGAGGTTTAGACCTCCACCGTGTGTGGAGGAGTAGAGTTAAGATGGTTTCTATGTTATGAAATACTCCTCCATTATATCAAAATATCTTGTACTATCCATTTTCATCAATTAGATAAATTATATCCCATGTTCTTTGTCCTTCAATTATCATATATTGTCCCTTGTCCATCCTCTACAAACTATACCATACACTTGTACAACATCACTAACCAAAAACTATAACTAATACCTAAACCATGCTTTCGCAATGCTCACATCCAAAATTTTTAACATGGTATCAGAGCTAGGTTTATCGGATGGTTATGGGCATTTGTCCTCACCATCCTCAACTAAAAAGGCCAGAACCTGAGCGAGAGCCAAGAGAGCCAAAGCCGGAGCCAGAGCCAGAATCAAAGGCCAGAGCCCGAGCCAAAGTCGGAGCCAAAGCCAAAACCAAAGCCGGAGCCAGAACCAGAGCCTACGAGAGCCAGAGCCGAGCCCAAGCTAACAACTACAACTAAAAGCATTTTGATGCCTCGAGACATATGGGACATCATTGAAAAAAAGACATGCACATTCCAAGGTAGGTGCAAGTGTTTCGACAAGAGAATGCAAGGGATCGTGGAACGAAGACGGAATAAAAGACATGGGACAAATTACAAAAAAAATTTCAAGATATGTCCAAGACTTTACAACACAAGTCCGGATTATCCCAAAAATGAATCAAGGGGGAGTGTTGGAAATGGTGATCCATTTTCTAGAATTTCCTAGAGTTGCTAAACTACAATCTAGAATTCTGTTTTGGGTGGTTAAAAAATTGTGGCTGAAAATTTCTAGCATGTAAGAGAAGTCTAGAGAAGTCTAGCATTCAAGAGAAGTCTAGAATCTTCTAAGGCGGTGACTCACGCTTATAAATAGGCTTGTAGTTCATTCATTTGAGTGTGAGGTTTATACCTCAACCGGTGTGGAGGAGTAGAGCTAAGATAGTTTCTATATCATGAAATATTCCTCCATTACCAAAACATCTTGTACTTTCCATCAACTAGATAAATTATATCCGATGTTCTTTGTCCTTCAATTATCCTAGTTTATCTCTTGTCCATCCACTACAAACTATATCATACACTTGCACACAACATCACTAACCAAAAACTATAACTAATTCCAAAACCATGCTTCCGCAGCGCACACATCCAAAATTTTTTTAACACATTCCAACTTGTTCCCAGGATTTGTAGATGTATTTTGTTTGGTACAATGTTTTTACTGATTGCCTAATACTTTTCTTTAGTCAGATTTCATCTCTACCAAGTCTGGACAGCCCTGGATTTTCGGTCGTCGTTTTGTCCCGTGCTTTGATATATCCTGTGATTGTTCCTGGGGTTAATTGTGTGGCTGCGAGCGGGAGCATCAAGTGCTCATGGATAGAGGCTGATAGCTGCCCGGGGTTTGGAAGTCGTTCACTATGGAGATCCGGTGAACGTTGGGTCGGTCATTGGCAGGAAGGATGTTTCACGATTTGGTTCGGGAAGTCTCGGTCCCGGACGCTAGATGGTGGAATCTGTACATGCGACGTGCTGATGTATTAATCGGATGAGCTTTGACTGCTGAAGTCCTCGTGCGGTCGTCTTGCATTTTGGTGTGTTCTGCGTTTGTCTTTGGGGGTAGCCAAGTGGGAAGAAGACGTGGGAAGGCTTTAGGAAATAGAAAAAGGAACTAAAAAATATAAGAGGGGGAAATGGGCTCATTTGTACTGAGATTGTCAAGAAGACGTGAGGGTATTTTGAGTAGGGCTGGGCTTAGTTCAGTTATAGGATTAGTAAGCTTTGGGTTTGAGTTCAAGCGGGAAGAGCGGGTCGCAACTCTGGTGATGGTCCGTTTGGGCTTATTCTGTTCCGATACAAACTGGTGGACTATTGGTGATTTGGGCTTAGCTTTCTTCTAGATCGGGCTTGAGTTATTTTGAAAATGGATTTAGTATCAAAGCCCAACCGCGCCAAAGGCCCGGCCCGAATCCCTGTTTTCTGAATAATTTTTTAGTAAAAAAATAAAAAATTCGAAAATATGTAAAAAAATATTTAAATAATAATAATAAAAATTTCCGAAATTTTTTAAAAAATTTTGGAAATATTTTAGAAATTAAATTCAAACTAGTTTTGTTACATTTTTTTTAAATGTTAATTCTGGTTTACCATAAATCTATATATTATGAATAAAAAGTGAAATTTTTTTGATCTAAAGAATTGTGCTCACAATTGAACAAACTTTTATGGCTTACAATAGGGTTTGAATTTTTTTTTTGAGATGAATGCTCTTAACTGTGCACTTTCAATGTGTTGATTGTTGTCTACCTCTAGCCTAGTTATGAATGGCATTTTTCTTATTCTTTAGTGTTAGATTCTTTGCTTTTTCTTGCAATTTATTTAATACTTCATTCATTGCTAACTACTATCTTAATGATTGTCCACTAGCATGGTCATTTCTTACATTAGTGGATAGGTTTAAAATTAATATAGATTGCCTGACAAAAAGAAAAAATCTTTTTTGAAATGAATAAGATTAGGTACCGAAATGACACTAATTAATTAATTAGTATAATCAAATCATCAAGCCTAAATTCTCCAGTTGTGCAGAAAGTGAGACATACTTTCATGTCTCATTTAGTTTCTAGCCAACCCCAATAAGCTAATGACGACTTCTTATATAGAAATTCATGTAGGATTAATTGAATAAAAGTCAAATTTCCAATGTCACTCGAGGTGTGTATTTAGAAGAGTCTATGTCAATGATCAATGAAATCGTTTGCGGTGTTAGCAAATTTTGGTCCATTCAATATCATCATTTATATGAACCATTCAATTCATCTCATAAGAAAGTACCTCTAAGCCTATTTTCCTCCCTACTAAGGGGTAAATCATGACACTTCAAAAAATGGGTTTTACAAAAAATCAAAGAAGAGATTAGCACTACTCACTTGAGAATGCACAAAACTAAATAACATAGCTATTTGAGCCAACGATTTTGTAATCATATTAATTAAACATGAATTGATGTCAAAATCAAGTAAAACATTACCTCAATAACGAATCAGCAAAACTAAACATAATCACTAACAAAATGACTCCCACATGTCAATAAATTGCTTGCCCAAAATAGATATTCAAAGATGTTCGCAATGCGGAACTCACGGCAAAACTTTAAAATTTTGTGCTTCTACTAAAAGGCTACTTCAAATTAATTCTCGTCAAACCCCACGGCTCCATAATGCCCTAATTGATGATTTCTATGTAATTCACAACTTAACAACTCCAAAATCAGACCTCATAGTTCAAGTTTCACATAACTTCAAATTTATGCCCTAAGTTAAAAAATTACTTCGATTAAATGAATGAAGAGTACAATTTCGCCAACACAAAGTTAATCCAGCTTGGCGAGGTTCTCATGTACGCACAAGAACCGTCTTTCTCTTTTCCTTACCCTTTCTTTTTTCTCTTTTCTTTGTCCTTTTGTTCTTTTATTTTCTCTCTTTTCTTTGCGCTCTTTGTTTATTAAACAAGCTAAGCGTCCACTTTTTCCTTCTTTATTGACCAGTCAATCAATATTTTTTTGACCATTCAATTTGACTAAGTCAAAAGCTAACCGTGACATGTGGACTTCATGAAATAATATCATTACCCTTCATCATCGGGCCCAAACTTGAGCAAACTTTATTTCTACCTGGAAGGCTAAGCAATTGCATCGATTGTGGTAACACGGTCTTCCATGAGGTCACAATTTCAAATCGTGTTGTTAATGAACCTTTAATCAGCTTGTACCTTAGGCATTTGCTATCTTATATGGAGAAATACTACATTTATATCCCATTCCCACCCTTTTCACTAATAATATATATATATATATATATGTATGTATGTATGTATGTATGTAGATATAACTTAGCAGATTATAAACAACTTTGATAAGGAGTGGAGTAAAATGAGTAATGATACATGTGCTAAGAGTTTACTAAGACATCTTTCACAAAATGATATGGCAACTCATGTGGCGTATGGAGCATCCTCAAGTATGTGAAGAATAAGCAATAATGATACTAAAGAAATTGAAAGAAAATACAAATTCAAAGGTTTTTCTTTCCCTTATTCTATTTTCAATTTCCGTCAACTTAAGTGAAACAAAAAATAAAATAAAATTCCAAGCTTCACTTATTCTACTAGAAATAGAATTAAAGGGGGACTGAGTATGATTAACTCGCATCATATGAATGTCTCTTTTGTACCCATCTAATATAATTAAGAAAATTTGTCTAAGCATTACATAGGAGGGCTCCTGTAGTGCAAGGATATTTTATGAATGGAAAGACCTCGTATAACTGGGGAGAAAAGGAGATGCTGGGACCAGACCCGGTTAGTCCCGAGCCAGGCCTATCTAATTTGGAAGACACTTTTGTTCGCAGAAAGAGCTAGGCAACATTCTATTTGAAGAAAGGGAGAATACAGGATGTGGGGCCTCAACTAAATAAAGAAAAGGAGATGCAGGGGGTCCAATTAAAAAGAGATAAATTTGATACTCGACAAGAGATATGATATGGGCCACATGCCACAGGAATCTAACTTAACATATCTTTAATGCTATGATGCTGCCTCTCAAAAGTAATACTTAGGACATCATTGGAACTTAGATATTTAGACATCAACCTTTAGAAATTATCCGGCGAACCTAATACATCAGTTAAAATACATATGAATCGTAAGACTGATGCAAACCATAGGGGACCTACTAATTTTAGCGGCTTCGGATTTAGGATGTATTTAGATATGCTTTAACATTTTGTTTTTTATTTAGAGTACGTTTGTTTTGCGAAAAACTTAATGATAAACGGAAATACTTTTCCGGAAAGTATTTTCGTGAATACAGTATATTTTCTTTTGTTTAGTGATATATAATCAAAATTATTTTCCACCGTTTGGATTCCTTTAGAAAATGATTTCACACTTTATCTGTGCCAAAAAAAAAGTCGAATTTTTTAATTTTTAAAATTGTTTATTTTAAAAAACTTTGAATTTTTAATTATTTTGATTTTCTTTCTTTTTTTCTCCCTTTATTTCCTTTTCTTTTTCTCTTTTCCTTCTTCTTCTCCTTTGTTCCTCTCCTTCCTCGTGCCATCCCTTATGCTTCCTCTAGCAATTCGTCCCCAGCTAGCTTATGAGGGGCGAATTTGAGCCTTCGCCGAAGGTTGAGAGCTCGCCAATCTAGCAAAGCTCGAGGCTCTCCGCGAGAGGTCACGTGCTTGCCGTCTAAGGCCACAAGCTCACTCGATCCAGCGAGGCTCAAGGCTCGCCGCCGGAGGCCACGAACTTGCCCGATCTGGCGAGGCTTAAGACTCATCGACTGTGGGCAAGCTTGAGCCTCGTCACCGGAGGCCGTGAGCTCGGCCGATTTGGCGAGGCCAGAGCTCGTCGGCCGTCCTTATGGCTGGCAACGACTGGAGAAGAAGAAAAAGAAAAAGGAAGAAAAGAAAAATAAGAAAATAAGAAAATAGAAATAAAAAATTCGAATTTTTTTAAAATATAATTTTATAAGAACAATTATTTGTTAACCAAGCACCAAATCTAAGCTTTGGTAGATTCGAAAACGTTTCCTAGTTCTTTTAAAGGAGAAATCATTTTTCTAAATTTAAGTTTTGGTAGGAAAACTTTTTCTATTGACTAGGAAAACATTTTTTGTTGACTCATTTTCTTGAGCGAACCAAACACCGAAAAATGAGGAAAATATTTTCCTTGAAAATGTATTCTACAAAACAAACACACCCTTAATCTAAATCTTGCAACGCGTGTATTTCGATGAGAGTATGCCTCACAAGATGTATATCAGAAAAAGCCTCGCTTATTTATACTCTATTCGTATTGTTGGCTTGCATGCAGTACAGTAGAGTTAATAAAATTCAGGTTTATGACAAAATTCAGAAAATTCACGCAGAAGTACTCTCTTACTATTAGTGTTAATGTTAGTTCAAAGTATCAAGATGCTTCTCGGATTGGTATAATGTTTTCGAAATTCAGGCCAAATCTTCTCTTGAAGGCACCAAGTTGCACCCCTGTGGACTTCTTGCCCCCCCTATGGTTTGGAAAATAACAAACCGAGGGGGAGGAAAAAATACAGAAAGTGGCCCAATGGTCAACGTGAATTTTATTAACCATGGGAAAACTACTCTTTTTAGCAGTTCGGATTTAGGATGGATTACACACATAGTCCTCATAAGGCCAGACCAAACCAAGGACATCGCATATGAAGTCAATAGGAAATCCATCCAATCCTCCATTTTTTTTTTTTTTTTTTTTGTATTTGAAGTCATCGATAAATCATATAATAACAGTAAAAGAGAGATCTTACTGGTCATTAGTGTCCTCACACTGACTAGCAAAAATCTATGTACAACATTAAAGCTGGCATGCAAACGCTACTTAATTACGGTACTTTATTCTTCCCCTTAGGCGGTCATTTGCTTTAATCCTATTTAGAGGTTAATGGATGTATAAATACCTGTGGGAAAACATGCTGATTTTAATCAGATCACAATCAACATATTCCGCATCTTGGACCATCAAGTATCGGGCCAATCCCATGTTGAGTTCCAATTATACAAGGTATTTCCCATTTCTGTCAACTTTGAGGAAACAAATTTTTTTTTTTCTCCAAGCTTCACTTATTCTTCTAAGAGTTGAATTAAAGGGGACTTAAGTATGATTAACTTGCATCGCATGAATGTCTCTTGTGTGCACATCTAGTATAATTGGGATAAATTGGTCTAAAACATACCGAGGGTGGGCTCCTGTAGTGTGAGGTTATTTTTTAAATGCGTGGAAAGACCTCGTATAATTGGGACTGAAAGAAGATTCGGGGACCACACCCAATCAGAAGATAACTTTATTCATGCGGCCTAGGCAACGAGCTAAACTTGATGCTGAGGCCTCGCTTTATCATTGTCCGCGTGACTATACTTTACCATTCAATGCAAGAAAGAGGGAAAATAGGATGTGGGGCCTCACTAAAAGAAAAGTAAAAGAGTATGATTCTACCTAAGAAACACGATATGAACCAGGCCAAAAGGAACTTGTCTTGACTTTTCTTAAATGCTATCATGCCCCCCCCCCCCCCCCCCCCCCATTTCAAAAATTATATTTACAACATCATTGGGAGTCGATATTTAGATGTCAATCTTTAAAAATTATCCGGCGAGCCTGATACATTAGCTAAAATAAATATGAACCGTAAGATTTGAGGCCAGCCATGAGGACCCAATAATTTTAGTGATTCGAATTTAGTATATATTTGGATAAACTTATACTTTTTGCTTTTTACTTAGTCTAAATCTTGCAAAAGCACGTATTTAACTAATATTGAGAATATGCTTCTCCAGATGAATATCCAAGAAAGCCTCGCTTCTTTATTCTCCATTGGCATTGTTAGCTTATGTGCAGTACAATAAAGTCAGTAAAAGGCGGGTCTATGACAAATCAATGTTAATGTTAGTTCAAAGTATCAAAGTGCTTCTTAGCAGGCTAAAATCTTTTCGAAATTCAGTCTAAAATCTCCACCTGTAGCCTTCAAAGCTTCAAGTTACACAATGGTGGACTCCTTGTCCCTCTGGTTTGGATAATAACAAACCGAAGGAGCGGAAAAAACACAGAAAGTGGCCCAATGATGACCGTGAGATTGCTCATTGAAGGAAAGTGGCCATTCTCTGGCCAAAAGGACGAACAGATCATGATATTGGAGCGGCCTATTGGAGATACTATTGGAGTTACAATTTATTCTGATTATTCTAATTGTGGACCGATTGATTCAATCAATCCATAAGATTAGATATACAGAATAGGAAAATGCTATCTTGTATATTCTTTCCTATATTTGTTCTTTCTTCCGTTATAAATGGACTTGTAATACTGTACAAGAATATTCAGTGAATACAATTACAATCCTCCTCCAATATTATCAATATCTGTCACGGCCGATCAGTAGAAATCGTATGGAACTTTCATGTCTACCAATCATCTTTCGTCTCCATTAAGTTATAGCACTTATTTAGTTGTTATCTGTAAACGTTTGGGGATGAAATTTGCTTTTAACTGTGGATTTCTTTTTGCAAACTTTACAGTAGTCACACTTTAACTTCTATTTAATGCGAAATTATTATATCTTTCAATTAAAAAATTCCAATTTAAACGTGTAAAATCACATAAAACGTAATCAAATTATTCAAAACTTGAATATTAAGGGAATAAGTCACAAGTAAGATTATAACTAGATAGCCCCCTTTACACCTCCAACGATGGCCGATGATTGGATGGATTAGACAAATGGTCCTCACAAGGCCAGAACAAGGACATCTTGTGTAAGATAGTAGGAAATCTATCCAAACCTTCATTTTTATTTTGTTCAGATTTGAATTTATCAATTAATTATATATTAATGGTAAAAGAGAGATTTTGCTGGTCATTAGTGTCCTCACACTGACTAGCACACTCTATCTCCCAATGAAAAATCACATTTTTCTTGATAAATCGGCTCCAATGCAACAGAAAAAAAGAACATGAAAGTGAAAAAGAAAATCAAGACTGCAATTCCTATAAAGGAAATACAAATTTTTTATTAATTGTTAAAAAACTGAATTTCCTTGCGAAATTTGATCTTAATTAAATCAAGATTTATTTTTCTTTTTTCTTTTTATTTTTTTGAATTTTTCCCGTTTTGAATTTCATTAAGAATATTGCTTCAAAATGAGGGCTGTAATGTAAATTCATAAAATATTTAATTGTGAATTTATTACAATTGCAGAAGTTGGCAAACTAGTAATACTGTGCTCCTGACTCCAACAAGACTGGTGGAAGAAAAACGATATTTTGGGAAGAGGGGACAAAATTAAGTTGGTTGAGAGATGAGACTAACCAATGAATTTGTTCAATGTAATTCATTTGTGAATTTCGACATATCTAACAAACATCGATCTCATTGTGCGCGAGATCATTGAGGTTGAGGAGTATTGATTTGAAAAAATTCCTTATTTTTTGAGTTTTATTTTTTCTATCAGTTCAGATCATTTCTTCTCAATTTGTTGATCACTAATTTAAAAGTGAAAGTTCCTTTTTACAGTTGTCTCAACATTATTCGAGGTGAGTTTGTGGCATTCTTTGAATTGATCGAAAGAGTAGTGAGGAGACTTGTGTTATTAATGATGGAACGAATGGAATAAATTGTAGAGTAGAAATAAAATTGAGACTTATGTTCTTTGAACAGCATGGGTCTCACTATTTTTGGACATCATAATTAACATAGTCTATCTGGCTAGTACTTGACAACAACAACTTGGGCTGTTCGCTAATTGACTTGGCCGAGGTGAGTCCCCTCAGGTGTTCGGATGATGTGAAAACTTAACCCTTTATAAGAGTGAGTGCTTTCTCTCCTTTTGCATTCTTACTACATAAAGTGGGGAAGAAATCAACAAAGATTGCCGCAGTCCGAAATGGAGCATGCTGTAAGCATCGACAGGAGTGCAATATGGGCAAGGCAAAATAGCAGGCTTGAAGATTTGAAGGAGAGACGTGTCCCGACTCCAGATAAACAACAAGAGCTCGGAGATGGAGATCTGAACTAAATTATGGATCGTGACCTATATGAAGCCACAAAAAAAGGGGACGTCGAGAAATTCATCGATGCACTAGAAAAGGTGTGTGAGTTGAGGAAACTAGCTTTGTCGCAAATCTTCAAACAAGTCACTCCCTCCAAGAATTCATTGCTTCATGTAGCAGCAAGCTCTGGGAGCAATGATGTCATGGAGCTCATTCTCATTCATTTTCCTGACATCATTATCCGGGAAAACTCCTCAAAGGATACTCCGCTCCATGTTGCGGTTCAAGATAAAAGGTTCAACGCAACAAAAAAGCTAATTCACCGGGAAACAAACTCGAAAATTATATGTTCGAAGAACAAGGATGGTAAATCTCCATTGTGTCTGGCAATCGAAAAGTTTGAGTTTGGAAGGCAACCTTGCAAGGAGGCACCCTGGGAGATTCTTCGGCTTCTCTTGCAAGAATCCGCTTGAGATGAAGCTTACGCAGTCAAGATGGGCATGTCACCAATTTTGGCCGCAATCAAGAAGAGGAGTACAGGTAATGGATACTTTTATGTGTAGTTCTAGTCCATAAAAGCATAGATGTAAGTTAACTGCACTGCTTTTTGCTCTTTTTCAAAATTCATATTCGTCTAATTTGGAGAAAAGCTTGATAATAGCATTTGGTCAAAAAGCATATAACTCTGCAGGAGCTAACAGCAATAATTATTTAATTAGTTAATTGCACCCAACCTAAAGAGTGCTATGACCTATAATGTCAGGTATATTGGAAGAAATTATACATCGGCTTCCGAAGTTACTCCACGTGCGCGATGAAAACGGGTGGACACCAATGCACGCTGCAGCGTCGGTTGGATATAAAGACACAATTGACCTCCTGCTGGAGAAATGCCCTTATCTCGCCCTTCAAACGGACAATAACGGCTCCTACCCGATTCACATTGCTATCGAAGCCGGCAAGTTCTTCGCAATCGAACGGTTACTCAAGGACACGTGGCCTGACCTGGCAGAGATCAAAAACAAAAAGGGTCAGAATATTCTTCACGTTGGAGCCACGAGCCCGTCGAACCGGTACTATTTCACGGCCTACTACATATTAAAAAAATACAGCGAGTCCGATATCATCGAGAAGCTGGTGAATTCGAGAGATGTCGATGGGAACACGCCCCTCCATTTGGCAGCGATGCACAACCATTGCCCTGCTATGCGCTCTTTGACGAAGGACAAAAGAAATGACGTGCGGCTTCGGAACAATGATGGTTTGACCGCCTTGGATGTGGCCATGGAATCCAGAAGCTTGCCGACGGGAGATCCAGCAGTAGTGTAATTTTGGTTGCAGGCTGTGTTTACTCTTAACTGAATCTAATGTGCTGGTGATTGATGACTAATTCTCTGATTTGACATTTGCAGTTAGTAGGACGTGCGATTTTGATTGTCGCAGGTGTGCCACGAAGCGTAAATCGAGACGTTGTGTCACTTAGAGCAAGCAAATCATCTCCTGCCAAATGGATCAAGGACCAGGTCAAAACCTTATTGCTAGTGGCCACGCTTGTGGCCTCCGTCACATTCACTGTGGGTTTAACCTTGCCCGGTGGATATAATGCTTCTGGTGATCCACACCCGGGAATGGCGACCATGCTACACCTCGGAATGTTTCAGGTTTTCGTAATTGCCAACATAGTAGCCATGTACAGCTCCATTCTTGCAGTCGTAGTCCTCCTCTGGGGTCTCAACAGAGATTACTACGTTGCAGAACTAGCTTACCACTCAGCAAGGCCATTATTATTGATGGCCCTCACCAGCATGTCAGTGGCTTTTTTGGCGTCCGTAACAGTAGCAGTGAGCAGACTTACTTGGCTAGGGAGCCTTGTTATGTCCGTCGGAGTCCTTTACCTTGTGATGGTTGTGGTGGTTTTAGCAGCCTTGATATTCCCCTCCTCCAAGACTACTATGTTTATTGTGGTCTTTTACTATATAGCGGTAAATAGAGCCAGAAGAATTGTCAAATTCTGTGCTTGGGTTTTTTACAGAATTGTGTTTGAAGTACCTGCATTGCTATTCGCTTTCTGTTTCCAAACAGTAGTCAGAATTTGCAAACGTGTATTCCTATTACGAGAGTCCTCCTAAGAACTTGGTTGGACTCTGTACTTATCATCAATTCAATGGGAATCTTCTATTCCATCTGATTAATGGTTCTTTTCATTAGAAATTCTTCACAATCTTCTATATTCCCTTCAATAAAATGGGAGTTCCCACTCTTTCTCTTTCCTTTTCTTCCCTTCCTTTTCTCCTCAGTTTCCCTATTAATACATCCTTACATTTATATATCTTCTAATGCATTAACACGGGACATCAAGAGAGAAGCCTGCGAACATCCACGTAAGAATGCCACGTGTCAATCAAGTCGCGCGCTCTTCCCCCTCCAATTTTTTTTTTTTGTCACTTTCGCAAATATGTTCTCGCCCTTCATTTGCCAAACAAACGCAAGAATTTTACGAAGTTGAGTTTTTCCTTTTTCCTCTTTATTAAATTATTTTTAAATAAAGAAAAAAATTTATTTATAAGCATTGAAGTGTTGCTTTTAAATTCTTATATATTTTCACGTCAACCTATTAATGCGCCGTTCATTATTTTATTTTTATTTTTTGTTTTTGTCTTTCTTACTTTTGGTACGTGTCATTTTGGAATGCCTAATTTTACGGAATTAGATTTTGAGCTTGTTGAACAAGAATAACCTTTGTAATTTTGAAGAATTGAGGCCCTTGCAATTTACTTTCTATGGCTATCTATATGTTAATTAATGATTGAGTAACGGGTTCAAATTTCGAATTTCCAGTTAAGGGCAATCATCGTTTGTATTCCAGATCACAAATTTCTGAGTCATTTGTCTTTTTCGTTGTTCTAATAATTCTCCCCAAAGTTGTATCAATTGAAATTTTAAATAACAAATTTTTGTATTCATGTCCTCACAGTATGCATAATTCAAATTCTCGATTTTTACTTTGAAACTATTGGAATCGATACTTTCTCAATATTAATTTGGATATGTATAGCTGTTTTCTGAACACGGGAATACAGTGAAAAATTGTAAATTCTAGCTTCAATGGTCAATAAATTTTCAGAGTATATTAGATCCAAATTATCTTGGAGATTGTTAGAAAGTCCAATATACAGCGAAAACCACGTGTATAAAGATTATGTAACACGTGGAATTTGACAATGGGCACACATGTAAACTAGAGTAAAACTTGATTCCGATACTGTATTAGAATATTTGACTTAAAATCTTAAGCCAATAGGTGGAAAAAAAATCACATGTATATAAAGAGTATATAACCTACATAACATGCAATGTGGGATATTTCGATAGCTACTGTATTAGTCAATTTTTTTTATTCTCTTTAAATGGTAAATATATTTGTTGATGGTTTTAGTAAGCTTGTAGTTCACTTCTATTCCCATAGCGATTTGGAATATGGTATTTAATTATGTTAATTCTATTTCGTGCTTGGCTGTTTCATTATGATATCAAGACTTTTAATTGGTACGTTAGACGCATTCCCGAAGGACATCACATGTCTAGTTGAAGAACTTAATAGAAAATCCATCCAATCCTTTACTTTCACCACCTTCTCATTTGAATTCATTCAGTAATCATTTAATGACTATAAAAGAGAGATTTCGTGGGTCATCAGCGTTGAGCATATAGTTGTAGGGGTGAGTATGGTCTGGGTTGGGCCGGTCCACCCCCTAACCCTAGGATCAACCCGCATAGTGCTGGTACTCAATTTTTAGGACCGAGGACCAACCCTATTGAGCTTGGAACCGAAGACCGGACTGACCCAATGGGTTCGGTCCGGTTCCAGGGTTAACCCGAGACCAACCGATAATTTTTTATTTCTTTTTTTGTACTTCTTAAAAAAACGATTGACGACCAGACTAACCCAATGGGTTCGATCCGGTTTCAAAGTCAACCTAGAACCAACCAATAATTTTTTATTTTATTTTTTGTACTCCTTGAAAGGGCAACTAAGGACCATACCGATCCAATGGATACGATAATGAGCGAGGTCAGCTAAGAAAGGCAAGCGATGAGAGTCAAGTGGGGTGAACGTCAAACAGAATGAGCATCGAATGTCGAGCGGGGAGCAACAAGCCAAGCGAGCGGCACGAGTGACCCAAAGCGAGTGAGGCGAGTGTTGAGTGGCAAGTAGAGAAGTTGTTTCTTTCGATTTTGGCAAATTGAAGATTAAGAGGACAAATATGATAGAAGAGAACGAATACTAGAGGAGGATGCCATAAAGAGCTGTTTATGCCTTTTTAGACGCCGTGAGAACTCCTCATAAAAACATTTTCCTCATTCGTAAATTATGACTATCGATATCGTAAAAGACATTAAAAATCTAAGTTATTAAAGAACAATGTAAAATTACTTGAACTCCTCACTAAAGAGTTGTTTAATGTTGTTGACGCCGTTTATTTTAAGGTTTTTTCTATATAAAAAAATTATATATATATAAGGTTGGACCAACCCGAAACTCTCAGGACCGAGGACCAACTCACACAGTGCTGGTCTAGGAATTCTAGGACCAAGGATCAACCCAATCCCCCTGGGAACCGGACCAGGACCACCAGGGTTGGGCTGGTCCAGGGTCGGTCCAGGGTTGACCCTAGACCGATGCTCACCCCTATATAGTTGGGTGAAGCATCAATGTTGATGTGCAAACATGATGTTATTGGAAAATATTTTCTAATAAGTCATTATTCAGAAAAATAGCAACACCATTTTATGTTCGGTGAAAATTAAAAAATGAGTTAAAAACAATTCCCGCTATTGGAATAGAAAATTGTTTTGTGATGTGATTTTCATTATGAAATGGAATGAATTATCTTTTTAGGAGCACCTTTTTTTTTTTTCAGATAGTAATGTTTCAAGATACATAAGATAGGTTTTATGTCCTAAAAACCGGAAACCGGTCCTGCTAGAGCAAGTTCTAGGTTGGGTTAGAACCACTCACCCCTAAAGCTGTGGCGAATGGTCTTTCTGTCGTTTGGTGCTCTGCACTGGGCAAACAAGGAAGGAAAGTTCCTCGTTGTATTTGGCAGTCGAAGCCGAGCACTTGGAGATCCTCACACTTTTGCTCGCCGTTCCATTTGGTCCATCATGGATCCAGGACATGTCCCCTGCTGTGCCATGGTAACTCATTGGAATCTGGTTAACTTCAGTTTCAAGTTCCAAAATGAGATGTTGTCGTTGCAAGCACTGATCCAAGGATAAGAAAACGCTCAGGCTGTACCTGCATGAAAAAGAATTTAGCGTAAGTTCCAGCATATTCATTATCACCTAAGAAAGTAAACCATCAGTCATGGTCGTTGGGATCCTCAGCGCCTTTAATGCCAGTCTGCTGAAAGAGATGGCAGAAAGGAAGGAGGAGCTTTTCCATTCGAGAGATGACGCAAATTACAAACGGCATCAGCTACATTCAGCAGCATATCTCGATCACGGTGACAGAGTTCAGTTTATGCTGAGAAAATCCACCACTAGCGCTATCAAGGAAGACAGAGATGGCAATCTTCCGATTCACGTCGCTTGCAAGATGAATCAGCTTGGGAGAGTCAAGGATCTACCTTCGTGGTAGCTGAGCAAGAATCTAAACAGACAGAGACATAACATTCTGCATGTTACAGCAAAGTATGGCATATACTCGGCCATGGAAAACATACTCAGAAGTCCCAAAGCAAAGAAGCTTGTGATTGAAAGGGACAGTGATGGGAATACATCACTCCATTGGGGGCCACAATGCATTGGCAATCTGGGATTTTGTTCCTTTTCTCGAGGGATACAAGAGCTAATCTCAAGGTGGTGACTAAGGCAAGCTTCACAGCACTGGACATTGCCCGGGAGCACTTGAAAATGGGCTATCCCTACCAAAAGGTATGACCGTCTCTACAATATCCGCAGCCAGTGCAAAACGCACACTTTTCATAGGTGACATATGATCTAGTGATATATGCAACTGAAATCTGATTCAAAGTCATATATGGCAATTGGCAACAAATACCACTAGTAAATAATATTATGAGCTGTACGCACATAGACATAGCACAATGTCTTTTCCTTCGCTTCCATGATAGAGTCTAACACCCGAAAGTAGAGATTTGGTCATGTTTATGCCTGAGCGAGAGCATTACATTGTAGTGGGAAAAATCCAGACTCCAAGAGGAGACTTCATGGAGGACCAGTAAACGCCTGCTTGCTTTTGGCGACACTCATGTCCACTGTGACTTTCACCACTGGTCTGGCAGTTCCAGGAGGTTATAAAGGTTCTGGCGCAAAACAAGACCATGGCATTGCCACCGCATTGAAGAAGACCACGTTCCATGTATTCTCTGCATGCACTACCCTCTCCATGTTCAACTTGATGGTCACGGTCATCATGCTCCTCTATGCACAAATCAATGACCCTCAAGCGGTGCCATTTACATATGGAACCATGGTATTGCCAATGTCGGCAGCTCTCGAATGTCCCCACATTCACAGCAGGCTTGTACATGATCGTCAGCAAACTCAGCCGTCTCACAAATGCTACTTTGGTTATGGGTGTCATTAACTTAAGCATCATCTTCACTCTTCAAGCTATGTTCTATTTGCCACTCAGATTGAATCTAACTTACCTTCGCCATATCTCCTACTACCTAATCTTGACTGCTCTTTACGGGACAGGAAGTTTTGATTGAAACTGTGCCGACACTGACATTGAAGAGAGGAGGATATCTCAATGTGAAGACTCAAGGGGGCTGAGATGTACACTCAGCCTAGTGGCTCGGAGTGGACTTAGTGGTCAAGGGCACAAAATATCTTCACTGGAAAATTGGGCCAAGTGAAGGATAAGTTTGATAGCATTACTACTAGCTATAGCTACCATAGTTCGAAAGACGAATCCAAGCAAGTTGAAAGGATTTTTCCAATCCAGCATCATTTATTAATGTTCGCTTGGTGGAAGGCCAACGTCAAGAAGGCAAGATTGGTGTTTCCATATTTAACAAAAGGGGCCATGACAAGGACGGGCAAAAGGCATCCCCAGAGCGACAATCTGGTCTATCGAATTAAATTATCTTCTGCTCACAGAGTTATATCGGTAACATAAAGGATAAATCATCTAAGCTAGTGAATAAGAATAGATCATGTGAAGAGAGCAGTCGGTTATTTCCCACCTAAACATCAGAAAACCTGCAGCGTGTTTGGATTAAAAGCTCTGCCCTTCACTCTGCTCTGAGGCATCTACAAGAAGTTGTGCTTATTCTTTACCGGAGGCAGCTAGTAAGCGCTCAATTAACCAAAAGAAGAGAAAGAAAGTCAAATAAGAAAGAGAATGGAAAAGTTGCATCACTCGGCAGTGACTGCCCCCGATCAGCAGCTTTTTCTCCCTCAGGGGCTTCATGAACCTCTGCTTTCTCAGGGTCACCACCATCGGGCGTGACTTTGGGAGGGTTCGCCGGCTTCTTTGCCGCCGGTTTCTCTGCAGCACTGCCAGGAACATCACCAGATGGGGCAACTGCAGGAATTGTCCCACTCTTTTCGTCCTTGCTCCCTTTCTTTGAGTTCTCCTTCCCATCTTTCATCTCCTTCTCATCTTTCGTGGTTGGTGGCGATGGGGGAGGCACCATGTGAGGTGGAGGGTGCTGTTTCAGCTTGAACAAAACCTGCCTCATTCTCGAATGATCGGTTGGCTTTCCTGGCTTCGGCCCCTGAACGACCACCACTGAGGGCTTTTTCTCGGCGTCCCTCTTCCCTCCCTTCTCTATGTTTGGAACTTCTCGAGGGATGACCTCAGGCTCTCAGCTACGGCTTTCCAGCAACGTTTGTCGGCTTCCTTGCGGAACTTCCCTCGGTCGGCCACATACAATTGACGGAGAACAAAGTAATATTCATGAGATACCCTACCGAAGCTTTTCTCACGGCGTTTTGTAAAGAATGAAGTGACGTGAAAAGAGTGATTATGACTACTTGAGAGTGAAGTTTTACCTTCTCTCATTCCCTGTTATTGGCCATGGTCGCTTCCTAATGAGGAGTGGCTAGAATGCACCATGTCTTAGGCTTACGTGGCATGCATTTTTATTTGAACTCCAATAAAAATGACAAGTGTCAATAATGTGGACATAAATAAAATATCTAAATTCTCACTTTCTTTTTCTCTCTCTCTCCTCCCTCCGTCGTCCACAGCCAGCTCCTCCATCTGCAGTCATCGGCAGTTTCGCCGGAGCCACATCCAGGCCAATCGTCCATGGTCACTCCCTGTCGTCGTGGCGACTCGCATTCGTTGCCCGTCCATGGTCGAGCCAGCAACCCACTTCGTTGTCACTCGCGGCCACCCCTTCGTGAATGAACAAACCCCACAATAACTTGCAGCTCGTCTGTTTGCTTCCGCAGGCGATCAAGCAAAGGTAGAGACTTTCAAGTCAATCTCACTTTGAGACTATCAATGGCGTAGCCATTGAAGCATACGGCACTGGAGTGAAGGTCCATCACTTAAAAATACAAAGTTGAGATCTTTGAAGGCCATCAAATATCTCTGTACAGATCTGGATATGGGTGCTGCTCCAAATCCGTCCAACAACTCTTTTTATGATTAGATGAAAGTAGCGAACGATGCCGACGCTCGTCCATGGCCATCGTCGATGTCGTTCTTCTAGATCTGGAATTCCGGGCGCTCGCAAAAACATGAAAATCCCAGGTCCATGGTCGCCCGAGGAAACCTGGAAATCCGTGGTCCATGGCCACCGTCGGGAGTCATCGGAGGTCACGGTGGAAATCCGAGGTCCCTGGCAACCGCAGAGTAGCCGGCGCTCGCGGAGATCTGGAAATCGGAGGACCATGGCTACGGATGGCTGGGGACGGCGTAGAAGAGAGAAAAAACAAGAGAGTGAGATTTTTAATTTTTATTTATTTATTCCACGTCATCGACGTGTGGCATTTCGTAATTGGACCTCAAAAAAAATGCCACATCAGCCGATAATGTGGTGCATTTTAAACGCCGAATACTTTCTCCTTGAGTTGAGCTTCATATCTCATAGAACACTTGTTCGAACTCTTCAGCTTCAGCGCCATGATTTGATTCCGCATCTCCGCCTCCTCCTTTTCCTCGAGGTTTCTGGCATTTCGACTGCATTTGGGAAGTGGTAGCGGTTTTAGTCTCTAACTAAATTCATGAGTGCAACTATCGTCACATGGTACTACAATCTCTATCTAAGCAGAAAGAACAAATAATGCTTTCAGAAAACAAGAGCAATAAAATTAAACTCCCACAGAAATGTCCAAAGTAGTTAAGAAACCAAATCCTTCTAGGTTTATTACGAACTTTTAACTACTAAACCAATGCAAATGGAAATCAACGGATATGAATAGAAACCATATAATTCCTACTCAAAGGTACACAGAACTATACGCATGAAGACTTAGGGTTTGTTTGGTAATCATTTATTTTTCTATTTTTCTATTTTTATGTTCTCCTAATAGAAAATGAGCAAATCTATTTAGTAACGTCCTGTTAAATTTTTTGTTTCTCGAAATATAAGAGTGGCTAGAAGATGGATTTGGAATGGAAACAATAAATAAAAAAATTACTTTTTTGTTCCCAAGAATATAAAAAAATAAAAAAATATCTTTATATAGAAATTATTTTTGAGAATAAAAATGTTACTAAAGGCATTCTTATCATGTAGAAGTTGTTGAAGGACGTAAAATTTGACATCTTTTATCACTCTCATGAAGCATTGATATACTCCTATTGGTGGATGGAAAGTTACTTAGCGTAGGACGGAGTGAATCGCGATGAGGCGAGCGAAATGGGATCCTTGCCGGAGGCCGTGAATCTGTGGATTGGGAATCACCTCTTGGTGTCTTCGTTCCACAAGGCTGTCTGTGCTTCCATTGGGATAGAAGTGAACGCTTGATGATTGGTGAATATGTCAACCAACGAGCCTCACACATGCTTCGGTTCGTTGACAAGTGCCCCGCATGGAGTTAGGAGTAGGGTAGGGGCCCTTCCCCGAAGATGTCGCCGGCCGCAGCAGACAGAGGGGGAGCGTTGGCGGAGAAGTCAGTCGGTGGGGGCGAAGGCGAGGTTCGTAGCCCATGAAGGCGTCGCCATGGAAAGGACTCGAGTGGTGGGCCTTGCTAGTCGGGGTCATTGGGGGTGCTCTTCGGCTACGGTGTCCGCGGCGTTGAACGACTCCATTTTCTCAGATTCTCTGTAGCTCCAAACAACATGACAGTCGCGCCTCTCGAGAGAGGAGGAGGAGGTGTTTCTGGTTATCTACTTCTCTTGATTTTCTCCGACTTTGTTCTTGGTTTTTCTGATGTTCGTGTCTCTGCCGTTGTGAAGATTGCCGTCTCTCTCTCTCGCGCGCTCGCTCGCTCTTCCTGCTTTGAAGAGGTGACGCGCCAGTGGAATTTCAGTGGGAACGTGTTAATTTTCCATTGCGATTTGGAATTAGAAAAGAACGCAACCCACGACGTCGTTTTCAGCCGTTCTGTTATCACGTGATATTTTGAATTCATTTCCATGGCTATCAGCCGTTCGTTTTCAGATCCCCAAAATGGTGGCCATTTTTGCATGAGAAGCTTCTTAAGGGCAATTTAAACCGGTGAAAATCTTAGAAGGGGATAAGGTGAATACATGGTGTAATTGGTGAAAGAAGTTCTGCAACGATAGTTTCCTGATTTAAAAAAAAAAAAACAGAGGAATACTAATAGGATACGAAGAATAGCTCTTTTTGTTTGTTTAAGTGCGTTAGACCGGAAGAGAATAAATAAAGCGGATCCAAACTTCGATATGTATGCTATTTCTACTACAAATTATTTCGAATGTTTTGCTTCAAAAGTCTCATTTCAAGATCGAAGGGTATGCAAGGAGCAGAAGTCATGAGAAAAATTCCTGGTTTTGAAAAGACGCAGCATCAAGAGCTATTTGTATAAGTGAAAGGGAGGGATTTTTTTCTTAGACATTGAATGGCAGGAAAATCGATGTCCAAATAAAACCAAGACTAAGACCAAAACATTACGCCTATTGCACATGCAAATAAAATATTAAGATACAAATGTGACCATTTTCATCCTTTCAAGAATGTCCCGAAAGATGACTGATGAGGATCGAAACATTTCTAAATCCATTCAATCCACAAACCAATAGTTAAGCTTTTGAATAAGTGATGGCAATGCAATGGCTCACATTCGCTAGGAAAGGCATGGCCCACTAGACTACAGGTCGAGCCCCATATTGAGCCTGGGCCAGGTCAGGCCCATGGGTCCCATTGTTCTTATCGAGGCCCAATATGTTTTTGGATAGGCCGAATCCAACTGCCAGTCACATGGGCCCAACCTTAAAGAAGCTCTGGGGTCTCAAGAGGATCATTTGCACGATATTAAATTAAACAAAGGCAAAATATAAAAATCTACCAAGACAAACCCTCATCTATTTTGCCTTCTCTTTACAAGTGGCTGGCAATATTATTATCCTTCAGTTGATGTGTCATCTTCTCTCTCTCTCTTTCCTATCAGACTTACTTTGCCTTTTTCCAAAAGGCAATCAGGAAAAGTGTGGGTTAATTTCCTAAAAACATCTCCGTCTTGCTCTAAATTTTTCACCTGCTAAAAAAATTCTTAACTCTCACTCTAATCCCAAATCTACCGGTACGGTAAAAATCATTACTGATTTCTTTAAAATTATATACATCAAAGCCGATAAGAGATTTATTATTGCTGCCCACGCATCCAAATATCCCTTTTGATTTTTTCAAGATTATTAACATGACCTTGTTTATAAGTTTTATAGGGTGTTGATGAAGACGCTCTGAACCTCTATTGACCTTGATGTCAATGATTATGAAGAAATTAATAGTGATTTTTAGACATGTGGGCAAATTTGAGATTAGATTGAAAGTTGGATTTTTTTTTAGATAAAATAATATGGACAGAATTTGACCTAAAGTTGAGATTTTCTTTTTTTAGAAAATTATGCCTGAAAATCTTTTCTCTTTTCCCTTCTTTTTACATTTGCTTTTTCCAAAAGGCGACCCAAACAAATTTCTATCTTCTCTCGTTTTCCTTTTCTCCTTACTTAGGCTTTTCTCGAGAAGGTGACCACAAACAATATTTCATCTTCTCTCTTTCTCCAAAGGCCACCACAAAAGGTGTAAGATAAGGCCACAATTTCCCACTCGCCGACGTCAGTATGCGACCACCATGGCCTTGACAGAGGGGACGAGACAAAGCACGATGGTCGGCCGATGAGTTAAGCAGTGACAACAAGAGAAGGTGTGACAACAAAGACATGGCCATCGATCTAGTGATACCGGAGCATTAGTGGCAAAGGTGTAAAAAGGGGAAGAGAGAGAGGGGAAATGAGTCTGTTGGTATAAATTTCTCTAAGATATGGGAATATTTTGGTCTAGTTGTAGCTTTATTGGTTACAATTACCTACTAAATCAATCCTAATCTTTTATTTATATGCTCTTTTACATGTTATTTCACATTCTCATGGAACTTAGAAAGTCATGAGATAAACTATTTGACGCATTTGTTTGGGAGAGAACTTCATGATAAAGAAAATTATTTTCTGGAAAATTATTTTTCAAGAAAATGGTTGATTTTCCTTTGTTTGGTGATATGTGACTGAAAACATTTTCTAATGTTTGAATCTCATTTGGAAAATTATTTCATTCTCATGACCTTATCTCAAGCAAAAAAAAAAAATGTTTTTTTTAATAATTTGGTTATTTTCTTTATTTTCTTTTTCCTTATTCCTCCTCCACTGATCCTTGGGCCTCCACGAGGGCCGTCGAGGGTTGACTTGGCTAGTCTCAGGTGAGGTTGAGCCTCACCGGCCTTAGGCAGAGGAGGAAGAAGGAAAAGAAAAAAAGAAAAAGAAAGAAAAGAGAAAAAGAAAAAGTAAACTGTTAAATAATTCAAGAGGAGCAATTCTATAAAATTCACTTTCCTAATTTTATGTATGAATATTTTCCTTGACCAGAAAGTGTTTTCAGTTAATTAATTATTTTCGGCAAATCCAATGGATAAAAATTCAGAAAACCAATCCCAAGAAAGTATTTTCCCTCTAACAAACACACCAACTTTCTAGATCATATTAAACATTCCCTAATGAGCCGGCTCCTTATCCCCCATATCAAAACTCTTTATTATAACCCAAATTAGAGAGCGTAAACCCGTAATCCTGCTCATGAGTCCATCATTAACCATACAGAGGCCGTGTGTGGGCTTTGGTTGTATGAAGCGTACCCACAATAAGTGCATAGGCATAAGACGTAGTTATCCTTATATTGGTGCACACCGTCTTTCTGTATCATTTGCTTGAGGAGCGACTATATTCAAGAAATATTCGGTACAAGATGTTATGAATGAGTTAGCAGAGGTGACAAAGTGTTTTAAATACAAAGGAGTAGTCTGAAGCAAAATACCGTTCTAGCACAAATATGCCTAAAGTATTAATCAAGTCCAATAATTTTCACATAGTGTAATTAAGTCTTGTAACTTGTCAAATTGATACAATAAAATCCCTCTATTAAACTCTGTTCAATTTGACTAACAAAAAATACTAAAGTGATTTTTTCTATTACTTTCCTTAAGACACATGATCTTGATGTGGTGCCTCAAAAAAAAAAAAATCTTGAAAATTCAAAAGAAAAAAGCCTAAATGAATTAAAAAAGAAAAAAGGAAAATTATTAGTTGTTCATATCCTTATATTCAGCTTTGCAGTGTGGGAATCTACTGAAACAATAGGAAAATTACCTACTTTAATCATTGGTAAGTTAATTTTGAATTTTCTGCATGAAAGGTAATAACCGGGTTGAGAAGATCTTTTTCGGTAGAAAGAGACTTTCATCAAACAAAAGCATAATCCTCAACAAAAACATTCATAGTAGTGGGGGCATACCCCATCAATGGCAACGCTCGGCAAATTATGTAGCAAGAAAGGAACATTGAGGAAGTCGAAGATAACAAAGTCATTTTCCAAATTCTTCCCAAATTTCCAAATTGTAATTTTGGGATATTTGTTACACGAGAAAAAAATCTTGTGTATTGATATCAAAGCAGGCACAAATTAAATCATTTTCTAGAATTTTTCAGATCATTTAACTTCCATTTGCCTACAAGCTGCTATGTAAGATTTTTAACGGTCGTTTTGGACAGAACTGAAATAAAATGCATTCTTATCACATTGGTATAAGTTTGGAGGTATTGATGATATAATAAAAAGTTTAGAGTAGTAATGTCATAATATTATAGTTTAGAGTTTTAGATGATATTTTCCCTTTACTCAATACTTATTTTTATTATTTTGAATAATTTATCATGTTTTGTTCTCTCTTTGGGTCCAGGAGTTTATTGGTCCCTTTCAATGTCCATATGATAGTAGCATCATTGTAAGTTATCAAAAAATAAGAGAATTGGGTCCAAGAGTTTATTGGTCCCTTTCAATGTCCATATGATAGCAGCATCATTGTAAGTTATCAAAAAGTAAGAGAAGTCTACTACTAGAGAGCTAAAAGACATTCACTATCCATATAATAGCGGCATCATTGTAAGTTATTGAAAAGTAAGAGAAGTGTGCTACTAGAGAGCGGAAAGACAAACAAACATAAATACAAGTCCACCGTTAGCTATAGGGAACCTTTTGGCCTCTGTCCATGTCTATGACAAATAAATATTCTTGTGTTTATTAAGGCCTTATCAAGGAATACCTCTTAGATATCCATTAATAATGCTTAATAAGAAAACATTTCAATTTTCAATATACCGACTACACATAAAATATAAAATTCTACACAATCCCATTTGTCTTGAGAAATAGAGTCAATGAAAGCAGGGGATAGAGACGTGGAAAACTATCAACCCATTCATTTAGTAAAAATCTCATTTGTTGCCTATTGGTCCCCTTCCACTTCCAGAACTCCTCTCGTTGATGACGCACTTGATTGTTTCGGAGACTTCTCTGTAGACTCCAAGAAATAATGTAGTTACCCTTTTACCATCCCAAAGGAGAAAAAAACAAGGATGAAGTCATTGTGTCCAAACTCAAGCAAACTTCATTCATACTAGAAAGGCTTGCAAATGCATCGAGTGTGTAGTAACCAGTGATAAAAAGGATAACGATATCTTCCATGAGGCTGCAAATTCAAGTTATGTCGTGAGACTCGTGCACTTATAAGTATACTAAATAATTATGGGTCAAATCGAATATTCGGTAATGAGCATGGGTCCTCGGCGGTTAGAGAATTGAGTTATAGCTAATTTCAAGAAAAGTAAAATGAGTAATGCTATACGTGCTAAGAGTTTGCTAAGAAACTTTTTACTAAATGAAGTGGCAACTCACATGTCTTATGCCACTTCGGTAAGCAAAGCAATAATGATGCATACCAAAGAACGAAGTAAATTACAAATTAGGCAAGATAAAAAAACAGTTTCTTTTCCCAAAAAAAGTAAATAAATGAAAATTCCCAAGCTTCACTTACTCTACCAGAAGTAGAATTAGAGGCGGACAGAGAATGATTAAGTTACATCGCACGAATGCCTCTTTTGTGCCTAGCTAGTAAAATTGGTGAGGAGGGCTCCTATGGCACGAGGATATTTTATGTATGGAAAGATCTTAGCATAATTGGGAAAGAAAGTTGCGGGACCGGACCCGATTAGTCCCAATCTAGGCTCACCTCATTCGGAAGATAATTTTTGTTCATGAAAAGACCTAGGCAACAAGCTCAACCCGATGAAGACGCCCTCGCGCTCAATCAAAGTCCATCGCTTGTACTCTGACATTATATTCAAGAAAGAATACGAAGGATGAGGGGTTCGCACTAATCTCGAAAGAAAGGAGATGCGGGGTCCACTTGAGAAGAAAAAAGGAGGATGCAGCCAAGAGATAATTCTATATGCACGAAAAGACCTCGTATAGTTGGGACGAAAAGAAGATGCGGGGACCACACCAAATCAGAAGATACATTAAAACATTAAAGAAAAAAAAGGAATAAAAGAATAATTGGAGAAGAGTGCCCGAGATATGGACAATGAAAGAGTCGGTACTCGTAATAGAAAAAAATGTTAAAAAAAAGCCATAAGTAGGACGAAGTTAATAAAATGTCTCGATTTGACTAATTTGATCAATTTTAGGACTTAATTGTATTTTTTATAAATTTTATGATCAAATTGTACTTTTGTGACAAGATTTTAAAATTTCAATACACTTACTCTTTCATAAATATCCTATTTGCTCCTTGTCGGTCCTCTCCAAAACTCCCCACATTGATAGTGCACTTGATCGTCACGGATACAATCATATATTTGTAGACTCCATAAAATAATACTTTTACCCGTTTACCACCCCAATGGAAAGAAAAAAAGAAGAATAAAGATCAAGTCATCGTGTGCAAACTTGAGCAAACTTTATTTATACCAAAAAGGCCTATCAAATGCATGGAGTGTGTAATGATCCAATGATAAAAGGAGAACATTGTCTTCCATTTGATTACAAGATTGAGTCACGTCATGAGGTTTGTACAGTTATGAGTGGACTGAATAGTTATGAATCAAACCGAACTTGTTGTAATGGTCATGGGTCCTCGGCAGATAGAGAAGATAGTTGAAAACTAACATAAGCATTGAGTTATAGCTAAATTCAAGAAAAGTAAAATGAGTAATGCTACTTGTGCTAAGAGTTTGTTAAGAAATTTTTCCTAAATGATGTGACAACTTGTGTGCCTTATGCCATGACATTAAGCCTGTGTACAATTAGCAATAATAATAAATAAATAAATGAAAGAAATTACAAATTGAGCAAGACTAAAACCGGTTTATTTTCCAAAAGAAATGAAGTAAAAATTCCAAGCTTCACTTATTCTACTAAGAGTAGAATTAAGGGGGACTGAGTATAATTAACTCGAATCATCCGAATGTCTCTTTTATACCCAACTAGTAAAATTGGTGAAAATTTGTCTAAAACATTGTGACAAAAGGCTATTATGGCACGAGGTTATCTATGCATGGAAAGACCTTTCATATAATTGAAAAAGAAAGTTGCAAGGACCAAACCCGACGAGGGCAAGTATGACAAAATTTTTGAAATAAAAATCAATTTCTATTCCTTGGATAAGTTTCAAAAAAAAAATGCATTTAATAACAACTCAAAATTCTTATTTCTAGAACAGAAATTTGTTTAATAACATAATAAAATTTATACTTTTAGGGATGGCTACAATCGGCGTCCGACCTATGGCGGTCGTCTTAGGACAATGGCCATTGGTCGCTGGACATCATCTAGTGGCCGATGGTCGGCATCAGGCATCTCACGAGTGACGAATGGGCGGTGAGTGGTGATGAGAGTAAATAATGAGAAGAATTTTCATTTCTAAAAATTTTAACTTCAGATTTTTGTTTTGATTTTATTTTAGAAATAGAAATTTATTCCAAAAATAAAAAAATAAAATGACGTTACCAGATAAATTTATATTCCAAACTTATTTTTAAAAATAAAAATAAATAAATAAATAAAATTTTTATCATGTGTATTTTTTGTTCATGTAAAGACCTAGGCAACGTGATAAAACTTGCTGCAGATGCCTCGCTCAATGAAAGTCCCAGTCCCTATCACCTGTACTCTTATCCTTAATGCGAGATGATAGACACTAATAGATGTGGGGTCTCCCAGAACAGGAGATGCAGAGGGGCGGACAATCGAAGTCCGTACCCGTACAACTGTGTCATTCGATGCAAGAAAGAGAGGATAGGATGTGGTGTTGGGTCTGACGAAAGAAAAGGAAGATGCGGGGCCGAATTGATCAGAGAAAAGTAGGATACAACTAAGAGACATGATATGGCCATGCGACAGGAACCTGTCTAAACTTTTCTTGAATGCTGTAATGCCCCCTCGCTACATGATTTGGGCGTTGCCCCTTTGGAAATCATTCAATAAATTTAATACTTAAATTACAAATATATACAAACCGTAGGATTTGATGCGGACCGTGGAGGATTATTTTTTTTCCATAACAAGAATCTCTTTTTAATTGGTAAGTTCACTGTCAAATTCGTACAACGTCAGCCAAGATTTTTATTTCTCTAGGACTGAAATGGGTTTTGGCATGTCTTTAGTCTAGAAACGTGAAAGCAAAACAAATTTTTATTAAAGTAACTTTTCTTTTTAATCTCTTTAATTATAGAGCAACACACACAGGACTGGATGTCAACTTTATTTCTTTTCCTGTGCTTTTCTTATCATTTCTCTTTTGATTGGGAAGGTCATTTTCCCTAAATAGTAACTTTTTTCTGTCCAGTTTTTGGAATTTGCAAGGTGTACAATAAATGTCCAGGTAACCAAGCCTATCGTATCCCTAGATTATTAAATTACAGAGAACTATTATAAGCATTGAGTTTTAGCTAATTTCAAGCAAAGTAATATGAGTATTGATAAGTGTACTAAGAGTCTACTAAAAAATATTTAATAAGTGATGTGCCAACTCATGTGGCGTGTGCCATGTCATTTAGTATGTGTATAATAAGCAATAATAATACATAAAGAAAAAGAAAATATAAATTGGGCAAGATTAAAAAAGCTTTTTCTTTTTCGTTTTCCCCAAGCCTCACTTATTCCACTAGAAGTAGAATTAATGGGGAACTGAGTATGATTAGCTTGCATCATATGAATGTCTCTCTTGTACACAGTTGGTAAAATTAAGAAAATTTGTCTAAATCATTTCGATGGGAGGCTTTGATGGTACAAAGATTCTTTATTAAAGTAACTTTTCTTTTTAATCTCTTTAATCAAAGAGCAACACGCATAGGACTGGATGTCAACTTTCTTTCTTTTCCTGTGCTTTTCTTATCCTTTCTCTTTTGATTGGGAAGGTCATTTTCCCTAAATAGTAATTTTTTTCCGTCCAGTTTTTGGAATTTGCAAGGTGTTCAATAAATGTCCAGGTAGCCAAGCCTATCGTATCCCTAGATTATTAAATTACAGAGAACTATTATAAGCATTGAGTTTTAGCTAATTTCAAGCAAAGTAATATGAGTATTGATAAGTGTACTAAGAGTCTACTAAATAATATTTACTAAGTGATGTGCCAACTCATGTGGCGTGTGTCATGTCATTTAGTATGTGTGTAATAAGCAATAATGATACATAAAAAAAGAAAATATAAATTGGGCAAGATTAAAAAAGATTTTTCTTTTTCGTTTTCTCCAAGCCTCACTTATTCCACTAGAAGTAGAATTAATGGGGAACTGAGTATGAGTAGCTTGCATCATATGAATGTCTCTCTTGTACACAGTCGGTAAAATTAAGAAAATTTGTCTAAATCATTTCGATGGGAGGCTTTGATGGTACAAAGATTCTTTATTAAAGTAACTTTTCTTTTTAATCTCTTTAATCAAAGAGCAACACACATAGGACTGGATGTCAACTTTCTTTCTTTTCCTCTGCTTTTTCTTATCCTTTCTCTTTTGATTGGGAAGGTCATTTTCCCTAAATAGTAATTTTTTTCCGTCCAGTTTTTGGAATTTGCAAGGTGTTCAATAAATGTCCAGGTAGCCAAGCCTATCGTATCCCTAGATTATTAAATTACAGAGAACTATTATAAGCATTGAGTTTTAGCTAATTTCAAGCAAAGTAATATGAGTATTGATGAGTGTACTAAGAGCCTACTAAATAATATTTACTAAGTGATGTGCCAACTCATGTGGCGTGTGCCATGTCATTTAGTATGTGTGTAATAAGCAATAATGATACATAAAAAAAAGAAAATATAAATTGGGCAAGATTAAAAAAGATTTTTCTTTTTCGTTTTCTCCAAGCCTCACTTATTCCACTAGAAGTAGAATTGATGGGGAACTTAGTATGATTAGCTTGCATCATATGAATGTCTCTCTTGTACACAACTAGTAAAATTAAGAAAATTTGTCTAAATCATTTTGACGGAAGGCTCTATGGTACGGAGATTCTTTATTAAAGTAACTTTTCTTTTTAATCTCTTTAATCATAGAGCAACACGCACAGGACTGGATGTCAACTTTATTTCTTTTCCTCTGCTTTTCTTATCCTTTCTCTTTTGATTGGGAAGGTCATTTTCCTTAAATAGTAACTTTTTTCCATCCAGTTTTTGGAATTTGCAAGGTGTTCAATAAATGTCCAGGTAGCTAAGCCTATCGTATCTCTAGATTATTAAATTACGGAGAACTATTATAAGCATTGAGTTTTAGCTAATTTCAAGCAAAGTGATAATATCGACCAAAAAAAAATATGAGCATTGATAAGTGTACTAAGAGTCTACTAAAAAATATTTGCTAAGTGATGTGCCAACTCATGTGGCGTGTGCCATGTCATTTAGTATGTGTGTAATAAGCAATAATGATACATAAAAAAAGAAATTATAAATTGGACAATATTAAAAAAGCTTTTTTTTTTCTCCAAGCCTCACTTATTTTACTAGAAATAGAATTAATGGGGAACTGAGTATGATTAGCTTGCATCATATGAATGTCTCTCCTGTACACAACGGGTAAAATTAGGAAAATGTCTAAATCATTTGGACGGAAGGCTCTGATGGTACGAAGATTCTTTATTCATGGAAAGACCTCATATAATTGGGTAAAAGAGGAGGTGCCGGGGGCCAGATCCGATTAGTCTGGAGCTAGGCCCACCTAATTCGGAAGATATATTTCTTCTACTCAATAAAGGACCTAGGCAACAAGCTAGTCCTAATGCAGAGGTCTCGCTCAATCAACGGTCATCATCTGTACTCTGACATTGAATGCATGATTAGAGAGAAATTAGGATTTGGGGTCTCACCAGAAAAAAAGAGATGCTGATTAGTCATGAGCATGGCCCACCTTTCGGAAGATATTTTTGCTAAATTATCTAGATCAGAGGTCTCCCTTAAAAAAAAAAAAAACGAGTTCTTAAATTAGTCCCCTGACCATTTTTAAATTTTTTTTTCCAGTTGCTGCTGTCTGATAATCATATAATAATGTAAGTTGATAACTCGAAAGATGGCATCACCTCGTTCATGACTGCAAAGATCAGGCCAAATAAGCATCGTAGAGAGAGTATGTTTGCTTTTGACACAATAGTCAAGTGTAATTCGTCTTTCTTTCAAAAGTAGCAATGTCATCAAAGGTAAAAATTCTTTTTCCACATGTTGTCCTATCAAATGCAAATTTGAGAATCAAAATCAACAGAATCTGAGATATTGAGGGGTTTACTCTTATTAAGATCAAACAAAGGCCTAAATCCTTGTAATTAGATAAATTATAATTTCCAATCTTTCTATCATTATATATATTTTGAAGGATTGCGTATCCCTACTTTAATTTTTTTTTTCATGAGTGAGGTGGGGTGGGGTGAGGGTGTCACACTCCCAATGAAAAATCCCCTTTCTGATAAATTGATTCCAATGCAACAGAAAAAGTAAATGAAAGGACAAAAAAAAATCAAGGCTGTGACTGATATAAAGCAAATGCAATTTTTTAATAAATTAGTATATATAAAACTGAATCGTCTAATGGGAAGTTTGATCTTTTATTTAATTTACAGATTTAGGGATTTTCTTGATCTTGATTAGCAATCTCTTATTTTTGCATTCAAGGAAATACTATAAATTACTCGGTGCAATCAATAGAATACAAAAAGAAGTCTGTCCTTGATCAATTAGTAACCACCCAGGTCATTCCATCCTGTTTCCTGAAAAGAAGTACTCTAAATAAGTAATTGCACAAGATAGTGAATATTTGGGGTGGATGTTAGCTTTTATATCGCTCAATATAGCATCTCCCGTTGGATGCAGAATTTGGTATGTCATAATTCCTCCATTTAAGTAACTCACATCCTTATTAAAGTTGGCTCGAATCGTTCATTATTTAGGCTCTGTTCGTTTCATGGAAAATAATTTCCGGAAAAATGTTTTTCGAATTTTCCGGTGTTCGTTTCACAGAAAATGAATTCCTTAAGGAAAATGTTTTCCATAAAAGGAAAAAAAAGTCTTCTAAATTAAGGGAAAATGTTTTCCACTTTTGAAAAGTAGAAAACATTTTCCTCACCTGATCTCTCGTATCTTACGCCTCTACAAATTCTCACTTCCCCCTCCCATTTCTTTTTATTCTTTTATTTTTTCGTTCGAATTATTTTTTAATTTTCTTTTTCTTTTTTAATTCGAATTATTTTTAATTTCCTTTTTCTTTTTCTTTTTTTCTTTTTCTTTTCTTTGTTTCCCATCTTCTTCTTTCTTAGCTAGTCGTCGGCCGTTGTCAGGCGAACCTCGAGCTCGTCGATCTCGAGCTCACGCTCTGCACTCTTGCTTATCATTTTCTTTATTTATTATACCATGCCATTGTACATTGCTCAAGCAAATGACTTTACATGCTTTGCTCTTTCTTTCTTTTTTCTTTTGTTTATTAGAACACAAAAGACGCAGAAGGAGAACATGCCACTCTATTGGAAGATTCTCATGAGGGCTGTACATGCTTTGCTTCTTTTCTCTTTTGCTTCTTTTTAAAATCCATACAAATATTTTTTTAGAGTAGATGAGCGTTTGGCGACAATGAGGAAACAAAGATATGAAGTAAGTTTGCTTAGATTTAAATGCAAGTTCATATTTGATGGATTTATAAGTCGATAAGTGATGCATGCCTAAGTGGTGAAGTCCTAGAAAATATTTTCCTTACCGAACACCAGCAAATATTTTCCGAAATATTTTCAAGTTTTAGCCAAACACCAGAAAATATTGTCATTTTCCTTGAAAATGACTTCTGGAAAAATATTTTTCGGAAATGACCAATTTTTCGCGAAACGAACAGACCCTTAATATGTAATCTATTTCATTCCTACACTCTTCGTCATTTTAAAAGTTTGCCGGAAGTCGCACATTATCCGAACCCTTTGCTCGGATGAGCACTCTCTACTCTTGTAGTGTCTAGCGTGGGCCTAGTCCCTCCATGAACAACACATATACAAGTTAGTGACTATTTGGATGCGAGTGTTAATTTATTTATCACTCAATAGAATTTCTCCCATCCGATATGGCATGTGAGATGCCATTGACCAAATGAGAGCTACGTGCCCGAAAAAGAGGCACACCTCCGGTATGACACATTCCCGATTCCATCAAAAAAGGATCCATCGACGCGCCACAGATTTGCTCCGTATGTAGTGATCAATGGCAGGATTCACATTCTTACCATTACCAAAAAAAAAAAAATGGCAGGATTCAGAAAAAAAATGAGGGCTTATCCTAGCGAGCAAACCTGAGAAAAAGACTATAAACCACTAGATTTTCGCAAACTGTGACACAAGTATGTGATGTCCCTTCTAAATACGAGGGAGTTTGATCAAACACCACATACACCAGAACCATAGAGTGAAAACACTCGTAGTACAGAAACTGTGTCATAAGCTCAAGTTCCTTATCGGTAAATCTCCTGTGACTTTGTTATTCTCCCATGAGAATTTACAAAAGCACTACTGATCTCTGTTCATCCAAAATACAAGGGGAGAGTCAACTCACTTTTGGTGACTATGGGTTCTTCATTGTGACAGAATAATTGAGACCTTAAGAAGAGAGAAGACAAGGAAATTAGAGTTTGAATAGCGTAAAATGACACAAATAGAATGTATGCTAATTTGTCGGCTTCCGCCAACAGCTAATTAAAGAGAACTCAAATCAAAGCCAATGCTACACTGATAATTACATAACCATCATCAATCTAGCTAAGATATTATGAAGAGCAATTGGAGTAAGTAAATTCTGAAATGGAGATATGGTTTGGCATTAAAGAATACACGGGCTCGGCAGGACACACTTAGGCTAATTGAGCTCACTGAGGGATAAATTTAAACATTTGAATATATATGGTCACTACACCAAATGAATACATCAGAATGGAAATATCTCGGTTGGTCAATTTAAAGCAAATCTTTGCAATGCTAATGTTGTTGTCTCATGATAAATGATGGATCGAAGATTCGGTCAATTCCATTGCCATCTTATTTTCTTTCCCAATAAGAAAACACGCTGTGTTAGCACAAGAAGAATGCATCAAATATGACTGACAATTAACGATTAACCTTCTTCTCCGGATGACCTCCAAAAAAAGTATAAAACATTTGTTTAAGCATAAAAAGAAGCACAAGAATGTTAATACCATTAATCCGTTTGATCATAGCTTAATGATTTTTAACACTTTGAAGCAAAGTTATATCTGTTCAATAATTTTTACTTTGTCAAGATGGAAACAATAATCAAATCATTACCGTGAATGAATTAATTTTTACTCCGGCAACTATTGCCGTAGGTTCTCCCATAAGCCTCCACCGTTGTTGCTGAGAAAAATTATTCAAAAAGTTCTAAATCTATTATATGGCGGCCGATTCAGTTATAATTTTATTTATTTATTTTATGAAGCATACCTAATATAGGTGCATGAGCATAAGTTGTAGTTATTTTTATGCTAGTGTACACGCTCAATCTGTATCACTTGCTTGAGCAATGACTATATTCAAGAAATGTTTAGAACGAACTGATATAATTGAGCTAGTATAGGTGACAAAGTGTCTTAGAGACAAATGAGTAATTCGATACAAAATATATTTATGGGATAGGTGCACTTGAAACACTAAAATTTATCACCAAAGTACAATCGAGTCCAATAATTTCACACAGTGTAATCATGTCTTACAAGTTGTCAAATTGACACGTGGCTTTTTTGTAACTTATTTGGATAATGGGATATACTTATGTAGCTTTTTTGTTACTTTCCTAAGACACATGGTTTCAATGTGATGCCTACCAAATGCCACATCAAGAAAATTTTGAAAACTCCAAAGAAAAAAAAGGGATGAATGAAATTAAAATGAAAAAGAAAAAAGGAAAATAATTAGTTGTTCATATCCTTGTGCTCACTTATACAGTATGGAAATCGACTGAAAACAGGAGGAAAATCACGTACTTCAATTATTGGTGATGTTGATTTCGAATTTTCTACATGAAAAGGTAGTAATCAAGTTGAGAAAATCATTTTTCAGTAGAAAGAGACTTCCATCAAACAAAAGCATTCATAGTAGTGGGATATTGATAATGCGAGAAAAAACTTTGGTGTACTGATATCAAAGTGGACATTAGTTGAGGTTCTTGATAAAACTTTTCAAATTCACGTAACTTTCTTTTGCCTATAAGTTGCTACTTAAGATTTTTAAGCAGAATTATTATAGAATGCATCTTTATCATATTGGTATAAATTTAAAGTTTTTGGCGATATAATAAAAAGTTTAAAGTATTGATGTCATAATAAGTTAGTTTGGAGTATTAAGTAATAGTTTAGAGTTTTAGGGGATAATTTCCCTTTTCTCAATATTTCTTTTTATTACCTTGAGTAATTCATCACGTTCGTTTTCTCTCGTTGGGTCTGGGAGCTATCGTTTCTATTTGTGAAAATGTCAGAAAAGTCAGTTACTAGAGCTAAAAGACATATGCCAAAAAAAAGAAGTAAAAAGAGGGCTAAAAGAGAAACAAACATAAAGACGAGTCCTACATTAGGTAGAGGGAATCTTTTAACCTCTGTCCCCATCCATGACAAATGAATTTTAACGTGTTTCTTAAGGTCTTATCAACCATTGCCTCTACTCAAAGCAGGGTCCCGATCATCTGCCTGTACTCCAACATTCAATGCAAGTTGGAGATGCAGCAAGCTAGGGAGAGGATAGAACGAGGGGGTCTCACGAAAGATAAAGGAGATGCGGGGCCCACTTGAGAAAGAGAAAAATTGGATACAGCTAAGGGCGTGTTTGGTAACGATTCTGTTCTCGGAAGTAGATTCCGATCAGAAATAATTCTTTTTTATTCTGTTTCCGAGAATAGATTCTAAACATTTTAAGCCGTTTAGTAACTGTCCAAGATTTTTTATTCTAAAATAGAATTGCGTTTGGTACCGTCTTCATTGATTACATTCCAAATCAATTTCTTTTAATTTTTAAATAATTTTTATACTTTTTCCTTTTCTTTCTTTTCTTTTTTTTTTTTCTTTTTTTCTTTTTTTCTCCTATTCTTCTTCTTCTTCAGGCCGATCGCCGGTCTGGCGACCGGCTAAACGAGGGCCGGCGACCTCATCGGATTGCCGCCGGCCCTCGTCGGCTGAGCCTCGCCAGCAACTGGGTGAGGCTCGCTCAGCCCTTGCCCAGCCTCATCGGTGGCCAGGCCGGCCTCATCGGGGCTGGGCCATCGGCGGGGTTGGGCGAGCCTCGGCGGGGCTAGGCGAGGCCCGCCTAGCCACCGGCGGGGCTGGGTGAGCCTCGCCGGGGCCAGGCGGGTCTTGCCGAGGGCGAGCTCGCCGGACCAGTTGCCGGTGGCGGGCAGCAACTGCGGGATGGCTGTCAATGAAGAAGAAGAAGAAGAAGAGTTGGTTTTGATTTTTAGATTTGTTCCCGAAACAAGAATCAACTTTTTTTTTTTATTCTTGATTCTGTTCCAAATCTAATTTCAGGAACAAAAAAATAGAAAATTTGTTCCTGGGAACAAAAATTTTACCAAACGCGATTCTGTCCCCAAACTGCTTCCGAGAATAAAAAATCAGAATCAGACACTGTTGGGATGGTTACCAAATAGGCACTAAGAGACATGATGTGAACCATGCGATAGGATCCTGTCTCAACTTTTCTTGAATGCTATAGTGTCCCCCCGCCACAATATACAGACGCACAATATCATGGGGAATCAATCAGAATCTGAGATACGGAGGGATTTAGTAGATATTTTGGGTGTGCCCCCATTAAAAATTATTCAGTGAATCTAATACTTAAATTACATATAAATACAAACCGTAGGATTTGATTCGATCGGCCAAGACTCTTATTTCTCTGGGATTGAAATGGATTTGGGCATGTCTTCAGTCTAGATACGTGAAAGCAAAACAACTTTTTATTAAAGCAACTTTTCTTCTTAATCTCTTTAATGATAGCGCGACATGCGAGTGCTGTAATTAACAGTCTATCTGACTAGGACTTCACAACTGCATCTTGGGCTGACCACTTATTGACTGTTGAGTCTGAAATCAATGACATTGGCCGAGGTGAGTCGTATTGGGTGTTGGTTGATGTAAAAACTTGACCCTTTATAAAAGCCGAGTGCTCTCTCTGCTCTTGTATTCTTACTACATAAGGGGGGAAGAGATCAAGACAGACTCCCGCTGTCCGAAATGGACCACGCTATACGCATGGACAATGGTGAAACAAGTGCAACGCCAAAAGGAAGGTTTGAAGCTCTGAAGAGGACAGCCGTCCCACCAGATTACCAACAAGAGCTTGGTGATGATGATCTGCACAAATTTATGGATCGTGACCTATATAAAGCCACGATAAAAGGGGACGCCAAAAAATTCATCGATGCATTAAAAAAGGTTATTGACTCGAGGAAATTAGCTTTGTCACTAATCCTCAACCAAGTCACCCCCTTCGGGAATTCATTACTTCATGTAGCAGCAAGCTCTGGGAGGGATGATGTCATGGAGCTCATTCTTAGTCATTTTCCTCACATCATGACCCAGAAAAACTCCTCAGAGGATACCGCTCCATGTTGTGGTTCAAGGTCAAAGGTTCGACGCAACAAAAAAGCTAATTCGCCCGGAAACAAACTCGGAAATTATATATTGGAAGAACAAGGATGGTAAATCTCCATTGTATCTGGCAGTGGAAAAGTGCAAGTGTAAGCACTTGAAAGATCGCAATGGGTTGGAGTGGCAGATTTTTCAGTTTCTCTTGCAAGAATCTGCTCGAGATGAAGCTTACGCAGTCAAGATACAGGGCATGTCACCAATTTTGGCCGCAATCAAGACGTGGGATCCAGGTAATGGATACTTTTATGTGTAGTTCTAGTCCACAAAAGCAAAGATGTAAGTTAACAGCACTGCTTTTTGCTCTTTTTCAAAATTCATATTCGTCCAATTTGGAGAAAAGCTTTATAATAGCAATTGGTCAAAAAGCATATAACTCTGCAGGAGCTAACAGCAATAATTATTTAATTAGTTAATTGCACCCAACCAAAAGAGTGCTATGGCCTATAATGTCAGATGTATTGGAAGAAATTATAGCTCAGCTCCCGAAGTTACTACACGTGCGTGATGAAAACGGGGGGACACCACTGCACGTTGCAGCATTGGTTGGAAATTTTTCTGCGGTGGAGCGCCTGCTGAAGGAATGCCCTAATCTCGCCCTTCAAACGGACAAAAACGGCTCCTACCCGATTCACATCGCTTGCGAAGCCAGCCACTGCTCGACAATCGACCCGTTACTGGAGGACACGTGGCCCGACCTGGCAGAGATCAAAAACAAAAAGCGTCAGAATTTTCTTCACGTTTTAGCCAAGAACGGGAACGTCTGCGCGGTCGACTGCGTATTAGAAAGATATAGCGAGTCGGATACCATGGAGAAGCTGGTGAATGCGAAAGATGTCGATGGGAACACGCCCCTCCATTTGGCAGCGATGCACAACCGTTGCCATGCTATGCGCTCTTTGACGAAGGACAAAAGAATTAACTTGCAGCTTCGGAACAATAAAGGGTTGACCGCCTTGGATGTGGCCATGGAATCCAGAAGCTTGCCGACGGAACATTCAGCGGTAGTGTAATTTTGGTTGCAGGCTGTGTTTATTCTTAACTGAATCTGATGTGCTCGAGACTGATGACTAATTCTCTTATTTGACATTTGCAGTTAGTAGGACGTGCGATTTTGATTGTCGCTGGTGTGCCGCGAAGCGAAAGTCGAGACGCTCTGTTGCCAGGAGAACAAGGTTCTGAAGCGAGCAAATCATCTTCCGCCGAACGGATCAAGGACCAGGTCAATACATTATTGCTAGTGGCCACGCTTGTGGCCTCCGTCACGTTCACTGCGGGCTTAACCTTGCCCGGTGGATATAATGCTTCCAGTGATCTACACCCTGGAACGGCGACCATGCTGCACCACGGAATGTTTCGGGTTTTCATAATTGCCAACATGTTAGCCATGTATAGCTCCATTCTTGCAGTCGTAGTCCTCCTCTGGGGTCTCAATAGAGATTTTTACGTTGCAGAACTAGCTTACCACTCAGCAGGGCCATTATTGTTGATGGCTCTCACTGGGATGTCAATGGCCTTTTTTTCGGCCGTAACCGTAGCGGTGAGCAGACTTACTTGGCTCGGGAGCCTTGTTCCGTCCGTCGGAGTCCTTTACCTTGTGATGGTCGTGGTGGTTTTAACGGCCTTGATATTCCCATCTTCCACAACTACTATGCGTATCGTGGTCTTTTACTATATAGTGACATCTGCAGTTGAGAAATTTGTCAAATTCTGGAATAACTTTTATCATTCTATCAAGCATAGAATAGTCTAATGCTGTTTCCTCCAATTACGAGAGTCCTTCTAAGAACTTCGTCGGACTTTGTATGATTGTGAATGTAATGTGAATCTTCTATTCCATATGATTAATGGTTCTTTTCATTAGAAATTCTTCACAATCTTCTATATTTCCTTCAATAAAATAGGAGTTCCCACTCTTTTCCCTTCTTTTTTCCCTCGTTTTCTCCTCAGTCCCCATTAATACATCCATATATTTATATATCTTTTAATGCATTAACACGGGACATCAAGAGAGAAACCCGTGAACATCCACCGTAGAATGCCATGTGTCAATTGAGTCGCCCGCTCTTCCTCCTCCAATTTTTAGTTTTTTTTTTGGTCACCTTCGCAAAGATGTTCTCGCCCTTCATTTGCCAAACAAACGTAATAACTTTACAAAGTTGAGTTTTTCCTTTTTCCTCTATATTATTTTATTTTTAAATAAAGAAAAAAATTATTTTATAAGCATTTAAGTGTACTTTTAAATTCTTATATATTTTCACGCCAACCTATTAATGTGCCGTTTGTTATTTTATTTTATTTTTGTTTTTGTTGTATTCTATTAATGATTCTTTCTTACTTTTGGTGCGTGTCATTTTGGAACGCCTATTTTTATGGAATTAGGTTCTGAGTTATTAGTCTTTTTCGTTGTTCTAATAATTCTCCCCAAAGTTGTATTAATTGAAATTTTAAATAACAAATTTATGTATTCATGTCCTGACAATATGGATTATTCAAATTCTCGATTTTTACTTTGCAACTACTGGAATCGATATTTTCTCAATATTAATTTGGATATGTACAGTTGTTTTCCTAACACAGGAATGTAGTAAAAAACTGTAAATTCTAGCTTCAATAGTCAAAAAAATTTCAGTAGTATATTAGATGCAAATAATCTTAGAGATTGTTAGAAGATCCAATTTACAGCAAAAACTACATGTGTATAAAATCTATATAACATGTGGAATTTGACAATGGACGCACATGTAAACTAGAGCAGAACTTGACTCTGATACCATATTAGAATATCCGACTCAATATCTTAAACCAATAGGTGGAAAAAAAATCATATGTATATAAAGAGTATATAACCTACATAACATGCAACACGGGATATTTCAATAGCTACTGTATTATCCAATTTTTTTATTCTCTTTAAATGGTAAATATATTTGTTGATTGTTTTAGTAAGCTTGTAGTTCACTTCTACTCCCATAGCGATTTGAAATATGGTATTTAATTATGTTAATTCTATTTCATGCTTGGCTATTTCATTTTGATATCAAGACTTTTAATTGGTACCTTAGACGCATTCCTGAAGGACATCACATGTCCAGTTGAAGAACTTAATAGGAAAGCCATCCAATCCTTTACTTTCACTTTCTTCTTATTTGAATTCATTTAGTAATCATTTAATCACTATAAAAGAGAGATCTTGTAGGTCATCAGTGTTGAGCACATAGTTGAGTGAAGCATCGATGTTGATGTGCGAACATGATGTCATTGGAAAACATTTTCTAATAAGTCATTATTTAGAAAAAAATAGCAACGTCATTTTATGTTTGGTGAAAATTTAAAAATGAGTTGAAAAACAATTCCCACTATTGGAATAGAAAATTAGTTTGTGATTTTCGTTACGAGATGAATTATCTTTCAGGAGCACGTTTTTTCATACAGTTGTGTTTTAGGATACGTAAGATAGGTTTCAAGTTTTAAAAACTAGGAACTGGTCCAGACAGGGCAAGTTCTAGGTTGGGTCAGAACCACTCACCCCTAAAGTTGTGGCAAATGGTCTCTCTGTCGTTTGGTGCTCTGCACTGGGCAAACAAGGAAGGAAAATTCCCCATTGTATTTGGCAGTCAAAGCCGAGCACTCGGAGATCCTTACACTTGCGCTCGCCGTGCCATTTGGTCCACCAAGGATTCAGGCATGTCCCCTGTTGTGCCATGGTAACCCCCAGTGATTTAGGTATAATTAAGCGGTTTGGATCAACAGAATTGACTCATTTTGCGACCCGACAAATTGACTCCTGGAATCTGGGTAACTTCAGTTTCAAGTTTTGAAATGAGATGTTGTAGTTGCAAGCACCGATCCAAGGATTAGAAAAAACCCAGGCCATGTGATGTAGAACAACATGCAAATGCCTATATGGAAACATTGGAGCGTCATAAGAGCAGACAGTCCCATAAATCAAAGAGAATTGCGTGATTTTCAAGATTACAAATGGGTTACAATATTTGATTCACGCGTTTCCTTAATTTGTTATTAGATTTCTGATTTTCTGGTTTATCAATATCTTTTTAATTTTGTTATTAGATTTCAATTATTTGGTTATTTCCTAGATGTCGACCTCCTTATAATAGGTGTCTAAGATATTGTAATCCGCACTTCTTTATTCAAAATAAATATCATCTTTTGGAATTCTTTCCAAGCATCGCTTTCTCTGCGTCATTTAGTATCAGAGCAGGTTTCTTCTGTGACGATGGCTTTTAACGTTAATGACAATCTCCCCGTAGCTGAAGGCCATAGAAACGAGCCTATTACACGGGATGAGTTAAACCAATTTGTGGAGCAAACCGAACGGAGGTTTCAAGAATTACTTGTCGCCATCTGGCGTTTGTCTACCAACCCCATACCTGGTAATCTTCTGGCTGAACATGCTCAGGTAGCTCGAGACCTGGAAGCAGCTGTGGAACGTGGGGCAAATGGCCGACAAAGGCGACAAGCCTATGTCGAGGACTCTGAAGGAGAAGAAGAGTTCCTAGATCGGCCTGTTCGTGGAGGCCATCAGAACCGGGGATATCGACGAGACCCCGAGCAACATCAACTTAAGGTTGACCTTCTGACCTTTAATGGCAATTTGAATATTGAAGACTTTTTGGATTGGCTTTGGGAAGTTGAGAAATTCTTCAATGCCATGGAGATTAAAGAGGATCGCCAAGTAAAATTGGTGGCATACAAATTGAAGGGTAGCGCCTCAGCGTGGTGGGAGTAGACACAACTGACCCGACGTCGACAAGGAAAAGCTCCCATCCGAACATGGAATCGGATGAAGGAAATGTTGAAGGTTCGATTCCTCCCAACCGATTATGAACAATTATTATTTCAACAATTTCAGAATTATAAGCAGCTAAGCCGATCAGTCCAGGCTTACATAGAGGAGTTTCTCCGACTTTCCGCCCCATAACAACTTGGTTGAGTCGGAGGCACAACAGACCGTCAGGTACATTAATGGTTTGCGATTTAATATTCAAGACCGTGTTTCACTACATCGTTTGTTCTCCGTTGAGGATGCCCAAGAGATGGTCCGAAAGGTTGAGATGCAATTAGAGAGAACTAGCCCCATTAATCGGGCTAACAATTATTCCGCTCGAGGATCATCTGGAAATGGTAGACAACTAGATGTTTCAGAATTCTCCAACCAGCAAACCAACACTATGAACCAAACTCCGGGCAGTATTACTGGGGTGCGCAAGGAACCAGTCATTGCAAACAACCGTAACGCCAATCAGAATGCCTAAAACCTGTATGCTAAGCCACCACCAATCAAATGCTACAAGTGTAACGAATTGGGACATTGTTCAAGTGACTGTCCACAGCGGAAGATGGCCAATTTTGTCGAGCATGACGATGACATATACGAAGATGACTGGATTGATGAGGAAGAAGTGGAGGATGAGGAGGGTGAGCATGTCAATTGCGTTGTTAGGAGACTATTGCTCGCTCCGCGAAGAGAAGACACGCAACAGAATAGTCTTTTTCGTGCCCGTTGTACCGTCAACGGCAAAGTTTGCGATGTCATCATCGACAGCGGAAGTTGTGAGAACATAGTGTCCAAGGCTTTGGTGGACCATCTACAACTAAAGACAGAGTTACATCCCTCCCCTTATACAATCGGGTGGATTTGTAAAGGGGCCGAACTCAAGGTGACACAGGTATGTCATTTACCTATTTCAATTGGAAAGTCTTATAAGGACACCATAATTTGTGATGTAGTGGAGATGGATGCATGCCATGTCCTACTGGGACGACCATGGCAATACGATGTTGATATCACTCACAGGGCTCGAGAGATCACATATTATTTTGTGTGGAAAAAGACGAAGATTATTTTGAAGCCGATGAGTAACACTCCCCAGGCCTCAAAGAAGCAAAGTGCAGGGATTATGCTAAACGTCCGTAAACGTGAGGGCATGTATATGATTGTGGAGAAAGGCAATCAAGAAGCCATTATTCCCATTCCAGCAGCTCTTCAGCCTTATTGAGGGCATTCAGCGATGTGATTCCGGAGGATCCACCTGTTGGATTACCATCCTTGAGGGATATCCAACATGTGATTGATTTTTTTCCAGGAGCGAGCCTCCCTAATTTGCCGCACTACTAGATGAATCCGAAGGAAAACTAGATTTTGCAAGACCAAGTAGCAGAACTTCTTCGAAAAGGCTTCTTGCGCGAAAGCATGAGCCCTTGTGTAGTACCCGCACTCCTCACTCCGAAGAAAGATGGAAGCATGCATATGTACGTTGATAGCCGGGCAATTAATCGGATTATTGTCAAGTACCGATTCCCAATCCCTCGCCTGGATGACATGCTCGACCGACTTGCGAGATCAAAGGTCTTTACAAAGATTGATCTAAGTAGCGGATATCACCAAGTACGCATCCGCCCTAGCGATGAATGGAAAACAGCCTTTAAAACAAGTGAAGGTTTGTACGAATGGCTTGTCATGCCGTTTGGCATCACGAACACGCCTAGCACCTTCATGCGTTTGATAACTCAAGTTCTTAAACCTTTTATTGGCAAATTTGTGGTGGTCTACTTCGATGACATTCTCATATATAGTCTAGATGACCAACAACATATGGAGCATCTAAGGGACGTCTTATCGGCTTTGCAGACGAACCAATTGTACATTAATTTGAAGAAGTGTAGCTTCATGACTGATCGACTACGCTTCCTGGGGTATATTGTCGGAGCAGAAGGCCTTCAAGTTGATGCAGAAAAGGTAGTTGCCATCCGCGACTGGCTGACTCCCTAGACCGTTGGGGAGGCGCGTAGCTTCCACAGGCTTGCGACATTCTACAGACGGTTTATTCGAAATTTCAGTTCTATTATGGCCCCGATCACCGAGTGCTTGAAGAAATGAAAATTTCATTGGGGTGACAAAGCAGAAGCCAGCTTTGCTCTCATCAAGGAAAAACTTTCCATGGCACCAATACTTATGCTCTCGAATTTTGAAAAGGTATTCGAACTAGACTGTGATGCTTCTAGTGTAGGAATTGGTGTTGTTCTCTCCCAGGAAGGTAAGCCTATTGTTTATTTTAGCGAGAAACTTAATGATGTTCGCAAGTGATGGTCTACATATGAGCATGAGTACTTTGTTGTAGTACGAGTTATCAAGCATTGGCAGCCTTATCTTTTTCAACATGAGTTTGTCCTTAACACTGACCATTAGGCACTCAAATATATTAAGAGTCAAAGACATCTAAATCGAATGCATGGACGTTGGGTCTCCTTTTTGGAGCAATTCAATTTCGTGCTTCGACACAAGGCGGGCCACTTGAACAAAGTCGCTAATGCACTTAGCCGTCGTGCTGCAACATTCGTCACCATGCGCACTGACGTTGTGGGCTTTGACCACCTATGTGCTCTTTATGCTGAAGATGAAGATTTTCAGGAAATTTGGGAGAAATGTTCTGCTACAGGTTCTCACGGCGACATGATCGTTCAGGACAAATTTTTATTCTTTGGCAACAGGTTGTGCATTCCTCGAAGCTCTTTGTGGGAACAACTTATTTGAGAGCTGCATGGTGGCTCCCTTGGAGGACATTATGGGCGAGATAAAACTGTTGCCTTAGTTGAGGAGCGATATTATTGGCCTAAATTGAAATGGGACGTTGGACGATTTGTGAAAAAGTGCTACATTTGTCAGACTGTGAAAGGCCATTCTCAAAACACTGGATTTTACATCCCTCTACCTATTCCTTCTGGACCTTGGATAGACATTTCAATGGATTTCGTGTTGGGGCTTCCCCGAACCCAACGAGGTATGGATTTTGTTTTTGTGGTAGTTGACAGATTTACAAAGATGGCACACTTTATCCCTTGCAAGAAGACTTCTGATGCTTCCCATGTAGCGAGTTTATTTTTTCGAGAAGTCGTTCGTTTACATGGTGTTCCGAAAATTATCACCTCCAATCATGACACCAAATTTCTTAGTCATTTTTGGAGGACCCTATGGCATTTATTTGGGACGGATTTGCAGTATAGCAGCTCCTTTCATCCTCAGACTGATGGTCAAACTGAAGTTGTCAATCGTACGATGGCAGATATTATTCGGTGTCTTTGTAGTGACATGCCAAAGCAATGGGACCGATATCTTGCTCCTGCTGAGTTCGCTTTTAAGAACACTGTCAACCGTTCCACGGGCAAGTCTCCATTTGAGGTCATCTACGAGCGAACACCACAACATACACTGGATCTCGTGCCTTTGCCCAAAGTCCCAGGATATAGTGTTGCGGCTGAAAACTTAGCAACAAAATTACAAGAGATACAAGAGAGTGTGAAGCAACAGCTAGAAGCTTCCACTACTGTTTACAAAGCTGCTGTAGATAAACATCGTCGCCTCAAGGTATTTGCTGAGGGTGATGAAGTGATGGTCTACCTCTGCAAGGAACGCTTTCCTGCCGGTACATATAACAAGCTGAAGCACAAGAAAGTTGGTCCCTGTCGAATCATGAAGAAAATCAATGACAATGCCTATGTTGTTGATATTCCTGGTGACCTCAACATCTCCCCGACATTCAATGTAGCGGACCTATTTGAGTATCATCCTCTAGATACTCCTCTTTATTCTAATCATAACTCGGGGTCGAGTTCTTCTGAAGTGGAGGAGACTGATGTAGAACAACATGCAAATGCCTATATGGAAACATTGGAGCGTCATAAGAGTGGGTGGTCCCACAAATCAAAGAGGATTGCGTGATCTTCAAGATTACAAATGAGTTACAATATTTGATTCACATGTTTTCCTTAATTTGTTATTAGATTTCAGATTTTCTGGTTTATCAATATCTTTTTAATTTTTTTATTAGGTTTCAGTTATTTGGTTATTTCCTAAATGGCGACCTCCTTATAAATAGGTGCCTAAGATATTGTAATCCGCACTTCTTTATTTAAAATAAACACCATCTTTTGGAATTCTTTCCAAGCATCGCTTTCTTTGCGTCACTATGTCTGCATGAAAAAATATTTAGCATAAGTTCCAACATATTCATTATCACATAAGAAAGTAAACCATTAGTCATGGTCGTTGGGATCCTCAGCGCCTTTAATGCCAGTCTGCTGAAAGAGATGGCAGAAAGGAAGGAGAGCTTTTTCTATTTGAGAGATGCCACAAATTACAAGCAGCATCAGCTACATTCAGTAGCATATCTCAACCACAGTGACGGAGTCCAGTTTATGCTGAGAAAATCCACCACTAACGCGGATGACAGAGATGGCAATCTTCCGCTTCATGTCACTTGCAAGATGAATCAGCTTGGGACAATCAAGGATCTACCTTCGCGGTAACTGAGCAAGTATCTAAACAGACAGGGGCATAACATTTCGCATGTTTCAGCAAAGTATGGCATATACTTGGCTGTGGAATACATACTCAGAAGTCCCAAAGCAGAGAAGCTTGTGATTGAAAGGGATAGTGACGGGAATGCATCACTCCATTGGGAGCCACAATGCACTAGCAATTAGGGATTTTGTTCCTTCTCTCGAGGGATACAAGAGCTGATCTCAAGGTGGTGACTAAGACAAGCTTCACATCGCTAGACATCGCCTAGGAGCGCTTGAAAACGGGCTATCCCTACCAAAAGGTATGACCGTCTCTATAATATCTGCAACCAGTGCAAAACACACGCTTTTCATAGGCGACATATGATCTAGCACTATATGCAATTGAAATCTGACTCAAAGTCATATATGGCAATTTGCAACGAATACCACTAGTAAATAATATTATGAGCCGTACATACATAGATGTAGCACAATGTCTTTTCCTTCGCTTCCATGACAGAGTCTAACACTAAGGTTATTGTTGTTTGCCATAACACCCGAAAGTAGAGATTTGGTCATGTTTATGCCTGAGTGAGAGCATGAAATTGTAGTGGGACAAATCCAGACTCCAAGAGGAGACTTCATGAAGGACCAGTAAACACCCACTTGCTCTTGGCAACGCTCATGGCCACCGTGACTATCACCACTGGTCTGGCAATTCTAGGAGGTTATAAAGTTTCTGGCGCAGAACAAGACCATGGCATTGCCAAAGCATTGAAGAAGACCGCATTTCATGTATTCTCTACATGCAGTATCCTCTCCATGTTCAACTTGATGGTCATGGTCGTCATGCTCCTCTATGCACAAATCAATGACCCTCAATTGGCGCTATTTACATATGGAACCATGGTATTGCCACTGTTGGTAGCTCTCAAATGTCCCCACATTCACAGCAGGCTTATGCATGATCATCAGCAAACTTAGCCGGCTAGCGAATGCTACTTTGGTTATGGGTGTCATTTACTTAAGCATCATCTTCACTCTTCAAGCTATGTTTTATGTGCCACTCAGATTGAATCTAACTTACCTTCGCCATATCTTCAACTACCTAATCTTGACCGCTCTTTTATGGGACAGAAAGTTTCGACTGAAACTGTGCCGATATTGACATTAAAGAGAGGAGGAGATCTCAATGGGAAGACTCGAGAAGGCCGAGATATATACTCAGCCTAGTGTTTGGAGTGGGCTTAGTGGTCAAGGGCACGAAAACTTGGCCCAGGGAAGGATAAAGTTTGATAGCATTACGACTGGCCATAACTACCATAGTTCGAAAGACGAACTCATGCTAGTTAAAAGGATTTTTCTTTTTCCATTCCAGCATCATTTAGTAATGTTCGCTTGGTGGAAGGCCAACGTCAAGAAGGCAAGATTGGCATTTCCATATGATGGTTTTTTTTATTGATGGGCCTAAGTAGGCCTGTCCGCCCATGTTGGGCCTAAAAGCCCGGCCCGCAAGATAAGGGCCCATTAATGAGGAGTTATGTCTTTTGGGGGAACGTTTTACGTTGAAGAGTTACGTCTGTTGGAGAAGACGTAAGAGAGAAAAGAAAAAGGGATCACACCCTTTAGACACACGCATGTTTTCTTTTCTCCCTCTCCCAAAAAGAACGTAAGTTTTTTCTCCCCCTCATAGCAACAGTACGCTCCTCGGTAGAACGGGATCGGGATTCTTCCTCAAACTTCAACGTTGGTGTTTAATCCGTGGATAATAAGGTACGCTCGATTCCGTGGTGTGTCTTTGATCGGTGATACATGTTATTCTTGGGCTCGTCTTCCGTATTCGTTTTAGGGGTTCGATTTAGTGTTGAATCCGTTTTAGGGAATTCGTTATTCCCAACATTGGTAGCAGAGCGAGAGTTCATGTTTCCCGATCCCCTTTTCATGTAAGTAAATTTGTTTTTTGGTCGAAATTTGAGAAAAGCCGCTGACGATCGATCGAGGACGGAAAATCCCAACACCGTACTGTTCCCCTAGTCTTTTTGACTTTCTGTAAGTTGAAGTTTTGTTTCTGATAGCGTAGGATCGAAGGTCTCGTCGATACGAGAAAAACGAGTGGCGGATTGCCGTTGGGGGCCGCCGGACGCGCCTCCACGCGCAGCTGGAATAAACGGGGGTGCACGTGCCGATTTGGTCCCCCGTTGCACGTGCCGTTTTGGCCCCAGGCATGTGCGACGCACGCGTGGGTTGCTGGCGCCTGCGTGGCACGCGCGTGGCACGCGCCGGTTGGTTCATTCGACTGGCCTGACCGGTCCGACCCAGTCCGTCCGGTCTGACCCGACCTCCCGTTGACTCCGACCCGGCTGACCGTTGACCGCTGACCGTTGACTTTGACCGTTGACAAAAAAAAAAGGAATGTGTTTTCTTTTTTCCCAATTAAGTCAATGTGGATTATATGTAATCCCTTATTTGTTCTGCATTTATTGCAGGAACAATGGCTCCCCTTAAGGCGCGCGCACCTATTCGCGCAATTACCGATGAACAAAAGGAAAGGCTTTCTAGGTTGATAGTTGAGCTGACTGATTATCGATGGGAGAGTGGCGACTTAATTGATCATGTTCTTGAAGTCAACGGGAAAATACAAGAGGTCATATGGAATGGTCGTCTCATGCCACAATCTGAGATGGTGCGATTCTTCATGAACACTCTACCACCGATATGGCAAAGAGTGTTGAATCGTCTATGGGAGGTCAACAAAGCTACTTCGTATAGGAGACTTGTAATGGCTTTTATAGATGAATATTACCGGATTGTTACAAAAGAAAAGATCAAGAAATTGAACAAAAAAGGATCTTTCCCAATTCATATATTGACTTGGTGTTAGATGTTTTGACTGGTCTTTATTTAGTATGCTTTATGGACATCTTATGTAAATGTTTTATACTTAATTTTTGTTGGTGTAGCAACTGATATGTTAGTTGTATTATGGGAAAGCATTATTATTATATCATTATTGAATGTTAAATATTATTTGCCTCTGTTATTATTAACTATTGTGGGTAGTTCATAGAATTTTTTGTAATTTCAAAGAATTTATTTTGCATAAAATATTATATTAATAATAATTCCAAGTTAGGATTTTGGATGATGATTAGAAACATAGTGACATTTTGATTCTGAAACCTTGGAATTATTCATTAATATGATGGGTTTGTGCAAAATGGATGCATAAATAATAGGCATTAATAATTTGTGCAAATATGTCTGATGTGTTCTGATCAATGGCTTCAGCCACAAAGAGCATAGTCGCTGAGCTAAACAAAGGTGAGAAGCTCAATGGCGATAACTATGAAATATGGCACATGGAAATCTAATATGTACTGGAAGAGCAAGAGGCCCTAGAAGCTCTTAACCTGACCATGGAAGAACCTGAAGAAGGAAACACTGCACAACATAAGAGAGATAAGGATGCATTTACTGCGTGGAAAAGAAAGAACTCTCTTGCTCGCATTACATTGCTGAGTAGCATGGAGAATGACGTCATGCGAGAGTTCAGGCATTTTGAGAATGCCAAAGAAATGTGGGAAGCATTGACAGCAAGATTTGGTCATACTTCGGTGACCAAACTGAAGCAGCTCACTATTAGGTTTGACTCTTATAAGGAGCCCCATGGTCAGACCATGAAGCAACACCTTAGAAAGATGTCAAATATGATTAATGAGCTGAAGGATGCTGACCATGTCCTGACTGATGATCAGCAAGTGCAAGCAGTGATTCGTTCCTTGCCTCAGAGTTGGGAGCATATGAAGGTGCACCTGATCCATAATAAGAATATCAAAACCTTTGACGATGCAGTGCGTCATCTTGAGCTAGAAGAGGACCGCTGTTGACACCTAAAAAAAAAAAAAATTATTGCATATTAGGTTATTTAGGTGTTTCGTATATTTTTTTAATGGAATATGTTTTTCCTAAAAAAAATTAAAAAAATTAAATTAATTAAAAATATTATAAAAAGAAAAAAAAAAGTTGGAGCTGATGATCTGAATGTGACTAGCCAAGGCCAGGAGGTCAGATTGGAATTAAAATGGCAAACCCAGGGGCCAAAATGCAATTTCCAAAAAATGAGGGACCAATTCGCAAATTTTGCAAAATTTCACCCGAGCCCTTAAATCATCATCTTAGTCCCCAATTAAGTTGAAATTGAGCTTGGGCCAGGTTGAATCAATCAAATCGGGCCAAAAGGACCAAATTTGCATTAAATTGGGTATTTTCGGATAAGAAAATGGCTAACTTTGAGGGACTTTCTTGCAAAATTGGGTGGGCACAATTGCAAAATCTGGTCGAGATCTTAAACTACTATACATGAAATTGCTAATTGATTAAAAACCGCAGCCAAGTTGACGGATTAAAGCAGCCAAACCAGCTGCCAAATCTCAGTCCATGATTTAGCCTCATTTCGGAGCTACTAAGTAAGCTTATTTGTGGCCCCACCATATCCTACTCAGCATCTCAATCGCCTGATCTTTGCACGTGATAGAAGAACATATATAGCAGTACAAGTGGACGGAAATTCGCCAGGGAGAGGAGAGAGCTCGGAATCGTTCCCCAAAGAAGCCCTCAGAAGCAACTCCAGAAAAGGAAACCCAGAAATTCCAGACCGACCTAGAGAGAGAAAAGTGAGATTTTCACACACCTGCGGCCAAAATTAGCCAAAATCTTCAACTAGAGAGTTAAACTTCACTCAAAGATCTTTTCATCCATAGGTCGCACGTCCAAAATGGAGTTCGGGAAGGTCTCCTAAAGCCCCCCGAAAACCACCCTCCTGGCGGGCCAAGAAAGTCCGAAAAGTTTCTAAGTGTTGAGCCCGGTTGGTCACGGATGAGAGAAAGCGAGTGTTTTTGAGAAAATTTAGAGACAAATGAGGAACATATTGACTTTTATCCCAAACTAAAATACATATAGTTTTGTTTGGTGTTAATTTTTCCAACAAAAGAGGTCTTGAAGTTTAATTTTAGAGGTTAACGAAAACCTTCGTTGTCAGTTCCTTTTTTTGCAGATCTCATTCCCAGTTGAAGAAGCCAACTCCCACGGGCCCCCGAAGATAATTTCTTGGTTTCTTGGGCCAAGAACCACTTGAAAGGGAAACTAGGAAGCAAGGTAAGCATCCTAGATGTATTTTTTTTTCGAGTTTGAGCGTTTTTTGATCATGAAAATCAAGAGGAAAACCAGCCCGGAAAACTGATTTCTGAGGCTGAAATTTTTCTGTGTTTGAAATCTCTTCAAGAGTTTTGCATGTGTGCTTCTTGAAGAGGTCGTTTTGATGTGCTCGGTTGGTCATTCTCTATGATGTTTGTTGCATTTGAAATCTCATGTTACCTACTTTCACTCGGATTAATTAGTGTTTCCCTTAGATCTCGTATGTGATGAGTGTCGGGGCTTGAATATGGGCATGTAACCTGTTTGCTTGACTTGGGTTCAAACCCAGATTTGCAAAATCAGCTCAAACCCGTGTATTTGAGGACGATTTTAGCTTGGTTCTAGTGTGTTTTTAGCTATGATTTCTATCTAATCTTGTTCTTTGCATGTGGTAGTATAATCTTAATACTTTAGTTCCACATGAGATTGCTTATGAGTGGAGATTGAAGGCTGCAAACATGGCTCGAGGAGGCTATTGGGACTAGTTTAATGCACACCAAGTGTTCGACAAAATGCCCAAACTAAGCTTCGATCTTGAAGCGGTCGATTTGAGCTTGATTATTGTGATATTCATGTGCTGTGTTACTCCATGTTTGCATAGATCGGTTTAAGGAATTATTATTAATTTTAAAAAAAAATAATTAAAAAAAAAAAAAAAAAAAATATGAAAATTTCAAAAATATCAAAAAAAGTTAGATAGCATCAAATTAGGATAGAAATGAAATATATGAAATTTTCCTAATTTTAAAAGGTCATTTTCCTAATTTAATGCTATTTTGGTATTTTATAACCATTTTTATAAATAATCCATTTTGCGTAGATTAAAACTATTTGAAGTAATTTCATGCATATAGAGTAATTTCATGCATACTTGAATTCTCATTTTGCTCATGGGGGTCCTGTCCCGGGGCGTGATAACAAGGCCATGTAATATTATTTGCCCGACTTGTATCGGGTTTACCTTTTCCGCGTTTATTTTCAAGTCATTTCAATTTCTTGGATGTTTACTTACCCGCCGCTTTTCATTAATTTGAGTGTAAATTTCTCTTCTAAATTATGTTAGGATTAGTCTAGACATTAAAAAAAAAAACTACCAAAAACATTTGCATAGACACTTAGTGGTTTCATAAAGATTATAATTGGTAATCAAGATTGTGTGGCCATTTAGATAAACAACCTTCCAAGTTAGTGGTACCGCAAGGGCGCTAATAGAAACATTGGCGTAAACAAGTCCCCGTTCCTAGAAATCTCTGGTTGCGTAGGAATCGAGGCAACACTCCCGTGTCTTGATTGGTTTCTAGCTGACCCCAATAGGCTAGTGGCGACTCCTAGAATTACATAGGTTGTTAAGAACTAAAATTCAAAATCCAATGTCGCGCGAGGTATGGGCTTGGGAGAGCTCGCGCCTAATTTAGGGCCATTGGTCCGTCTCTTTAGGCAAATACCCCTAAACCTTCTTCTTTTTCCCCGGACGGAAAAAAGGAGGTCGTGACAGCTTGGCGACTCCGCTGGGGACTTGGTTGCAAATCTTAGAGGACTTAGGCCGTAATAACTTGGTTGGTTGTTCACTAACATGGTCTTCATTTGATAGCGCGTGTCAAAGTCGCGTGGAAAACAAGGTTAGTCCGCTAACAATGTGTTAAATGTTTTTGTAGGTTTGGAGTAATAAGGGGTGGAGTGTTTGTTAACCCATTTCTTTTGTAGGGAGGCGTAGGAATGTATGCCTATATGGATGAAATTGAAGTGTTGTTTGGATATCAATTGATGTGCGTGCCTTTAAACTTATCTTAGCACTGCACATTTACACACACAACCTGCGATCTAAAACCCCGATTGCACTAGGAAGCCCATAGGAGGTGCCAAAAGATGGAACCCGTGCGGGGAATGACCCATGGTTATCCACTTTTGGTCCCGCTCATTTTGATTAATGATAAAGAGAACTGTCCGACGTAAGCGCGGAGTGGGGAAAACTCTTTTGATCTAATCAAAATGGGGACCTTAAGCCTTTAGAATTCCACCTTTATGCGTCAAACCTCACAAGTTTACATCCGTGTGTCTATGTGATTTTAAAAAAAAAAAGGGTCTCTTCACCCTCTGTAAGTATGATTTCTCCATCTACTTGCTCACTTCGGATTGAAATTTTTATTTTTTGAGATTCGCGGAAATCAATGGAATGCCCTTGAAAATATAGGCTTGGCATTCACTCTTGATAAACAAACATTTCAAATGCATCTGATCTGGCCTAGATTAGAACATATGTTTTTGTTTAAATTTTCAATTACAAACTCAAAGTCACATTTTGTATAGAAATTCTTCCAAATCAAGATTACATTTTGGGGCATAGAATCAAAAACAAATTTTCAAGAAAATTCTTGGTCGCATTTCGAAATTCAAATTACATTTTGTGTATTGATTTCTCAAGGTAAAAATCACCTCACCTTTGCATGAGTGAAATTACAAATGAATCTTTCAAAATCAATGCCCCATTTGTGTATGAAACTTTTGGAACAAAGTGGGCATTCAATTGATAGCCGCGGATCGATCTTTTAATGAAATCTCCTCTTACTAATAAAATCTTGACGAAATACCAAATTCTCATAAGTGGATACTACGGAGAAGGTATTGTCGCCTTGATTTCATTGTAAGAGGCGGCTTTATTGAAAGATCAATTTTTCATTCATGTACTGACATTATCTTCCTTTTGCAGGTCATGCGTGACAACCATTCATTGAACTCCTCTTGCTTGACCATGCCAAAAGTGGACTTTAAAGCTAGGACGAGAATTGTGTTTATTATGCTCCTCTACGAAAAAGCTTCTTGTACTTTATCCTTGTCATTATTCCTATTAGGAACCGTGTTTTGCATTTTGGGTTTTGATTGTGGACCCAATCAAATGCTTTTGTAAATCATACAACTCACATTTTTGAATAATGAAGTTAGATTTCGTAAAAATCATATCCTTTAAAACACTTCAAACGGACCATTTGAGCTTTTTATGCCTTAGCTTCAAAATGTTTCAAAATGAGTTTCAAGAAGAACTTGCAAAATATTTTATCTCTTCACTTAATCGCTTTCGCAGGTTGATCTGCAGAATGATGCTTTGAGAGGGTAAGGTTGTAATCGTTCCAATAGGAATTTCTTATTCAACAACTAACTCGACCATCCATTTTTGTCAAATAGGTCAAATGACGGTTTTGTTCAAGACTGACAAAAGCGCGGGCCTTTCCCTAATAGACATATGAATTCAAATATTGTGATTATGTGTGAAAAGAACCTTCAAAGTCTCGAAGATCACAAATCTACCGACCTAATAAAGTTCCACATCCTGGACGAGCTCATATTAATTTGACATTCTCCGTGGAAGAAGAAATCTGTAGACATTCTTTGGCATCAAACTAGTGCGTTGGTCGCAAACAAGAAGCAATTGTAATCCCTACACTTCCAACAGTTTCTTGGCTTCCAATCCTGTATGGAGATGATTATTGGTGGTCTGCAAGACAACACTTCAAGATGTAGATGTACACAAACAAGAATCGGTCATCAAATGTTGCCTTCAAATAAAAGGTGGTAATCGTTTCAAGTTAAATTCGATTTATTTTAGGAATGACTTGTCCTTGCACTTTGTGCAGATTTTAGTGAGGCAAATTACTGGCAAGCAACAAGATTACATGGGGAGGACAACCTGGTCCAGAATCACACGATCTCTAAAAGAAAAGGATTGTGAAGTGGTAAATACATTGATGCACCAAAAATGGCAAAAAATCACCTGGCCTAAAAGGGGTACGCAGGAAACTGAGTAAAGCATGAAGGATTCAAATGAAATGAAGATTCATCAATCCAACATAATGAAGCTACATATGGACAAGTTATCTAACTCAACGTGGCATACATTCGACCATGAGGACAATATCTTCCCTTCTTCCACAAAGATATGATGAGATGCGGAATTGCCCCACTTTTGAAAAAGGGTGTACTTCGTTCCTAAACCTAATGTACCTAAGAATAGAAATAATATATTGTTTCCATATGTGCAGGAAATTTTAATTGGGGCAGTTGGCCACAAAATGAATCGGGGGCACGCAATGCCTAAGTCACCCGACTCCTAAAAAGGGAAAGATTCAAATGGAATAGACATTTGTCAAGTGAATTGTTGTCAATCATGAGAGAAAATCCGTCCCCATAGCCAAGGAAACAGGATGGAACGCATTCATCAAATATGCCATAAAAGGGAGTATACCGTTCCTAAAATGAATTATGTGGAATATGAAAATAACATATTACGTCTCTTTTTCCTTGCAGTTGATAAATGGGGCAAGTCACTCAAAATAGAGTAACTCTCACCTGTGAAGCAAGATGAAACAAAGTCAATTAAGTCAGCACAAAAAGGGAGTATCGTCCCTAAATTAGTCCAATTCAATTTTGGAATATAAGTAACATGTCTTATCTCTTGTAGGAAAAGGTGCACATTGACCGCTGGAGCAACACGTTATACCAAGAAGGCATGCTAATGCCCAACCATCCATTTTGATGGAATAAATGGAGCAAAACATCCAAGGAGCAATGCTCTCACATGTCGAAACAAGGAGTACCCCTCTCCTTTCATCTTTTATGCTCACTCAGAATGAGTGAATTCGATAACATCTAAATGGCTCATTTGCAAGATCTTCAATGAAATGAACACCTGAGGAGCAAAGGCACATGAAGGAGAAACATAAAACATTTAAAGTCAAATGCAGGAGAAGGGAAGCATCGACATTCGAGGAACAAACTCGAGAAATTGATTTATGCAGAATACATATCGACCAAGCAAGCATGTGGAGGTAATACGTGTCAAATTCACCTACCTTGATTTAAAAGAGGTGTCATTCTAGAGCCGGTTCAAATAAATAAAAAAGGAAGCGCCCCATGGACACTACCAGCGCTTCGGCCTGGTGGTATGGGGAATGAATGAATGGGTCCGAGAGGTACGGGGTTCGATCCCCGAAAACGGCAAAGAGGTTGCCATGTAAAAAAATAAAAAATAAAAAACTTTTGCATCTCTTATTTTTGCAAAAAAGAGGAAAATGCTTGAACTAATGAGACCAAAGACTTGAGAATCTCTTCAAGCCTTAAAACAATAGGTTCATGCCGTTGTTTGCTACCAAATGGTGAAACTGATCAAGGGTAATGTTGTATCGTTTCCAGTTTTACGGTCCCTAAGGATTCATGTACTAACACATTCCCTTTTGCTCTTCGTAGGGTCGCCTAGCTACTAAGGCACAGGTAAGTACCCTTCTTCTCAAAATCCAATGGAAAATAAATGGAGAGTTGCCATCGCAAAAAAGAACGTTTAGTGTTTTTTTTTAGAAACAAGCACAAAAAAAAAAATGGAAATTGAAGAAACAAGCTTTCCACAAAGTTTGCAAAAATCTTCTTTACCTTTAAATTGTTCATCCACTTGATGGATCACTCATTTTGAATCAAAATTTCCTAGGGAGATTAATCCATCCAAATGATCTCAACAAAAATGAAAGGGATGTTACTCATGCCAAGCAAGAAACATTTAGGATGAGGAAAGGCAACCCATTTCCAAACATGTCCTTTAAACACTCTGGGATTCGAGCGAAAAAGAAGACCCGTGTCATCTAAGGGCAATGAATTCATTCGCAAGCGGTACATAGATCAAGATGATAAGAGGCATTTCTTTCCTCTATCATACACACTACAGGTGACAATAGTTAGCCCATTTGAGCCTTTTAATGTGAAGAATTTTCTACAAAATACCCCTGTCAAGAACCACCCCACGATGGGGCAATTATGGAGGTTTGGGTTGACATTATTTGGAGAGAAAAGATGAGAAAGGTTTCTTTACTCTCACTTGCATAAATCTTTTTGCGGTAACTTCGGGTGAATTCTAATGGAAGCTCGAAACATCCCAAGGTGAAGAAGAGCATTCTTTTCTATACCCAAACACCGATACCCTTTGCTTAAACCAAGTTGAGCCTAATCGTTCATTTCCAAAACTCGAGTGGTGATTATCTCCCCACATTGGGGCAAGGCATATGATTTGCCAAGGCAAGTGATGTTTACGTGAAAATGCGGAAAGCATCTCGAAAGTCCTAAGAGTTTAAAAAGTTCAAAAGAGCAAAAGTCAAATGAAAATTAAGGGGCATGAAAAAGCAGTGTGCCTAGTAAAAGCAAGGCCAATGCCCGAAAAAAAATGTGGAAGAAAAACAATTACATCAAAAGGAATTTCTCTATGAAAGCAAAAATGGCAAAAAAAAATAAAAATGCCTGCATTGAAAAGAAAATCATTGCAAATGCAAAAGCCATTATGTTGAGATGATTAGTCAAAGGACTTTTGAGACAATTTGAATTTTAAAAGTCAAATGCTCTAAAAAGAAAAGAAAAGAGAAAAAAGGGGATGATGTGGTAATGATGCCATGATAATCACCAACTCTCAAATCCCCCATCGACAAAAAGTTCTAAGCCTTTTGAGCTAAGTCTTTTGAACCTTTCCCCGAATCAACATTACAACCCATTTCCAAAGTCTCTTCAGATTGGGATGATTTAAAGTGGAAATAAGGACTTCCTAAAGAAGATGCCGCTCAAAGAAGTGAGAGTAAGGTTGTCTTATCTCATCTTAAGGTTTCTTGACTTGTAAACCCGACGAAGATGTTGATCGGTGATTAATTCATTTCATAGCCAATGGTGCTTATCCATTACTAAAACCATGACCAAACCTGCACTACGGTCCTCCTAAAAGACCTCTTTGATTGGTCAATGTGTACTTATTGCGAATGATTCAAAGCCTTGCACACTGGAAGAGTGAGGTTGAATGATCAGTTTATTTCCCACATGAGTAGATGGGATCAAACAGCCATTTCCTTGAGAATACGCGAGAAGCCCTTTCTAACTAAGGGTCCTTGCTCGGCATACTTAACAGACCTTTCTCATAAGTCAAGGTCATTTCAAGAAGGATTTTTCTCCCAAGAGAATTTGACGATTAATGATATCATTCGAGCGTGATGACAGTTTTGCGAGTTTGTCAAGTGGTCGGAATTAATTTGATTTATTTATGCAATCATTGCCTTCTCATTACCGATACACTTTTGATATTGTTTCTGATGACATGTGCTAAAATTGATCTCATCTAGTATGCTTTCACTACTAGAATACTTATGATAATGAATACTATTTGATGTGCAGTATCCATTTCAGAATATTCTCAAATGACAGGTTCCTCCAGTGAAACCACACAATTTCAAAGGGTTCATAGGTTAGCCTTAAACCATGCATTTTCAAAAGGTTCTTGGTTATCCTTAAACCTTGCAATTTCAAAGGGTTCATGGGTTAGCATTAAACCATGCATTTTCAAAAGGTTCTTGGTTATCCTTAAACCTTGCAATTTCAAAGGGTTCATGGGTTAGCATTAAACCATGCATTTTCAAAAGGTTCTTGGTTATCCTTAAACCTTGCAATTTCAAAGGGTTCATGGGTTAGCCTTAAACCATGCATTTTCAAAAGGTTATTGGTTATCCTTAAACCTTGCAATTCTAAAGGTTCATGGGTTAGCCTTAAACCATGCATTTTCAACAGGTTCTTTGTCATCCTTAAACCATGCAATTCCAAAGGGTTCATGGATTAGCCTTAAACCATGTATTTTCAAGAGGTTCTTGGTCATCCTAAAACCATACAATTTACACGGTTAGTGGGACTGCTTTAAACCACACGGTTAGTGGATTTACCTTAAACCACAAGGTTAGTGGGACTGCCTTAAACCACACGGTTAGTGGGACTGCCTTAAACCACAAGGTTTGTGGGATTGCCTTAAACCACAAGGTTAGTGGGACTGCCTTAAACCACACGGTTAGTGGGACTGCCTTAAACCACACGGTTAGTGGGAACTGCCTTAAACCACAAGGTTCGTGGGACTGCCTTAAACCACACGGTTAGTGGGACTGCCTTAAACCACACGGTTAGTGGGACTGCCTTAAACCACAAGGTTCGTGGGACTGCCTTAAACCACACGGTTAGTGGGACTGCCTTAAACCACAAGGTTCGTGGGATTGCCTTAAACCACACGGTTAGTGGGACTGCCTTAAACCACATGGTTAGTGGGACTACCTTAAACCACAAGCTTCGTGGGGCTGCCTTAAACCACACGGTTAGTGGGACTGCCTTAAACCACAAGGTTCGTGGGACTGCCTTAAACCACAAGGTTTGTGGGTATATCCTTAAACCACACTTTTCAAAGTATTCATAGGTACATCCCTAAACCACGCTCTTTACATTAAGCTCACTTGCATTTTCATTTTGCTAAAAAACAAAAAAAAACAAAAAAAAAACATCAAAAAAAAAAACAAAAAATTAGGTGTCACTTTATCTTTGAAAGAAATCTCTTTGAGCTTCCTTCCAAAGAGAGGCAGCTGTTGACACCTAAAAAAAAAAAAATATTGCATATTAGGCTATTTAGGTGTTTCGTATATTTTTTTAATGGAATATGTTTTTCCTAAAAAAATTAAAAAAATTAAATTAATTAAAAATATTATAAAAAGAAAAAGAAAAAAAAAAAAAAAAAAAAAAAAAAAAAAAGTTGGAGCTGATGATCTGAATGTGACTAGCCAAGGCCAGGAGGTCAGATTGGAATTAAAATGGCAAACTGGGGCCAAAATGCAATTTCCAAAAAATGAGGGACCAATTCGCAAATTTTGCAAAATTTCACCCGAGCCCTTAAATCATCATCTTAGTCCCCAATTAAGTTGAAATTGAGCTTGGGCCAGGTTGAATCAATCAAATCGGGCCAAAAGGACCAAATTTGCATTAAATTGGGTATTTTCGGATAAGAAAATGGCTAACTTTGAGGACTTTCTTGCAAAATTGGGTGGGCACAATTGCAAAATCTGGTCGAGATCTTAAACTACTATACATGAAATTGCTAATTGATTAAAAACCGCAGCCAAGTTGACGGATTAAAGCAGCCAAACCAGCTGCCAAATCTCAGTCCATGATTTAGCCTCATTTCGGAGCTACTAAGTAAGCTTATTTGTGGCCCCACCATATCCTACTCAGCATCTCAATCGGCCTGATCTTTGCACGTGATAGAAGAACATATATAGCAGTACAAGTGGACGGAAATTCGCCAGGGAGAGGAGAGAGCTCGGAATCGTTCCCCAAAGAAGCCCTCAGAAGCAACTCCAGAAAAGGAAACCCAGAAATTCCAGACCGACCTAGAGAGAGAAAAGTGAGATTTTCACACACCTGTGGCCAAAATTAGCCAAAATCTTCAACTAGAGAGTTAAACTTCACTCAAAGATATTTTCATCCATAGGTCGCACGTCCAAAATGGAGTTCGGGAAGGTCTCCTAAAGCCCCCCGAAAACCACCCTCCTGGCGGGCCAAGAAAGTCCGAAAAGTTTCTAAGTGTTGAGCCCGGTTGGTCACGGATGAGAGAAAGCGAGTGTTTTTGAGAAAATTGAGAGACAAATGAGGAACATATTGACTTTTATCCCAAACTAAAATACATATAGTTTTGTTTGGTGTTAAGTTTTCCAACAAAAGAGGTCTTGAAGTTTAATTTTAGAGGTTAACGAAAACCTTCGTTGTCAGTTCCTTTTTTGCAGATCTCATTCCCAGTTGAAGAAGCCAACTCCCACGGGCCCCCGAAGATAATTTCTTGGTTTCTTGGGCCAAGAACCACTTGAAAGGGAAACTAGGAAGCAAGGTAAGCATCCTAGATGTATTTTTTTCGAGTTTGAGCGTTTTTTGATCATGAAAATCAAGAGGAAAACCAGCCCGGAAAACTGATTTCTGAGGCTGAAATTTTTCTGTGTTTGAAATCTCTTCAAGAGTTTTGCATGTGTGCTTCTTGAAGAGGTTGTTTTGATGTGCTCGGTTGGTCATTCTCTATGATGTTTGTTGCATTTGAAATCTCATGTTACCTACTTTCACTCGGATTAATTAGTGTTTCCCTTAGATCTCGTATGTGATGAGTGTCGGGGCTTGAATATGGGCATGTAACCTGTTTGCTTGACTTGGGTTCAAACCCAGATTTGCAAAATCAGCTCAAACCCGTGTATTTGAGGACGATTTTAGCTTGGTTCTAGTGTGTTTTTAGCTATGATTTCTATCTAATCTTGTTCTTTGCATGTGGTAGTATAATCTTAATACTTTAGTTCCACATGAGATTGCTTATGAGTGGAGATTGAAGGCTGCAAACATGGCTCGAGGAGGCTATTGGGACTAGTTTAATGCACACCAAGTGTTCGACAAAATGCCCAAACTAAGCTTCGATCTTGAAACGGTCGATTTGAGCTTGATTATTGTGATATTCATGTGCTGTGTTACTCCATGTTTGCATAGATCGGTTTAAGGAATTATTATTAATTTTTAAAAAAAAATAATTAAAAAAAAAAAAAAAAATATGAAAATTTCAAAAATATCAAAAAATGTTAGATAGCTTCAAATTAGGATAGAAATGACATATATGAAATTTTCCTAATTTTAAAAGGTCATTTTCCTAATTTAATGCTATTTTGGTATTTTATAACCATTTTTATAAATAATCCATTTTGCGTAGATTAAAACTATTTAAAGTAATTTCATGCATATAGAGTAATTTCATGCATACTTGAATTCTCATTTTGCTCATGGGGGTCCTGTCCCGGGGCGTGATAACAAGGCCATGTAATATTATTTGCCCGACTTGTATCGGGTTTACCTTTTCCGCGTTTATTTTCAAGTCATTTCAATTTCTTGGATGTTTACTTACCCGCCGCTTTTCATTAATTTGAGTGTAAATTTCTCTTCTAAATTATGTTAGGATTAGTCTAGACATTAAAAAAAAACTACCAAAAACATTTGCATAGACACTTAGTGGTTTCATAAAGATTATAATTGGTAATCAAGATTGTGTGGCCATTTAGATAAACAACCTTCCAAGTTAGTGGTACCGCAAGGGCGCTAATAGAAACATTGGCGTAAACAAGTCCCCGTTCCTAGAAATCTCTGGTTGCATAGGAATTGAGGCAACACTCCCGTGTCTTGATTGGTTTCTAGCCGACCCCAATAGGCTAGTGGCGACTCCTAGAATTACATAGGTTGTTAAGAACTAAAATTCAAAATCCAATGTCGCGCGAGGTATGGGCTTGGGAGAGCTCGCGCCTAATTTAGGGCCATTGGTCCGTCTCTTTAGGCAAATACCCCTAAACCTTCTTCTTTTTCCCCGGACGGAAAAAAGGAGGTCGTGACAACCGCCTCTTGGTGGCTAAGCCGGAAACTGAAATTTATCATGCTGGTTCCAGCTCACATAGAGCTTCGAGCTCCAAGCGCAAACGTCCTAATTGGTTCGATAAGAGGAAAGGCAATGGAGTAAGTTCTTCAGGGAAGAAACCAAAGCTTGATCAACATGAAAGAGGAAGGCATTCTTGAATGAAGAAACTGACAAGGGTGAAGTGTTACAATTGTGACAAGAATGGTCACTATGCTCGCGATTGTCGCGAGCCAAAGAAGGTATACACCCCTTGTACTTTTGAGAACTTTGCTTATGTGTCAAGTTATGTATTCTTAACTGAATCTAATCTTTTGTGGACTGTAGATTCATGAGCGACAGACCACGTAGCGAAGGATAGAGAATATTTCGTGGAATTCCGACGAGTACCGACTGAAACTAAGCGGGTCTATGTAGGAAATAACTCCAGAGCAGAAGTAAAAGGAATTGGCATCTGTCAATCGAACATGCGTGGTGGACGCACTTTGTTCCTACATGATGTGTTGTATGCTCTGAAGATTCGTCGAAATTTAGTGTCTGTTTTAGTGTTGGTTAAACTTGGTTTTAATATGAACTTCCATAATAGTGGTGTGGATTTGTATTTGGATGCAAATTACTATGGTTGTGCTTATTTTCTAGATGGTTTTATTGTATTAAATGTTGATTATATTAATGCCAACGTTTGTTATTCCATTTTCACGTCTCCTAATTCATATGATAATGATGTGAGTGTGTGGCATGCTAGACTTGGTCATATTGGCCAATAACGTATGAATAGACTAGCCAAAAAGGGCTTGTTAGGCAATATTGAAAAAGTCGATTTGCCCATATGTGAGCATTGCCTAGTAGGGAAAACGACAAGAAAACCATTTGGAAAAGGCACAAGAGCTGAATTTCCTTTGCATTTAATCCATTCTGACATCTGTGGTCCGATGAATGTGAGAGGAAGGCATGGGACTGCTTATTTCATCACATTTATAGATGATTATATTCGATTCGGATATGTTTATTTGATTTCTCATAAATTTGAAGCATTGAGTTGTTTCAAAAGGTTTATGAACTTAGTAGAAAATCAATTAGACAAGAAAATAAAAGTATTGAGATCCGATCAAGGTCGAGAATATTTATCTGATGAGTTCAGAAAATTATGTGATGAAAAAGGAATAGAAATACAGTTGTCTATTCCATATATTCCTCAATAAAATGGTGTTGCAGAGAGAAAGAACATAACCATATTGGAAATGGTTAGGTCCATGATGACGCATGCTAACTTACCTATCACTTTTTTGAGTGATGAGTTATTAACTGCTGCCTATATACTTAACAGGGTGCCTTCCAAATTAGTTACTTCCACTTCATATGAGTTATGGACAGGTAGAAAACCGGACTTAAGTTTTCTTAAACCATGGGGTTGTGTTGCCTAAACTCATGAGCCCTCTCACAAGTTTGGGAAATTGGGTCCTAAAGGAAAGAAGAGTATTTTTATAAGATACTCTGAACACTCGAAATGGTATGTGTTCATAGGTGAGCAGGAAAGTGGAAGTATAACTGAATTCGAATCACAGGATGTCACATTCTTCGAGAATGAATTTCCTAAGAAGGGCGAAATAGGTGAGGATCACTCCCTATTTGAAACCTTGGATGTAGATAATGAATTTAGTAGAGTTCGTCCAAGTGGGAGTAACATGCGAAGTGATGAATTTAATTCAACTCACTCTCCATTACAACCATATGATGAGATGATATCGTCATTATCTAATCCGAGTGGGAGCACATTGGGGAATGATATACAAAGTGTACAATCTCTCATACGGCGAACAAGTCGCAAAAGTATTCCCCGTCGACGCTTTGACATTGAAGGGTGTCGCGACCAAATTTTCAGGTTTGAACCACCTAGGGTTTGGCTAATGGATTGTTAAGCCTAAACTTAACTCGGGCTCTCCCAAGCCCATACCAATTCGTAACATAAGTTCAATTTTTTAACATGCAATTGATTTTATTTAAGAGTCGCCACTAATCTATTTTTGGTGGGTCGATTAGAAACCCAAGTAAAATAATGGGAGAATTATCTTACTCCTACGAACCAGAGATTTTGGGTACGGGGACTTGGTTACACTAGATTTCTCTAATGCCCTTTCGGTACCATTCTTTTATTTTCAAAAAAAATGTTTTAACAGGCAGCTTAAATTGATTTTAAATCTATTTCCCTAACATATGAGGTTATCATGCGGATGCGCAAACCACCAATTTAACACCCAAGAAAGCAATTAAATCATGCAGAACTTACCTCAAAGCAACGAAAGCATCTGCGTTGTTAGATCAGCATTCATATCAACAATCCTAGATATGATTTCTAATTAACACGCAATTGTTTGCTTTTTTTTTTCTTTTTCATTTATTTAATGAAAATCATGCAATATGCAATGCAATATGACCTAATTCTAATGACATGTAATGGACCTAATAACAATCACTAGATGACGTGCATTTCATGAATCTAATTCTATATGACGTGCACATGATTTTTATTTTCCTAAAAATGCAATCTATTCTAGAGAATGAAATGAATTTATTCTAAGACAATTTTTTGTATTTTTCATGAAATTCGAAATTAAGAAAAATGCAAAAATAGCTATCTAGATTAAGACTCTATCCAGCTTATATTAAGGATCATGTCAGACTAAATCCTAATTTAAACTATGATATTATCTTATCCTAGCAATCTCTAACCTAAGATACAATTTATCAATTTAAACTCAAAATGAGACATGCAATATTATCCAATATGTAATGACGTACAAAGAATGCCCTAATTCTACATGACATATGCATGATGACTTTTTTTTTTTTGTGTTTTTGTTTTACTAATTTCGAAATTAAGAATTGTCAAATTATTAAACGTGCAACCTAAGTCAAAAATAAAAAAAAAAAACTAACAACCTAAATTGATTGATTTGATTTTTGATTTTTGATTTTTGATTTTTGAATTTTTGATTTTTATTTTTTTGAAATTCGAAATAAAATCCTATTCTAAATATGCAAAATAACATGAGATATTCCAAAACCAACCCAAATCCTAATTCAAATATTTTTTTGGATTTTTTCCTTTTACAAAAATAAAATTAATTCAACCAACACCACGGCAAATCAAACAGGATATGATTAATATCCAAAAAATTGACGAACCATATCTCGCGCATGAGATCGGGTTGACCAATTTTACAATTAAATCGCGAATCAAATCTCGGGCGTGAGATCGGATTGTCGATTTTTACAAGAAATTGCGAGTCGGATTTCGGGCGCGAAAATCGGACTGTCAATCCCTAATTTGAGGAGCTCTTTCATGTCGGAATTTCAATCGTACCTTAAGGAATAATTCCACTAAAAGTCAAAATAATAATGAACAATAAAAAAAAATAAACAAAATACCTAATTGGATTTTTTTCTTTCTTTTCTTCCTCCTTTCCTTCCCAAGCACAGCTTGTGTTCGTGGGTCTCCAAGGACAGAGAGTCGTCGGTCCGGCAAGAGGAACTCCGACAAGGGTGAACCGGCGGCGACAAGCGGTGAAGAGGTGAATCGGCGGTGGGCGAGCGCGAGGAGGTGAATCGGCGGTGGCTTCGCGGAAAGGGGCGTCGGATCGCTGGGAGGTCGAGCAAAGGCAAAGGTAGCAGCGACGGGTTCGGGGCCTGCTGGCGTCGAGCAGACCACCGGATCTGCAGCAGCACTAATCACGGACCGGCGCGGAGGTGCGGGCTACAGGGGACGCCGGGGCATCGGACGGGCGTATGGTGGCTCAGGCTCCAGATCTGGAGCGGTGCTGCGAGTAGGGGCGCTAGGTCGTGCGGCGGTGGCGTCTGCGGAGCTGCGAGCAAAGATGAAAGGCAGGGGCGCCCTGGCCCGGTGACGCTGCAACAGAGGGCGGAGCGGCCTGGGCGTCATGGATCGACACGGCGACGGCTTCGTCGGGCTGCCGGTGTCGCGGCTTGCGCGGGTGGCAAGGACTAGCGCGGCTTCAGCAGATGACGGCGAAGGAGATAGGCACCGGAGCAGCGGCAACGGAGAGGACAGTGACGTCGGGTCGTCAGGGCAAAGGCGAAGCGGTGGCGGTGGCAACGGCGAGCTGCTGGTCATTCAGGTGAAGGTGAAGTCCAGACGGCTGCAGGGACGAAGCTGCTGCGCGAGGAAGAAGAAGACCCTGTTTTCTCTTCTTTTTTTTCCTTTTTCCTGCTCTGCTGCACGTCTCTCTCTCTCTCTCTTGTCACTGTTCTTGCTGCACTTTTTTACTTTTTCAGCAAAAGCCAGACCCTTTGACTCTTACAAAACCCTAAAAACGAAGGGGAATTTTTCTCTTTTTGGCTTCCGTTTCTTTTTGCCGAGCAATCGAGATCAAGAAAACCCTCAATGTGGCCGTGTATTTCTACTGTGTGGCCTCCCTTTTTTTTACTGTACACACACGGCCCTTTTATAAGCAAGAAAAAATGTGATCTTCGTGGGATATTTCGAAGATTTCTATAACATGTTGATCACAAAAATCTTTTTATTCTCTTTATCTCCTAAATATTTTCTACTGATTTTTAAAGATAAGATCACAATCCAATTTTCTTAAATTCCAAAAATCCTCATTTCAAATCTCAATTTCAGAAAACAAGCTCGGGCCAATTTGTACTCTTCATGGGCTTAGTCCGACCTGTTAATTTAAAACTCAAAACCACTAATCCGACCCATCCGCCACCGGTCCAGTAAACAAATGTAAAAAATGCAAATTAAAAACAAATGCACCTAAATCTATATGCTATGCAATTAATATTTTTTCAGGGATAAAATTAACCCCTAATTTTTAAATGTGATAAATGACTAAATGGGTCGCCAAAATTTAGGTGTCAACAGCTGCCCCTCTTTGAAGGTGAGCTCATAGAGGTTGCCTTCAAAGACAAATTGAGACCTAAATTTTGACCATACACATGCAGTGAATGATTTTTTTTTTCGGAAAATGAATCCCATTTTGAAATGCAATTTATATGATGCATGAAAATGCTAATGATAAATGATAAAGGAACCTACTGGAAATAACTTACCTTCAAGGAGGGTAGAGTAATTCAGGATAGTTGATGTTACATGTCCAGGACCAGTACTTTTCTACGGTCGCCTAAAATAGTAACGAGACTTTATAAGGAGACTACTTTCCTAGGACCCGTACCTTTCTACGGTCGCCTGAATGGGGAAATTGCTTTTCCAGGACCCGTACCTTTCTACGGTCGCTTGTTAGAGCAATAAATGTTGTCTAGGACCTATACCTTTCTATGGTCACCTAAACGGGGATTCGCTTTCCAGGACCCATACCTTTCTACGGTCGCCTGAATAAGGAATCATTTTCCAGGACCCGTACCTTTCTTTGGTCGCCTGAACTGAGGTAATTGCTTGGCTAGGACCCGAACCTTTCTTCGGTCGCCTAACGTTGCAGCATAGATCATCTGACCAGGACCCGAACCTTTCTTCGGTCGCCTTAATCAGACTGAATCTGGAGAAAAATCTTTGGGGGACAGCTCGATCGAGTGTCAGTGTAAAGGACTCTGGGCTACAAAAGCACGCCAGGTCGATATAAGTGGACACCGGGCTACAAAAGCACGCCGAGTCGATAAAGAGAGACTCTGGGCTACAAAAGCACGTCAGGTCAGGAACTCCGGGCTACGAAAGCACGCCGGTTCAATAAAAGGGACTCTGGGCTACGAAAGCACGCCAGGTCAATTATAAGGGACATCGGGCTACAAAAGCACACCGAGTCAATGAAAATGGACACTGGGCTACGAAAGCACGCCAGGTCAATATAATGGACACCGGGCTACGGAAGCACACCGGGTCGATGAGAGGGACTCTGGGCTACGAAAGTACGCCAGGTCAATATAGAGAGACAGTTTGACCGAGTCAAGTGTCGAGAATGGGTAGAGATATACTTACCTGATGATATCTCTGATTCTTGGGGATATGTCTTCTGGAATTCAGATATCCTATGGAGATTTCTCACCCCTCACTAGAAATAAATCAAGGATGCACCTTGAATGTTCATGATGGTTTCTCTTCTTGAAAGGAACCTGAATGTCAAGAGCTCTTGGGTCTTTGAGACATGATTTAGAGCAAAAATGCATTTACCAAAGAAATAAGCAATTATGGCTATTCTGGAATGCACACTTCAAAATCTATTGAAGTTTTTATCAATTCAATCGGGGTTCATGCATAATGACCTTTGCATCACCCAAATTTCCACTGGGGAGAATTATCGTTCAAGACAATTTTCACTCATGACATGGATTTCCTAAGAATACCAAACGAGAGATTTTGAGTTAGAAAGGACTTTCACTCTCTCTCATTCAAAAGGGCTTTTCGGAGAATCACTCCATCTCACCATATCGACAGGGGTCTGAGTATTCTCGCAAGTAGTATGACCTAACCAATCTGAGGGGTCTTTAACAGGGACCGTAATGTGGGCTTGGTCAATGGCTTAACAAAAGGACTTTTCGAGTCAAGGCCATTGAAAGAACAATTTTATAATCATCCTCGGGTTTACAAGTCAAGAACCCTGCAAAATGAGAAAGAAATAATCTTGCTCGCACTTCTTCGAGCGATGCTTATAGACATATGAACTCCTATGTTAATTCAAGTGCCTTAATCTGAAGAGACTTTGTAAGGGACGTAACGTAGGTTGGGTTTGTGGGTTGAGAAATGAAAGGATCATTAGGCTTAAAATGTGTGTGAATGGTGAGAGTTGGTGATCATCTTGGCATTGCCACCAGTTTTCTTTTTCATCATCGGGGATTGTCTTCATGAAATGCCCCAATGATTGTAAAACTCAACTTTTGAGTTCTTTGAGTATTGCTCCATCGGGATTCAATTCTTGCAATTGATAGTCACCTTATCTTGACTCTCTTTTTCATCTATGGGTCATTGGCCTTGCTTTTACCAGGCACACTGCTTTTTCATGCCCCTAGTTTTTATTCTGGATTCAATTCTTGCGCACAATGCATGCGTCAAGCAATTACACTTTGAATGAGACTCGAACTTTAAAGGGTCTTCATCTGTCTTTTGCCTTGCCCCAGTGTGGGGGATGATCACCAACTGGGTTTAATGTGAAACGAATTCATAGGCTCAAGGGGGCTATGCAATGGATATAAGTGTATAGGATAATGAAAGAAATGCTCTTCGTCATCCTAAGGCACTTAAATTACCACATGAATTCAATGTAATAGCACGACTTGAAGATTGATGCAAGTGAGAGCAAGAAAAATTCTTTTCATTTTCCTCACCTCATGATGCCATCTTACCTCCCATTTGCCCCAATGTGGGATGGTTCTTGACAAGGGTAATTTGAAATAATCTCCACAAGTGTATAAGGCTCAAAAGGAGTTAAGCAACGGATCTCCTATAGTGTTTAGGATAGAGAAATGAATTGCCCCTCGTCATTTCGGTTGTCGTACCTTTCGCGAGAGAACTCTTTACCTTGTAGACATGGAACTTTCTACACTCTTCTCACAAGTGTATGAGTAGGGGACTGTATATAAAATAAGGCTTGCCTTTCATCATCCCGATACGTCTCATTCAGCATTCTTAAACATTGATGTCACTCCATTAAGTTGTCTATCTTGACAAATCTCCACATGAAATTGGTGAGCTAAATCAATATGAAAATTCTCTTTTCAAAAGAGTCTAGCAACTTTAAGCATGAAAAGAGTTTGTGACTTCAAAACAAACAATTTATTGCACTCAAAACATGGTTTTAAGCATTCATTCAGGGGATTGCTCCACAAAGGGATTGTCTCAGCAATGGATGTCCTTGGATTGTCTCTATCAATCAAAAGTGAAAATCCGTTTTTTCCCGAAATCTGCCATGCCCCCAATCTGTTATTTGATGCGCCCTTTTCAGATACTTTCTCATCAAGGCAAGAAAGTAATGCTCTGAAACATGAAGTAAATGAGTCAGGAAATTAAACAGGGCTAACCTAATGCATGCTTTTGGAAATGGCTTGAAAAATGATGATTTTTTTATTCTCCTTTTTTTGGGAATTTTTTATGAGGAAGCATGAAGAAGCCCAGTCCTCAGATTTTCTCCATGGATGATATTTTCTTTTCATTGTTGGATATCGTCACCGGGCCGGTTTGGTGTACCCCATCATGTCCTCAAAATTGGAAATAAAATTGTAATTTCATTGAATAGAATCAAAGGAATTACATTATTGGAACGGAAAATGCAAACAAGCCAAACCCTAAAAGCGAAAGCGATAATTGAAATTTCAAAAAGCAGAAAATCTTAAACAAAACTTGAAATCCTAGAAGATAAGAACTTCTTCACTCAGTGACAGCGTTCGCGCCTCCATCATGGTTGGGCAGAGGATTTTTCTGATTACTACTGAAGGAGAATGCCTTTGTATCCAAGAGATCTTGGACCTTATGCTTCAAAACATAGCAATCATCAGTGGAGTGACCAACCTCTCCCATGTGATAGTCACACTTTTCGGAGGAATTATATGCAGGATAATGCTCGGGATTTGGTCGCTTCGGCTCAGTAGAGATTAATCCCTTCTTTTGGAGAATAAGCAAAACTTTGGATAGGGATCTAGGAAGAGGTATAAACTGTCTCCTAACATTACGTCGTCGACTCGAGAACTGATGTCCTCCACCTTGTTGCTCAGTAGAAATCTTAATTACTAGGGTGCGACCACGATTCGGTTGAGAATAGGTCATATTAATCTCAGCTTCAAGGTCCTTCTCCTTCTTGGTAGAAAACCTTTTGTTAGATGGCTCAATAAACCACCCTTCTCTTATCCCCATCTCAATTTGTTCTCCTACAGGAACAAGTTAGTTGAAGTCTTCAACGTATGTGCTAGCCATCCGGTTACGGAACTCAGACGGAAGAGTCTTGACGAACAATTTCATCAATTCTTTATCAGTAGGCTCAGGAGTGATTTGAGCTGCCAGATTTCGCCATACTCCTTAAATGATTCGCTCCTCTTCTTCTCCATCCTCTCAAGATCTTCTCGGGAAGGTGCAATGTCCATATTGAACTTATATTGCTTGAGAAATGCGTCAGTCATTTCATTCCAAGTGTCGAGAAGATTGACATTCTTCATCACGTACCAATTCAGTGCGGGTCCGGTCAAACTCGCATGGAATGATTGGATCATGAGGGGCTCATTCTTGACATGCTGGGCCATGCGTACGTGGTACATCTGCAAATGAGATTTTGGGCAAGAAGTACCATCGTACTTCTCGAACTCTGGCATTTTGAACTTGCTTGGCATTTGGACCTTCTCATAAACTGAGAGGTCAAACGGAAGTGAGCTTTGTGACTCTAGTAGCTGTCTCACTTTCTCTTCCAGCTTTGCAACGCGCTCATCCTGCTCTGTCTTGGGAATGCTATCAGGCTTGGCTTTTCCAATAAGGACCAGGTCATATTCTAGCTCAGGCATTTCGTCATCGCTCATTTGGGCCATGTTCCTCGGGACTACTATCTCAGGGAGAATGGGTGGAGGATTTGGATTCACCTAGAGGGATTGAAGTTGAGCTGTTATAAGCTGCATGGAGGTGGCTAACTGTTTTAGTTGATCTTCCATGGAGGACATACGATCACGCATTTTAGCTTGATCGGCCATTCTAGCTCTTAATCATGTAATAATGGATGAACGTGGCGGCTCCGTTGTCACCTATTTCGAAGAAATGAACAAAATAAGCACGAAGTGTAAATAGATAGCCAATCCATGACAATGATCTGATTAATTTTTTTTCATTTTTTTTTAATGAAAAGTTCGTACAAGAAGGGAATTTGACACCCTAACAAAATCAAATTTCATACACATGAATCGAAGACAAATTCTCCCAAGTTTTTTTTTAAATGATTCATTGCATGGCAATTTCCTCATTTCATTTCTAATCGACAAATGAATTAAATCAATGATTGACCTAGATTGTCATGGACGGACCAAGAGTATGACAAAGTAAGTAAATAACATTAGTATAGAGATAGAAGACTTACTTCACCAAGACAAATCGACGGCAATCACACAGACATGCGCATGGCAAGTGGTTCGATTTCTAGTCTATAAGGCTTATCAAGGTGGAGCCACAAGGATGATCAGATTAGCCACGAGCTTGTGGACTATGTCGAGTCCTCATGACTCCGGCTTGGTCAAAGAGCCGACCCGGGTCGCGGGCATGCGGACCGAGGTGGGTACTCTTGACATCATGAAAGAAACTTCGGGATTAAGATGGGCGACTCGTACCACGAGAATGCGGTCGGAGTGGTATCCATCTCAACACCATCCTAAATGATCCTATGCGGCCCAGGTTCGGCGGCGGGTTGTGTGTGCAATAGTGTAGTGCTAAATGCAAGGCATACACAACAGTTTAAATCACACAACACTTCAATAATTTGAATTCAAAACATTCATTCCCAACTCCAACCTGCAAGACAAGGGTTAGCAATCACTACTCCCCTCATACCTCCCAATCTGCAAGAACATTTAACACCTTAAATGTTAGGGACGTACTTGGGATCCTCGCTGCCAAACAAAAATATTTTTTTCAAAAAGAAAATTGGCCTAAGTCCACTAAGAGTTTCAACTCAAGTCCCCAGTGGAGTCGCCAAAGCTGTCGCGACCAAATTTTCGGGTTTGAACCACCTAGGGTTTGGCTAATGGATTGTTAAGCCTAGACTTAACTCGGGCTCTCCCAAGCCCATACCAATTCGCGACTTAAGTTCAATTTTTTAACATGCAATTGATTTTATTTAGGAGTCGCCACTAATCTATTTTTGGTGGGTCGATTAGAAACCCAAGTAAAATAATGGGAGAATTATCTTACTCCTACAAACCAGAGATTTTGGGTACGGGGACTTGGTTACACTAGATTTCTCTAATACCCTTTCGGTACCATTCTTTTATTTAAAAAAAAAAATATATTTTTGCAAGCAACTTAAATTGATTTTAAATCTATTTCCCTAACATATGAGGTTATCATGCGGATCGCAAACCACCAATTTAACACCCAAGAAAGCAATTAAATCATGCAGAACTTACCTCAAAGCAACGAAAGCATCTGCGTTGTTAGATCAGCATTCATATCAACAATCCTAGATATGATTTCTAATTAACACGCAATTGTTTGCTTTTCTTTTTCTTTTTCATTTATTTAATGAAAATCATGCAATATGCAATGCAATATGACCTAATTCTAATGACATGTAATGGACCTAATAACAATCACTAGATGACGTGCATTTCATGAATCTAATTCTATATGACGTGCACGTGATTTTTATTTTCCTAAAAATGCAATCTATTCTAGAGAATGAAATGAATTTATTCTAAGACAATTTTTTGTATTTTTCATGAAATTCGAAATTAAGAAAAATGCAAAAATACCTATCTAGATTAAGACTCTATCCAGCTTATATTAAGGATCATGTCAGACTAAATCCTAATTTAAACTATGATATTATCTTAACCTAGCAATCTCTAACCTAAGATACAATTTATCAATTTAAACTCAAAATGAGACATGCAATATTATCCAATATGCAATGACGTACAAAGAATGCCCTAATTCTACATTACATATGCATGATGACTTTTTTTTTTTTTGTTTTACTAATTTCGAAATTAAGAATTGTCAAATTATTAAACGTGCAACCTAAGTCAAAAAAAAAAACTAACAACCTAAATTGATTGATTTGATTTTTGATTTTTTATTTTTGATTTTTTATTTTTTGATTTTTATTTTTTTGAAATTCGAAATAAAATCCTATTCTAAATATGCAAGATAACAGGAGATATTCCAAAACCAACCCAAATCCTAATTCAAATATTTTTTTGGATTTTTTCTTTTTACAAAAATAAAATTAATTCAACCAACACCATGGCAAATCAAACAGGATATGATTAATATCCAAAAAATTGTGAAACCATATCTCGCATGAGATCGGGTTGACCAATTTTACAATTAAATCGCTAATCGAATCTCGGGCGTGAGATCGGATTGTCGATTTTTACAAGAAATCGCGAGTCGGATTTCGGGCGCGAAAATCGATCAATCCCTAATTTGAGAGCTCTTTCATGTCGGAATTTCAATCGTACTTTAAGGAATAATTCCACTAAAAGACAAAATAATAATGAACAATAAAAAAATAAACAAAATACCTAATTGGATTTTTTTTCTTTCTTTTCTTCCTCCTTTCCTTCCCAAGCACAGCTTGTGTTCGTGGGTCTTCAAGGACAGAGAGTCGTCGGTCCGGCAAGAGGAACTCCGACAAGGGTGAACCGACGGCGACAAGCGGTGAAGAGGTGAATCGGCGGTGGGCGAGCGCGAGGAGGTGAATCAGCGGTGGCTTCGCGGACAGGGGCGTCGGATCGCTGGGAGGTCGAGCAAAGGCAGAGGCAGCAGCGACGGGTTCAAGGCCTGCTGGCGTCGAGCGGACCACCGGATCTGCAGCAGCACTGGTCACGGACCGGCGCGGAGGTGCGGGCTACAGGGGATGCCGGGGCATCGGACGGGCGTATGGTGGCTCAGGCTCCAGATCTGGAGCGGTGCTGCGAGCAAGGGCGCTGGGTCGTGCGGCGGTGGCGTCTGCGGAGCTGCGAGCAGAGATGAAAGGCAGGGGCGCCCTGGCCCGGTGACGCTGCAACAGAGGGCGGAGCGGCCCGGGCGTCGCAGATCGACACGGCGACGGCTTCGTCGGGCTGCCGGTGTCACGGCTTGCGCGGGCGGCAGGGACCAGCGCGGCTTCAGCAGATGACGGCGAAGGAGATAGGCACTGGAGCAGCAGCAACGGAGAGGGCAGGTGACGTCGGGTCGTCAGGGCAAAGGCGAAGCGGTGGCGGTGGCAACGGCGAGCTGCTGGTCATTCAGGTGAAGGTGAAGTCCAGACGGCTGCAGGGACGAAGCTGCTGCGCGAGGAAGAAGAAGACCCTGTTTTCTCTTCTTTTTTTTCCTTTTTCCTGCTCTGCTGCACGTCTCTCTCTCTTGTCACTGTTCTTTCTGCACTTTTTTACTTTTTCAGCAAAAGCCAGACCCTTTGACTCTTACAAAACCCTAAAAACGAAGGGGAATTTTTCTCTTTTTGGCTTCCGTTTCTTTTTGCCGAGCAATTGAGATCAAGAAAACCCTCAATGTGGCCGTGTATTTATACTGTGTGGCCTCCCCTTTTTTTACTGTACACACACGGCCCTTTTATAAGCAAGAAAAAATGTGATCTTCGTGGGATATTTCGAAGATTTCTATAACCTGTTGATCACAAAAATCTTTTTATTCTCTTTATCTCCTAAATATTTTCTATTGATTTTTAAAGATAAGATTACAATCCGATTTTCTTAAATTCCAAAAATCCTCATTTCAAATCTCAATTTCAGAAAACAAGCTCGGGCCAATTTGTACTCTTCATGGGCTTAGTCCGACTTGTTAATTTAAAACTGAAAAACCACTAATCCGACCCATCCGCCACCGGTCCAGTAAACAAATGTAAAAAATGCAAATTAAAAACAAATGCACCTAAATCTATATGCTATGCAATTAATTTTTTTTACGGATAAAATTAACCCCTAATTTTTTAATGTGATAAATGACTAAATGGGTCGCCAAAATTTAGGTGTCAACAAAGGGGAAACTTTTATGATTGCTCCACAAGATGAGAATGAGCCAAGAAATATTAATGAGGCTCTAAATTGCCCTAGTAATGAAAAATGGATGCGTGCAATGGAAGAGGAGATGGAGTCAATGAAGTCAAACCATGTTTGGGAACTAGTTGATCTTCCGAAAGGACGCAAAGCTATTGGAAACAAGTGGGTTCTCAAAATAAAGCATAAAGCTGATGGCTCAATAGAAAGGCATAAAGCTCGCCTTGTGACGAAGGGTATAATCAACAGGAATGAATTAATTATGAAAAAAAAATTTCTCCTGTAGTGAGATTTATCTCGATTCGCATTATTCTGGCAATAGTGGCAAGTATGGATCTTGAGTTACATCAAATGGATGTAAAGACTGCTTTTCTCAATGGAGAATTAGATGAAGAAATATATATGGAACAACCTGCTGGTTTCATAATGGAAGGCCAAGAGCAAAATGTATGTCGACTTTTGAGATCGATATATGGCCTTAAGCAGTCGTCAAGACAATGGTATATACGTTTTCAAAATGCCATAATGGCATATGATTTTACAATGATTGATGAAGATCATTGTGTATATATCAAAAGATCTAATGATCAATTTGTGATCATATCATTATATGTTGATGATATACTAATTGCTGGAAGTAATATGGAGTTTGTTGACACCGTCAAGAGTTGGTTATCTTCCAACTTTAAGATGAAAGATATGGGTGAGGCTGTATACATTCTTGGAGTTAAGATTTCAAGAGATCGTTCGAAGAGGTCATTATCTCTTTCGCAAGAAACATACATAAATAGGGTTCTTGAACGATTTTGTATGCAAGATTGTAAACCCATTGATACTCCTATTGCAAAAGGTGAAGGATTGAGCCATAGACTGTGTCCAAGGACTTCACAAGAGCTTAATGTACGCTATGATGTGAACAAGACCTGACATATATTTTGCAATTGGAATGGTGAGTAGATACCAATCCAATCCAGGTCAAGCACATTGGAAGGCCGTTAAGAGAATACTGAGATATCTGAAGGGAACTGCTGATTACAAGCTGAATTACCAAAGAAAGGATTTGCGACTTGAAGGCTATTCGGATGCTGATTGGGGAGGAGATTTAGATGAAAGGAAATCTACCTCTGGTTTTGCTTTCTTACTGAACAATGGTGCCATATCTTGGAGCAGTAAGAAACAAACATGTATAGCCTTGTCCACGATGGAAGCTGAGTTCGTGGCATTATCAACAGCAGTACAAGAAGGTGTTTGGCTTAAGAGATTTTTGGATCATTTAGGTGTTATTGGGAATGCTGCGAATCCATTATTGGTTAACTGTGATAGCCAAGCAGTTATAGCATACATCAAAGATCCAAAATATCATGGCAAGACCAAACATATAGATACCAAGTATAATTTTGTCAAAGATATGGTTGCACGAAAAGATGTGAACTTATAGTATATATCTACGCATAGAATGGTAGCAGATCCTATGACAAAGCCAATACCTAGAGATGTGTTTTGTGGTCATGTAAAATCTCTAGGACTGCGTAGAGGCTAATGTACTGAATATTGTAATTTCCCTAAAGTGTTCACATTTAATGAATTTGTGTTTTTTCATTATTAATGCATATGAATCTTTGTTTTGACGTTTATGCATCTTAATGCTTAGTGCATTATATAAAGTTAAGAAAGTATGTCGGATAGATAAAAGATTAGCCCACTCACACGGGTAATCGCCTCTATTTACTATGTGATAAATAGATATGAGACAGTTTTTAAGCTTATTATCTAGGTGATAATCGAGAGCTCAAGCTTAAAAATGTATGTCACCTTAATTAAGTGTTAAGATGAGGACATAATATTTACTATGTCCGAAAGTAAAATAATCCACATATTTTACTTTATCTATCTATGGTGCCAGATGTGAGTTCTGATGGTATAGACATACGCTCCATGGGAAAGGAGTTAATACCGTAATACGTATTTCATACTACGTATGCATGAGATGACCAATAAGAGTGGCAAAAGTTTGATATCAACTTTTATGTCGTGTGAGACTCTTGAGGAAAAGAGTTCCTCAATTTAGTGCCCTCATGACTCTTACTTATTCTCCAGATTTCTATTCAGTGATTGCTATCTTAGGATGTTGCCAATGATCATGGATTGATTCGATCTAATGGGACACTTTTAGAAAAGCAAGCTGAACTAAAATTGAGAGTTTGAAGGAAAGAGGAAGATCGAATTTGGAGAATCACATTCTAGTTTTGTATTCACTGGTCGACCAATTATGACTGTCTTTGGGATAATCATAATTGTGAATACAATATATCATTGTTTAAAAGAGATCAAGAGAGATATAAATGTGATCGATCGATCTAGGTACTGCATACTAAATATACTCAGAGTGTGATGCCCATTATGAGCTGCTATATATTCCTAACAAATGTATGGCAACGAGCTCTCAAAGTATGCTGGTCGCACGGACTATTCACCGATATGAATGTTGCAGAGAGGTAAAAAGGATCTTGTTCGGCCCACCATGTGCGAGTGAGAGATGATGGTTTTTTATTGATATGCCTAAGTAGGCCCGTTCGCCCATGCTGGGCCTAAAAGCTCGGCCCGCAAGATAAGGGCCCATGAATGAGGAGTTGTGTCTTTTGGGGGAACGTTTTACGTTGAAGAGTTACGTCTGTTGGAGAAAACGTAAGAGAGAAAAGAAAAATGGATCACACCCTTTAGACGCACGCACATTTTCTTTTCTCCCTCTCCCAAAAAGAACGTAAGTTTTTTCTCCCCCTCATAGCAACAGTACGTTCCTCAATAGAATGGGATTAGGATTCTTCCTCAAATTTCAACATTAGTGTTTAATCTGTGGATAATAAGGTACGCTCGATTCCGTGATGTGTCTTTGATTGGTGATACATGTTATTCTTAGGCTCGTCTTCCGCATTCGTTTTAGATTGTTCGATTTAGTGTTGAATCCGTTTTAGGGAATCCGTTATTCCCAACACCATACTTAACAAAAAGGGCCTGACAAGGACGGGCAAAAGGCATGCCAGAGTCACAAGCTGGTCTATTGAATCAAATTGTCTTCTGCTCACACAGTTATACCAATAAAGTAAAGGGATAAATCATCCAAGCTAACGAATAAGAATAGATCATGTGAAGAGAGCAGTCAAGGTTATTTCCCACCTAAACCTCAGAAAATTTGGAGCGTCTTAGGATTAAAAGCTCTGCCCTTCACTCTGCTCTGAGGCATCTACAAGAAGTTGTGCTTATTCTTTACCGGAGGCGGCTAGTAAGCACTTAAATTAACCAAAAGAAGATAAAGAAATTCAATCAAATAAGAAAGAGAATGGAAAAGTTGCATCACTCGGCAGCGACTGCCCGCGATTCAGCAGCTTGTTCTCCCTCAGGGGCTCCATGAACCTCTGCTTTCTCAGGGTCACCACCATCGGGCGTGACTTTGGAAGGGTTCGCCAGCTTCTCTACGGCCGGTTTATCTGCAGCACTGCCAGGAACATCACCAGATGTGGCAACTGCAGGAATTTTCCCACTCTTTTCGTCCTTGCTCCCTTCCTTTCAGTCCTTCTCCTTCCCGTCTTTCGTCTCCTTCCCATATTTCGCAGGCGGCGGCAATGGGGAGGCATCACGGGAGGCGGAGGGTGCTGTTTCGACTTGAACGAAACTTGCCTCATTCTCGAAAGATCGGTGGGCTTTCCTGGCTTAGGCCCCTGAACGACTACCGCTGAGAGCATATTTTCAGCGTCCCTCTTCCCTATCTTCTCAATGTTCGGAACAATTCTAGGGATAATCTCAGCTGTGGCTTTCCAGTACCGTTTGTCGGCTTCCTCGCGAAACTTCTCTTGGACGGCCAAGTACAATTGATGGAGAATAAAGTAATGCTCATGAGATATCCCATCCCCACCGAAGATTTTCTCATGGCGTTTTGTAAAGACTGAAGTGACGTGAAAGGAGGGACCGTGACTTCTTGAGAGAAGTTTTACCTTCTCTCTTTCTCTGTTATTGGCCGTGTTCGCTTCCGAATGAGAAGTTGTTAGAATGTACCATGTCTTAGGCTGATGTGGCGTGTATTTTTATTGAAGTCCAATAAAAAAAGTGCCACGTGTCGATGACATGGACATAAATAAAAAATTAAAACTCTCACTCTCTTTTTCCTTCTCTCTTCTCCCTCCGTCGTCCCCAGCCAGCTCCTCCATCTGCAATCACCAGCACATTCGCCGGAGCCACATCCAGGCCGACCGTCCATGGTCGAGCCACCCCCTTTGTCGTCGTGGCGGCTCGCATTCGTTGTCCGTCCGTGGCCGAGCCAACAACCCACTTCGTCGTCACTCGCGGCCACCCTTTCGTGAATGAACAAACCCACAATAACTTGCAGCTTGTCCATTTGCTTCCCCAAGCGGACAAGCAAAGGTAGAGACTTTCAAGTCAATCTCACTTGGAGATTATCAATGGCGTAGCCATTGAAGCATACGACACTGGAGTGAAGGTCCATTACATAAAAATACAAAGTTGTGATCTTTGAAGGCCATCAAATATATCTCTGTACAGATCTGGATATGGACGCTGCTCTAAATCCGTCCAACGAATCTTTTTATGATTAGACGAAACCAGCAAGCGATGCAAACGCTCGTCCATGGCCATCGTTGAAGCCGTTCTTCCATATCTGGAATTCTGGGCGCTCGCGAAAACATGAAAATCCGAGGTCCATGGTCGCCGGAGGAAACCTGGAAATCCGTGGTCCATGGCCGCCGGCATGAGTCATCGGAGCTCACGGTGGAAATCCGAGGTCTGTGGCCACCAGTGGAGTCGCCGCTGCGGAGATCTGCAAATCGGAGGACCATGGCTATGGATGGTTGGGGACGGCGTAGAAGAGAGAAAAAAACAAGAGAGTGAGATTTTTAATTTTTTTTATTTATTCCACGTCATCGACATGTGGCATTTTGTGATTGGACCTCAACAAAAAAAGCATGCCACGTCAGCCTATAATGTGGTGCATTCTAAATACCGAATACTTTCTCCTTCAGTTGAGCTTCATATCTCATAGAAAGCTTGTTCGAACTCTTCGGCTTCAGCACGATGATCTGATTCCGCATCTCCTCCTCCTCCTTTTCCTCGAGGTTTATGGCATTTCGGCTGCATTTGGGAAGTGGTTCCGGTTTTAGTCTCTACTAAATTCATGGAAAAAAGTGCAACTATTGTCACAGGGTACTACAAATGCAATCTCTATGTAAGCAACAAGATCAAATAATGCTTTCAAAAAACAAGAGCAATGAAATTGAACTCCCACAGAAATGTCCAAAGCAGATAAGAAACCAAATCCTTCCTGATTTATTACAAACTTGAACTGCTAAACCAATGCAAATGAAAATCAACGGATATGAATAGAAACCATATAATTCCTACTCAAAGTTACACATAACTATATGCATGAAGACTTAGGGTATGTTTGGTAATTACTTATTTTTTTGTTTTTTTGTTCTCTGAAATAGAAAATGAACAGAAATTCGTTTGATAACTGTCCCTTAATTTTTCTATTCCTCGAAATAGAAGAGTGGCCAGTAGATGGATTTTGAATAGATACAATAAATAAAAAATTATTTTTTTGTTCCTGAGAATAGAAATAAATAAAAAAACTATTTCTGAATAGAAATTATTTTCGAGAATAGAAATGTTACCAAACCCATCCTTATTCCCATGTAGAAGTTGTTGAAGCACATAAAATTCGACATCTTTATCACTCTCATGAAGCATTGATATGCTCCTGTTGGTGGATGGACACTTAGCATAGGACAGAGTGAATCGTGATGAGGCGAGCGAAATGGGATCCTTGCTGGAGGCCGTGAATCTGTGGATTGGGAATCACCTCTTGTTCCCCAAGGCTGTCTGTGCTTCCATTGGGATAGAATAGAAATGTTACAAAACCCATCCTTATTCCCATGTAGAAGTTGTTGAAGCACATAAAATTCGACATCTTTATCACTCTCATGAAGCATTGATATGCTCCTATTGGTGGATGGACACTTAGCGTAGGACAGAGTGAATCGTGATGAGGCGAGCGAAATGGGATCCTTGCTGGAGGCCGTGAATCTGTGGATTGGGAATCATCTCTTGTTCCACAAGGCTGTGTGTGCTTCCATTGGGATAGAAGTGAACGCTTGATGATTGGTGAATATGTCAACCAACGAGCCTCACACATGCTTCGGTTCGTTGACAATTGGCCCGCATGAAGTTAGGACTAGGGTAGGGGCCCTTCCCCGAAGATGTCGCCGTCCGCAGCAGACAGAGGGGGAGCGTAAGAGGAGAAGTCAGTCGGTGGGGGCGAAGGCGAGGTTCGTAGCCCACGAAGGCGTCGCCATGGAAAGGACTCGAGTGGTGGGCCTGCTAGTCGGGGTCATTGGGGGTGCTCTTCGGCTTCGGTGTCCACGGCGTTGAAAGACTCCATTTTCTCAGATTCTCTGTAGCTCCAAACAACATAACAGTCGCGCCTCTCGAGAGAGGAGGAGGAGGTGTTTCTGGTTATCTACTTCTCTTGATTTTCTCCGACTTTGTTCTGGGTTTTTCTGATGTTCGTGTCTCTGCCGTTGTGAAGAATGCCGTCTCTCTCTCTCGCGCGCTCGCTCGCTCTTCCTTCTCTGAAGAGGTGACGCGCCAGTGGAGTTTCAGTGGGAACGTGTTGATTTTCCATTGCGATTTGGAATTAGAAAAAAACGCAACCCACGACGTCGTTTTCAGCCGTTCTGTTATCACGTGATGTTTTGAATTCATTTCCATGGCTATCAGCCGTTCGTTTTCAGACCCCCAAAAAGGTTGCCATTTTTGCATGAGAAGCTTCGTAAGGGCAATTTAAACCGGGGAAAATCTTAGAAGGGGATAAGGTGTATACATGGTGTAATTGGTGAAAGAAGTTCTGCTACGATAGTTTCTTTATTTAAAAAAGAACAATAGGGGAATACTAATAGGATATGAAGAATAGCATCCTTTTGTTTGTTTAAGTGCATCTAACCGGAAAGAAATAGGAGTTCCTTAAAGAAAAAAGAGAATAAATAAAGCGGACCCAAACTTCTATAAATACGCTATTTCTACTACGAATATTTTGAATTTTTTGCTTCAAAAGTCTCACTTCAAAATCAAAGGGTATGCAAGGAGCAAAAGTCATGAGAAAGGTTCCCGATTTCGGAAAAGACGTAGCATTACGAGCTATTTGTATAAGTGAAAGGGAGGGATTTTTCAATTTAGCTCGCCTCCAAAATATAATTTCCGGCTAATTGTGAACTATTAGTTTCTTAGACATTGAATGGCGGGAAAATCGATGTCCAGATAAAACTAAGACTAAGACCAAAATATTACACCTATTGCACATGCAAATAAAATGTTAAGATACAAATGTGAGCATTTTCATCCTTTCAAGAATCTCCCGAAAGATGACTGATGAGGATCGAAACATTTATAAATCCATTAAGTCCACGAACCAATAGTTAAGCTTTTGAATAAGTGATGGCAATGCAATGGCTCACATTGGCTAGGCCAGGCATGGCCCACTAGACCACAGGTCGAGCCCCATTTTGAGCCTGGGCCAGGTGAGGCCCATGGGTCCTAGTGTTCTGATCGAGGCCCAATATGTTTTTGGATAGGCCGAATCCAACTGCCAGTCACATGGGCCCAACCTTAAAGAAGCTCTGGGGTCTCAAGAGGATCATTTGCACGATATTAAATTAAACAAAAGCAAAATATAAAAATCTACCAAGACAAACCCTCATCTATTTTGCCTTCTCTCTTTACAAGTGACGGGCAATATTATTATCCTTCAGTTGATGTGTCATCTTCTCTCTCTCTTTCCTATCAGACTTACTTTGCCTTTTTCCAAAAGGCAATCAGGAAAAGTGTGGGTTAATTTCCTAAAAACATCTCCGTCTTGCTCTAGATTTTTGGCTTGCTAAAAAAAAATCTTAACTCTCGCTCTAATCCCAGCTCTAATCCCAAATCTACAGACACGGTAAAAATCATTACCAATTTCTTTAAAATTATATACAGCAAAGCCGATAAGAGATTTATTATTGCTGCCCACACTTCCAAATATCCCTTTTGATTTTTTCAAGATGATTAACATGACCTTATTTATAGGTTTTACATGGTGTTGACGAAGACGCTGTGAACCTCCATTGACTTTGATGTCGATGATTTTGAACAAATTAATAGTGATTTTTAGACGTGTGGGCAAATTTGAGATTAGATTGAAAGTTGGATTTTCTTAGAAAAAAAAATAGGGAAAATTCTAAAAAGGGACCTGAAGTGCCATCTTTCTCTCAAATAAAGACCTAAAGTGGACTTTGTTTCAAATAAGGACCTAAAGTGCCATTACTTTCTCAAATAAAGGCCTAAAGTGGATGTTGTTTCAAATGATGACTTGAAGTAATTATGTTTATTTCAAATAAGGGCCTAAAGTGGTTATGTTCGTTGCAAATGAGGACCTAACTTTCCAATGGTCAACGATATTTTCGTGATTTGTCATTTTTCCCATTTTTCCTTCCTTTTTTTTTTTTTTTGTAGTTCTTCTTCTTCCTCTTCGCCAGTGGCCGGCCAGCCACCGACAATGCCCACAGAGGGCTAGGCGATGGTCGCCCTCACCAGTGAGGGCCACCCATGCTGGCCACAGGCGAGGGACGGCCTCGCCTAGGCAAGGCGACCCTCACCCAGGGGCCATCCGCGAGTCGGCCCTCGGGACCCTAGGTGAGACCGATTTGGCGAGGGTGGCCTCGCCCACGGTCAGCAAGGGCTGGGCGACCAGCGAAGAGAAAGAAGAAGAATCGGAAGAAAAAAAAAAAAAGGAAGAAAAGGGGGGGGAGGGAATGCCAAATGATGAAAATACCCTTGATTGGTCGGAAAATTTAGCCAGTGAGCGACCGGCAAGGTTGGGTCCTTATTTGAAACGACCAAAACCACTTCGGGCCTTTATTTGGAACAACTAAAATCACTTCAGGTCCTTATTTGAAACAAAATCCACTTCGGGTCCTTATTTGAGAAAAATATGGCACTTCAGGACCCTTTTTGGAATTTTCCCAAAAAAAATATGGACAGAATTTGACCTAAAGTTGAGATTTTCTTTTTTTAGAAAATCATGCCTGAAAAGTGTAACAAAGCGCTAATTTTCCATCTTTTCTCTTTTCCCGTCTCTTTCCATTTGCTTTTTCCAAAAGGCGACCCAAACAAATTTCCTTCTTCTCTTGTTTTCCGTTTCTCCTTACTTAACCTTTTCTCCAAAAGGTGACCACAAACGATATTCCATCTTCTCTCTTTCTCCAAAGGCCACCACAAAAGGTGTAAGATAAGGCCACAATTTCCCACTCGCCGACGTCAGTATGCGACCATCATGGCCTTGAGAGAGGGGATGAGACAAAGCACGATGGTCGGCCGATGAGTTAAGCAGTGACAACAAGAGAAGGTGTGACAACAAAGACATGGCCATCAATCTAGTGACACCGGAGCATTAGTGGCAAAGGTGTAGGAAGGGGAAGAGAGAGAGGGGAAATGAGTCTGTTTGGTGTTTGGTATAAATTTCTCTAAGATATGGAAATATTTTGGTCCAGTTGTAGCTTTATTGGTTACAATTACCTACTAAATCAATCCTAATCTTTTATTTATATGTTCTTTTACATGTTATTTCACATTCTCATGGAACTTAGAAAGTCAGGAGATAAACTATCTAGTGCGTTTGTTTGGGAGAGAACTTAATGATAAAGGAAAATACTTTCTGGAAAATTATTTTTCAGGAAAATGGTTAATTTTCCTTTGTTTGGTGATATCCATCAATCGTCGAGCCTCAACGAGGGCCGTCGAGGGTTGACTTGGCTAGTCTCGGGCGAGGTCGAGCCTCACCAGCCTTAGGCGGAGGAGGAAGAAGGAAAAGAAAAAAAAAGAAAAGAGAAAAAGAAAAAGTAAACTATTAAAAAATTCAAAAGGAGCAATTCTATAAAGTGTTTTCACATTCTTAGATTTAAAATTTCACTTTCCTAATTTTATGTATGAATATTTTCCTTGACCAGAAAGTATTTTCGGTCGGCGAATCAAATGGATAAAAATTCAGAAAACCAATCCCAAGAAAGTATTTTCCCTAAAACAAACACACCCAACTTTCCAGATCATATTAAACATTCCCTAATGGGCCGGCTCCTTATCCCCCATATCAAAACTCTTTATTATAACCCAAATTAGAGAGCGTAAACCCGTAATCCTGCTCATGAGTCCATCATTAACCATACAGAGGCCGTGTGTGGGCTTTGGTTGTATGAAGCGTACCTACAATAAGGGCATAGGCATAAGTCGTAGTTATCCTTATATTGGTGCACACCCTCTTTCTGTATCGTTTGCTTGAGGAGCGACTATATTCAAGAAATATTCGGTACAAGATGTTATGATTGAGTTAGCACAGGTGACAAAGTGTTTTAAATACAAAGGAGTAGTCTGAAGCAAAATACTGTTCTAGCAAAAATATGCCTAAAGTATTAATTGAGTGCAATAATTTTCAAATAGTGTAATCAAGTCTTGTGATTTGTCAAATTGATACAATAAAATCCCTCTATTAAACTCTGTTCAATTTGACTAATGAAAAATACTAATGTGACTTTTTTTTATTACTTCTCTTAAGACACATGATCTTGATGTGGTGCCTCAAAAAAAAAAAATCTTGAAAAGTCAGAAGAAAAAAGCATAAATGAATTAAAAAAGAAAAAGGAAAATTATTAGTTGTTCATATCCTTATATTCAGCTTTGCAGTGTGGGAATCTACTGAAACAATAGGAAAATTACGTACTTTAATCATTGGTAAGTTAATTTTGAATTTTCTGCATGAAAAGGTAATAACCAGGTTGAGAAGATCTTTTTCGGTAGAAAGAGACTTTCATCAAACAAAAGCATAATCCTCAACAAAAACATTCATAGTAGTGGGGGCATACCCCCATCAATGGCAACGCTCAGCAAATTATGTTGCAAGAAAGGTACATTGAGGAAGTCGAAGATAACAAAGTCATTTTCCAAATTCTTCCCAATTTTCCAAATTGTAAATTTTGGGGTATTTGTTACACGAGAAAAAAATTTGTGTATTGATATCAAAGCAGGCACAAATTAAATTTTTTTCTAGAATTTTTTAGATCATTTAACTTCCATTTGCCTACAAGCTGCTATGTAAGATTTTTAACGGCCGTCTTGGACGGAATTGAAATAAATGTATTGTTATCACATTGGTATAAGTTTGAAGGTATTGACGATATAATAAAAAGTTTAGAGTAGTAACGTCATAATAATATCGTTTAGAGTTTTAAATGATATTTTCCCTTTACTCAATACTTATTTTTATTATCTTGAATAATTTATCAAGTTTTGTTCTCTCTTTGAGTCCAGGAGTTTATTGGTCCCTTTCAATGTCCATATGATAGCGGCGTCATTGTAAGTTATCACAAAGTAAGAGAAGTCTGCTACTAGAGAGCAAAAAGACAAACAAACATAAATACAAGTCCACCGTTAGCCAGAAAGTAAGAGAAGTCTGGTACTAGAGAGCAAAAAGACAAACAAACATAAATACAAGTCCACCGTTAGCTATAGGGAACCTTTTGGCGTCTGTCCACATCTATGACAAATAAATATTCTTGTGTTTATTAAGGCCTTATCAACGAATACCTCTTAGATATCTGTTAACAATGCTTAATAAGAAAACATTTCAATTTCCGATAAACCAACTACACATAAAATACAAAATTCTGCACAATCCCATTTGTCCAGAGCCAATTTAATCTAATAATTTGCATCTTCCTCATGATGCTAAGTTATGATTCAGCAACTTATGGGCACCTGATCTAAGAAAGGAAAAACATGTTTAAAACACTAGAGAAAGTAAAAGGAACAGAAGAATGATTGGAGAAAAGTGTCTTGAGAAATGTACAACGAAAGAGTCGGTGAAAGCAGGGGACAAAGACGTGGAAAACTATCAACCCATTCATTTAGTAAATATCTCATTTGTTGCCTATTGGTCCCCTTCCACTTCCAGAACTCCTCTCGTTGATGACGCACTTGATTGTTTCGGAGACTCCTCTGTAGACTCCATGAAATAATGTAGTTACCCTTTTACCATCCCAAAGGAAAAAAAAAAAAAACAAAGATGAAGTCATTGTGTCCAAACTCGAGCAAACTTCGTTCATACTAGAAAGGCTTGCAAATGCATCGAGTCTGTAATAACTCAGTGATAAAAAAAATTCAAGTTATGTCGTGAGACTCGTGCACTTACAAGTGGATTGAATAATTATGGGTCAAATTAAATATTTAGTAATGAGCATGAGTCCTTGGCGGTTAGAGAATTGAGTTATAGCTAATTTCAAGAAAAGTAAAATGAGTTATGCTATTCATGCTAAGAGTTTGCTAAGAAACCTTTTACTAAATGAAGTGGCAACTCACTGTGAAGCAATTATGATGCATGACAAAGAAGGAAGTAAATTACAAATTGGGCAAGATAAAAAATGGTTTCTTTCAAAAATAAATAAATAAATGAAAATTCTCAAGCTTCACTTACTCTACCGGAATTAGAATTAAAGGGGGACAGAGTATGATTAAGTCGCATCACACGAATGCCTCTTTTGTACGTAGCTAGTAAAATTGGTGGGGAGGGCTCCTGTCGCACAAGTATATATTTTATGCATGGAAAGACCTTAGCATAATTGGGAAAGAAAGTTGTGGGGACCGGACCCGATTAGTCCCGATCTAGGCCCACCTCATTCGGAAGATAATTTTTGTTCATGAAAAGACCTAGGCAACAAGCTCAAGTCGATGCAGACGCCTCGTGCTCAATCAAAGTCCATCACCTGTACTTTGACATTATATTCAAGAAAGAATACGAAGGATGAGGTGGTTGTACTAAAGAGAAGGGAGATGCGGGGCCCACTTGAGAAGAGAAAAGTAAGATGCAGCTAAGAGATATTTCTATATGCAGTTAAAGACCACGTATAGTTGGGACAAAGAGAAGATGGGGGCACCACACCCCATCAAAAGATACAATCAGTTATCATATAAATAATTCCTGAAGTTTTACTTAATATTCATAAATTTTTAATTTATTCAATGTAATTTCTGAATTTTAGCTCAATATACAATATGATCCTTGAATGTTTAATTTGTTCAATGTAAGTCTTAAATTTTTTATACATATTCAATATAATCCTTGAAGTATATTAAAATGTTTAATGTAGTCAAGGCCTATAATGAACATGTATAAAAAGTTCAAAGACTGCATTGAATAAATTAAAAATTCATGGACCACATTACATATTGATCCCTTTCACTACCCCTTTGATAGCGGCATCATTGTAAGTTGTCGAAAAGTAAGAGAAGTCTGCTACTAGAGAGCTAAAAGACATTCACTATCCATATGATAGTGCATCATTGTAAGTTATCGAAAAGTAAGAGAAGTCTGCTACTAGAGAGCGAAAAGACAAATAAACAGAAATACAAGTCCACCATTAGCTATAGGAAATTTTTTGGCCTCTGTCCACGTCTATGACAAATAAAAATTCTCGTGTTTATTAAGGCCTTATCAAGGGATATCTCTTAGATATCTGTTACCAATGCTTAATAATTGATTACACATAAAATACAAAATTCTACACAATCCCATTTGTTCGGAGCCAATTTAATCTTATAATTCGCATCTTTCTCATGATGCTAAGTTATGGTTCATCAACTTATGAGCACCCAATCTAAGAAAGGAAAAACATGTTTAAAACACTAGAGAAAGTAAAAGGGCTAGAAGAATAATTGGAGAAAAGTTTCCTAAGAAATGGACAACGAAAGAGTCAGTGAAAGCATGGGACAGAGACGTGGAAAACGATCAATCCATTCATTTAGTAAATATCTCATTTGTTGCCTATTGGTCCCCTTCCACTTCCAGAACTCTTCTCGTTGACAACGCACTTGATCGTTTCGGATATTCCTCTGTAGACTCCATGAAATAATGTTGTTACCCTTTTACCATCCCAAAGAAAAAAAAAATAAGGATGAAGTCATTGTGTCCAAACTCGAGCAAACTTCATTCATACCAGAAAGGCTTGCAAATGCATTGAGTGTGTAATAACCTAGTGATAAAAAGGATAACAATATCTTCCATGAGGCTGCAAATTCAAGTTATGTCGTGAGGCTCATGTAAGTGGACTGAATAATTATGGGTCAAACCGAATATTCAATAATGACCGTGGGTCCTCGACGGTTAGAGGAGATAGCTGAAAACTAATATAAGCATTGAGTTATAGCTAATTTCAAGAAAAGTAAAATGAGTAACGCTATACATACTAAGAGTTCGCTAAGAAATTTTTTACTAAATGAAGTGGCAACTCACGTGTCTTATGCCACTTCGGTAAGTAAAGCAATAATGATGCATACCAAAGAATGAAGTAAATTACAAATTGGGCAAGATAAAAAACGGTTTCTTTTTCCAAAAAAATAAATAAATGAAAATTCCCAAGCTTCACTTACTCTACTAGAAGTAGGGGTGTGTAAAAGAACTGGGATCCGCCCGGAACTGGACCGAAACTGCTCGGAACCGGTGGTTCTTAAGGGAACCGGTCCGGCTCCGGTTCCAATTTACTGGGATCTGCTCGGAATCGGACCGGAACCACTCGGAATCGGTGGTTCTTAAGGGAACCGGTCCGATTCTCGGTTCCAATTTATGAGAACCGGTGGGTACCGATCTGGTTCCTGGTTCCATGGGCGGATCCGCCCACCCATCCACCCTGACCGGATCGGTTATATTATAATAATATATTAATTTTTAATATTAAAAAAATTCAAAATTAGCAAATCTAAAATTTATGGCTCCAATCACCATCTTGTCTCAATTCACTACTTTCCTACTCCATCTCATCTCTTTCAATTCAAAATCTCCCCGAGCTCCCTCTTCCTCTTCGATTCACCTCCGAATATATTGATCTCCCTTTGAGTCCTAGTCCAAACTCGGCAAAACAGTGAGTTAATTCTCTTTTCCTCCCTCGAACTTGAACTCTCTCTCCACGTCGTTGCCTCCTCTGCATTCACTGTCACTATCGTCCTTTTTCGTTATTGGGCTCGTCTCACTTCTACCTCCCCTCTTCCTCCTCCCCCTCCTCAGGCTTCTCCCCATCATCCTCATCTTCAGGGATGGGCGAACTCTAGGTCTAAGAACGACTCATCCTCCCCGTTGTCCTCCTCATTGCCGGTCTCGAGGGAGGAGTGGGAGACGATGGAGGCGGTGGCGGTGGCCAAGATGGTGGTGGTGGCTGAGACGGAAGCGGAGCGAGGGTCGCAACCATTTGAAGGCGAAAAGGAGAAGGCGTGGAGGTTGGACCGGTTCTATGGATCCACTCGGGAACCCGACCGGACCGGCGGTCCGGTTTCCGGGTGGATCTATGCAACTAGCGGGCGGTTCCCGGTTCCAATTTTTCAAAATCGGTTCTTAGCGGGCGGTTCCCAGTTCTAGGTCGGGAATCGCCCGCCCGGACCATGCACACCCCTAACCAGAAGTAGAATTAGACGCGGACAGAGTATGATTAAGTTGCATCACACGAATGCCTCTTTTGTGCCTAGCTAGTAAAATTGGTGAGGAGGGCTCCTATGGCACGAGGATATTTTATGCATGGAAAGACCTTAGCATAATTGGGAAAGAAAGTTGTAGGGACTGGACCCGATTAGTCCCGATCTAAGCCTGCCTCATTCGTAAGATAATTTTTGTTCATGAAAAGACCTAGGCAACAAGCTTAACTCGATGCAGATGCCTTGCGCTCAATCAAAGTCCATCACCTGTACTCTGACATTATATTCATGAAAGAATACAAGGATGAGGGGGTCGCACCAAAGAGAAAGGAGATGCCGGGCCCACTTGAGAAGAGAAAAGAAGGATGCAGCCAAGAGATATTTTATATGCATGAAAAGACCTCGTATAGTTGGGACAAAAAAGAAGACGTGGGGCCGCACCCAATCGGAAGATACCGACATAAATAGTTTTTGAATTTTTACATAATGTGCAATTTGATTTATGGACTTTTAATTTGTTCAATATAATTTATGAATTTCAGTTCAACGTGTAATGTGATCCTTGAATTTTTAATTTGTTTAATATCCTTGAACTTTTGATATATATTTAATATAGTCCTTGAACTATATTAAAATGTTTAATGTAGTTAGGGCCTATGTTGAACGTATATGAAAAGTTCATGGACTATATTAAATAAATTAAAAATTCATAAATCATATTATATATTGGTTCCTTTTACTATCAACATCTATAGCAAAAAGACAAACAAACATAAATATGAGTCCACCGTTAGCTATAGGGAATCTTTTGACCTCTGTCCACGTCTATGACAAATAAATATTCTTATGTTTATTAAGGCCTTATCAATGAATACCTCTTAGATATCTGTTAACAATGCTTAATAAGAAAACATTTCAATTTTCAATATACTGATTACACATAAAATACAAAATTCTACACAATCCCATTTCCAGAACTAGTTTAATCTAATAATTCGCATCTTCCTCGTGATGCTAAGTTATGGTTCATCAACTTATGAGCACCCGATCTAAGAAAGGAAAAACATGTTTAAAACACTAGAGAAAGTAAAAGAGATAGAAGAATAATTGGAGAAAAGTGTCTTGAGAAATGGACAACGAAAGAGTCAGTGAAAGCAAGGGACAGAGACATGGAAAACTATCAATCCATTCATTTAGTAAATATCTCATTTGTTGCCTATTGATCCCCTTCCACTTCCAGAACTCCTCTTGATCGTTTCAAATATTCCTATGTAGACTCCATGAAATAATGTCGTTACCCTCTTACCTTCCTAAAGGAAAACAAAAAAATAAGGATGAAGTCATTGTGTCCAAGCTCGACCAAACTTTATTCATACCAGAAAGGCTTGCAAATGCATCGAGTGTGTAATGAAGGATAACAATATCTTCCATGAGGCTACAAATTCAAGTTATGTCGTGAGGCTCGTGCACTTGCAAGTGGACTGAATAATTATGGGTCAAACCGAATATTCAATAACGAGCACGAGTCCTCAACAGTTGGAGAAGATAGCTGAAAGCTACTATAAGCATTGAGTTATAGCTAATTTCAAGAAAAGTGAAATGAGTAATGCTATTCATGCTAAGAATTTGCTAAGAAACTTTTTACTAAATGAGGTGGCAACTCACGTGCCTTGTGCCATTTCAGTAAGTAAAGCAATAATGACGCATACCAAAAAAGGAAGTAAATTACAAATTGGGCAAGATTGAAAACGGTTTCTTTTTCCAAAAAAATAACTATATAAGAATTCCCAAGCAGAATTAAAGGGGAACGGAGTATGACACGAATGTCCTTTTTGTACCTAGCTAGTAAAATTGGTGAGGGGGGATCCTATGGCACGAGGATATTTTATGCATGGAAAGATCTTAGCATCATTAGGAAAGAAAGTTGCAGGGACCGAACCTGATTAGTCCCGATCTAGCCCCACCTCACTCGGAAGGTAATTTTCATTCAGGGAAGAGACCTAGGCAACGAGCCCAATTTGTTGCGGATGCCTCTGCTCAATCAAAGTCCATCATCTGTACTCTAACATGATATTCAAGAAAGAGAGAATGCAGGATGTGGGGGTCTCACTTAAGATAAAGGAGATGCGGGGCCCACTTGAGGAGAGAAAAGAAGGGTACTGCGAAGAGGTATAATATGAACCATGCGATAGGACCCTGTCTGGACTTTTCTAGAATGCCATAATGCCCCCTCGCTACATTTATATACATACAACATCATGGGGAGGAGACATTGGGGCGTCCCCCCTTTAGAAATCATTCAATAAATTTAATACTTAAATTACAAATATATACAAACCGTAGCATTTGATGCCAAACGCCGGGGGATCATTTTTTTTCCACAACAGGAATCTCTTTTTCATTGCAAGTTCACTGTCAAATTTATACTACAACAACCAAAATTCTTATTTCTTTACGATTGAAATGGTTTTTGGCATGTTTCCTATCTAGAACGTGAAAGCAAAACAAGTTTTTATTAAAGCAAGTTTTCTTTTTAATCTCTTTAATCATAGCACAACATGTGAGGACTGAATCTCAATTATATTTCTTTTTCTGTACTTCTCTTGTTCCTTCTCTTTTGCTTGGGAAGGTCATTTTCCCTAAAAAGTAACCTTTTTCCCTCCAGATTTTGGAATTTGCAGGGTGTTAATGCCCAGATAGTGAGACATCTATATTCATATCCTTAGATTATTAAGTTGTAGAAAACTATTATGAGCACTAAGTTATAGTTAATTTCAAGCAAAGTAATATGAACAGTAATAAGTGTATTAAGAGTTTAATAGGAAATTTTTACTAAAAGATGTGGCAATTCATGTCACATGCGCCGTGTTGTCAAGTATTAGTACGATAAGCAATAATGATACATAGAAAAATAAAAAGAAAATATAAATTGGGTAAGATTAAAAAAGTTTTTTTTCTTATTCTCCAAGCCTCATTTATTCTACTAGAAGTAGAATTAGTAGGGGGCTGGGTATGATTAACCTGCATCATATGAACGTCTCTCTCGGACACAGCTGGTAAAATTGGGAAAATTTATCTAAAACATTGCGACAAAAGGCTCCTATCGTAGGACGATATTTGATTCTTGGAAATACCTCGTAAAAAGAGGAGGTGCCTGGGACCAGATCCGATTAGTCTCAATCAAGGCCGACCAAATTTGGAAGATATATTTCTTCTATTCATGAAAGGACCTAGGCAACAAGCTATTGATGCAGAGGCCTCGCTCCATCAAAGTTCAGCACCTGTACTCTGACAATGAATGCGAGTTTAGAGAGAAAATAGGATGTGGGGTCTCACCAGAATAAAGTTCAATGCAGAGATCAGCCCGACTGGTCTTCAGCACGGCGCACCTCGTTCGGAAGATAATTTTGCGAAATTATCTTGAGCCAGGTCAGAGGTCTCCCCAGAAAAAAAAAAAAAAACAATAAAGAAGGAGTTCTCAAATTAGCCCCCCGGCCAATTTTTTTAATTTTTTTTTGCAGTTGCTCCTGTCTAATGATAATGTAATAATGTAAGTTAATAACTCGAAAGATGGCATCGCTTCGGTCATGACTACAAAGATCGGGCCAGATAAGCATCTTAGAGGGAGTAGGTTCGCTTTTTACACAATTGTCAAGTGTAATTCTTATCTTTCTCTCGGGAGTAGTGATGTCAATCAAAGGTAAAAACTCTTTTTCCATATGTTATCCGATCAAATGCAACTTTGAGAACCAAAATCAATAGAATTTGAGATATTGAGGGGATTACTTGTATTTAAACCAAACAAAGGCCTAAATTCTTATGATTAGGTAAATTTTATTTTCCAATCATTCTATCATTATATGTATTTTGAAGGATTGCATATCCCCGCTTTAAATTTTTCATTTTGGGTGAGGTATGTTTGTCTCTTTCCCAATGAAAAGTCCCTTTTGTAATAAATCGATTCCAATGAAACAGAAAAGGTACATGAAAGGACAAAAAATCAAGGCTGCCACTGATCTAAAGCAAATGAAATTTTTTAATAAATTAGTATATATAAAACTGAATCGTCTAATGGGAAGTCTGGTCTTTAATTAAACTTACAGATTTAGGCATTTTCTTGATCCTGATCAACGGTCCCTTATTTTTGCATTCAAGGAAATACTATAAGTTACTTGGTGCACTCAATAGAATACCAAAAGAAGTTCGTCCTTGATCAATTAGTAACGACCAGATCATTCCACATGTGTCCTTCCCGAAAAGGAGTACTCGAAATAAGTAATTGCACAAGGTAGTCAATATTTAGGGTGGACATTAGCTTATATATCACTCAACTGAACATCTCCCCTTGGATGCAGAATTTGGAATGTCATAATTCCTCCATTTAAGTAACTCACATCCTTATTAAAGTAGGCTTGAATCATCTCGCTATTTAATATGTAGACTATTCTATTCCTATACCCTTCATCATTTTTAAAAGTTGCCAGAAGTCACATACTATTCGAACCCTTTGCTCGGATGAGCACTCTCTACCCTCGTAGTATCTCGTGTGGGCCTAGTCCGTCCATGAACCACGCATATACTGGATGAGGTCATGCTTCGATACCATTTCCAATGACTGAACCATTTTGTGTCGACAAAACCCACAAAAGAAGTAACCATACAATGAGTGACTATCTGGATATGAGTGATAGTTAATTTATCACTCAATAGAATTTCTTTCATTCGATATGGAATATGGGATGCCATCGACCAAATGAGAGCTACGTGCCCGGTTAAAAAAAGGATCCATTGACATGCCACGGAATTGCCTGACTCCGTTAAAAAAGGATCCACCGACGTGCCACGGAATTGCCTCATATGCAGTGATCAATGACGGGATTCAGAAAAAAATGAGGGCTTATCCTAACGAGCAAGCCTGAGAAAAAAATTATAGGCCAAAAAGTATTTTCGCAAACCGTGACACAAGTTTATGATGTCCATTCTGGGTATGAGGGAGTTTGATCAAATACTACATACACCAACAGAACCATAGAGTCAAAACACTTGTAGTATACAAAGTGTGTCCTGAACTCGGATCCCTTATCAATAAATCTCCTGCGACTTTGTTAGTCTACCATGAATTGACGAAAGCACTATTGATATCTGGTTATCCAAAATACAAGGGGAGAGTCAAGTCAATTTTGGTGACTATGGATTCGTCATTTGCGACAGAATAATCGAGACCCTAAGCAGAGAGAAGACAAAGAAATTAGAGTCTGAATAGCGTAAAATGACGCAAATAAAATGTGCATTAAGTTGTCGACTTCCGCCCACAGCTAATTAAAGAGAACTCAAATCAAAGCCGCGACTATACTGATAATTACTTAACCATCATCACTCCAGCCAAAAAATTGTGAAGAGCAATTGGAGCAAGTAAATTCTGAAATAGAGATACGGTTTGGCATTGAAGAGTACACGAGCTCGGCAGGACGCATCTAGGCTAATTGAGTTCACTAAGGGATAGATATAAATATTGAATATATATGGTCACAACCCCAAATGAATACATCAGAATGGAAATATCTTGGTTGGTCAATTTAAAGCAAATCTTAGCAATGCTACTGTCGTTGTCTCATGATAAATGATGGACCGAAGATTCGGTCAATTCCATCGCCATCTTATTTTCTTTTCCAATGAGAAAACATGTTGTGTTCGGACAAGAATAATACATCAAATGTGACTAACAATTAACGGCGACCCTTCTTCTTCGGGTGACCTCCGAAAAAAGTATAAAACTTTGTTTAAGCATAAAAAGAAGCACAAGAACGTTAATGCCGTTCCCAGTGGCCACCCTTCCAACTTGGAAAGGGGAGGTGGGGGATTCAAATCCCCACCTTCTCGTGACGGGTGGGGATTTTATTTCGTGAGTGGGTTTTATTCCCACGCCCGCAAAGGAGCAGGCAAAAGTCTGAAAATGAGTGTTAGAGTAGGATTAGAGTAGGACCGACCAAAAAAAAAAAACGTTAATGCCGTTAATCCGTTTGATCATAGCTTAATGATTATTAACACTTTGAAGCAGAAATATATCCATTTAATAATTTTTACTTTGTCAAGATGAAAAAAATAATCAAATCATTACCACAAATGAATTAATTCTTACTCCAGCAACTATTGCCGTAGGCTCTTCCATGGGCCCACCATTGTTATCGGGATAATTATCCAAAAAGTTCTAAATCTATTATACAACGACTAATTCGGTTATAATTTTTTTTTATTGTATGCAGCATGCCTTCATTAAGTTCAGGAGCATAAGTCATAGTTATTTTTATAACGGTGCACACCCTCAATCTGTATCACTTGCTTGAGCAACAGCTATATTCAAGAAATGTTCATAACAAGCTGTTATAATTGAGCTAGTATAGGTGACAAAGTGTCTTAGATACAAATGAGTAATCTGATACAAAATATAATTCTGAGATATGTATATCTGAAGCACTAAAATTTATCACGAAAGTACAATCGAGTTTAATGATTTCATCCGATGCAATCAAGTTTTATTAGTTGTGAGATTGATATTAAAGTCACATCAGTATACACATGGTCCCAATGTGGAGCCTGCCAAGCACCACATCAGAAAAAAAAAATTAAAACTCAAAAGAAAAAAAGGATAAATGAAATTAAAAAGAAAAAAAAGGGAAAGGAAAATTATTAGTTATTCATATCCTCATACTCACATTCACAGTGTGAAATCTACTGAAAATAATAGGAAAATTCCATACTTGTTATGAAATACATAAATGAATATTCATTATATTCATCTTATTTAATGTACTTATTATGGTACATTTATATCATACATTCTAAGTACATCTCCCTATTCAATATATGTATTATTCAATACATTGATATTAATGATAGGTGCATCTTTGTTTTCTTATAAATAGGAGGTTAGTTTTTGTTATAGATATATGGTGATATGGTGAAAATAAAATTTTCTCCTCTGACTTTCTCTACAATCTTTGGTATCTAGCTTTTTCTATTATTTTTGGTGTTTACCTGCTTTCTCTACTTACTCTCTATTCTATGTTTTATATATTTGCAATGCAATATTTTACAATAGTACTTCAATTATTGCTAATGTTGATTTTGAATTTTCTAAACAAAAAGGTAGTAAACACGTTGGGAAGATCATTTTTCGGTAAAAAGAGAATTTCATCAAACAAAAATATTCATAGTAGTGGGGGCATACCCCCATCAGCATCAACACTCGGCAAATTATTTAGCAAGAAAGGGACATCATGGAAGTCGAAAATAACAAAGTCATTTTCCAAGTTCTTCCCAAATTTGCAATGTAAACTTGGGGATATTGGTAACGTGAGAAAAAACTTTGGTATATTGATATCAATGTGAGACATAATTGAGGTTTTTGGTTAATTTTTTCAAATTCACGTAACTTCCATTTGCCAATAAGTTGTTACTTGAGTCTTTTAACAGTCGTGTTGGGGAGAATTGTTACAGAGTGCATCTTTATCACATTGATATAAGTGTAAAGGTTTTGATGATATAATAAAAAGTTTAAAGTAATGATGTCATAGTAAGTTAGTTTAGAGTTGGGATATGTGCATTATAAGTCATAAAATTTATCATGAAAGTATAATTGAGTCCTATACTTTAAAAAATATAATTAAGTCATAAAATTTGTCAAATTGGTGTTATCACGTTTTTCCGTTAATACGGTTAATTTGTTTAACGGAAAATGCTGATGTAGCATTTTTAAATTTATGTATTTATCCTATGTGGCCTTTTTTATTACTTTTTTTAATAAATAACAGTAAAAAAACTTTAAAAAGCTAAACTAATTTTAAAGTTCAAGAATCCTGTACTGGGGACCAGATCCATTAGTCTCAATCTAGGCCAACCTAATTTGGAAGATATATTTCTTCTATCCATGAAAGGACCTAGGCAACAAGCTGAACTTGACGCAGAGGCCTCGCTCAATCAAAGTTCAGCACCTGTACTCTGATACTGAATGCAAGATTAGAGAGAAAATAGGATGTGGGGTCTCGCCATAAAAAAGGAGATGCAGAGATCAGATTCGATTAGCCTTGACCACGGCTCACCTTGTTCAGAAGATATTTTTGCTGAATTATCTTGAGCTAGGTCAGAGGTCTCCCCAGAAAAAAAAAAAGAGAAAAAAAGAAAAAGGAGTTCAACGTTAGTTACTAGAGAGCTAAAAGATAAACAGACATAAATACAACTTCAACGTTAGGTGTAGATGATCTTTTAACCATTTACATTTTGTCAGCATAACATATTATGTTCAATTCAAATAGAATAAACTAACTTATATTTAACAATATAAATTTCCTCTCACTCTAAAATGTGCTAATATTGGCATTTTGCAATCACAAATCATTTTTGCAATTCGGTCCTCGTAGTATTGAATGAGAGACCTTAGGGGGGGGGGGGTTATCAGGAGAACACGAGAGGCATGTGCTTATCAATTTTTTTTTTAAAAAAAATTTCTCTGGTATTGAATTTTATCAAGAATCCTGCTTCAAAATAAGAGCTGTCATGTAAATTCATAAATAGTGAATTCATTAGAATGGCAAGAGTTAGTAGACTAGAAGATGGACAGTACAGTGCTTCTACGTACTATCAAACAGAAGAAAAAGACTTTGATCCAAAAAAACCAAAACAAAAAAAATGAAGAAAAAGACAAAACTATGTTCGTTGAGAGTTGAGAAAGAATCAATATTTTGGGAAAGAGGGGACAAACCGTCAGAAGAAAAAGACAAAACTAAGTTAGTTAAGAATTGAGACTGACCAATAAATTTATCTAAGAGATCACATAAAGTGCGAGATCGAGGAGGAGTAATATTGATTAGAAAAAGCAATCCTCCAGTTTTTCACGATTTTACCATTGATTTCTTTTGTTCAGTGGATTAATTTTTCTCAATTTGTGAATTCCTAATTTAGTGAGAAAGTTCCTTTCTATGATTGGCTCCACATTTCTTGAGATTAGTCAATGACCCTTTGAGTTGATCAATGATGGAATAAACAAAATCAATCATAAGGTAGAAATTATATTGAAATTTGTGTGCTCTAAACATTGTGGGTCTCCCGATTTTTTGATACACAATCAACATTGAGTAAAGTCTACATAATTAACTTTTTGGCTAATTGCTAATTGACAATTGAGTCTAAAATCAATGACATTGTCCAAGGTGAGTCACAAATGACATTGTCCAAGGTGAGTCGCATCTAGTGTTGACTTGATGTGATAATGGGATCTTTATGGGAGCAAATGCTCTCACAGTTCTAGGTTTCACTCGAAACCTGCAATTTACTCTATTATAGTTTCAAAGTCAATTTGAAAATCGACCAATTTCCTCCTCTCTTTTTTTTCATTTTTGGGTAAGCCTAATTTTTTGTTTGTTTTATCTGATTTCGACACGACCAAAAAAAAAAGAAAAAGAAAAAGAAAAAGGAATGTAGTTACCTAGTTTTCTAAACTTTTTAAGTGCACCACAACCATAGCTTTACTTTGGTTTCAGGCTTTCAGCTAATCAATTTAAGTTTAAGTAGCAAGAAGGTATTTGTAATTAGGGGGTGAACAATTTTAGATTTCGTCCAGATTCCTCTTGGAATCTAGAACCCACCTGTTGGAACATGTTATTAATTTATTGGAACTTAAAATCTATTCTGCTTATCCTAAAATTTGGAATTGAACCATATCACCATTAGTCTGATTTTTTGGTTCCAAGTTCTACTCCGAAACAATACTCACCCCTATTCTCTTTCCTTTTGTATTCTAATTAATTGACTATTAAACGAAATCTACGCAACTTCAGGGCTGATCACCAATTGACTGTTTATAAAATCAATGACATTGTCCAAGGCGAGTCGCATCTGGTGTTGGGTTGGTGCGAAAACTTGACCATTACAAGAGGGAGTGCTCTCTGCTTGCTTGTTTACTCCGTCCCCATTTCCATCGTTTAACTTCGTATCTCTGCTTGCTTGCTTCAAGAAAGACTCTCGCTGTCCAAAATGGCTCACGCAATAAGCATCGATGGGAGGGACACAAGGGCGACGCCAAATGAAAGGCTTGAAGCTTTGAAGAGAAGGAACCTCCCGACTTCAGATAACCAAAAACCTCTTGAAGATGGTGATCTAAACAAAATTATGGATCGTGACCTATATGAAGCCACGAAAGAAGGGGACGTCGAGAAATTCATCGATGCATTAAAACAGGTGTCTGAGTCAAGGAAATTAGCATTGTCGCTAATTTTTGACCAAGTCACCCCCTCCGGGAACTCATTGCTTCATGTAGCAGCAAGCTCCGGGAGTGAACATGTCATGGAGCTCATTCTCTTTCATTACCCTTACCTCGTGACTCGAAAAAACTCCTTAGAGGATACTCCGCTCCATGTCGCCGTTCGAGATGGAAGGTTAGAGGCGAGGTTAGAAGTGACAAGAAAACTGATTCGCCTAAGAAGAGACTTGGAAATTATATATTGGAAGAACAAGGATGGTAAATCTCCATTGTATCTGGCAGTAAAAAAGTGCAGGGAACGGCTCTGGTATGATCACGACAAGGCGGTGGAGTGGGAGATTTGTCAGCTTCTCTTGCAAGAATCTGCTCGAGATGAAGCTTACGCAGTCAAGATACAGGGCATGTCACCAATTTTGGCCGCAATCAAGGAGAGGGATACAGGTAATAGATACTTTTATGTGTAGTTCTAGTCCACAAAAGCATAGATGTAAGTTGACTGCACTGCTTTTTGCTCTTTTTCAAAATTCATATTCGTCCAATTAGGAGAAAAGCTTGATAATAGCTTTCGGTTGAAAAGCAAATAACTCTGCAGAAGCTAAAAGCAATATTTATCTGACGAGTAAATTGCACCCCACCTAAAAACTTCTTATGGCCTATAATATCAGATTTACTGGAAGCAATTATAGATCAGCTTCCGAAGTTACTTCACGTGCGCGATGAAAACGGGGGCACACCATTGCACTGTGCAGCATTTGTTGGAAGTGTTGGGGCAGTGCGCCTCCTGATGAGAAAGTGCCACTATCTCGCCCTCCAAACGGACAAAAATGGCTCCTACCCGATTCACATGGCTTGCGGAGGCGGCAACGTCGACATAATCCTCGAGTTACTGGACATGTGGCCTGACCTGGCAAAGATAAAAAACAAAAAGGGTCAAAATATTCTGCACGTTGCAGCCAAGGGCCGGAACAAAAGAGCGGTCCGACACATACTCAACAAATGTGGCGAGCCGGATGTCATCAAGAAGCTGGTGAATTCGAAAGATGTCGATGGAAACACACCCCTCAATTTGGCATCGATGCACAACCACTTCGAAGTTAAGCTCTATTTGATGAAGGCCCAAACAATTCGCTTGCAGCGTCGGAACAACGACAGGTCGAACGCCCTAAATGTGGCCACAGAAATCTTGCAAACGGTGGTATAATTTTGGTTGCTGGCTGTGTTTACTTTTAACTGAATCGACTGTGCTTATGATTGATGACTAATTCCCTGATTTGATAGTTGCAGTTACGCAGATGTATTGAAAACGTGGTACTGGGAAGCATTAGTCGTCAGTCAACAAGAAAACCAAGTTCTGGAGAAAGCGAGTCATCTCGCAACGAACAGATCAAGAAAGAGATTGGCACTCAATTGGTAGTGGCCACACTTGTGGCCTCCGTCTCGTTCACCGCTGGCATAACATTGCCTGGTGGATATAATGTTGCCGGTGATCCACACCCAGGAATGGCGACCATGCTGCATAATCGACTGTTTCAGGTTTTCATAATCTTTGACGCAATGGCCACATTCACTTCCATCCTCTCTGTTGTAACCCTCCTCCGCGCTCACAATGCCAGTCTCCGCGTACCAGAAGAAGCTTTGGAGGTAGCGAGGCCATCATTGCAGTTGGCTGTCCTCGCAATGACAGTGGCATTTTCGGCAGCCGTAATTCTAGCAGTGAGCAAACTCACTTGGCTCGCGATCTTTCTCCTGTGCTTCGCAGTCCCTTTCGTCGCGGCGCTCTACCTTCATATAGATGCCTTGTATAACGATTTCTCCCAAGGGCTAGTAGACAGCTTCCACGGGCTAGTAGGGCTAGTAGGCAGCTTCCAAGGGCTAAGAGGCAACTTCCAAGGGCTAGTAGGCAGACTAAGGTAACTGGGGTCCAAGGGGATATGCGATCCTGCAATTAGCCAACACGTGCTGGCCAGCTTTTCTAACGGTGGGGAGATTCAATTTGAGCGCAGATATAGGTGTATCTCTTATAATTAAGTGTGTTCCTTTCCTTTTTCTTGAGCAATATCTTTTATATATGTAATCCTGGTACCATAAGTAACACAAGCCAATCATGAATTTTATCACTAACAAGTCCAGATGCTAGTCGAGGCATCATAGACAGGGGTGGCATATCAAGCACAGCTAGGAACTACCCGAAGTGAAGAATCTAGATAGCCATTTCCCGTTTCAGCTTTACTTTTTCCGCTTATAGATCCTTCAATTTCCAGGGCGGAGGTCAAGGCAATTTCAGTTGATTACCTGGCATGGATTGTATTAGGCCGACCTTAATTTGATCGGAGCGTGCAGCAAAATCATGATTATTTTCGCTTGTAATGTGTCCAACACTTACCCGTCAAAGTTTTTTGCTCGCCATACTTGTGTTAAAATGCAAGTATTAATTACTTTTGGAGTAATTTTTTCCTTTGAATAATTAGAATTAATGATAGTCATTTGACTACATAATAAAGAGGCTAGGGGAATGAGAGTCCACCTTCTAATTCTAATCAATCTTTGCTCCAATACTCGCGCCATTTTATTTCCATACAGTAACTGTTGATTAACTGTCCATGTGATAGTGATATCATCTCTATTCTTCAAAAATTAAGCAAAGTCAGCTACTCAAGAGCCAAAAGACTAACGAACATATATTAGACAAGTTTGACGTCAGGTGAAAAAAAATCTTTTAACCACTATCAATATCTAAAGAATAAATATTCACATATTTGTAAAAGACTTGTTAACGAGTGCCTCTAAGATATTTGTCAATAATTCTTAATAAGAAAATATTTTGGCTTCCAATATATTGAGTATACAATACCCCAAAACATCCTTCGTAATCCTATTTGTCCAATCTAATAATCCGCACCTTTTTCATGACGCTAAGTTATGATTAGCAATTTATCAGCACTCGATCTAAGAGAAGAATCATATGTTTAAAATGTTAGAGATTAAAAGAATAAAAGACGATTGGAGGAGAGCGCGCCAAGAAATGTACAATGAAAGAGTCAACGAATAGTAGGCAATAGGGATATGGAAAATTAATTACATTAGTTAATATATTTAAGAATTGACTTATCAATCCATTCATCGGTAGACTAGTTGTTGATAATCCAAGGAGCCCACTCTCTTTATTTCCTTTTGAGTTCAATCTCTGTCTCTCTCTCTCTCTCTCTCTGTCTCTCTCTCCTTCCACCCCCCGCGCCCGATCTCAGCACTAACGCATCACCGCCTCTCGGCCACCCTATAGCACAGGGCCTCAAGATGATCGAACCCCCAACCCTGTGAAAGTTTTGAGGTGCAAAAGATGGTGTGGCTGTCACGTAGGGAGCTAACATGGAATGATTTACTAAATGGGCCAAGTTGGGCCAGTGTAAAAACCTGTGCCAAAGGCCTCCACTTCTTTTCTTTTAATCAGCAAAGCGATGAGTAAATATTTTCAGTCTGTTGCCTGTGGATCGCTTAGTCCGGCAACGAAGAGGGCGTGAAAATGAAATTTTCTGAATCTTCTTCCCGAAATCGCCAGTTTGATTAGCAACGTCATTGTTTCGGATATTCCTGCCGCCAGGGCTATGTAGCAGACATTTGTGGCGTTGCACACCTCGAGACCAATAGAAATGGGGCAATCACAAGGACATCTTTTCCAGCTAAAGGACGGAATCTCAAATAGAGCCCAACAACCTATTGTCAAAATATATATCTCCATATATACAGATGTATAAAAGCCAGTAGGTTGGATACTATATTAAAGTTTCCATAATATATTTTAAAAAAAAAAAATTGTACATCTTCAAGTAATAACTAAACCTAGCAAACTCATCTTAATCATATATAGCTTAGAAATGTACAACTAAGTTTATATCCAAAGATCACCCTATCAAAATGCCCTTGTGAAATATTAATGCACTTGTCTTACTTTCGGCTACTTGAAAAATCTGAAAAACAAGTAAGACGTATGAATGAGTAATCAAAATCCAGTGAGCAATACAAATCTCTTCTATGCAAATCAATCATGCACTATGCATGTTTAATACACAAAAACGTAACTCATTTACGCCAAATCCAAAACATAACAAATTTCAAGATAAAAGAGAGTCATATATTACTTCAGCACAATTATACTCATAGTAGAAATACCTATTTCATCAATAATATCAAAAAAAGTACAATCGTTCATTTCACTGATCAATTTCATTAAATCACACATCAATAGTCCATTATGTCGACTATCCTATGCTCAAATATCTAACCATGATTACGCTTAATACTCATGAAAAAGGTGATTAAGATTTCCCATCTTGACTAAGTCTCCATCTATATTGTTGATAGTCACTCACAAGGATATCCTAAGATTAGTATGCATACGAGCTCTCAACCAGATCTGTAATTTAGCTGCCAAAATCATAATTTTTGTTTTCTTTGTTTATTCGTGGACTTATTGCTTGCAGAAAATAACGTGGATAATTTTTGGCATCTGCTGGAACACCGAGAAGCGGTGAATTAGCTATCCGTAGGGGAATCAGCCGGAGCCTAGGGAAAGAAATGCAACCACCGGAATTGGAAGACTCAAGGAGGAGGCAAACACTTGCATGGTCAAAGGCGGCACTGGTAGCTGCTATGACTTTCGCATCTGGTTTTTCTGTTCCCGGAGGATACAATGGTTCTAACCCAGATGCTGGAATTGCCGTATTACTCCACAAAGCCATGTACAATGTCTTTGTGATATGCAACTCCGTCGCCATGTATAGCTCGATCATCGCACTCGTGATCCTCCTCTGGACACAGATTAATGACCCTTACGTGTTGGAAAATGCCCTTTCGAAATCAAGACTCCCGTTGTTGGTAACTCTTGCCGCGATGCCTCTGGCATTCATGGCGGGCGTCTACGTGAGCATAACCAAACTCGCTTGGCTCGCCATTGTGGTCTTGGTCTTGGGATCCGTCGCCCTCTGCATTATCTTGAGTTTCTACCTTTTGTTGTATATCCCGATTGGGCACAAGCTTCCTGTCGTTCGTCGCTTCACCGACTTAATTATCGTTGGGGGCATCTCAATGTCGGGGAGAGTGGCTGCCGATCGTGGTGCTGACAATAGCCTTTACTACAGAAGCAATCTCCCTGATTCTCCTGAACGAATCTGTTATCTACCTGCTAATTATGTATCTATGTCCGTACCTTGAACTCCCTCTCAGTTTCATTTGCTGCTGCTGTTTCGGTGTGGCTAGCCTACCTGTCTGTTGTACGAATTAGTGATGTCTGCAATTTTAGTCATCCAAAACACTTCGTGATTACTTATTCAACGATATCTATACGTGACAAGTTCGGTAGAATGGAGTTTTGGGATCGAGCTCCATCATCACAATCTCCATTCTCCCTCACTTCCCTCAACATTATTTAGACATGATTTACATTAATTAGATAAAAGTTCATATGATATAGTAGTCAATATATCTAAACTCACCAAACTAAGAAACACATTTTGTTTTTCTCTTATATATCATTGACGTATAATATTTCTGTGAATAATTAAATAAGGGCTATGAGAATTGTGTAGGGTAACATCTACTTTCATTTTCAAGTGATCAATTTGCCAAAAAAATTATTTTCACATCAAAATAAGTTTCATTTATTTGTTATTCGTCACTGGTTGGGAATGTGTTTACTTTTTACTGCCAATTCTTTTGATAAATTTTTTGGCACTCATATTTTAACTTCTATTTAACACGAATCTCTTAAATCCTTCAAAAATTCAAATTTAGACCTGTAAAATCGCATATTATTAACTATATTTTTTAAAATTTGAAATGTTCTTTTAAATATTTGCGAAAAGTCAAAGTCAATATTAACTAGATAACCCCTCTCCACTCCTCTATCGGGGCCAATGATTGGATGGATTACGCGCATGATCCTCGTAAGGTCACAATAGCGACATCGCACGTTAAATTAGCAAGAATTCCATCCAATCCTTCAAGTTTATATTTGATTTCATTAATTAACCATGAAATAATTGTAAACGAGAGATTTGTTCGTTGTCAGTGTCCTCACTTTACTTAGCACGTAACACCATGACAGGGACATCGCATCTCAAGTTACTAGAAAATCCATCCAATCCTTCATTTTTATTTTGTAATTATTTAATTTTATTGATTAATCATGGAATAATTTTGGAAAATCAATCACTTGAATGCCATCGACAATTTATCTTGCTAGAAAATCCACCGTCGGCCTCGCTTAGATCTAGCCTAGGGCCTCCGCAGGTCCATTGGCCGAGGGCAAGGTGGCCTCACCCAGATTTGGCAAGGGCCTTCGTGCCCTTGCCCATGGTCGGCAAGGCCGCCATAGCCTTGGCAAAGCCATTGCAACTTTGCCAATTGCGGGTGAGGCCATCGCAAAATTGCCAATCGTGAGTGAGGCAGCCTTGCCCAAGGCCTTCACGGCCATGTCAGTTGAGGGTGAAGCCTTTGTGGCCAACGCATGGAAAAAATGAAAATAAAAAATAAATACAAAAAAATCAATATTTAAAAAAAAAATGCAAAAAATCCTCGTGGGATGATTTGCTGGAAGTGATACTTAAATGATCGATTTTATTTCGATATGATACTTAAGTAAGTGAAGAAAAGTGATGATCCTAAAGTAAGCGCTATACGAAAGTTGTGATACTCCAGTTGTATTGTCTCAAATATGAGTGGAAAGAGCAAAATGAGAAACCTGCCATTTACATTTGTTAGCATAACATATTATGTTCGATACAAATGGAATAAACTAACTTGTATTTAATAATATAAATTCCCGCTCACTATAAAAAGCGCTAATATTGGCATTTTGAGATCACAAATCATTTTCGCAATACGGTTTTCCTAGTCTTGAACTAGAGACCTCAGATTTCTTTATCTTTTTTTTAGTTTTATCAGGAGGACATGAGAGGCATGCGCTTATCAAGATTTTTTTTTTTTTTAATCTTGTTCCGTATTTAATTTTATCAAGAATATTGCTTCAAAATAAGAGCTGTCGTGTAAATTGGCAAATAGTGAATTTATTAGAATGGCAAAAGCTGGTAGACTAGAAGATGGAGAGTGCAATGCTCCTCCCTATCATCAAACTGGAGAAAAAGATTTTGACAAAAACAAAATTGAAGAGAAAGACAAAACTATGTTAGCTGAGTGTTGAGACAGAATCAAAATCTTGAGAAAGAGGGAACAGACCGTGGGAAAAAAAAGAAGCGAACAGAACCAAAAACCTTTTTAGATGTTTAAATTTCACTTGGAAATTTTTTTTAAATAATTATTTTATTTTATTTTATTCTTTTTTTTTTGTAAGGTTATTTTATTTTATTCTTTTCTTTCTTTCTTTTTTCCATTTTTTTCCCTTCTCTCTCCCACCCGCCTCTCCACCTCACTCACCACTACCTCTTCTCCACCGCCGCCGCCGCCCCCACCGCTGCCACCATCTCCAACGACCTCGCCTTCCTCTGGGCCAACTCCGTCCACCGAAGCTTGGCTGATCTCTTGAAGCTCGGCCTAGCTCGAAGCACAAGCATAGGACAGCAAGCTTGACCTCGCCCGAGGCGCAGGCACAAGCGTCCGAAACAAGGATGAACCTACGCTCGCACTGGAAGAAGGTGCAGGTGTACGAATAGAGAAGCAGCATAGCTCCCCGACGAGGCAAACAATGGTGAAGGGGAACTCGATGCGAACGGCGGATAAAAGCTGGCGGCAGTCTAAAGCATTTTGAAGGGCGACAATTCTTCGGATGCGGCAGATGATGGCGTACGGAAGAGCATCGGCGACTCCCCATGAGGTAACTCTATGATTTTCCAAGGTAAAAGAACCCTACCAATTTGAAACATGGAAATTGATTTCTTGTATACATGGAAATCACTTTGTGCATAGTGTTAGCTAGTCTCCAATGTTTTTGAGTGGCATCGTTGCCATGACCAACCTACATCGTCTTCCAATATTTTCTCATCAAAGTCCTATACATCATGATTGTGGTTGAGTGTTAGTTCTTTTCATGGGGGTTATTATCTTCTTTAGCAGAAATTAAAGCTTTTTGGGTTAAGATTCCAAGTATTCTGATGACATCCTCTATCCTGAGGAGAAAAGTAGAAAAGGTAATTCAACTCACTCCTTGGAGGCTGTCTTGATAGGATCATGCCATATGCATGTGATTGGATAAGTAACTTTTCTTTATGCTGATGTCTAGTGAAGGATGCAAGGGATGGTGCTTACTCCTGCTCTGGCCAAAATTTGCTTTGATAGTTTATGGTGCAGTATATTTACCGTTCATGGGAACTTTGATTAGACTTTAGTTACTTAGGCTATCGAGAGGTGCATGCTTCTACGTTTTATACTAATAATAATAACAATGAGAACTGTAAAAGCTGATTATTATGTCTGCGCTTTTTGCTTCTTATTATGTGGTGTCCGATCTCAAAAAGGTCTCATGCCAATATCAGTGTATGAAACCAATTCTTTTGATTGGCAGGCTGAGCATGAAAATGCTGATGAAAGATAAGTTGCAGTTCATTGAGGGCTTGCTCCGAACCTGTCTTGCTTTTGCCTGGCCTGGTAACCCTGATGCGGGCGGCTGTCTCAGCTTCGAAAGTAAATGGCATGCTTTCAATGTAGCAAAAAAAGAGTTTACCACAAAGCTTCGACAGAAGTTAATGGCAGTTCTGGGTAATGCATTGTATCTATGTTCCGCTTCTCCCGACACTCCCGTTATCTTTTTGAGGTATTATCGGTCATGAAAAAGATCGAAACTCATGAGCAGAGAACGGACATCTAATGGATGCATGTTACACCAAATGGTTTCCTATCGACCTATGTTTTCAACCCTTGGCTTTAATAGATATGATGAGAACTCTGTTTGTTCCTGACCTCCGCTTCCATTTTTCTATATGTACCCTAGAATTGAACTCTTTTTTTCCCTCCAGTGGAATTTTATCACATTGAATCAATGCATTCAGGCTGAGGCACCGTGTAGGTATCGGATATGGAATCGGAGAGTTGTTTAATCCTTTAGCCTTTTATTTATGGCGCAATGTTTGGATTTTATGAACATATATGTGTATTGAATATCGAATCATATATTTGCTTATGTATTATGTTTTAAAAGACTAGAGACGTATATATATCTCCATTTCTAAATCTAAGAGGAAAAAGTAAAATAGGTTCGCGCATTTTCCACTCCTCCTTTAATTTAAACACTCCATTTTTTTTAATCATATTATCCTTTGTGGGGCCCACTACTTATGATATAATTCTACAAAAGTGATACTTTTTTTTTTATTATTTGGTCGATTCTTTTTATTTTGTTTCTTCTTTTTTTCCGTGCCGGTCTCACTTTGGTTCCTATTTCTTTCTTTCCATGCCCTTTCGATGCCTCAGTTTTCCGTTGTTGTAAATTGTCTCTATTTTTCTCTCTTGCAGGCCATTCTCTCTTTTCTACGCCTTCTGCTCCTTCTTCTTCTTCTCCAAACCCGCTGTCTTCTGTTTTCTATCTTGTTGACACCTAAATTTTGGCGATTCGGTCATTTATTTATTGCATAAAAAATTAGGGGTTAATTTTATCCCTGAAAAAAAAATATTAATTGCATAACATATAGATTTAGGTGCATTTATTTTAATTTACCTTTTTTTTTTTTACATTTTATTGGACCGGTGGTGGATGGGCTCAAATTTATGTTTTTGAGCTCTAGTTCGGCAGGCCGGGCTAAGCCCACGAATAGAGCAAATTAGCCCAAGCCCGTTGTTTTTAATCAATTAATTATCTTATGAGAAATTGAGATTTGATGTGATATTACGGTGGTTTTTGGGATTTAAAAAAAATCGGATTGCAATCTTATCTTTAGTCTTTTGGTGATAAAATCGTTAGGAATATTAAGGAAGATAAGGAATAATCTAAAATATTTTGTTGTGGATGGAGATTTCGAAAGATCTTAGAATTGGATAATGGAGCTTTATTTTTAATGGTTAAGTGAATTATCTGGAAAATCTTCACAAAAAATTTTAGATTATCTTCAATCGCTGAGTCAATATATGAAATCTTCGTTGGCAGAACAAATTGATTTGTTTTTTTTTGCTCTATAAAAGTGGGGCTTCTCTTCGTTCGGAAAAAGAACAGAAAAAGAAAAAAGAGAAAAAAGCTCCGTTGTTTTTCCTTCGAAGAAGAGAAACACAAGAAGGGAAAAAGGAAAGGCATTGGCTGCGCTTTCTTCTGAAGACAGCAGCGTGCAGCGGTGGGAGAGAGAGGAGACCGGTGAGAGAGAGAAGTGACGTGAGGGAGAGAAAAAAAACAAAAAATTGTGCACTGTTCTTCTTCTTCGTGGGTTTCTTCTCCGCGAACACCCACGCCGTTCCGCTGCAGCCCACGCCGCCGCGCCCCTGCGCCGCTTGACTGCCGGCTTCCATCTGCGTACACCCGCGCCAGCCCTGCCGCCGATGCTCGTATCCGGGCCTCCGTCGTGCCTCCACAGCACAACCCAATCGGCCACTGCACCAACAACTCCGCCACGACGCCGATTTTCCCCTCGCCTCCTGCAGCAGCCCGCTGTCCGACGCCGGTCATCGCTGCTCAAGCCTCTGTATCCGACCACCCAGACGCCAGACCGTCCCTGCCACTGCCCGCTCGGAGCCCGATCTGCCGCACCGGAACGCCGATCTCGCCCACGACTTGTCTGCAACCCGCGACCCAGCAGATCCCGAGCCGGTTCGCCGCACCTCCGCTGCTGCTGCGCCCCTGATCGCCCGAGTACCAGCAGCCCCCCGTCGCTCGAGCCGATCCTCTGCCACAGCCCGACGCCGATCCTCTGCCCGAGCCCGAGTCGAGCTGCTCCGCTCTCTGCCCGAGCCCGAGCGAGGCTGCCTGCTGCTGCTCCTCGTGACGCCACCGCCCGCCGCCGATCAGCCCGTTGCTGGTCTTTGCCGGAGCTCTGAACGCCGGCGACCCAACCCCCGGTGATCCACCGAAGCCGCTCAGCCGTGGGTGAAGAAAGCAGGAAAAGAAAAAGAAAAATCCAATTAGGTAGATTAGTTTATTATTATTATTATATTCATTAATTTATTTTGCTTTATTTGATAGCTTTCTTTAATTCATTTACATTGTAATATCGGATGTCGATATTTATTTCAAAAATCTTTAGGCATTATCCATAGGAATTTGGCTCACAATTAATGTAGTTATTAATTTGATCCGTAAGACGTCGGATCAATTTTTTTAATTATATTAATTTTTGGAGCTTGTTGATAGTATTTTAATTGTCGAATCATTATAGTTATTAATTTGATCCGTAAGACTTCGGGTCAGATTTTTAATTATTTTGAATTTTTGTCATGATATTTAGGGTTAAAGTAATTGTTAATTTGACCTATGAGACAACAGGTTATTTTTCGATTATTCTAATCCTTGGTGGATATCTTGATTAGTTTAGATGTAATTTCATGATTGCTTATCTTTGAAAAACACTAAAAACCCATAAAAATCAAAAAAATCAAATCTTGCGTTAGGGTTGTTGGAGTTGTTAGTAAATTAAGATTGCATTTTAGGATTGCATTTTTAGATAATTTTTGGAATAGATTAAGATTGATCTTAGATAATGTTTGCACATCTAGATAATCTTATTTTTCTTTTAAAAAATAGTTTTCTAAGATAGGATAGGGTTTACGTCAAATTAATCCCTAAAATGAATTAGAAAAATTATTCTTTTTTAGATAGTTTAATTAGGATTTTTATTAATTCCGAATTTCAATAAAAATACAAAAAATACTAGGTGCATGTTAACTAGTTTGCATAATAGAATCATTTAATTTGAATTTGTTAGTAAAATTAGGTTGACGAAATGCATGTAACTTAGTGATTGTTGCTAGGTTCATTTAGTTAAAAATTGATCGTCATTAGAATTAGGTCATTTGACTAATTTAAATTGCATATTTAATTGTTGCATTTCTTTAATTTCAAATTTCATGGAAAATATAAAAGAATTAGAATAAATTCATTTCATGCTTTAGGATAGATTGCATGCTTATTTATGTCATATAGTTTAGGTCATGTTATCATATCATTTCATGTTAGATTAGTGACATGCATTGCATAAATCATGACTTTCATTAAATAAGTGAAAACAAAAATTGAGTGATTGCATGTTAATTAAAAATCATATCTAGGACTGTCAATGTGAATTCTAATCTAACATTGCAGATGCTTTCGTTGTTTTGAGATAAGTTTTGCAATTTATTCATTGCTTTCTTGGATGTTAAATTGGTGGTTTGCGTACCCGCATGATCACCTCACATATTAGGAAAATAAATTAAAATCAATCCAAGCTGCATTCAAAACATTTTTGAAAATTAAAAAGAAATGGTACCGAAAGGGCATTAGAGAAATCTAGTGTAACCAAGTCCCCGTACCCAAAATCTCTTGTTCGTAGAAGTAAAATGATTCTCCCATTATTTTACTTAGGTGTCTAATCGACCTACCAAAAATAGATTAGTGGCGACCCCTAATTGAAAATCAATTGCATGTTAAGAATTTGAACCTAAATCGCGAATTGGTATGGGCTTGGAAGAGCTCGAGTTAAGTCTAGGCTTAATAATCCATTAGTCAAATCCTAGGTGATTCACCGAAAAATTGGTCGCGACATATCTATAAAGCCAATCCCATCGTCTTCTACATTTTTGCTCGCACAGGCATTGGGATCACTGGTGAGCTCCAACAAGCCCTCCTCTTCCGCCACATGCAGGCAGCTGAACATTAGACCACATTGTTGTTAATTCCGGTACAACAGACCACATCTGTACTTAAATCAAAAGACACTCACTGCAGGAGGAACAATCAGCTCCACCTCATGACTATAGCCTAGTTTTAGGTACAAGAGGCATCCTTTAGCCTCCGCTCTAGATTTAAACCCAACACCTACAATCTTGAGAAAGCGAAAGAATGTCAAAGAAAATAAATTACTCAATTCCCTTTGAGGTCAAACAACCAGATTAAGCATATGCTGCATCATTATTTCCAACAAATCAATTAATGAGAAGCAATGATGGCATCTCAAAACTAATGATGAAGAACTTATGGAAACCATAGCAAGAAATTGAACCTAGAGGGAGCAAAAGTTTATAGGATGCAAGTATGCTACAGATTACAAAGCAACTGCACAATTAATTCACAAACACTATTTTGATGCATACTATGCTTTAAACGCAGGATTGAAACACAAGATCAAACATTTCCACGACCCAAAACTCAAATTCACTTTTAAGAAAAGATATCAAGAAATACTCAATAGTGAGCAAAATGAGCATGATTTGAGACCAAGAAAACTTAAAAGGTAAAAAAGAAGCTTTCGCTAGAATTGTACCTCCCATAGCGAATGAGGAGGGCGTGGATTGTTGAAGTAAGTAGTTCTTTTGGGGATGGTAGATGCATGAGAGATTTGTGTAGAAGAAGGAGGAGGAGGAATGTGAGGCGTAGAAAGAAGAGAATGGCCTACAAGGAAGAAAATAGAGAGACTATTTATAAGCAGTGGAACCCACAATGATAAAAAGAAGAAACAAAATTAAAAGAGTTATCAAATAATTAAAAAAAGATCACTTTTGTAGAGCTTTATTAGAAGTGGTGGTCCTCAAATAAAGGAAGTGTCTAGGTCAAAAAGAGGAGTGGAAAAAGGGCGGTCCTATGAATAAAGTGATAATTATTAAGCCGCATAGCAAAGGGAGCAGTGCCTTGGTCAAATTTGAGCCTTTGAGATTCTCTCTTTGACGGCGTCGAACGATCACCAAATGCTATAAACTCCATGTTCTGCATGCCAGTCTCGGTGTTGACGTGGTGGATTGCTCCGTTGTCCTCTTGATGCTGGCATTGTCATCTGTAAAATGAGAAGCTGGTGGCTCCGCCTATGGAGTTCGGACAAAAGGGGAAGAAACAAGGGGCAATGGTCCGTCATGTGAAAATAATTCACGGAATGATCCTTCAAATTTCATGTGTTTGGCCGACTAAAAAGTAGATAATAACGGAAGAGACTTAACGGTCAAGGACAAAATCATCCTTAACATCAAGAAATACTCATTTTAATAAAGAAGAGAGCGTTTTTCCAAGATCCTTTCCATACGCACACTAATACAAAATTTCACTTGGCTATCTGAGTCAAAATTTCTTCTCTTCACATACATTATGTACCTTTTCTTCTCTTCATAGTATACTCTCAGGCTGTTTCATCTATTGTTAGCTTCAATCACGTATCACCACTCAATTTGTCGTATGTCTTTTGGACTAAATCATCACTTGGCTAAATGATATTTCACTTGACTATGTGACTCATACTTTTGGAGGATTGTATAGAAGGTGTCTGTGGAAATGCCAATTTAGAATTTCTTATCTGCAATTCCATGATGCCGTTTCTTTTTCTCTTCCTTTTTTCTTCCAGTTTGCATGCTTACTGTGGTTTCATGAATTGAAACCAAGGATCTTTATGGAGCGAGCTTCCTTGGTAGATTTTTAGTCTATGCATTGACATGTAAGTTTTATGTGAATATACATAGTCGCGGGTACATCCTTGGAAAAAATCCGAGTATAGGACTGCCTGCCTTTCAACTGTTTTCTCTCGATGTGGAGTTAAGTATGGTGATCTACGAAACATTGCCCCTATATACTCTTGTACCATTCTTTCCTTGAGAAACGTCTGAGGAAATGAAGTTTGTGGACTTTGTGATTCCGAAAGACATCAACATCTGTCTCCCGATCTCACTTTTGCATCAGAATCTGGCCAACTGGGCAACGGTGCCCGCGATTTCCATCCAGAAAGGTTTGCGAATGGCATTCCTTCGGCCTGCAAGCTTCCAGATCGGTTTATGCCTTTTGGGACAGGGATATGAAATTGTGTTGGCCAGAATTTCCGGCTAATGGAACTAAAGATAGTTCTGTCTCTTGTGCTAAGTTCACTCTCTCTTTATCCCCCGAGTACAAACACTCGGTGAGGTATGGTCTGTTCTTTAAGCCTGAACATGGGGTACAACTCAAGATGGAGATGATCTGAGATTGTCCATCTTGCGCATGAATGTTTCGTCTGTCACATTGGAAGCTGTTCCGCGAAAAAGCGTAGTTGACGAAATTGAAGCATTATGTCCTCTTCTGGGTGGTCAGTCCACCTTACTTCTGTGTAAAAGCTAAGCTTAGTAACGGAAAAACTCCTGGCTTACAGGGGATGCCAATAAATTTGACGGGTGGCAGTTTTTTGAAAGCATTCAGCAATTCTCAGAGAGAGAAGTCATAAAAAAAGGAAGCCCTTGTTTAATGCAATTCAATTAGTACTGCATCTCTTTTTTGACTGATTCATGTTCGACATTCTTGACTAGGAACGTTAGGCATCCTATGACCTTGAACTTTGCAAGTCTTATGTCTGTTCATTATAAATGTGATGGACAAAGCCACGTACAAAATCGCTGAGATCACCTGATAAGTGAGAACTTTTCATATGGGCAGATTTACCTTATACAGTGATTACAAACCTGATTATTCATTAAGCTTTTTGAGTCTCTTGACGTCGCAGTTGCGTCTCGGGAAAAAAAAATAAAGAAACTGAAGTGCAGATTTCCAGTACCCGCCTTCCCTGCCTCCACAATTCTCTGCTTCCACAATGCAGTAAAATAAAAATAAAATAAAATAAAATTCCTAGCTTGCATGCAGCCCAATTGAGTCAGTAAAAGGCAAGTCATGTGATAAAATTCAGTAAGATCCACGTGAAATTACTTCCATGCTATCAGTATTAATTTAGTTTAAAGTATTAAATTGCTTCTTGGGATAGTAAAATTTTTACAAAATTCAATCCAAAATCTCCACTTTTAGCCTGGAAGGCAACCGAGTTATACACTAGCATACTCCTTGCCCCCTATGGTTTGGAAAATAACAAAGCAAGGGGGAGGAGAAAACACCAAAAAGTGGTCCAATGATCAACGTGAGATTGACCATTGAAGAAAGTGGCCATTCTGGGGACAAAAGGCAAACAAACACGAGATCGACACAGCAATAAGAGTAGACGAGACAGAGAGCATGAGAGCCGGCCAACGAGTCAAGCAGCATCGACAGAGAAGGTGTGGCTGCAGTGGCAAGGCGGCGGATCTGGTTTGCTCCATGTGTAATGTTTACCCCTGGTTGAATGAAGCATACCTGCAAATTACTCTTTGGCCCTTACATCAGTCAGTGCACACCCTCTTTCTGTACCACCCTCTTTCTGTACCACAAGCTTTAGGAAAGATTAAATTCTAGAAATATTCGGGCCAAACTGTGAATGAAGCTAGTATAGGTGACAAAGTGAAACGAAAAATAAATACAAAGGAGTAAACCAATGCAAGATACAATTTTTTGGAGCAGTGTATAGTCTTTCCCAAAGTGATAATTCTTCAGCTATAGTTAACCGTTAAACATAAAAGTCTAAACATTATCCCAAAGTTCAAAGACGAACCCAAAAATTTGAACATTGTCAGATAATTAAAAGTTTAAAACATCACCAGGCCATAATTCAAAGACAAACGCTAAAAAAATCGTTTTCAGCGCAACGAGATATCCAAACAGACCTGTGGCTATTAGGGAGTCAAAACCAAGAATAACATTTTCTTAGTATTTTCTTTATTACCTTGAGGTAATTCATAAGTTTGTTTTTTCCCCCTTTTTCGGTCCAAGGAGCTAATTCATCATGTTCACTGTCCATATGAAAGCGGGTCATTTCTATTTTTTCTAAATTGAGAAAAGTCAGCTACAAGATAGCTGGAAGATAAACAAACACCGATCTACTAGATAGCTGAAAGACAAATAAACACCAAGTCCAACGTTGGGTACTCAGAATCTCTTAATCACTGTCCACAACCCTGAAAAATGAATATTCACATATTTATCAAGGGTTTGTTAATGAAGATCTATGAGTCATTTGTTAAAAATGTTTGCTAGGAAAATATTTCGATTTTTTAATGTTCTGATTCCAGGTAATACAAAATATCATACACAAATGCATATGTCCGAGACATTTTTATCTTATAGTCTGCATCTTCCTCGTGATGCTAAGTTATGGTTTAGCATCTTATGAGCACCCAATCTAAGAATACTCACTTGTTAGAGCAGTAGAAATAAGGGAATAAAAGTCGGTTGGATGTGTGCCCCGAGAAATGGACAATGAAAGAGTCGGTAAATAAAAGGCAATAGGGAAATGGAAAATTAATTACATTAGTCAATTTATTTAAGAATTGGCTTATCAATTCATTCATTGGCCCACTTGTTGTTGATCATCCGAGGAGTAAAATAACCAATGAAAAAAAAAGTAAAGAAGGGCAAAAAACACGAAATACCTTCTTTATTATTGTATTTTTTTACTTTTGACCCCAATTCTATTTTCCACCTTTCGTTTTTCCCCCCTCAAAATACCACTTAGTTTTCTAACATTATAGGATCTCATAGACAGAAGGACCAAATTACCCTCCCCTCGAAAAACACCAAGCACACCACAATCCTCGTACAACCAACCAGAAACCCCAACCTCCACCTCTCCATATCTTATACTCGCCCACCCACCATCACCTGTCGCCGAAGGGGACCGACCCCCATCTTTAGCCATTCTGAGCTCTTCTGCCCTACTCTCCTTCCCTCCTCCCTCCCTCCAAGCCACCCACAGCGGACGACCTCAGCACCAATGCATCACCACATGTCTGTCACCCTATGACCGACGGCATCAAAATAGTAGAAAGATGGTGTCACTGCAAACATGGAAATAATCTCCAAATGGGGCCAAGTTGGGCCAGTGTAGAACCCTGTGCCAGAGGCCTGCATTTTCTTTTAATCAGCAAAGTGATAAGCAAAATACTTTCATTTGTTGCCTGTTGGGTGAGGGTGTGAAAAGGAAATTTCCCGAATCCACTTTCTAGATATCCCCACTTTGATGAGGCACTTCATCGATTCGGATATTCCTGCCGTTAGGGCTGTGTGTCAGACATTTGTGGACTTCATGAAATAATATTATTACCCTGCGGCAAATAATGCAGTCCAATTTTAAAAATTAGAAGCATTATTTTTTAGACTGAATCTGAAATCACAGAAGATAAGAGTATGAATCCCACGCTGAATGCATATCGCCACAGAAAAAGGTGACTTCGATGAATTCATTGAAGCTGTGGAAGATGAACCTAGAATTCTAGGTAACAAGATTTCATAAAATTATCCAAAACTTAAATATGAAGGTAAAAAGTCAAATAAAATTATAACTAAATAGCCCCCTCCACTCCTCTAACGGGGGAAGATGATTGGATGGATTACACGTGTGCTCCTCATAAGGCCGGAACAAAGACATCGCATGTCAAGTTAGTAGGAATTCCATCCAATCCTTCATTTTTATTTGTTCATATTTGAATTCATCAGCCAATCATGTAATAACGGTAAAACAGAGATCTTGCCGGTCAATAGTGTCCTCACACTGCCTAGCAAATAGGGCACATGTGTAATCCATCCAATCATTCATTTTTATTTGTTCTGTTTGAATTCCTTAATCAATCATGCAATAACAGAGATCTTGCTGGTCTACGGTGTCCTCACATTGACTAGTAAATATTTATGCAAAGCATCGAAGTTGGCGTGCAAACACTACTTGGGTGCTTTATTCTTCCTCTTGACCTTTTGCATTCTCATTACATAAGGCGGGAAGTGATACGAAAACAAAAAGAAAAACTCCTGCAGCCCGAGAGGGATTACGTGGTAAGCATGAGGGCGACGCCAAAAGCTAGGCTTGAAGCTTTGAAGACGAGATACGTCTCGACTCCAGATAACCAACAGCTCGGAGATGGTGATCTGAACAAAATAATGGATCCTGACCTCTATGAAGCCACAAAAACTGAGGATGTGACAAATTCATGGATGCATTAGAAGCGGTTTCTCAGTCGAGGAAACCTTTGTCACTAATATTCAACCACTGCTTCATGTAGCAGCAAGCTCTGGGAAAGAAGACGTCATGAATCTAATTCTCTCTCATCTCCCTGACCTTGTGACCCAGAAAAACTCCTTAGAGGATACTCCGCTCCATGTGGCCATTCGAGATGAAAGGTTAAAAGCGACCAGAATGCTGATTCCCCTGAGAACAGACTTGGACATTATGTACTGGAAGAACAAGGATGGTAAATCCCCATTGTATTTGGCAGCCGAAACTGGGCACTGGGAGATTCTTCAGCTTCTCTTGTTAGCCTCCGCTCGAGATGAACCTTACGCAGTTAAAACACAGGGCATGTCACCAGTTTTGGCCGCACTTGAGAAGGGGAAGTCGGGTAATGGATTCTTTTATGTATAGTTCTAGTCCATAAATGCATAGGGATAAGCAAATTGCACTACTTTTTACTCTTTTTAAAAATTCATATTCTTCCAATTTGGAGAAAACTTGATAATAGCTGTTGGTCAAAAGGCAAATAACTCTGCAGGAGCAAACAGCAACAGTTATTTAACAAATAAATTGCACCCAATCTAAAAAAATACTGTGGCCTATAATATCAGGTCTATTGAAAGAAAATATAGATAGGCTTTCAACGTTGCTTCACGTGAAAGGTGAAGACAGAGCGACGCCACTGCACCCTGCTACATCCGTTGGAAATGTTGAGGCAGTACAGCTCCTGCTGAGTAAGTGCAGTTATCTCGCCCTTCAAACTGAAAAAAACGGTTACTACTTGATCCACATCGCTTGCGAAGGTGGTAGCATTGACATAATCCACGAGTTAATGAAAATGTGGCCCGACGTGGCAGAGATGAAAAACAGAAAGGGTCAGAAGAACAATGCGGTCCACCACATACTCAAGGAATGCAGCGAGCCCGTCATCAAGAAGCTGGTCAATTCGAAAGATGTCAATGGAAACACACCACTTCATTTGGCATCGATGAACAACCATTGCCAAGTCATGCTCTCTTCGGTGAGGAACAAAAGAAGTGACGTCAAGCTTCTGAACAATAACAAAATGACCGCCCTGGATGTGGCCCTGAATCCCCAAAGCTGGTCATCGCATAAGTCACCGGTAGTGTAATAGGCTGCAGGTTGTGTTTACTGTTAACTGAATCACTATGCACTTGATTGATGACTAATTCTCTAATTTGACATTTGCAGTTACTAGCACGTGCAATTTTAGTTAAAGCTGGTGCATGGCAAAAGGAAGGTGCAAACGTTCTGTTACCAAGAAAAAGTTCTGGAGCAAGCAACTCACCTCATGCCAAATGGATCAAGGACCAGGTTGACACTCTATTGCTCGTGGCCACACTGGTGGCCACAGTCACGTTCACTGCTGGCTTCACCTTGCCAGGAGGATATAATGCTTCCAGTGATCAACACCCAGGAACGGCAACCATGCTGCACAACCGAGCGTTTCAGGTTTTCGTAATTTCCGACATGTCAGCTATGTACAGCTCCATCCTTGCGGCCGTAGGCCTCTCCTGGGGTCACAGCAATGATTCCAAACTAGCACAAGAAGCTTACGTCTCTGCAGGGCTACTATTGTTGTTGGCTCTCGTCTTCATGATGGTGGCATTTTGTGCAGCCGTAACTGTAGCGGTGAGCAAACTTATATGACTCACGAGCGTTGTTGTGTACATGACATGCTCTTACCTCGCGATGTGCATACTGGTTTCAGCAGCCTTTATATTCCCACGCTCCCCACCTGCTAAGCTTCTATTTTTCATTTACTATCGAGCTATGAAAAACCAGGATCGGAGGTCAAGTGATTAGTCAAGATCCACTGGCTACTTTTCCAGCTTGAGTTATAGATTTGGAGCCAGCTTTTCGTTCTCTAAGTTTTTCCAGCAAGTCCATTCCTAGCCGAGGCATCGTAGATGGGCGATACGAATTGCCCGTGATGAAAAAGTTGTTGGAGAAAACTATCTTATTTTGAAGTTGACAAAACGTTTCCATCAGTCTAGTCTGAAGACTTCAAGACTCAATTATTAAAGTCTGATGAACTCCAGACTCTATCGTCAAAGTCTGAAGACTGCAAGACTCGACTTAAAATCTTCCCTCACTAGCAGTTTCTTGACCAACGAAGAGAAGACTTATCCAGATGCGAGTTTATCTTTAAGGATTCGGTTCGTATGGATTGAAGAAGATCTTACGGCTGGAGATAGCACCTTGTGATCAATTATTCTTATTGGAATCAATTCGAATAATCAAGATCTTTTAAAAGGCGAAGTATACTTGGAAGGTTCTACTTATGGAAACCTAGATCCTGATTGTATGGGCGAGCAGGATTGGTGGGCTATCATTACATCCCTTCAATGACTCGAGATCTCCTTGATTGATTCGGTCCAACAGGTAGATTGAAATAACTCATTTGGAAAGTGCCAACGGATATAGAGGCATGAAGGAGTATATAAGGAAGACGTTCAAGTTGTTCGAGTGTGTGCGTGAAAGAAAAATTCCAAAGTCTGAAACTCTTAGTTCTTTGCTTTCTTAATCGCTGAGCTTAAGTTGTACTCAAAAGAGAGATTAAATACTTGTGAGACCTTGAGGAAGTGTAATAGAGTTTCTACACTGTGGAATCAAGGACGTGAGACTGTAAAAATCTCTTTTGATTCATAGTGAAATCCAGCCGATGGGCTGTTAGTGCGAGAGAGTGGACGTAGGCTTAGTCTAAGCCGAACCACTATAAACCTTGTGTTTCAATTCTCTTTCCTTGCTTTAATTCGTAGCTTTATTTAACTGCTTATAGTCTTTTACATATTCAATCTGTAATTCTTGAAAGACAAGTTAACTTGTTAAAAGTCTAGCGTAAACTTGTTAAAACACCTATTCACCCCCCTCTAGGTATCCTTACTAGCCCTATCAAAAGTTAGGAAGCCATTGCCTTTTTAGCTTTTCTTTATCTACTTACAAATCCTATAGTCGCACTTGCAGGGGCGGTGGTCAAGGGATCTTCAGTTGATTCGCCAGCATATATTGTGCCAGGCCAACTTTTATTTAATTAGAATGCACATAAAAATGTGGTTATTTTCTCTTGAAAATATCGAATGCTTGCTTGTCTGATTTTAGAGATAATTGTCAGATAATATGGATAATTTTCATATCTTTCTTGATTCTATATATTTATCGGGTTTGTGTATTATATCCCTTTAATTGTGTATATTCTTGATCAATCATAATTGATTACAAAATTATATTGTGACATAATGTACCTTAGATAGTTATCTAATAAGGTTATATGTAGGCTTAGTACTCATCATTATAAAACTTACATTAATTATGCAATTCTCTTTCTGGCATACTGTTATCTCGTTATTAGAGCTGTCGTTATCTAAGGAATAGCAATGTCGGCCACCCCGGTATTCAATTCCCACTTACCCCTCCACTCTCAGGTGCTGCTTCAATATCTTTTGTTACTCCTTTCAAATGACCAACACCACCATTCGACTCACCACTCACTGCTCTCTTACAAGCCGGATCATAATATTTCATTGTATTATATGTTGTAGCTCGTGCCCTCATATTCCATTATGTATCACTACAATTGGGATATATGCGCCAGAAGTTTTGCACGCGTATCCCTAACATCTTTAAGGCATCAATGAGCTCGAGCCATCTGTCACCTGTCACGTCAGCCACAACCATCAGACATGTTAAACTCAAGCGCCTTTGCTTGCCACGTCATTAGAGCCACGTAAGCTTTTGTCACAGAGGGCGCCACGTCAGTTGGTTTACTCAGCCAAACCGGCGGGTTTGCTTTGCTTCCCAGACCAGTTTGCTTCGCCTGGCAGACAGGTTCAGTATCTTTGAGCCTGTGCTCTCTCTCCCTCTCTCTCTCTCTCTCTCTCTCTCTCTCCCTGCTTCGCCTGGCAGACAGGTTCAGTATCTTTGAGTCTGTGCTCTCTCTCTCTCTCTCTCTCTCTCTCGTAGATGGTGTCATCGTGTCCAAGTTGGACCAGCTTAAAACCCTGAGCCAAGGCATTCACTTCTTTTCTTCTAATCAACAAAGTTACGAATTATACTTTTTCTGAATCCTCTTCCAGAAATCCTCACTTTGATGAGCAACTTGATTGTTTCCGATATTCCTGCTGTTAGGACTATGTATCAGACATGTGTGGACTTGATGAAATGATAATATTACCCTTTTACCATCCCCAAAGAAAAAAACTGAGGACGACGTCAAGTGATAAAGGGGCAATGCTCAGTGTAGTAACCCATTCATAAAGGGGCAACAAGCATTGTGTTCTGGACACAAAATGTAATGTTGTGAGTGAACCAGTAACCAGCTTGTGTTCTGGACATTTTCTATATCGTACGGAGAGACATTGCGCTGATGTCCTTTCCCCACACTTTTACTAGTAAAAAAGGCTTAGCAAATTGGAAAAAATAGTTATAAGTATTGAGTTAGAGCTAATTTCAAGAAAAGCAAAATGAGTAGGGCTGCATGTGTTAAGAATTTCTAAGAAACTATTTCTAAATGATGTGGCGTGTGCCATGTCATTAAGTATGGGGACAACGAGCAATAATGATGCATAGAAAAAAGGAAAGAAAATACAAATCAGGCAAGATTAAAAAAAAAAAATTGTCTCACTCTCCAAGCTTAATTTATTCTACTAGGAGTAGAATTAAAGGGGGATTGAGGGGAATATTATCAAAATAGTCATAAACCTATTACAATTTTTCCAATTCGATCGTAAACCTCCTTTTTTTGTTAATTCAATCATAAAATTTTTGTAATTGTACCAATTTAGTCAATCCTACCAAATTAGTTGGTCAACGCCGACATGAACTTCGTTCAGCCGACGTTAACGTGGCAATTTTTAATAATATTTTATTTTTTTGAATTAATTTTTTATTATTCTTTTTTTTTCCTTTTTTCTCCTTTTATTTTTCTTTTTTCTTAGACTGACCAAAGGCTATGGCTTGTGAGCTCGACCTCGCTAGCCACTGGCAAGGCCTTGATGTCGCAAGCGAGCTCGACCTCCCCTAGGGATGGCGAGGCCTCACCGGCCATAGCCTCTAGCCGGTTCAATGACTAGCCAAAAGATGAAGAAAAAATTAAAAAATAAAAAATAAAAATTTAATATAAAATTCGAGAAAATAAAATATTATTAAAAATTTAATAAAAATTCAGAAAAAATAAAATATTACTTAAATTTGTCACAATGGCGTTAGCCAGGCTAGCATTGTCGGCGTCCACGTTAGCACAAGCCGTCTAAATTTGGCAGGATTGACTGAATTGGTACAATTGCAAAAAATTCAAAATTGAATTGGAAAAATTGCAATATATGTAAGATTATTTTGGTAATCTTTCCAGGGACTGAATATGAGTAACTTGCATCATATGAATATCTCTTTTGTGTCGCGACCTACCCCTCGGGGAGGGAATATAGGTTTAGGGGTATTACCTAAATGACGGACTTAAGGCCTATGATTAGGCACGGGCTCTCCCAAGCCTATACCTCACGCGACATTGGGGTGTTCTTAATAATTTCGCAATAAGAAGTCGTCACTAGCTTATTGGGGCCGGCTAGAAATCAAGTGAGGCATGGGAGTGTACCTTACTTCCTACACAATCAGAGAATCTAGGGTCGGGGACTTGATTACACTAATTAACCAATTAATGCCATTTCGATACCTAATCTTTGTTCATTTAAAAAAAAAAGATGTTTTCGTCAAGCAATTTGGATTGATTTTATACCTATCCACTAACATATGAGGTGATCATACGGGTGCATAACCACTAAAATAACAATTAGCAGCCAAGGAAAGCGATTAAATAAATTGCATGGGAGAGCAAAAATTTAACATCAAAGAAAAGATAAATATACTAATCCTAACTAGACTAAAGGGAAACCAAAATCAACATACCAAAATTGCACAATCAAGAACATTTGTCCCTAAGGACAATTGAAACCCTAAGTAAAACCCTAAAGGCTTAGCCAAATTTAAGCATAATTCTAAATTTGAATACTTCCATTTTTTAGGAGAAAATAACCCAAGAGATTGATTTTTTCGTTTTTGAAGATTTTTAAATTTTTTAGAATTTTTTCGGATTTTTCGGTTTTTTATTAAAAAAAAATGAATTTTCGAATTTCCCAAAAAAAAACTAGATTTTACAATTTTTTTAAAAAATTTCGAAATTTTTTTATGTTTTCTGAATTTTTGAATTTTCGGAGGAGTTTTTGAATTTTTATTATTTTTCGAATTTTTTTTAAAAATTTTTAATTTTTTTGAAATTTTTTAATATTATAATATTCGAGGGAGCGGGTTCGGACTGGATGAACCCGATCCGACCTACTGACCCGGACCAAACCCGGATCCGACCCAGTCGGATAAAAGAAATTTTTTTAAAAAATTTAATTTTTTTTAGATTTTTTTTTATTTTAAAATTTAAAATTTTTCTTTCTTTCTCTCTCTTTTTGTCTTTTTCCCACCTTTGTCTTTTTCCCTCCACATTCTGGTCGTTGGTCCTTCCCGAAGCCAATTTTTGCCATGTTATAACTTATAGTTTTCTATTTTTTAGTTTTTTGGTTTTGCTTTTTTCTCTTTTTTATTCTTTATTCTTTTTTTTTTCTTTTACTTCGTCCCTTCCATTGCCGAACCAACACCGTCCACTAGTCACCCATCACCACCGGTGCCGACCACCTATTCCGGCCACTGTTTCCGACGCCAAGAAGAACTTCGTCGATTCGATAACACACGAATATTTCACGCAAATCATACAAAAACGCAGCGTAAGCAATGAAAACTAACATGATTTAAGAGAGATAGCAACAGGCACTAGTCAATTCCGAGTTAAAAACACAAACTATATATTTCGGCTCTCTTTGGGGCATTTTGTCAAACATTGGGTGTGCAGCAGCTAAAAAGGCCATACGGGCTCAGTCGAGTCTTGGATTCGAGCAAAGATCAACACGACATGCACAAGCAACCCTCAAGACTGACTTAGAGACAGTTTGACCAAACAGATGTGAATGCAGAACAAGTATCTTCAACCACAACATACTTACAAACGCATATCTCTTTCAGGCATTTCAACAAACAATTAGCATATTGCACAATTAGCATACACAAATGAATCAAAGGATTTACGGCTTGATATGGACTCGACACGAACCTAGACGTCTATCGACATATACTAGGACATTGAAAAGCTTTCATGGAAGACCAGTGGGGCTGGAGCTCACGCGAACTGGTTGGCCGTGAGCTCCGGCCGGGACCTCGAAAAGGAGTACATGACTTAGGGAAGCCTACCTGGTTCGGATGGCGAGCAACGAGCGTACTTCAGGCGATGGCGAAACGCTTTCTCAGTCTCACTCTCTCCTTCTGGCTCGCCCTCCACTCTCTCGAGCTCTCTCCGATCTCCCCCCTCTCCGAAGACCCCCCGCAAATGAGCGAGACCCTCACTTTTAAGGGTGACCAGCAGGCACGCATGGCCTCTGCCACTGCCAGCTTGCCGGCCGGACTGATCCCGACCCGCGGATCACGCCGCCATCTGCCCCTCGCGATCCCCTGCTCCTCTAGCTTGTACATCTCTCCTCCTTTCTACAGAATGCGTGAAGGACAAAGAGAGAGGGGAAAAGAAGGCTGGGCTCATCTTGGGCAAAAATAAAAGAAAAGTGGGCCGGCCCATGCGAAGAGAAAGAAAAGGGAAAGAGAGAGGCCGGGTTGACCCGTCACCCCGGCCCGGTCTCATATTTCCCATTTTCCTTTCTTTTTCTTCTCTCTTTTTTTTTAATTAATTTCGTTTGATAATTTTTTAATCTTTTTCTTTTTGATGACGAATTTTTTGGAAAAAAAAATTAAAAAAAGACCATTCAATATGCGGTGCAACAATGAAAACACAATACCTTTTAATGAAACTTTTTTTCTTTCTTTCCTTCCTTTTTTTTAGCGACTAATTCTCAATTTTGTATGTGATTAAGTCCTAAATAAAATTGTAAAATTTAGGTGTCAACATTTTGTACACAGCTTGTAAAATTGGGAAAAACTACCTAAAACATTGCGATAGAGGGCTTTTATTTTCTCTTTTGCTAAATGCGATAGAGGGCTTTTATAGGACGAGGATATTTGACTCATGGAAAGACCTAGTATAATTTCGCTAAAATAACTTTGAGCTGGGTCTCACCAGAGAAACGAGTACTTAAATTAGTCACCTGACCCCTTCCTTTGTTTTGCTTTTTGCCCAGTTGCTTCTGTCTAATGTTATAATGAAGTCAACAACTCCAGCGATGGCATCACTTTGTTCATGATTACAAAGATCAGGCCAGATAAACATCCTGGAGGGAGCAGCTTTGCTTTTGACACAACCGTCCAAGGGTAATTTTTCTCACTCTTTCAGAAGTATTAATAAGTGAAAATTCATTTTTCCCTTTTCTCTTTGTTATCCCATCAAATGCAACTTTTCGAACCTAAATTAACTGGCTCTGAGATATGGAGGGTTACTTTACTTGTCTTGAGACCAAGAAAGGCCTAAATCTTTCTAATTGGCTAAAATATCTTCACCAATCTATCTATCATTATATTGTAGTATATCATATGTTATACTTTAAATTTTTTTTGAGCTAAGTAGCACCGACACTGACATGCGACATGATATGCCGACATATTATTTTTCAAAAAACAGATAATTCCGATACGTTAAGACACGTTGTATATTAAATATATATTTTCATATATACCTAATAAATTATCATTTTTATGATTATTTTAATCAAATTAATTTGATTCAAATTCACAAATAAATAAATAATTAAAAAGCCTATAATTAATTTGCATTAAAAATATTAATCCACCATTTATTAATATTATTTATTGTTTCAATTTGATTAATTCAATTTTATTCCAATAATTCATAAAATTTGAAGAAAAAAGAGCAATCCACATTCTGGACTCACATATTAGATATGTCAAAGATGAGAAAAAACTTAACGAGATTGTGTATTATGAGAAGTGATAGTCAAAAGAGAAAAGAAGACTAGGCTTTTCTTCTTTCTCTATTTATTATTTTTATTACTGTGTTTTATTTTTTCACATATATACATTTTGACATCTCATTTTTAAAATTGATTTCGATATCGGAATCACGTGTCGGAAACTCGTATGTTGTAATTTTGACTCGAGTGTCAGAGAGTATCGAGAAAGTTAACCAGGTATCAAATTTTCCAACACGTGTTTACCAAGTGTCGAAGAGTGTTTGAGAGTGTCAGAGAGTGTTACGTGTCAAAGTGTCCAACACGACACAAAAGCTCTTGCAGAGTGTCGGTGCTTCATAAGTGGTGAGTGAGGTTCCCCCAAGGAAGGTCTCACTATCTCCCAATGAAAAATCACAAGTTCTCGATAAATCGATTTTAATGCAAATTCCGACAAAAAAAAAGGATTTCAATGCAACAAAAAAGGTACTTTAGGGCACAATTGCTATAATTCAATTACAAACTTCTAATTAATTAATAAATAGAAAACTGAATCTTCTCATGTGAATTGATCTTAATTAAACTTACAAATTAAAGGATTAGCTTGATCTTGATTAACAATCTCTATGTTTTTCTTTTTTTGTTCAAGAGAAATACTATTAATTACCAAGTGTGATGCATGGAATTCAAAAGAAGTTCATCCTTGATCACTGATTAGGAACTTAGATCATTTCACATGAGTCCAATTTTGAAAGGAGTACTCTAAATAAAGTAATCACATGAGATAGAAAACATTTGAGGGTGGATGTTAGCGAATGTATCACTCAGCATGACCTCTCCCATTTGAGGCTAAAGTTGGCATGTCATGAACTCTTCCATTTAAGGGACTGACATCCTCATTGATGTTCCCACTATTCAATATGTGATCTAGTCCATTCCTATACCCTTGATCATTTCAGAAGCTTGTCAAAAGACGCACCTTATCCAAGCCCTCTCACACCAATGATCATTCTTTGCCTTCATCAATTTTGGCACAAGCCTGGTCTATCCACGAATTGCACATTTGGCAAGGGAAGTCCTCCTACTCTAGTACCATCCATATAATGACTTAATTGTTGCACGTTGTGTAAACCCACAATAGAAGTAACCACATAAGGTGGTTAATATTGGAGGATGAGTGTTAGTTTATTTATCACTTAGTAAGGTTTCTCCCATCTGATATGGAACTTAGAATGTCATCAGAGAAGATGCCCACCAATGGCACGATATTGCCTGATTTGTCAAAAAGCGATCCACTGATGCGCCACAAATAACCTAGTCTGCGGTAATCAATGGCGGGATTCAAAAAAAAGCGGGGGGGGGGAGGGCTCCCAGGGAGTAAACCTGAAAATAAGAATCTGTTAATGATTTTTAGACCCACGGGAATTTGTATAAATTGTGACATAAGCATGTCAAACGCAAATGCACCAACAGAACCATGCAGTGAAAAACACTTGTAATATAGAAACTGTGTCTTGAACTCGAGTCTCTTATCAGTAAATCTCTCGTGACTTTGTTAGTCCACCATGAGAACTGACAAAAGCACTACTTATCTCTGTTTATTTTCTGGAAAGACCTAGGTAACATGATAAGACTTGATGCAGATGCCTCTGCTCAAAGCGAAGTCCCTGTCACCCGGGCTCCGACATTCAATGCAAGATGGGGAGAATTCAAGGACGTGGGGTGTCCCAGAGCTAGGGCGTGGGTGTCACCATATGTGGAGGCCCCGCTCAACCAAAGTCCGTGCAAGTAGCCGCGCCATTCAATGCAAGAAAGAGAGGATGGGACCGACGTGAGGTCTCACTAAAGAAAAAGGACTTGAGAAAAGTAAGATACATGTGTCCCTCACTCAACTAAAAACCCTGCAACTACCTGCGCCATTCAATGCAAGAAAGAGAGGATGGGACCGACGTGAGGTCTCGCTAAAGAAAAAGGACTTGAGAAAAGTAAGATACATGTGTCCCTCACTCAACCAAAAACCCTGCAACTACTTGCGCCATTCAATGAAAGAAAGAGAGGATGGGACCGACGTGACGTCTCAATAAAGAAAAGGACATGCGGGGTCCACTTGAGAAAAGGAAGATACATTTGTTCCTCACTCAACCAAAGTCCGTCCAAGTACCTGCGCCATTCAGAGTGTCGAAACTGATTCGGGCAATCGAACTGAAATCGAAATCGATCCGAATCGAGCTACATTTTCTTCATTTCCAGTGGGATTCGAATTTTAATTTGAATAATGAAAAAATAATAATTTTTTTTATTTTGATTCGAATAATTTCGATTCATTTAACTATCACCTATCTTCTTAATATTACAATTACATAATATCTCATTTTTTTACTAAATCTCTTTTTAATGAGAAAATCGGAAAATCAAATCGAATCACATCAAATCTTCGGCTCAGGTTATATTCAATATGAGACATGATTCGGTTTAAAGTTAATGCATACTTAAACAGTTCAATTTAATTCAAATTTTAGGAAAATCCGAACGAAATCGAATTGTTGACACCCTAGCAACATGAACCGTCTCAACTTTTCTTGAATATGCTATAATGCTCCCTCGCTATATATATTACATCACGGGGAGTAGATATCTGGGTGTCGGCCCTGCAAAAAAATTTCAGTGAATGTAATACTTTAAATTGCAAATAAATTCAAACCATAGGATTTGATGCGGCGACTTCCTCTTGAAAAGGAGAGGAAGCGGTGTCCAGACAGCCGCCTCTGTCTCATCTTCCTGCCTCCATAGAAGGGGCGTGGGGGATCATTTTTTTCCACAACAAGAATCTCTTTTTGATTGGCAAGTTCGTCGCCTAATTTATCCTACGACAACCAAAATTTTCATTTCTTTACAATTGAAATGGGTTTTGGCATATTTTCCATCTAGAAACTTGAAAGCAAAACAAGTTTTTATTCAAGCAAATTTATTTTTAATCTCTTAATCATAGCTTAATATGCGAATGCTGGATCTCAACAGTATTTCCTTTTCCTCTATTTTTCTTGTTATTTCTCTTTTGCTTGGGAAGGTCATTTTCCCTAAACAGTAACTTTTTTTCCCTTCAGTTTTTGAAATTTGCAGGGTGTTCAATAAATGTCTATGTAGCTAAGTCTCTATACTCGCATCCCTAAATTATTAAGTTGTAGAGAACTATTATAAGTATTGAGTTTCAAGCAAAGTAATATGAGCAGTGATAAGAGTATTAAAAGTCTAATAACAAATTTTTACTAAAAGATGTGGCAATTCATGTCGCATGCACTAGGTCATCAAGTATTTGTACAATAAGCAATAATGATGCATAGAAGAAAAAAAAAAGACAATATAAATTGGATAAGATTAAAAATGTTTTTTCTTTCTTATTCTCCAAGCCTCATTTATTCTACTAGAAGTAGAATTAATAGGCGCCTGAGTATACTGACTTGCATCATATGAATATCTCTCTTGCACACAGCTAGTAAAATTGGGAAAATTTATATAAAACATCGCAACAAAAGGCTCTTATTGTAGGACGATATTTGATTAGACCTCGTAAAAAAGAGGAGGTGCCTGGACCAGATCCGATAAGTCTCAATCTAGGCCAACCTAATTTCGAAGATATATGTCTTCTATCCATGAAAGGCCCTAGGCAACAAGCTAAACTTAACGCAGAGGCCTCGCTCAATCAAAGTTCAGCACCTGTACTCTGACGTTGAATGCAAGATTAGAGAGAATATAGGATGGGGGTCTCGCCATAAAAAAGGAAATGCAGAGATCAGATCCGATTAGTCTTGAGCACGGCCCACCTCATCCGGAAGATATTTTTGCTCAATTATCTTAAGCTAGGTCAAAGGTCTCGCCAGAAAAAAAAAAGGAGTTCAACGTTAGTTACTAGAGAGCTAAAAGATAAACAAACATAAATACAACTTCAATGTTAGGTGTAGATGATCTTTTAACCATTTACATTTGTCAGCATAACATATTATGTTCAATTCAAATAGCATAAACTAATTTATAATATAAATTTCCTCTCACTTTATTATGTGCTGATATTGACATTTTGAGATCACAAATCATTTTTGGAGGGGGAGGGGGGTTTATCAGGAGGACATGAGAGCCATGTGCTTACCAAGATTTTTTTGAAAAAAATTTCTCCCGTATTGAATTTTATCAAGAATACTGCTTTAAAATAAGAGTTGTCATGTAAGTTCATAAATAGTGAGTTCATTAGAATGGCAAGAGCTGGTAGAATAGAAGATGGACCGTACAGTGCTACTACGTACTATCAAACAGAAGGAAAAGACTGACCCAAAAAACCAGAAAAAAATGAAGAAAAAGACAAAGCTATGTTCGTTGAGAGTTGGGAAAGAATCAATATCTTGGGAAAGAGGGGACAGACTGTCGGAAGAAAATGACAAAACTAAGTTAAGAATTGAGACCGACCAATAAATTTATCAGAGATCACATGAAATGCGAGATCATGGAGGACGAGTAATATTGATTAGAAAAAGCAATCCTCCAGTTTTTGGGGTTTTATCATTATTGTAATTTCTTTTGTTTAGTGGATTAATTTTTCACAATTCTTGGATTCCTAATTTAACGAGAAAGTTCCTTTCTCCTATTGGCTCCACATTATTTGAGATTAGTCAATGACTCTTTGACTTGATCAATGATGAAATGAATAAAATTAATCATAAGGTAAAAATTACATTGAACTTTGTGTGCTTTGAATAGTGTGGGTCTTGCTATTTTTTGATATGTAATCGATATTGAGTAAAGTCTATATAATTAATTAACTTTTTGGGCTGATCGCTAATTGACATTCGGGTCTAAAATCAATAACAATGTCCAAGTGAGTCACGTCTAGTGTTGGGTTGATGTGGCAATGGGGTCTTCATGGGAGCCTGTGCTCTCTCTTTTAGTTGAATAGTTCCAAGTTTTATTCAATTCCACCCGAAACTTGAAACCTATTTTGTCACAATTTTTAAAGTTAAATTAGAAGTCAGCCAACTCCTCTTTTTTCTTTTGTTTTGTTTTTGGTTAAGCCTAATTTTTCATTTGTTTTATCTGATTTTGACACAAAAAAAGGAATGCAGTTAGCTAATTTTCTAAACTTTTTAAGTGCACCACAACCTATATCAAGTTGTTAATAGTCCATAGCTTTGCTTTGACTTCAGCAAATCGATTTAAGTTTAAGTAGCAAAAGGGTATTTGTGATTTGGGGATGAACAATTTTAGATTTCGTCCATATTCCACTTGGAATCTAAAATCTACTTGTTAGAACATGTTCCACATTAATTGGAACTTGAAACCTATCTTGCATACTAGGGTTGAGTATCGATCTAGGGTCAAACCTAGACCAACCTTGGATCGGCCCAATTCTGTCAATTTTGGTTTGGTTCCCAAGGGGTTTGGATCGGTCCTTAATCCTAAGATCCCTATATTATCACTATGTAGGTTGGTCCTCAATCTTGGGAGTTTAGAGTCGGTCTAACCCAGATCAACTCTGACTATATATATTATATATTATATATCTAATATATTATTTATAATTTTTATATATAAAGAAAACCCTAAATCAAACGGCGTCGACATCATTAAATGACTTTTTAATGAGGAGTCCAAGTAATTTTACATTATTCTTTAATAGCTTAGACTTTCGATGACTTTTAATGACTTTTACGGCATCAACAACCATAATTTACAAAGGAGTAAAATATCTCTGTGAGGAGTCCTCACGTCATCCAAAACAACATAAACATTGTTCACGATATCCTCTTCCAGTACTCTTTCTCTTCTGTCTTCTTTGTCCTTTTAGTCTTCAATTTGCCAAAATCGAAAGGAACAACTTTCCCACTTGCATCGCTTGCTTCTGGTTGCTTGCGCTACTCGCCACTTGACGTTTGCCTTGCTTGTTGCTGGCCAGTCGCCCAGTTTGCCGCTCAATGCTCGCCCTACTCAATGCTCACCACCTCGCTTATCACTGAATCCATTAGGTCAGTCCAATCCTCAGATACATTTTCAAGGAATACAAAAAATGAAATAAAAAAAAATTATTGGTTGGTTCCGTATTAACCCTGAAATTGAACCGAACCCATTGGGTCGGTCCGATCCTTAGTCTCAGGGCTTAATAGGGTCAGTGTTCGGTCCCAAAAATTAAGGAACAACACTATGTGGCTTGATCCTAGGATGAGGGGGTGGACCGTTCTAACTCGGATCATGCTCATCTGTATTGCATACCCTGGAACTAAACCATATCACCGTCGGTTTGATTCTCCGGTTTCAGGTTCTACTGTGAAATAATGCTCACCCCTATTTTCTTTCCTTTTGTATTCTTATTAATTGAATATTAAACGAAGTCTACGCAACTGCAGGGGCTGATCACTAATTGATTGTTTCTAAAATCAATGATATGGTCCAAGGCGAGTCGCAACTGGTGTTGGGTTGATGCAAAAACTTGATCATTACAAGAGGGAGTGCTCTCTGCTTGCTTATTTACTCCGTCCCCTTTTCCATCCTTTACCAACGTGTCTCTGCTTGCTTGTTTGCTTCAAGAAAGACTCGCGCTGTCCGAAATGGATCACGCAATAAGATTAATGGGAGGGACACAAGGGCGACGCCAAATGAAAGGCCTGAAGCTTTGAAGGGAAGGAATCTCCCGACTTCAGATAGCCAACAACCTTTTGGAGATGGTGATTTGAACAAAATTATGGATCGTGACCTATATGAAGCCACAATAAAAGGGGACGTTGAGAAATTCATCAATGCATCAAACAAGTGTCCGAGTCAAGGAAATTAACACTGTCGCTAATTTTCGACCAAGTCAGCCCCTCCGGGAATTCATTGCTTCATGTAGCAGCAAGCTCTAGGAGTGAACTTGTCATGGAGCTCATTCTCTTTCATAACCCTTATCTCGTGACTTGAAAATACTCTTTGGAGGATACTCCGCTCCATGTCACCGCGTCTGAGTTGAAGAAATTAGCATTGTCTCTAATTTTCAACCAAGTCACCCCCTCTAGGAGTTCATTGCAAAAGCATGGTTATTTTTGCTCGAAATGTATCCAACACTATCCCGAGAAAGTTTTTTGATCGCCATGCTTGTGTTAACATGCAAGTATTAATTACTTTTGGAGGAATTTTTTCCTTTAAATATTTCAGAATTAATGATAGTCATTTAAACAAATAGCAAAGAAGCCAGGGGAATGAGAATTGACCTAATTCTAATCAGTCGTCACTCCCAGTACTTGCGACTTTTGTTTCTGACCCTAACTGTTGATTGGAACAAGTCTGTACGGCTGATCCATCTTGCAATATGCCGCATATGCGACCTTATTCTGCTCCGCGGTCGTGTATTCCGATTATTGCAGTCCTCCTTTCCTAGAGAAACTCTTCGCAATCTTCTATCGATTCCCTTTGATGGAAGGAGAGTTCCTGCTATTTTTCAGTTTGACTTCAAAATTACGTTACTCACGATTACTGATAGTATTAGTCCAAAGTATCAAATTGCTTTTTAGAATGGTATATTGTTTTCGAAATTTAGGCCAAAATCTCCACTGAAAGGCACCAAGTTCCACCCAAGGGGACGTCGTCCCCTTATGGTTTGTAAAATAACACTACGAGGGGAGGAAAAAACACAGAAAGTGGCCCAATGATCAACGTGAAATTTATTAACCATGGGAAAACTACTGTTTTTAGCGGTTTGGATTTAGGATGGATTACATCCATGGTCCTCATGAGGTCAGACCTAACCAAGGACATCGCATATGAAGTCAATAGGAAATCCATCCAATTATTCATTTTTATTTTGTTCGTATTTGAATTCATCTATAATTATGTGATAACAGTAGAAGAGAGATTTTGCTAGTCATCAATATCCTCACATTGACAGCAAAAATCTAATCCATGACTATTTGAAAATTGACAAATTTCGTCCTTCCGTTAATTAAAGTTAACGGAATTGGCTTATATGACTTTTAGTCTCTTAAATATAAAATAAAAAAGGACATGTGTAATATTCGCATGGAAATTACCTTTAAAAGAGGTCAAATTGTGGCCACCATCTAGAAAAGAGATACAAAACTACTTATTCTTTTTGCTTTTGTGATAAGTGCTCTCATCTCTAGCTGACCCCTAATTTATTTTCCTTTTTAAAGATATATATTGACTCATAATTCTAATAATCCAACTTAGTTCTATGTCATCAATTAATGCTCCACGTCATCACTTAACGGTTTGAACAAATGGAAGGACTAGATGGAACGTTTATTAATAGTTAAGGGACCAAATTGAGTAAATTGAAAGCTCAGAAATGAAATTGAATATTAGATGAAAGTTCTGGGACCAAATTGAGTAAATCGAAAGTTCGGGGATGAAATTGAACAATAGGTGAAAGTTCATGGACCATTTGTGGCATTTTTCCTAATTAAATCAAGTTTTCTTCCTCTTCGTCTTCTTTTTTTTTGTTGATCTTTTCCCGTTTTAAATTCATTAAGAATATTCCTTCAAAATGAGGGCTGTCACGTACTTATTGCACTCGCAAAAGTTGGTAGACTAGTAATGCAGCGCTTCTAACTCCAACAAGACTGGTGGAAGAAAACGATATTTTGGGAAGATGGGACAAAATTAAGTTAGTTGAGAATTGAGATCGACCAATCACTTTATTGAACGTGATTCATGAGAAGTTCACCATATGTAAGAAACATCGGCCCCAGTTTAGATTATTTTTTTCTCAATGTTGATCACTAATTTAAGATGAAATTTTTATGGTTGTCTCAGCATTATTTGAGGTGAGTCTATGACATTAAATTGATCAAAACAGCAGTGAGGAGACTCGTTTTATTAATGATGGAACGAATGAATTAAATCATAGTGTAGAAATAAAATTGTCAGTTATATTCTTTGAACAGCATGGGTCTCATTATTTTTGGACACGATAATTAACGTAGTCTATTTGACTAGGACTCCACAACAACAACTTGGGCTGAACACTTATTGACTGTTGGGTCTAAAATCAATGACATGGGCCAAGGTGAGTCGTATTGGGTGTTGGGCTGATGTAAAAACTTGACCCTCTATAAAAGCCGAGTGCTCTCTCTGCTCTTGTATTCTTACTACATAAGGGGGGAAGAGATCAAGAAAGACTCCCGCCGTCCGAAATGGCCCACGCTATAAGCATGGACGATGGTGAAACGAGGGCGACGCCAAACGAAAGGTTTGAAGCTCTGACGAGGAGAGCCGTCCCACCAGATTACCAACAAGAGTTCAGAGATGATGATCTGCACAAAATTATGGATCGTGACCTATATGAAGTCACGAAAGAAGGGGACGTCGAGAAATTCATCGATGCACTAGAAATGGCGTGCGAGTCGAGGAAACTAGCTTTGTCGCAAATCTTCAAACAAGTCACTCCCTCCAGGAATTCATTGCTTCATGTAGCAGCACGCTCTGGGAGCGATGATGTCATGGAGCTCATTCTTATTCATTTTCCTGACAGCATGACCCGGAAAAACTCCTCAGAGGATACTCCGCTCCATGTTGCGGTTCAAGATGAAAGGTTCGACACAACAAAAAAGCTAATTCACCGGGAAACAAACTCAGAAATTATATATTGGAAGAACAAGGATGGTAAATCTCCCTTGTATCTGGCAGTGGAAAATTGCGAGTGGTGGCAGTCGGAAAATCGCGAGGGGGTGGAGTGGGAGATTTTTCAGCTTCTCTTGCAAGAATCTGCTCGAGATGAAGCTTACGCAGTCAAGATACAGGGCATGTCACCAATTTTGGCCGCAATCAAGAAGGAGGATACAGGTAATGGATACTTTTATTTGTAGTTCTAGTCCACAAAAGCATAGATGTAAGTTAACTGCACTGCTTTTTGCTCTTTTTCAAAATTCATATTCGTCCAATTTGGAGAAAAGCTTGATAATAGCATTTGGTCAAAAAGCATATAACTCTGCAGGAGCTAACAGCAATAATTATTTAATTAGTTAATTGCACCCAACCTAAAGAGTGCTACGACCTATAACGTCAGGTTTATTGAAAGAAATTATAGATTGGCTCCCGAAGTTACTCCACGTGCGCGATGAAGACGGAGGGACACCAATGCACGCTGCAGCGTCGGTTGGAAGTGAACGCGTAATTGGCCTCTTGCTGGAGAAATGCCCTTATCTCGCCCTTCAAACGGACAATAACGGCTCCTACCCGATTCACATTGCTTGCGAAGCCGGCAAGTTCTTGGCATTCAGACGGTTACTGAAGGACACGTGGCCTGACCTGGCAGAGATCAAAAACAAAAAGGGTCAGAATATTCTTCACGCTGGAGCCAGGAGCCGGTACTTTTTCCCGGCCTACTACATATTAAAACAACACAGCGAGTCCGATATCATCGAGAAGCTGGTGAATTCGAAAGATGTCGATGGGAACACGCCCCTCCATTTGGCAGCGAAGCACAACCATTGCCAGGCTATGCGCCGTTTGACGAAGTACAAAAGAATTGACGTGGGGCTTCGGAACAATGATGGTTTGACCGCCTTGGATGTGGCCATGGAATCCAGAAGCTTGTCGACGAGAAATCCAGCGGTAGTGTAATTTTGGTTGCAGGCTGTGTTTACTCTCAACTGAATCTAATGTGCTCGGGATTGATGACTAATTCTCTGATTTGACATTTGCAGTTACTAGGACGTGCGATTTTGATTACTGCTGGTGTGCGACGAAGCGAAGGTCGAGACACTCTGTCGCCAAAAGAACAAGTAGATCGAGCGAGCAAATCATCTTCCGCCGATTGGATCAAGGACCAAGTCAATACATTATTGCTAGTGGCCACGCTTGTGGCCTCCGTCACGTTCACTGCGGGCTTAACCTTGCCCGGTGGATATAATGCTCCCAGTGATCCGAACCCGGGAACGGCGACCATGCTGCACCACATAATGTTTCGAGTTTTTGTAATTGCCAACGTATTAGCCATGTACAGCTCCATTCTTGCAGTCGTAGTCCTCCTCTGGGGTATCAACAGAGATTTCTATGTTGCAGAACTAGCTTACCACTCAGCAGGGCCATTATTGTTGATGGCTCTCACTGGCATGTCGGTGGCTTTTTTTGCGGCCATAAGTGTAGCAGTGGGCAGACTTGCTTGGCTAGGGAGCCTTGTTATGTTTGTCGGAGTCCTTTACCTTGCGATGGTCGTGGTGGTTTTAGCAGCCTTGATATTTCCCTCCTCCAAGACTACTATGTTTATTGTGGTCTTTTACTATATAGTGGTATATACAGTCGGGATATGTGTCAAAAGCTGTGTTAATGTTTTTTCCTTTATACTTGCATGGCTATTCAATTTCTGTTTCCAAATAGTAGTAAGAGTTTGCAAACGTGTATTCCGCTTAGGAGAGTCCTCCTAAGAACTTCGTCGGACTCTGTACTTATCATCAATTTAATGGGAATCTTCTATTCCATCTGATTAATGGTTCTTTTCATTAGAATTCTTCTCAATCTTCTAGATTCCCTTCAATTTAAATGGGAGTTCCCACTCTTTCTCTTTCCTTTTTTCCCTTCCTTTTCTCCTCAGTTTCCCTATTAATACATCCTTATATTTATATATCTTCTAATGCATTAACACGGGACATCAAGAGAGAAGCCTGCGAACATCCACGTAAGAATGCCACGTGTCAATCAAGTCGCCCGCTCTTCTCCCTCCATTTTTTTTTGTGTCGCTTTCGCAAATATGTTCTCGCCCTTCATTTGCCAAGCAACATAAGAATTTTACGGAGTTGAGTTTTTCCTCTTTCCTCTATATTATTTTATTTTTAAATAAAGAAAAAAATTATTTATAAGCATTTAAGTGTTACTTTTAAATTCTTATATATTTTCACGTCAACCTATTAATGTGCCATTCATTATTATTTTTTCTTTTTTTGTTTTGTTTTGTTTTTTTTTCTTTTTTTGTATTCTGTTAATAATCCTTTCTTACTTTTGGTACGTGTCATTTTGGAATGCCTATTTTTATGGAATTAGATTTTGAGCTTGTTGAACAAGAATAACCTTTGTAATTTTGAAGAATTGAGGCCCTTGCAATTTACTTTCTATGGCTATCTATATGTTAATTAATGATTGAGTAACGGGTTCAAATTTCGAATTCCCAGTTAAGGGCGATCATCGTTTGTACTCCAGTTCACAAATTTCTGAGTTATTTGTCTTTTTCGTTGTTCTAATAATTCTCCCAAAAGTTGTAGCAATTGAAATTTTAAATAACAAATTTTTGTATTCATGTCCTTACAGTATGCATAATTCAAATTCTCGATTTTTACTTTGCAACTATTGGAATCGACATTTTCTCAATATTAATTTGGATATGTATAGCTGTTTTCTGAACACAGGAATACAGTGAAAAACTATAAATTCTAGCTTCAATAGTCAATGAATTTTTAGAGTATATTAGATCCGAATTATCTTGGAGATTGTTAGAAAGTCCAATTTACAGCGAAAACCACGTGTATAAAGATTATGTAACACGTGGAATTTGACAATGGGCACACATGTAAACTAGAGCAAAACTTAATTCTGATACCATATTAGAATATTTGACTTAAAATCTTAAGCCAATAGGTGGAAAAAAAATCACATGTATATAAAGAGTATATAACCTACATAACATGCAATGTGGGATATTTCAATAGCTACTGTATTATCCAATTTTTTTTATTCTCTATAAAATGTAAATATATTTGTTGATGGTTTTAGTAAGCTTGTAGTTCACTTCTATTCCCATTGCGATTTGGAATATGGTATTTAATTATGTTAATTCTATTTCGTGCTTGGTTGTTTCATTATGATATCAAGACTTTTAATTGGTATGTTAGACGCATTCCCAAAGGACATCACATGTCTAGTTGAAGAACTTAATAGGAAATCCATCCGATCCTTTACTTTCACCACCTTATTTGAACTCATTCCGTAATCATTTAATGACTATAAAAGAGAGATCTTGTGGGTCATCAGAGTTGAGCATATAGTTGAGTGAAGCATCAATGTTGATGTGCAAACATGATGTTATTGGAAAACATTTTCTAATAAGTCATTATTCAGAAAAAAATAGCAACGTCATTTTATGTTTGGTGAAAATTAAAAGATGAGTTAAAAGCAATTCCCGCTATTGGAATAGAAAATTGTTTTGTGATGTGATTTTCATTATGGAATGGGATGAATTATCATTTTAGGAGCACCTTTTTTTTATTCTTTTATTTACCATATAGTTGTGTTTCAGGATATGTAAGATAGGTTTTATGTCCTAAAAACCGGAAACCGGTCCTGACAGGGCAAGTTCTAGGTTGGGTCAGAACCACTCACCCCTAAAGCTGTGGCGAATGGTCTCTCTGTCGTTTGGTGCTCTGCACTGGGCAAACAAGGAAGGAAAGTTCCCCGTCGTATTTGGCAGTCGAAGCCGAGCACTTGGAGATCCTCACACTTTCTCTCGCCGTTCCACTTGGTCCATCAAGGATTCAGGGCATGTCCCCTGCTGTGCCTCGGTAACTCACTGGAATCTGGTTAACTTCAGTTTCAAGTTCGAAATGAGATGTTGTCGTTGCAAGCACTGATCCAAGGATAAGAAAAAACTCCGGCTGTATCTGCATGAAAAAGAATTTAGCGTAAGTTCCAGCATATTCATTATCACCTAAGAAAGTAAACCATCAGTCATGGTCGTTGGGATCCTCAGCGCCTTTAATGCCAGTCTGCTGAAAGAGATGGCAGAAAGGAAGGAGGACCTTTTCCATTCGAGAGATGATGCAAATTACAAACGGCATCAGCTACATTCAGCAGCATATCTCGATCATAATGACGGAGTTCAGTTTATGCTGAGAAAATCCACCATTAGCGCTATCCAGGATGACAGAGATGGCAATCTTCCGATTCACGTCGCTTGCAAGATGAATCAGCTTGGGAGAGTCAAGGATCTACCTTCGTGGTAACTAAGCATAATCAGACAGGGACATAACATTCTGCATGTTACAGCAAAGTATGGCATATACTCGGCCGTGGAATACATGCTCAGAAGTCCCAAAGCAGAGAAGCTTGTGATTGAAAGGGACAGTGATGGGAATACATCACTCCATTGGGGGCCACAATGCATTGGCAATCTGGGATTTTGTTCCTTCTCTCGAGGGATACAAGAGCTAATCTCAAGGTGGTGACTAAGGCGAGCTTCACAGCGCTGGACATTGCCCAGGAGCACTTGAAAACGGGCTATCCCCACCAAAAGGTATGCCGTCTCTACTATATCCGCAGCCAGTGCAAAACACACGCTTTTCATAGGCGACGTATGATCTAGCGATATATGCAACTGAAATCTGATTCAAAGTCATATATGGCAATTGGCAATGAATACCACTAGTAAATAATATTATGAGCTGTACACACATAGACATAGCACAATGTCTTTTCCTTCGCTTCCATGATAGAGTCCAACACCCGAAAGTAGAGATCTGGTCATGTTTATGCCGTAGTGGGACAAATCCAGACTCCAAAAGGAGACTTCATGGAGGACCAGTAAACGCCCCCTTGCTCTTGGCAACACTCATGTCCACTGTGACTTTCACCACTGGTCTGGCAGTTCCAGGAGGTTATAAAGGTTCTGGCGCAGAACAAGACCATGGCATTGCCACAGCATTGAAGAAGATCGCATTCCATGTATTCTCTAAATGCACTACCCTCTCCATGTTCAACTTGATGGTCATGGTCGTCATGCTCCTCTATGCACAAATCAATGACCCTCAAACGGTGCCATTTACATATGGAACCATGGTATTGCTAATGTTGGCAGCTCTCGAATGTCCCCACATTCACAGCAGGCTTGTACATGATTGTTAGCAAACTCAGCCGGCTCGCAAATGCTACTTTGGTTATGGGTGTCATTTACTTAAGCATCATCTTCACTCTTCAAGCTATGTTCTATGTGCTTCTCAGATTGAATCTAACTTACCTTTGCCATATCTCCTACTACCTAATCTTGACTGCTCTTTACGGGACAGGAAGTTTTTATCAAAACTGTGCCGACACTGACATTGAAGAGAGGAGATACCTCAATGTGAAGACTCGAGGGGGCCGAGATGTACACTCAGCCTAGTGGCTCGGAGTGGGCTTTGTGGTCAAGGGCACAAAATATCTTCACTGGAAAATTGGGCCAAGGGAAGGATAAGTTTGATAGCATTACGACTAGCAATAGCTACCATAGTTCGAAAGACGAATTCAAGCTAGTTGAAAGGATTTTTCTTTTTCCAATCCAGCATCATTTAGTAATGTTCGCTTGGTGGAAGGCCAAAGTCAAGAAGGCTAGATTGGTGTTTCCATATTTAACAAAAGGGGCCATGACAAGGACGGGCAAAAGGCATCCCAGAGCGACAATCTGGTTTATTGAATTAAATTATCTTCTGCTCATAGAGTTATACCGGTAACATATAGGGATAAATCATCTAAGCTAATGAATAAGAATAGATCGTGTGAAGAGAGCAGTCAAGGTTATTTCCCACCAAAACATCAGAAAACCTGCAGCGTATTTGGTTTAAAAGCTCTGCCCTTCACTCTGCTCTGACGCATCTACAAGAAGTTGTGCTTATTCTTTACCGGAGGCAGCTAGTAAGCACTCAAATTAACCAAAAGAAGAGAAAGAAAGTCAATCAAATAAGAAAGAGAATGGAAAAGTTGCATCACTCAGCAGTGACTGCCCCCGATCAGCAGCTTTTTCTCCCTCAGGGGCTTCATGAACCTCTGCTTTCTTAGGGTCACCACCATCGGGCGTGACTTTGGGAGGGTTCGCTGGCTTCTCTGCGGCCGGTTTCTCTGCAGCACTGCCAGGAACATCACCAGATGTGGCAACTGCAGGAATTTTCCCACTCTTTTCGTCCTTGCTCCCTTCCTTTGAGTCCTTCTCCTTCCCATCTTTCCCGGGCGATGGCGATGGGGGAGGCATCATGTGAGGCGGAGGTTGTTGTTTCAGCTTGAACAAAACTTGGCTCGTTCTCGAAAGATCGGTAGGCTTTCCTGGCTTAGGCCCCTGAACGTCCACTACTGACTCGATGGTTGGACTTCTCGAGGGATGAGCTCATTCTCAGCTATGGACTTCCAGTAATGTAATGTTGGTCGGCTTCCTTGCGAAACTTGTCTTGGTCGGCCAAGTACAATTGACGGAGAATAAAGTAATGCTCACGACATATCCTACCGAAGATTTTCTCGTAGCGTTTTGTAAAGAATGAAGTGACGTGAAAAAAGTGACCATGACTACTTGAGAGCAATTTTACCTTCTCTCTTTCTATTTTTATCTTTCCCTGTAGGCCTGTTTGGTTAACAGTTACAGATTCTATTTTTTTATTCCCGAAAATTATTTTAGAACAGAATCGTGTTTAATAAAATTTTTATTCTCAAGAATAAATTTCTAAGTAGATGTGGAATAAAATCAAGAATTAAAAAAAAAATTAAGTCTTGTTCTCGGGAACAAATCTAAGAATCAAACCCATATTTTCTCTTCTTCTTCTCTTTTCTTCTTTTTCATCCACCGCCACCGCCGCGGTTGCCATCCTCCGCCGTTTGCCACCCACTGCCGCCGATCGCTGGCAACCGATCCGGCGAGATCGCCGGAGGCAAACCCAGCCATCGGCAAGGCCAAAGGCTCGGGCGGGCCTCGCCTAGCCTCGACGAGGCTTGCCTGGCCATCGGCGAGGCTCCACTGACAAGGGCCGACCTCGCCGAGGGCTGGCGATGTTCCGGTGAGGTCGCTGGGCCGGCCCTCGTCTGGCCGATCGCCGGTCATCCCAAGGCCGGCAACCGATCACCTTGAAGAAGAAAAAGGGGAGGAAGAAAGGAAAAAAAAAATTAATTAATAGAATTATTTAAAAAATAAAAAAAAAAGATTTAAAGTATGAATTGAAATTTTGTTATATATAGAATACATATTTAATTTTGTATTTTAATTTATTATTTAATATTAATATTTATTATTTATTATTTATTATTTACTATTTAATAAAAATTTGATTAGTTAATATGTTTATTACTTAGTAAAATTCCTAATCCAAATTATTTTTTAATGATTTTTAAATAATTTTATTACATTTTTTTCTTCTTTCTTCTTTTCTTCTTTTTTTTTTTTTTCTCTTCTTCTTCTTCAACGTCCGCCGGTCACCGGCCTTGGGGTGACCGGTGACCTTGCTAAAGCGTCGCTGGCCCTCGGCGAGGCCAAGCCTCGTTTGCCGAGCCTCACCGATAGCTGGGTGAGTGGCCTCTCCCAAATCTGGTGAGGTTGAGCCCCGCCAACGGTTGGGCAAGCTCAGCCTCGCCCAGCTAGGTGAGGCTCGTCGGTGGCTAGGGGAGGCTCGAGTGAGACCCGCCTGGCCACCAACGGGGCCGAGCCTCGCCGAACCTCACCTTGGCCTGGCGAGCTCGCCGGTGATCGAAGATGGTGGGCGGTGGCGGCGGGCGGCAAGGGCGGCGGTAGCAACACTTGAAGAACAAGAGAGAGGGAAGAAGAACAAGAATAAAGAAGAGAAAAAAAGAAAAATAGGTTGACTTGATTCTAGAATTGTTCCCCGGAACAAAGAATCAACTTTTTTCTACTTCTTTATTCTGTTCTAAATTTACTTCTAGGAACAAAAAGATAGAAATCTGTTTTCGGGATCAAAAATTTTACCAAACGGATTTCTATTCCAAGTATACTCTCGGGAACAAAAGAACAAAAATTAGCACTATTTGGCAAGTTGCCAAACAAGCCCTTATTCTCGGCATGCAATACCCTCTCCATGTTCAACCTAATTGTTGTGGTCGTCATGCTCCTCTATGCACAAATCAATCCCTCAAGCGGCGCTATTTACATATGGAACCACGGCATTGCCACTCTCGGAAGCTCTCGAATGTCCCCACATTCACGGCTAGCTTGTACGTGATCATCAGCAAACTCAACTGGCTTGCGAATGCTACTTTGGTTAGGGGTGTCATTTACTTAAGCATCATCTTTCACTCTTCAAGCTATGTTCTATGTGCCACTCATATTGAATCTTACCTCTTATAATTGTGCCAGTTTAGTCCATCCGGCCAAAATTGGCCGGCTGACACTGACGTGGATGCCAGCCGTCCGGCGAAGCGACATGGCAATTTTTTAATATATATATATATATATTTTGGAATTTTTAATTCTTTTTTTATTATTTTTAATTATTATTTTTCACTTTCTCTTTCCTTTGGTTGGCCGGCACCGGCCAGAGGCGAGGTCGGCGAGGCCAACCTTGCCGGCCAATGGCGAGGCTGGCCTGGTGAGGCTCCTCGCCAGATCTGGGGCCGGCGAGGCTCTTCGCTAGATCTGGCGACAGCGGCCTCGCCAAGGCTGGGCAGGGCCGAGCCTCGACAAATCTGGCAGGGCCTCGCAGGCCCTCGCCTCTAGCCAACGCTGGCCGGCCAAAAAGAGAAAGTTAAAAAAAAAAAAAAAAAAAAAGAATTCAAAAATTCAAAAAAAAATTAAAAACTCGAAAAAAAATAAAAAAATTATTTAAAAATTGCCATGTTAGCTTTCGTCGAATGGCCGATGTCTACGTCAGCACTGGCCGGCCAATTTTGGCCGAATGGACTAAACTGATACAATTATAAAATGTTTATGACTAAATTGGCCAAAAAAAAAAAGTTTAGGACTGAATTGGCATAATTGCAATAGGTTTTGAACTTTTTTGGTGGTAATTTTTCCCGTGAATCTTACCTTCGCCATATCTCCTACTACCTAATTTTGACCTCTCTTTACGGGACAGGAAGTTTCAACCGAAACTGTGCCGACACTAACATTGAAGAGAGGAGGAGATCTCAATGTGAAGACTCGAGAAGGCCGAGATGTATACTCAGCCTAGTGGTTTGGAGTGGGCTTAGTGGTCAAGGGCTCAAAATATCTTGGAAAACTTGGCCCAGGGAAAAATAAAGTTTGATAGCATTACAACTAGCCATAGCTACCATAGTTCGAAAGACGAACTCAAGCTAGTTGAAAGGATTTTTCTTTTTCCAATCCAGCGTCATTTAGTAATGTTCGCTTGGTGGAAGGCCAACGTCAAGAAGGCAAGATTGGTGTCTCCATGTTTAACAAAAAGGGCCTGACAAGTACGGGCAAAAGGCATGCTAAAGCTACAAACTGGTCTATTGAATCAAATTGTCTTCTGCTCACACAGTTATAAAAATAACATTAAGGGATAAATCATCTAAGCTAATGAATAAGAATAGATCATGTGAAGAGAGCAATCAAGGTTATTTCCCACCTAAAGATCGGAAAATCTGGACCGTGTTAGGATTAAAAGCTCAGTCCCACTCTGCTCTGAGGCATCTACAAGAAGTTGTGCTTATTCTTTACCGGAGGCAGCTAGTAAGCACTCAAATTAACCAAAAGAAGAGAGAAAGTTAATCAAATAAGAAAGAGAATGGAAAAGTCGCATTACTCGGCAGTGACTGCCCCCATTTCAGCAGTTTTTTCTCCCTCAGGGGCTTCATGAACCTCTGCATTCTCAGGTTCTCCACCGTCCGGCGCGACTTTGGGAGGGGCCGCCGGCTTCTCTGTGGCCGGTTTCTCTGCAGCACTGCCAGGAACATCACCAGATGTGGCAACTGCAAGAATTTTCCCACTCTTTTCGTCCTTTCTCCCTTCCTTTGAGTCCTTCTCCTTCCCATCTTTCGTGGGCGGTGGCGATGGGGGAGGCATCATGTGAGGCGGAGGGTGCTGTTTCAGCTTAAACAAAACTTGCCTCATTCTCGAAAGATCGGTTGGCTTTCCTGGCTTCGGCTCCTGAACGACCACTACTGAGGGCTTTTTCTCAGCGTCCCTCTTCCCTCTTTTCTCGATGTTTGGAACTTCTCGAGGGATGATCTCAGCTATAATGTTTGTCGGCTTCCTTGCGAAACTTCTCTTGGTGACCAAGTACAATTGACGGAGAATAAAGTAATGCTCATGAGCTAACCTACCGAAGATTTTCTCATGGCGTTTTGTAAAGAATGAACGTGAAAAGGGTGATCGTCACTACTTGAGAGAAGTTTACCTTCTCTTTTTCTCTGTTATTGGCCTCGTTCGTTTCCCAACGACAAATTATTTAGTAGTTAGAATGCACCATGTCTTAGGCTGACGTGGCATGCATTTTTTTGAAATCCAATCAAAATGCCACATGTCGATGATGTGGACATAAATAAAAAGTTAAAACTGTCACTTTCTCTTTCTCTTTCTCTTCTCCCTCCGTCGTCCACAGCCAGCCCCTCCATCTGCAAAGCTCCTCCATCTGCAATCACTAGCACATTCGCCGGAGCCACATCCAGGCCGACCGTCCATGGTCGAGCCACCCCCTCTGCCGTCATGGCGACTCACATTCGTTGCCCGTCCATGGTCGAGCCAGCAACCCACTTCCTCGTCACTCGCGGCCACCCCTTCGTGAATGAACAAACCCCACAATAACTTGCAGCTCGTCCATTTGCTTCCCCACGCGGTCAAGCAAAGGTAGAGACTTTCAAGTCAATCTCACTTTGAGACTATCAATGGCGTAGCCATTGAAGCATACGACACTGGAGTGAAGGTCCATCACATAAAAAAACAAACTTGAGACCTTTAAAGGCCATCAAATATGTCTTTGTACAAATTTGGATTTGAGCGCTGCTCCTAATCCGTCCAACAACTCTTTTTATGATTAGATGAAACCAACAAGCGATGCCGACACTTGTCCATGGCCATCGTCGATGTCGTTCTTCCAGATCTAGAATTCTGGGCGCTCGCAAAAACATCAAAATCCCAGGTCCATGGTTGCCGGAGGAAACCTAAAAATCCGTGCTCCATGGCCGCCGACGGGAGTCATCGGATCTCACGGTGGAAATCCGAGGTCTTTGGCCACCGGCGCTCGCGGAGATCTGGAGATCAGAGGACGATGGCTACGGATGTCTGGGGACAGCGTAGAAGAGCGAAAAAAACAAGAGTGAGATTTTTAATTTTTATTTATTTATTCCACGTCTTCGAAATGTGGCATTTTGTGATTGGGGCTCAAAAAAGCCACGTCAGCCTATACTTTCTTCTTCAGTTGAGCTTCATTTCTCATAGAAAGCTCGTTCGAACTCTTCAGCTTCAGCGCGATGATATGATTCTGCATCTCCGCCTCCTTCTTTTCCTAGAGGTTTATGGCATTTCGACTGCATTTGAGAAGTGGTTGCGGTTTTAGTCTCTACTAAATTCATGGAAAAAGTGCAACTATTGTCACAGGGTACTACAAATGCAATCTCTATCTAAGCAGCAAGATTAAATAATGCTTTCAGAAAACAAGAGCAATGAAATTAAACTCCCACAGAAATGTCCAAAGCAGATAAGAAACCAAATCCTTCCTGGTTAATTACGAACTTTAACTGCTAAAACGATGCAAATGGAAATCAACAAATATGAATAAAAACCATAGAGTTCCTATCCGAAGTTATACCGAACTCAAAATTATAAATCTAGTCGATCCATGAATAAGTGCGCCTTCCTATTCTGTTTGATTGTATAGTGCTGAATGTATTAGCGTTGGCCTTACATGGTAAGTGTTGAATATATCAACCAACAAATCTCGGTTCGGCGACAAGTACCCCGCATGAAGTTAGGACAAGGGTAGGGGCCCTACCCCGAAGATGTCGCCCTCCGCAGCGGACAGAGGGGGGAGCGTTGGCGGAGAAGTCATTTGGAGGAAAGGGCGAAGGCAAGGTCGTAGCCCGATGAAGGCATCGTCGTGGAAAGGGCTTCGGCTGGTGGGCCTACCGGTCGGGGTTGCGGGGGTGTGCTCCGGCTTCGGTGTCCACTGCATCGAATGACTCCATTTCTCAGCCTCATTTTGGGTCTGGGCCAGGTTTGGCCCTGGACCTCAATGCCCTAATCCAGACCCAATTTATTTTCTTGAATAGGCCGAATCCGACAGCCCGTCACATGGGCCCAACCTTATTGAAGTTTTGGGTCTCAGGAGGATCATTTGCACGATGTTTAAGTTAAAATTAAAAAAAGATATAAAAAAATCTACCAAGAGAAGCCCTTATCTATATGGCTAATGTTTGGGAAAGCACGGGACTTATAATTCACCGCAAGTGGCGGACCCCATTATCGTCCTTCCATTTCATGTGTCATCTTCTCTCTTTTGCCTCTTTTCCTTACTTTTTCCTCTTTTTTCCAAAGGTGGCCATATAGATGTAACATAAAGCCATAATTTTCTGTCATCTCTCTTTTTCCTATATTCCTTACTTTTTCTTTTTCCAAAAGGCGATCACAAACAATTTTCTATTTTTGTCTATTTTTCCTTTTTTTTTTCCTTACTTTTCCCTTTTCCATAGGACCACCACATAAAGTATAAGATAAGACCACAATTTTCCACTCATTGTACAAAAGAATCTTTTAATGAAAAATGTTTCATTGGCCAACATATCAGAATCAACGTTTACTTACCAAGGCTACACTACATCCAGAACAATCAATCCAAGCCTAGCAACCATCTCATTACAGCTTAGACAACAGCATCAGCAGCATAGGGAATGCTATAGTGGCTACACAATCTCTGGTGTTCGCAAGATAATATCAACTTTATGCTCGATTGTATAATGTTACATTTGACTTCCAATAGTAAACATTATTATTTTATATCAGCTATCTCATTCTCTCATAGTTTCTTTTCTATGAACCAAACGCTAGAAAATTCAAAAATCTTCTTTCTTGGAAGTTGTTTTTCGTGAAACAAATGTAGCCTAAGATATGTTTGATCCCAGCGTAACTTTTCTAGCGACAAGTATCCCCTAAATCAAGAGAATCCTTATCTCTTTTATTTTCATGTTGTTGCACAAGTTATTTCACTTCTTCATGAAACTTATAATGTCACAAAACAAACTATCTAAGAATAGCTTTCTAGATCATATAAAAAATTCCTTAATGAACCCTGCTTCTTGTCTATCATATCAGAACTCTTTACAATAAGAGAGTGTTAACCCCGTAATCCTACTCACAAGTCCATAATTAACCATTCAGAGGTTGTGTGTAGGCCCTGGTTTTATGAAGCGTACTCACAATAAGTCCATGGGCATAAACTGTAGTTATCTTTATATAGGTACACACCCTCTTTCTGTATCGCAGCCTTGAGGAACAACTATATGCAATAAATATTCTGGAAAAGCTGCTATAATTGAGCTAAGATAGGTGACAAAGTGTTTTAGATGCAAAGATACAATTCTGGGACAAGTGCGCTTGAAGCACTAAAATTTATCACGAAATTTCAATCGAATCCAATAATTTTCAGATAGTGCAATCAAGTCTAGCTTGTCAAATTGATACAATAAAATCTCTTTGTTAAACTCCATTCAATTTGGTTAATGGAATATTCTAATATGACATTTTTTGTTACTTTCCTAAGACACGTGGTCCCAATGTGGTGCCTAACAAGCGCCACGTTAGAAAAAACTTTGAAAATTCAAAAAAAAAGAAAGAAAAGAGGATTAATGAAATTAAAAATAGGAAAAGGAAAATTGTTGTTGTTCATATCTTTATAATCACCATGTGGAAATCTTACAAAAACAGTAGGAAAATTACCTACTTCAGTAATTGGTATGGTGATTTTGAATTTTCTACATAGGGCAATAACAGAAGATCTTTTTCGGTAGAAAGAGAATTTCATTAAACAAAAGCATAATCCTCACCAAAACCATTCATAGTAGTGGGGGCATACGCCTATCAGCATCAACACTTGGTAAATCACTTAGCAAGAAAGGTATACCTCAGAATTCAAAGATAACAAATTCATTTTCTATATGCCACACTATAAACTTTGGGGTATTAGTAACGTGAGAAAGATTTTGATATATTGATATCAAAGCAAGCATAAGTCAAGCTTTTTGTTATAATTTTCTAGATCTACTTAACTTCCATTCGTTTATAAGTTGTTTTGATAGAACTGCAATAAACTGCATTCTTATTATATTGCTTTAAGTTTGAAGATTTTGATAATGTGATAAAATGTTCAGAGTATTAATATTATAATATGCATGATTTTTTTAAGTAATAATTTAGAGATTTAGGTGATATTTTTCCTTTTTACAATACTTATCTTTTTTACCTTGAGGTAATTCATCACGTTTGTTTTCTCTCTCTGAGTCCACGAGGTAATTCGTCCCTGTCGCTGTCCACGTGATGCGGTATCATGTTACCATTTGTCGAAAAGTAAGAAAAGTCAGTCACTAAAGAGCTAAAAGGCAGACAGATATATAGAAAAGTCTAAGTTAGGCATAGAGAATCTTTTGACTTCTGCCGTAAGAAAAGTCACCTATTCGACAGCTAAAAGACAAACAAATATAAAGACGAGTCCAAGTTAGGAATAGAGAATCTTTTGACTTCTGTCCCCGGCCATGACAAATTAATATTCACGTGCTAGTAAAGGTCTTGTCAACGTATGCTTCTAAAATATTTGTTAACAATGCTTACTAAAAAAATACTTTACTTTCCAACAAACTGACTACCACATAAATTATGATTAATACCTTGAAAAATTCTTAATTAGTATATATGTGACAAATTTATCCTAAATTAATTTTTTAACAACGAAAAACTCCAAACCAAGACACACGTAATGAATTTACCCTAAATGATTATAAAAAATCTCAAACTAATATATTTGTGATAAATTTACCCCAAACTAATTTGTTTGACCACCACAAATCCCAAACTGATACATTAATTGGATTAATAATACAAAAAATCACAAAAATGGTATAACTGTGATAATATATGATAAAATCTCAAACTAATACACTAGTCCACTGTCACAGGTCATCAAACTCAGTAATTTGGCAATAAAATTTAATGGAAACTATCAGAGGACAAATTTGTCATAAGCATATTAGTTTGGGGTAAATTTGTCAAATATGTACTAGTTTGGAGTTTTTTGTGGTCAAAACAATAATTTGGGGTAAATTTGTCATAGGTTTATTAGTTTGGAGTTTTTTTAGGATATTAACCCCATAAATTAAAAAAATCCCCGCACAATCCCATTTTTCTAGAGACATTTTGATGTCGTGATTCACATTTCTCTTGATGCTAAGTTATAGTTTAGCAACTAATGAGCACACAATCTATGAGAAGGAAAACATCTTTAAAACACTAAAGAAAAAAAAAGGACTAAAAGAGTAATTGGAGAAGAGTGTCCGAGAAATGGACAATGAAAGAGTCAGGAATAGGAATGAGAATAAAATATTTATAAAAAAAAAAAAAAAGCCACAAGTAGGACGAAATTAACATAATGTTTCGATTGTACGACTTGATAAGTTTTAGGATTTAATTATATTTTTTGTAAGCTTTATGATTTAATTACACTTTTGTAATAAGTTTTAAAAATTTCAGTACACTTATTCTTTCATAAATATCTCATTTGTTCCTTGTCGGTCCCCTTCCAAAACTCTCCACATTGATAGTGCACTTGATCATCGTGGATACAATCATATATTTGTAGACTCCATGAAATAATACTTTTACCCATTTACCACTCAAGTGGAAAGAAAAAAAAGGAGGATGAAGTCATCGTGTGCAAACTTGAGCAAACCTTATTTATACCAAAAAGGCTTAGCAAATGCATGAAGTGTGTAATGATCCAATGATAAAAGGAGTGGACAAAATAGTTATGAATCAAACCGAACATGTTATAATGGGCATGGATTCTTGGCAGATAGAGAAGATAGTTGAAAACTAACATAAGCATATTATAGCTAAATTCAAGAAAAGTAAAATGAGTAATGCTACTTGTGATAAGAGTTTGTGAAGAAATATTTCCTAAATGATGTGGCAACTCATGTGCCTTATGCCATGACATTAAGTCTGCGTACAATTAGCAATAATAATAAATAAATAAATAATGAAAGAAATTACAAATTGAACAAGACTAAAACGGTTTATTATCCAAAAGAAATGAAGTAAAATTCCCAAGCTTCACTTATTCTACTTTTTAGTAGAATTAAGGGGGATTGAGTATAATTAACTCGAATCATCTGAATGTCTCTTTTGTACGGTTGTACCCAACTAGTAAAATTGGCGAAAAACTGTCTAAAACATTGTGACAGAAGGCTACTATGGCATGAGGTTATCTATGCATGGAAAGACCTTTCATATAATTGAAAAAGAAAGTTGCAGGGTTGTACCTAACGAGAGTATGCATGACCAAATTTCCGAAACAAAAATCAATTTCTATTATTTGAACAAGTTTACGAAGAAAAAAATGCGTTTGATAACAACTCAAAATTTTTATTTCTACAATAGAAATTCGTTTAATAACATAATAAAATTTCTATTTTTAGGGATGATTGCGGTTGGCATTTGATGACTTATGGCGAGTGTCTTAGGACATTGGCCATCGGTCGCCAGACACTATTTAGTAGTTGATGGCCGGTGGTAGGCATCCCACGGGCGACGAATGGACGGTGTATAGTGATGAGATTGAATGATGAGAAAAATTTTCATTTCTTACTTTTGTTCTAAAAATAGAAAAATTAAAAATTTTAGCTTCAAATATATGTTTCAAATCTATTTTTGAAATATAAATCTGTTCAAAAATAAAAAGGGCGTTATCAAATAAATTTATGTTTCAAATTTATTTCGAAAAATAAAAATAAAAATAAAAATAAAAATTTTGTCATGCGCATGTTTTGTTCGTGAAAAGACCAATGCAACGTGATAAAAACTTGCTGCAGATGCGTCGCTCAATGAAAGTCCCAGTCCCTGTCACCTGTACTCTTATCCTTAATGCGAGATGATAGACAATAAAAAGATGTGGGGTCTCCCAGAACAGGAGATGCAGAGGGGCGGACCGGATTAGTCTCCATTCATGGAAAGAGCTGAGGCAACAAGAGAAAATATTGGGTACGTCTAATGTTCCAGCCTGGCAAACAAGAAGGCGCTGAGAGCGCGACACGTGTCCTCGTGGACCCACAAATCAGGCGCCATTTTGAAAAAATTTCGGACTGACCGAGGGTTTGTTCTTCTTCTCTTTCTTCGCGCCTCTCTCACTCTACCTTCCCTCTCTCTCTCTCCCCGACGAACTCTCTCACTCTACCCTCCCTCTCTCTCTCCGACGAACCACCGCCAGCAACCGACGAACCACCGCACCTGACCGGCAAGAGGACCGCGAGACCTAGCTCCCTCCCTCTTTCCGACCGGCGAACCACCGCACGGGACCGGCGAGAGGACCGCGACCTCCCTCTCTCTCTGCCCTCCCTCTTTCCGACCGGCGAACCACCGCACGGGACCGGCGAGAGGACCGCGACCTCCCTCTCTCTCTGCCCTCCCTCTTTCCGACCGACGAACCACCGCACGGGACCGGCGAGAGAAACGCGAGCAATCGACGAACCACTGCACGGGACTGGCGAGAGGACCGCGACCCCCCTCTCTCTCTAGAGATCTCCCATTGTCGCCTTCATCTTCTTTTTCCCCCCTTTTTTTTTGTTTTGTTGTTTTATTTTTCCCTAGTGTTCTGATGGTGGATCTGGAGTTGCATATGGAGGACGACGTGATGTCTCACATCAACCTCGACGGCTTCTTCGGCGACCACCCTGAGGCTGGCGACGTCATCGGCGCTTGCTCCTCGACGAACGTGTCCTCGTCGTCTCCAGACTCGGGGCTCTCGTGGTTCGACGAGATCGAGAACATCTGAGGACGGCGGAGTTGTCGGTGGCGGTATTAGGGCTGATTCGAGCCAGGAGTTCTGCGATAGGTTCCTCGCTGACGTGCTCGTTGACTCCCCGGGAGATGGGTCCGCGGAGATGGCCGACGGGTCCGGCGACAAGGAGGAGCCTGGATCGTCGGATGACGGCTGGGTTGAGGCTGCGAAGGTTGATGAGGCTAACGGTGGCGGTGAAGCTTATGATCCTGCTTCTAAGAAGCTCAGGAGGTACGTTGATTTAGTTCAGCGCCTTCTCTGTTGCCAGTAAAGTTCCGGGTTAGTGATTCCCAGAGGGTGTGTGATGTCTGCTGCGTGCGGGTTGAGTCTGTCCAGCCTTACCTAATGGATCAAGTAAGCCATGCTTCTCAGTTTCCGACCCAAGATCTGACAGACCTTAGTACGTTGAGATCCCGGATTAATTTTCCATGGCGGCAATCAATGGAACATGAGATTTACAAGGCAACAAACGCAATCCGAGGTTATAGTAAGGTAGGGGCAAGGTTCAGATGATATTGTCTACCTTATGATTCCATCTGTGTTTTTCTTAGAACAGTTGGCTAGTATTGCTGTTGCTACTTGAAAAATAAATGCTCTCTATAGTGGACTTAACCTTTGACAAGGGAGGCCATTTTCTCATTATTGTCGGTGAAGCGGTGATTTAATTTTAGATATGTTTAAGATCTTTGTAAAACTATTCCTTAAGAGTTTTTTGTATTATTGGTGCAAGATAAAGTAATTAAGAATTTTTCTTCCCTTTCTTTTATACTTTGGCATTAAAATTAGGTTCTCTTGCACTTCTTGTGTGGTCATTAAGCTTATTATATGATGCATTCTGATTGCTCAGGTGGTTCACTAAAACCTGAGAAGGCAATTCCTGATGCCATTTTACGACAAGCAAAAGGCCTTGCAATAATTACTGTTGTGAAAGTTGGTATGATGGTAACCTACAATATTGGAACCGGCCTTGTGGTTGCTCGTAGGGAAGACGGCTCATGGTCTCCACCTTCTGCAATTTCTTCATGTGGAATAGGGTGGGGAGCACAGGTAGGCTCGTTTTATCGTATCCCTGGGTTTTGATTTCATCAACCTTAAGGGCCAAGCGTCGGAACCAACAAGTGTTTTTGGCTTTCATGCAGTCTGCAGATTAACCACGTGAATCAACGTGCTCAAAATGATTGTTTAGATAATAAACACCACTCTAATTTTTTACTCCATCCGGAATGCTTGACGTATTGTCTGCTTCATTTCCATGGTCTCTGTGAGAATTTTCCTTTGTAAATGTCTGGTCTGTCATCCTTCTATTTCATGGAATGTGCCATTTGTTTCTCCTTTCTGGAACTCTATCTAAGAACAGTATTTCTCAGGATGAGATTTGGACTTTTTGTTTGATTACCATGTTGCCATTGAATTTTCAAGTTCCTTTCTGCATCTCTTTTCCCTTTCTCTGAATTTGTGTTTTGCTTTTTTGTGGAAGTGGGAGAAGTCCCTGAGCCAGAGATTGCCCTTGTGTTACTTATAATCGTTCCCTTCCTCCCGAAATGATAACAACAATAATAGTAAAAATCAAATACATAAATGAAAAGATTATCCCTGCAAGAAATGTTTGATTTTGTGTTATATTTTTATGTAGAGATATCCTTATTCCAGTCAATAGTAACCAGTCAAGGGTGATTGCAGGCTGGAGGAGAATTGACAGACTTCGTTATAGTGTTGAGAACAACTGAGGCTGTGAAGACATTTGGTGGTACTGCTCATTTTTCAGTTGGGGCTGGTTTGAGTGCAGCAGTTGGTCCCATTGGAAGGGCTGCTGAAGCTGATGTACGAGCGGGGGATGGTGGCTGTGCTGCTTGTTATACGTACAGCTGCAGTAAAGGTACTCATCTATATAGCTATTTTTCCTTTTAAACTGTGGAGTTGTCCTCTAGACTGATTTTTGGGGTATGTATACATTGCTATGCGAAAAAACATGGATAGTATCCTATGATATTAACCGTTTTAATGTGATAGTAATTTCTCTATTTTTATTAAGTCCTAAGTGGATGCAATAATAGTCTCGGGACATAGAAAAACTGCTCATTTTGCAAAGGATCTTGTTCTCTCACTTTCTTTCTTCCTCATTTGTCTCTGTTGCTGAGGTGAGCTATGTAGTCTAGCTTGTATGGCATGGGTATCTGTCCTTAGGCAGTCATGTAAAAGACTATTCTCCGATTACTTAAAATGCTCTTGCACAAATGCTATTTATATATTCAATAAAATGATGATACTCTTTACCTTTTCAAGCTATGTGAAGCTGTTTTCATTAGATCATTGGTTGAAAAAGTTTCTACAAAGAGCATTTCTTGAGAAGCTTGCTTGTTGCCCATTTCTTAGTGCCAAAGAAAGGGGAAAAGGGAGAGACATTAGTTGAGAAAGCTTCTGCAAGGATATTTTTGAATAAGTAATCATTTGAGAGAACACTGAGCTTGATTTGTCATAGATCCTACTTAAATTGAGACGCTCATAGTAAAAAGTTGGAGAGGTCTAGAATCTGTATTTCTCATTTTCCTATCATTTCATTGCCAGCAGCCTGTGGGGCTCATTCCGCTTTCTGAAGTTCTTTAATTGTTCTCGACTTTTTCATCAAATAATTGGCAGGTGCTTTTGTTGGATGCTCCCTTCAAGGCAGTGTCGTGACAATGTGGACAAGAGAAAATTGCCGATTTTATGGCAGCCAGTCTATAAATGCATTGGACATACTATTTGGTTCGTTGCCAAGGCCGCCAGCTGCTGCCATCCTTTATAATGCACTCGCAAACATGTATCAGAAGCTGGAGTGGTCATCACCATATTAGTGCCGTACCGCTTGGCCAATTGTCCTTGATACTGCCTATGGAAGTTCTTAGCTGCAATTCTTGCCACTGTAAAGTTGTCTATTCTTATCAAGTGTACAGCATGTTCAAACTCATTGCTTCCCTCTCTCCGCTGGGGGATTTTGGGAGAGGAATATGTAAATAGTTATAATTGCTGGGATCAATCTTTGGAATGTACATATAGCTATCCATTTCATATTTGGTGTTTACTCAGGGTATCGGGGAAGACAAGCAAAATCCACCCTTCCTTTTAGATTACTTTGAAGATTGCTTGGGCATGTCCTAGATGATGGAGGAAATTTTATGCGATTGTTCATGATGAACCCATAAAAACAGGTTGCATGGTCACTACCTGATATACAGCTCTTTTATGGATCTTGTTTGGTACTGCACCGCGCATTAGACTCGAGTCAATGTAGTGTAGCGGAAATCCACCTCCCTCCCTGTTTTGAAGTAGTGCATACAGATCATTGCGATTTCTTGTTAATTAGCTTATCGTGCTAGATCTATGTTTCCATGCAATTTCTCTTGTCAATCGTCAAATGGTGGGGGAATCGAGTGTGATTAGGAAAGTGGTAATGTGAAGAAGGATTAGGAAGTGGCTCAATAAATAGACCAAGACTTGGCGTCCAAGAAATGAACCCTACAAAAATTTATGTCCTGACCTAACGTATGATCGAAGATTGACCTGAGAAACCAAAGCGAGAATGGAGGCATGAGGTTGCGGAGAACCTGTGGTTTGTCACTCGTTAAATTCATCTCATCGAAGACAATGGCAATGAGAGAGGGAACACGGTTTGCTCCGGCAAATTTTCCATCTGGAATTGAGAGCCCTATTGTTCAGATGGCTAATGGCCAGAAGCCTTTTTCATCTACATGTCTCTGCCTGACTAACGTAGGACCAGAACATATGGAGGCCAGTCCAATTTAACTAGCACCTCGTGTGGAATCTGCACTTGTAAGTCAAGAGCAGTTTGCCATAGCAGCAACAAAGTCGTGATAAACAACCTGGCGAACCATATCAGGAAGCGTCAGCTGGTTTGAAGCTCTCACTAGTCACAGCTCAAAACTAAAAACATTGCCATGTACTTGGAGATCTTGGAATGACAAGTTTAGCCTGTTCAACTAAGGAGCCAGCAAAAGTGAAACCTCTCCAACACGGCACATGTAAGCACTCTTAAGATCATATGGATTGAACTTTGCAACCAACGGCCCAATGGCCGGCCACGCACAAAGCGAAAACAAGGGAAACTTAAAGATTCTGAGCTTCTCGGCTTGCACAAATTTGAAAGAAAATGTGGACCAAATGATCCTGCTTCTAAGAAGCTCTAGGACAACAGCGATGTCCTCCTCAATGGCGGGCGACACCAACACCACAACGACCCCCATGGTGGCAGTTGTCTCCGTCGCAATGGTCACTTAAGACTGCCGTGATTGATTCTCCAATTCCAACTCCAACTCTCACTCTGGCATTGAACCATGAGAGTTCACCATCTTCGTATTCCATGAGTTCCGACATCCGCCAGTACATGTTGTAGTCCTCATCAAACAGTACATGAGTATTCTGCAAGATTTATCGCCAAGTTAATAGGTAAGAGCAAATAAAAGCTACAGAAATTAGCAACAACAGGATGGATAAATACCTGCATTCCAGGTTTCAATATAAGAACACTCCTTCCATAACGATCATGAAAACTTGCTCTGTATACTTTTCCAGTTTCACCTTCAATAGCAACTTCTTCCTGTTTTAGTAAGCATCACATTGTCAAATGGAAGCATTATTCAGCGTCCCAGTAAGTACTATTGCATGTCTAACAACCTGCTCATTAGCCATATTGTCAACTAAAACGGTCTAAATGATGATTTTGGAAACAGCATGAGTGAAAAAATATACTGGGACACTTATTGTCCCTTGAACAATAAACTCTCCAACACCTAATGCTTCATATCACTGCATCATGGAAGTCTCATAGAAGACACAAAAAATGAGAGCCACTCAATTATTGTTGACTAACACCAATCCTGCATTCGCATTTATTCACAAAATCAGTTCTTCTCCATACCAGGAACTTAGTCTACAAAATAAAATTAATTATCAGGTCAACACAATAGTTAGGGTAACAAGGATCAGATGTCTACTGAAGTTTAACAGGCAACAGCCATCGGCATAAATTATCTATCACAATACTCGCGCAGGTATTCATTCACCGGGACACTTAGCCATCTTACCCTGCTGATTTCTTCAGGCTTAAAAGCTGATCTCCATTTCAGCGTCTCATCTAACATTTTCTTTGCTTTATCGATGTTCCAGTTTCAAGCTTCCAAGTATCTCCTCAAGCATGCATCATCACAATACTTCAACCTTCGCCCAGAGAGTGGTCCCATAGCTTTCTTAAGCTCATTCATCTGCATGCAAATGGACTTAAAATGTAACTGTATTTCTCCTATATTCTGGGAAGGAGCATTGATTATTATTCCACAACTCTAGAAAATCAATGCATCATGAGACATTAAACACATATATGAAAGGGGTACAAATAAGGGGGTGTATTGACGTTAAAGTATTATCTGCAAAAAGGGCCACTTCATGGTTTCTCATGGCCAGAAAAACTACTGACTTAGGTCAACCACATGGTCAGCCGTGGAAATCAGATAAAACTGAGCAATCGATCAAGGAGATACACTCTACGAAATGTCCAGTCCTTACAAGCGCTGTAATTTTGAAATCTTAATTACCTTAGATTGGAACTGCAGTGAGTCATCTTCCTCACTGTGGTGAGTTACTCCATCGACGAAACATGGTGCCTAAAGCCACAAAAATTGAAGGAATTAATAATATATCTTTAAAGAACTATTGATGGCCTACTATAGAAGTAACAACTCACACCATATAAGAACATGTACAGATATTCAAAAGACTAGGAATGAGAGCATATTTCCTATAGGTAAAACAGACGGGAAAATAAATTACAGAGGCAAATGAAGCCTTCGCTCTCTAGTCCCTAACAGAACAAAAAAGGAAGGGCAAGAGAACTAAGCCCTTAATTTTAAGGAAAGAAAAATCTAATAATTGAGCAATGTAGATGTATTGCAATTCAACCACATTGATGCTATAGTGCAAAAAGTAAAGCCCATATATAGGATAGGCGACACTGCAACATCAACCATCAATAGTGTCACTGTGCTTGAAGCTGTAAAACAATTGCAGCTCCCCCAAAGAAAACATGCTCTCAAATTCTTAATTTGCGAGATATTCATGAACTAGAACCAATGTGCACATTGCATATGCGTATCCAGACAGATTAAAAAAAACAAATTTCCCAAGAAAGCACTAGAAATGCTACAAGAAAAATACCAAATTTTGTCTCCATTGCCGTACTGTCGGAAGCTTCTGTTCTATCAGCATTCTGGTTCTCCACATCAATCACGACTCCATCGGAATCATCGTCCTCAGAATCATCAGCCACAATTTCCCGATCAGCGCTACGCACGCTCTCCGCCCAAGCAGCGTCCTCTTCACCCTCTCCATTAACCACAATCGACGGCGGCCTATCCGGCAAAGCCTTCTTGACCTGCAGCCTCCTGCTCCCAGAACTAGTAGTCATCCACACACGAAACAAAAAAAAAAAAATGAGAATCCCGAACACGCTCCATGGAAACCGAGGAAATCAGCCAGCTGGCGGAGCACCTGAGATCATGTAACACCTTTCTAGTTTGACAGCAGTGCAGAAGGGCAAGCAAAAGGATACACTGTCTTCCGGCCACACATTACTCCAGTCTCCATATTTGAAGGAACTAGAAAGAATCTTATTCCAGCTACCCTAGATCATGTAACACTTTAGATGTTCCTTGTGGCGAATGTCAAATCATAGAATTACTCCAAGCATTACTGCAAGCTATGTTCTTTCAGTTGCTTTGACCAGAAAGAGTTTACTCTAGCTACCCTAGATCATGTAACACCTTAGATGGTCCTTGTGGTGAATGTCAAATCGTAGATCATCCTAAGTGGTCGGAAAGCAAATAAAAATCACAGCAGCCACATGAACAAGCCACCACCACCTTGATATAAGATAACTGCAGCTAAATTATCCCCCAAAAAGGAAAGTGATGTAGTGAGCTTAGACTGGTGACAGTATTAGATGTAATTGGCATTCACTTACGATTTTCAAAACTTGGAAAGACCCAGTGAAGAATAAATTCGGATATACTCATCATAGCTAGTACCTGTCAGTTGCTGGCTTCTAAAGATATGTTAAACATGGAGTCTTAGGCACCGTATATTGGAAAATGGAAAAAGCACTTCCTCAGGATTGCATAGTTCACATCACACGTGTTCTTGTACCAAAGAAAAGAGCAGCCCATTGAAGTCAAACTACAGTATATACTTTCTGATCCTTCTTTGTATCCTTAAGACATACACATAACAGGCTTATCCACGACCAATGAAATACAAAAAAGCAGAGCTCATCTACGAATTCTCTGCAATCACTTTATGCATTATAGAAGCTCATGTATAGGCTAATCATATTAAGAACTTTATCGCAGGATCAAGGAAAATTTAATCGTGGAAGACCAGCTGTGTGTTAAAAAAAAGAAAAGAAAAAATCAGTTAGGGAAAGGTACTTACTACTTTCAAGGACATCAATTTATTTAAAATAAGGAAAGATTTCCGTGAGTTGAGAAGGAAGCAATTATGTCCAAAATTGCAGGTACCATATATTACTTTCCATCTCCAATTACCCAATGGCGAGGAGTATCTTCCTAACCCTTTTCACAGGATATACAGATTTCATATTAAATTTCTCCTTTCTTGACGAGGGGTCTTTACACGTGCCATAACCAACTAAATTCTGGAATGATCTTGAAAGGCTGTGTTGCACTATTATTCATGCGTGAGGCTTATCATCAGTAGGCAATTCCATGGAAAAAGGAAAATCCAGCAATTTCCTTATTTGCTTTCTTATCCAAATAGTAACAAATTAACTGCAAATGGAATCACAGGACACAGAGTGGCTTAGAAAATAAGCCTTGACTGATTATAGAATTTCAAGGTACATCTTGAAGGGTGAATACTATATGGTTCTGGCAGGAATTTCAAATATAAACAATTGATATATCATGTCTATATAAACTTTATAATGGATAAGTGACTGTTTTACCAATAAAAATAAGTACGAAATCAGATTGACAATGCAAATCCTAATGGAAGAGACTTAAACGAAGTTCTAATTTTTGAGTAAATTAGCATTTAGCAGCAACAGCAAGAACAACGACAAGTGCATTAATCAACTCATGAGCAACTTGCACATTACAGATGCGCAATTTTGTTCAGAAATAGATTATTGGAGTGCTCTGTCTGCTCATACAACTTTCCCCTTAGAGACTGATAGTGACATCAACTACCTCACTCATGAATCTTCAGAACTTCCTTTTTTTCTGTTGATTTTTCATTATATAGCTTCCACTAACATTTAATCATAGAAGAAAACGATGAATTAAGCATCAAATAATGCCCACTATAATATGGTAAAACAAGGTTCCTTCAAATATATGACGAAGTATGAATTTCGACTTTTCAAGAGCGGAATTGTGCACTAGTTCCCCAACCTCTGCTGCACCCAAACTATGCTAAAGAGTAATTGAGGCAACATACTAATGCATATGATGTCATGTAATTAATGCCAGAATCACTAAATTAAATTCATGAATTTGCTTGCATGTGCCAATATCTAAAGAAGCATGTAGAGAACATAGTTGATCAGTCCTCCAAGAGGCTATACCTTCAAGCAATCTGCGACAATCAGATGCTGCATAAGCACTTGATGGTTCAACGATTGGAGAAGAATCTCCGTTCCTCGTGCTGGCCACTCCTCCGAATCGAAGTTCTGAAATACATGGAAATGCATTCTTCTCATCCAACCCCTGATCATAGAGGAAGCCCCTGAATACATGCCCGCTGATGCTAACAGTAGCTTGATAGGCAAATTCAGCTGCATTGTCACTAATTGCAGTGACTCTTATGCACCTAAAAACGGCCGGAGCACGAACTTGGCCTGGTAAGGACTGCTTGAAGCTAGCATCTGGAATCCAAGAAATCATTATATCGATCTTAGAATAAGATCCAATAAGCAGATGAGTTGATCAATCAATAAGATGATAAATCCCTTTAGTTATCCACATTAAGCGCGCACGCTTCTGCTTTTTCGTCTCCATCTTCTGCTTCGTCGCCGTCGCCGGCGTCGTCGAGCTCGTCGTTTCTCTCTCCTCCATTTTCGCCGTCGTGGTTCGACGCGTTGGCGTCGGGCGCATAGGCGGAGGCGGAGGCGGAGGCGGAGGAGTCGGGGGCGACGGACTCCGACGCCGACGGAGGCAACCGGCGAAGGAGCGTCGGCGTCGGGGTTTGCTGGAAGAGAGGCGTGACTTCGAGGACCAAAGAGAGAGAGAGAAAGGACTAGAGGTCGCGAGAGGGAGGTGGAGGGGCGTCGGCGTCAGAGTCGGGTTCAGGGGAGGAGGTGGAGGCTGCGTCGGCGTCGGAGTCGAGGGCGACGGAGGCAACCGGCGGAGGCGGAGGCGAAGGTGGAGGGCCGTCGGCGTCGCGTTTCGCTGGAAGAGAGGCACGACTTCGCGGAGGGGGAGAGAGAGAGCAGAGAGGACGTCGCGAGAGGGAGGCGGAGGAGCGTCGGCGGCGTCGGCGGCGTCGGCGTCGGCGTCGGCGTCAGGGTGGGGGCGATGGAAGCAACCAGCGGAGGCGGAGGGGAGAGAGACAGAGAGGAGAGAGAGGAGAACGGGGAGAAAGACGATCTGCAGAGGTGAGAGAGGCGCGAAGAAAGAGAAAACCCTCAGTCTCCCGTCCGAAAATTTTTCAAAATAGCGCCTGACATGTGGACACGTGTCGTCCTCCTACCGCCTTCTTGTTTGCCACGCTGGAGCGTCTTACGTACGTAATATTTTCTCGAGGCGCGGGGCCCACTTGAGAAAGAGAAAAGTGGGATACAGCTAAGAGACATGATATGAACCATGCGACAGGATCCTGTCTCAACTTTTCCTGAATGCTATAGTGCCCCCCGCCATAATATACGTACAATATCACGGGGAATCAATCAGAATCTGAGATACGGAGGGATTCAGTAGATATTTTGGGTGTGCCCCCGTTAAAAATTATTTAGTGAATCTAATACTTAAATTACATATAAATACAAACCGTAGGATTTGATTCGATCGGCCAAGATTTTATTTCTCTGGGACTGAAATGGGTTTTGGCATGTCTTCAGTCTAGATACATGAAAGCAAAACAACTTTTTATTAAAGCAACATTTTCTTCTCAATCTCTTTAATGATAGCGTGACATGTGAGTGCCGTAATTAACATAGTCTATTTAACTAGGACTCCACAACTGCATCTTGGGCTGACCACTTATTGACCGTTGGGTCTGAAATCAATGACATTGGCCAAGGTGAGTCGTATCGGGTGTTGGGTTGATGTAAAAACTTGACCCTTTATAAAAGCCAAGTGCTCTCTCTGCTGTTGTATTCTTACTACATAAGGGGGGAAGAGATCAAGAAGAGATCAAGAAAGACTCCCGCCGTCTGAAATGGACCACGCTATAAGCATGGACGATGGTTAAACGAGGGCAACGCCAAACGAAAGGTTTGAAGCTCTGAAAAGGAGAGCCGTCCCACAAGATTACCAACAAGAGCTTGGAGATGATGATTTGCACAAAATTATGGATCGTGGCATATATAAAGCCACGATAAAAGGGGACGTCGAGAAATTCATCGATGCATTAGAAAAGGTTATTGAGCGGAGGAAACTAGCTCTGTCGCTAATCCTCAACCAAGTCACCCCCTCCGGGAATTCATTGCTTCATGTAGCAGCAAGCTCTGGGAACAATGATGTCATGGAGTTCATTCTCCTTCATTTTCCTAACACCGTGACCCAGAAAAACTCCTCGAAGGATACTCCGCTTCATGTTGCGGTTCAAGATAAAAGGTTGGACGCAACAAAAAAGCTAATTTGCCGGGAAGCAAACTCGGAAATTATATATTGGAAGAACAAGGATGATAAATCTCCATTGTATCTGGCAGTGGAAAAGTGCGAGTGGTGGCGCTGGAAAGATGGCAAGGGGGCGGAGTGAATGATTAGCTGGCTATATGGACATTGGATATTAATTACATTAGTTAATTGATTTATCAGTCCATTCACCAGCACGCTAGCGGTGGATCATCCGAGGAGTAAAATAACTAATTGAAAAGAAAAAAAAAAAAGAGGGAAAAATGAGGATAAAAACATATCAATCCATTCACCACATTAATTCGTCAGGTTCATAGTCCCTACGGTAATAGTATCATTTCCAGCTTTCAAAAATTAAGAAGAGTTAGTTACTAGAGAGCTGAAAGATAAACATACATAAATACAACTTCAAACGTTAACCATCATTCATGTCTAGGGATAATTGTCTAAAAAAGCCTAAAACTATTGTACGGGGTAAATTCAATCATTAACTTTTAATTCGATATATTAGTTACACATAACGCGTAATATCCTATACAATTGCATTTGCTCATAGATATTTGATTTAATAATTCGCAACTTCTTCATATTGCTAAGTTATGGCAACTCATTCTGACCAAAAAAAAAAAAAGTTATGGCAACTCATGACTTGAGCACCCGATCTAAAAGAAGAGTCACATGCTCAAATCATGAGAGAAAAAGGAATAAAAAAATAATTAAAGAAGAGTTCCCTGAGAAAATGGACGATGAAATATTCGGTGAAAAGCTGGCGATAAGGATGTGGCAAATTAATTACATTAGTTAGTTGATTTATCAATCAATTCATCAGAACGCTAGTTGTTGATCACCCGAGGAGTAAGATAACTAGTTGAAAAGAGAAAAGATAAAAATATAAAAAAGGCGAAAAGAACATTTATGCACGTTAAACTGAATCTAGAAATATTTATATTTATGCGAATCTATTCTCCATAAACTAATAAATGAGACGGACGTTTTGCTGATATTCTTAACGTAGTTTAACTTATACCTATGCGAGGTGCATTGCACGGGCTAATCTCTTGTTTATGATAATATTTAAGGGAAAAAATATGCAATTGCAATATATTTATCTTGACCTTTTTTTGTGATATCAAAAACCTTAAACTATGCAACTATGACACATTTATCTTGAACTTCTTTTGTGACATCAAAAACCTTAAATTATGCAATTGTAATATGTTAACCCTAAATTTTTTCTTGTGACATGAAAATCTCAAACTCAATGTTCCGTTAGATAATTTTTCAGCTAAAACAATACTGTTTTTATTTCATTCATGTCATTATTGTTTGTTTTCTAGGATCCATGTAGATAGATTATTAACGGCTTTCATTGATAGGACTTTGATAGAGGGTAACTGTGTTATGCAGATACGAACGAGTTTGGAATTTTTTGTGTCACAGAAAGAAAGTTTAGAGTAAATGTGTTACATTAAGTATAGTTTAGAGTTAATTATGGTTTTTTCCCCAATACTTAATAGGAATTAGACTCATATTAAAACCGTGTAGCATTTACAAGCTTTTATCATTTCTTTATGGCCCAATTTCCTTACATGTGCTTCCCAAGATTCTATTATTATTATTTTTTTTTGGAAGATTCCCCTGCATTGAATTTTATCAAAGTATATTGCTTCAAAATAACAGCATAAATATTGAATTCTTCTGATTGGCAAAAGTTGGTAGACTATAGATGGACGGTACGGTGCTCCTACCTACTATCAAACTGAAGAAAAAGACTTAGTCCAAAAAAAAAAAAAAACTGAAGAAAAAGGCAAACCATGTTAGTTTAGATTGAATCGATGTCTTGGGAAAGAGGGACAAACTGTCGGAATAAAAAGACAAAACCAAGTTATTTGAGAGTTTTATCTGAGAGATCACATGAAGTGCGAGATCATCGCGGACGAGTAATATTGATTGGAAAAAGCAATCCTATAGTTTTTCAGATTTTATCATTAATTTGATTTCTTTTGTTTGGTGGATTAATTTTTCTTAATTCGTGGATTCCTAATTTAATGTAAAAGCTTCTTTTTATGATTGACTTGATATTTTTTAAGATTAATCAATGACTCTTTGGATGGATCAACGATAGAATGGACAAAATCATTCAGAGTATAGAAATTATAGTGAAACTTGTGTGCAATGGACAATGTGGATCTCACTAATTTTGAATATGCAATTGACATTGAGTAAAGTCCTTTTTCTTTGTTCCCAACATTGAGTAAAGTCTACACCATAACTTCTTGAGCTGATCGCTAATTGATAGTTGGGTCTAAAATCAATGACATTGTCCGAGGTGAGTCGTGTATACCGTTGGGTTGATGTGATCACGTGACCTTTGTGGAGTCAGGGCTCTCTCTCCTAGTGTATTCTTATTAATTGACTATTAAACGGAGTCTCCGCAATTTCTTAGGCTGATCATTAATTAATTATTTCTAACATCAATGACATTGTCTATCTGGTGTTGGGTTGATGTGAAAACTGACCCTTATAAAGAGAGTGCTCTCTGCTTGCTTGCTTACTCCATTCCCATTTCCATCGTTTACTTCCTTATCTCTGCTTCCTTGTTTGCTTCCAGACACTCCCACCGTCTGAAATGGATTACGCAGTAAGCCTGGCTGGGAGAGAAACAGGGGCGACACCGAATGAAAGGTTTGAAGCTTTGAAGGCGAGATACCTCCCAACTCCAAATGACCAACAAGAGCTCGGAGATGGAGATGTGCACAAAATTATGGATCGTGACCTATATGAAGTCACAAAAAAAGGGGACGTCGAGAAATTCATCGATGCACTAGAAATGGCGTGCGAGTCGAGGAAACTAGCTTTGTCGCAAATCTTCAAACAAGTCACTCCCTCCAGGAATTCATTGCTTCATGTAGCAGCACGCTCTGGGAGCGATGATGTCATGGAGCTCATTCTTATTCATTTTCCTGACAGCATGACCCGGAAAAACTCCTCAGAGGATACTCCGCTCCATGTTGCGGTTCAAGATGAAAGGTTCGACGCAACAAAAAAGCTAATTCACCGGGAAACAAACTCAGAAATTATATATTGGAAGAACAAGGATGGTAAATCTCCCTTGTATCTGGCAGTGGAAAATTGCGAGTGGTGGCAGTCGGAAAATCGCGAGGGGTGGAGTGGGAGATTTTTCAGCTTCTCTTGCAAGAATCTGCTCGAGATGAAGCTTACGCAGTCAAGATACAGGGCATGTCACCAATTTTGGCCGCAATCAAGAAGGAGGATACAGGTAATGGATACTTTTATGTGTAGTTCTAGTCCACAAAAGCATAGATGTAAGTTAACTGCACTGCTTTTTGCTCTTTTTCAAAATTCATATTCGTCCAATTTGGAGAAAAGCTTGATAATAGCATTTGGTCAAAAAGCATATAACTCTGCAGGAGCTAACAGCAATAATTATTTAATTAGTTAATTGCACCCAACCTAAAGAGTGCTACGACCTATAACGTCAGGTTTATTGAAAGAAATTATAGATTGGCTCCCGAAGTTACTCCACGTGCGCGATGAAGACGGAGGGACACCAATGCACGCTGCAGCGTCGGTTGGAAGTGAACGCGTAATTGGCCTCTTGCTGGAGAAATGCCCTTATCTCGCCCTTCAAACGGACAATAACGGCTCCTACCCGATTCACATTGTTAGCGAAGCCGGCGAGTTCTTGGCATTCAGACGGTTACTGAAGGACACGTGGCCTGACCTGGCAGAGATCAAAAACAAAAAGGGTCAGAATATTCTTCACGTTGCAGCCAAGGGCGGGAGCAAAAGAGCGGTCCGACACATACTCAAAAAAGGCGGCGAGCCGGATGTCATCAAGAAGCTGGTGAATTCGAAAGATGTCGATGGAAACACACCCGTCAATTTGGCATCGATGCACAACCACATCGAAGTTAAGCTCTATTTGACGATGGCCCAAACAACTCGCTTGCAGCTTTGGAACGACGACAGGTCGAACAACCTAAATGTGGCCACAGAAATCTTGCAAATAGTGGTATAATTTTGGTTGCTGGCTGTGTTTACTTTTAACTGAATCGACTGTGCTTATGATTGATGACTAATTCCCTGATTTGATATTTGCAGTTTCGCAAATGTATTGAAATGGTGGTACTGAGAAGCATTAGTCCTCAGTCAACAAGAAAACCAAGTTCTGGAGAAAGCGAGTCATCTCGCAACGAACAGATCAAGAAAGAGATTGGCACTCAATTGGTAGTGGCCACACTTGTGGCCTCCGTCTCGTTCACCGCTGGCATAACATTGCCTGGTGGATATAATGTTGCCGGTGATCCACACCCAGGAATGGCGACCATGCTGCATAACCTAGTGTTTCAGGTTTTCATAATCTTTGACGCAATGGCCACATTCACTTCCATTTTCTCTGTTGTAACCCTCCTCCGCGCTCACAATGCCAGTCTCCGCGTAGCAGAAGAAGCTTTGGAGGTAGCGAGGCCATCATTGCTGTTGGCTGTCCTCGCAATGACAGTGGCATTTTCGGCAGCCGTAATTCTAGCAGTGAGCAAACTCACTTGGCTCGCGATCTTTCTCCTGTGCTTCGCAGCCCCTTTCGTCGCGGTGCTCTACCTTCATATAGATGCCTTGTATAACGATATCTCCCAAGGGCTAGTAGACGGCTTCCGAGGGCTAAGAGGCAACTTCCAAGGGCTACTAGGCAGACTAGGGTAACTGGGGTCCAAGGGGATATGCGATCCTGCAATTAGCCAACACGTGCTGGCCAGCTTTTCTAACGATGGGGAGATTCAATTTGAGCACAGATATAGGTATATCTCTTATAATCAAGTGTGTTCCTTTCCTTTTTCTTGAGCAATATCTTTTATATATGTAAGCCTGGTACCATAAGTAACACAAGCCAATCATGAATTTTATCACTAACAAGTCCAGATGCTAGTCGAGGCATCATAGACAGGGGTGGCATATCAAGCACAGCTAGGAACTACCCGAAGTGAAGAATTTTGATAGCCATTTCCCGTTTCAGCTTTACTTTTTCTGCTTATAGATCCTCCAATTTCCAGGGCGGAGGTCAAGGCCATTTCAGTTGATTACCTGGCATGGATTGTATTAGGCCGACCTTAATTTGATCGGAGCGTGCTGCAAAATCATGATTATTTTCGCTTGTAATGTGTCCAACACTTACCCGTCAAAGTTTTTTGCTCGCCATACTTGTGTTAAAATGCAAGCATTAATTACTTTCGAAGTAATTTTTTCCTTTGAATAATTAGAATTAATGATAGTCATTTAACTACATAATAAAGAGGCTAGGGGAATGAGAGTCCACCTTCTAATTCTAATCAATCTTTGCTCCAATACTCGCGCCATTTTATTTCCATACAGTGACTCTTGATTAATTGTCCATGTGATAGTGATATCATCTCTATTCTTCAAAAATTAAGCAAAGTCAGCTACTAAAGAGCCAAAAGACTAACGAACATATATTAGACAAGTTTGACGTCAGGTGAAAAAAATCTTTTAATCACTATCATTGTCTAAAGAATAAATATTCACATATTTGTAAAAAACTTGTTAACGAATGCCTCTAAGATATTTGTCAATGATTCCTAATAAGAAAATATTTTGGCTTCCAATATATTGAGTATACAATACCCCAAAACATCCTTTGTAATCCTATCTGCCCAATCTAATAATCTGCACCTTTTTCATGATGCTAAGTTATGGTTAGCAATTTATCAGCACTCGATCTAAGAGAAGAATCATATGTTTAAAATGTTAGAGATTAAAAGAATAAAAGACGATTGGAGGAGAGTGCGCCAAGAAATGTACAATGAAAGAGTAGGCGAATAATAGGCAATAGTGATATGGAAAATTAATTACATTAGTTAATATATTTAAGAATTAGCTTATCAATCCATTCATCGGCAGACTAGTTGTTGATAATCCGATGAGCCCCTCTCTTTATTTCCTTTTGAGTTCAATCTCTCTCTCTCTCTCTCCCTCTCCTTCCACCCCCCGCGCCCGACCTCAGCACTAACGCTTCACCACCTCTCGGCCACCCTATAGCACAGGGCATTAAGATGATCGAACCCCCAACCCTGAGAAAGTTTTGAGGTGCAAAAGATGGTGTGGCTGTCACGTAGGGAGCTAACATGGAATGATTTCCAAATGGGCCAAGTTGGGCCAGTGCAAAACCCTGTGCCAAAGGCCTCCACTTCTTTTCTTTTAATCAGCAAAGCGATGAGTAAATATTTTCAGTCTGTTGCCTGTGGATCGCTTAGTCCGGCAACGAAGAGGGCGTGAAAATGAAATTCTCTGAATCCCCTTCCCGAAATCGCAAGTTTGATTAGCAACGTCATCGTTTCGGATATTCCTGCCGTCAGGGCTATGTAGCAGACATTTGTGGCGTCACACCTCGAGACCAATAGAAATGGAGCAATCACAAGGGCATCTTTTCCAACTGAAGGACGAAATCTCAAGCAGAGACCAACAACCTATCGTCAAAATATATATCGCCACACATAGAAATATAATAAGCCAATAGGTTGGATACAATATTAAAGTTTCCATAATATATATAAAAAGAAATATTGTACATCTTCAACTAACAACTAAACCTAGCAAGCTCATCTTAATCATATATAGCTCAGAAATGTATAATTAAGTTTATACCCAAAAATCACCCTATCAAAATGCCCTTGTGAAAACATAAACATTCTCATCCTATTGTTGACTACTTGAAAAATCTGAAAAATAAGACAAATGGATGAATAACCATAACTCGGTGAGTAATACAAATCTCTTTTAAGCAAATGGACGGTGCACTATGCATGTTTAATACACAAAAATGTAACTCATTTACACCAAATTTCAAACATAACAAATTTGAAGATCAAAGAGAGTTATATATTACTTCAACACAATTATATTCATAGCAGAAATACCTATCTCATCAATAATATCAAAAAAGTATAATGGTTCATTTCACTTATCAATTTCATTAAATCACACATCAATAGTCCATTTCGTCGACCATCCCGTGCTCAAATATCTAACCATGATCACGCTTAATACCCATGAAAGGCGATTAAGATTTCCTACCTTAACTAGGTCTCCATCTATATTGTCCATGGTCACTCACAAGGATATCCAAAAATTAGTGTGCATACATATAAATCCATCAATGGGCTCATAATGACACTGAGTATCAACACAAACCCATAACATCATCCTCCAAAATCCACAAATTCAATCTAGAATCTATGTTATAAATCAATTTTACAAACCAAAACATATAATCTTTCACAACTCAGTTTATCGGTTAGAATATCCTTTCATAAAGTGTTCCTAAAATCTTTTCATGAGTTAGCTCATAAATCATATTCGAAATGTGGTACACTTAACCTTTTCTAGAAAGGTTTATCACACTATCTCACAATAACAATAAAAGTAATAAATGTTCCATTCGGCTTTATGCAACAAATATGCTTGCTCTATATATATCCATTCACTATTACTTTATGTTAATACCTAAATTTTTCCTTTTTATTTAGGGTCTAATCGCGTAGAAAATTAGGGATTAATTTCTAATCCCATACAAAAAATGATTTCATTAATTGCATTGCACATAGACATTAGGAACATTTGCATTACTAGTATTAATTATTATAATTTTTTTAAAAAAATTAAAAATTAATTAAAAAAAATGAAAGAGCAAAACGCGGCAAGGCCAGGTTAGGGCCCGGCTTACCCCGGCCCCCTTTTCTTTTCCTTCTCCTTTCTTCCCCCGCGGCCCAGCCCATTTCTTCTTCCCTCTTTCCCCAGCCCAGCTCTGTTCCCTCTTCTCCTTCCCTCCTCTCGTTTTGGACTTTGGCTGAACGACAGCCGACGAGAGGACGACCTACGACGAAGGACGGAAGGACAGTGAGGGAATGTAGCACGGTCTGGGCAGGCTGGCGGTAGCTGACATCGTGTTGGGGAGAGAGGGAGAGAGAGAGAGAGAGAGGGAGGGAGGGAGGGAGGGAGGGAGGAGTTTAAAGGGGAGCCGAGGGGAATTATTTTGGGGTCTTCGGCCGAGAAACGATAGGGAGAGGGAAAGAGCGAATCCGAGAGAGAGATTGGGAGAGAGAGCGACTGAGAGAGTAAAACCCGAGGGCGAGGAGGAGTTCTCGGGCAGCTTGGCCACGCTTGAGCCCCGTCTGACGACTCTCGGTCGACGCCCTCGAGTCTGCATCTCCGTTTTAACCCCGCACCAAACCTCCTGTGAGTTTCTTTTTGGTTCGAGCCGCCTTTCCCGAGGATCTCGGCTGGGAAACATCGCGAAGCGGTCGGCCATAGTTCGACTTGTCTCGAGCTCGCCCTATAACCACCGTCTCCGAGCCGGGTAGAGATTTTTACGGTCGAAACTCATTCCCATGAACTCCTTGTTGCCTTGTTCTGTTTTGAGAAAGAACCAACTTGGTGTCTCTAGTTCTTGAGCGCTCTGCTTTCAACTGAATTGGTGCTTGATGTCGAGCATTCCCTGGTGATTTTTTCTGGTCTAGACCCGAGTTCGAGTTCTAAAAATGTTCAATATCTTCCGTGCTCACCATATGTTCAAGGGAACGCCCGAACTAAAACCGTTCATTTTAGCCCCGCATTCCAACTTGTTCCCAGGATTTGTAGATGTGTTTTGTTTGGTACAATGTTTTTACTGATTGCCTAATACATTTCTTTAGTCAGATTTCATCTCTACCAAGTCTAGACAGCCCTGGATTTTCGGTCGTCGTTTTGTCCCGTGCTTTGATATATCCTGTGATTGTTCCTGGGGTTAATTGTGTGGCTGCGAGCGGGAGCATCAAGTGCTCATGGATAGAGGCTGATAGCTGCCCGGGGTTTGGAAGTCGTTCGCTATGGAGATCCGGTGAACGTTGGGTCGGTCATTGGCGGGAAGGATGTTTCGCGATTTGGTTCGGGAAGTCTCGGTCCCGGACGCTAGATGGTGGAATCTGTACATGCGACGTGCTGATGTATTAGTCGAATGAGCTTTGACTGCTGAAGTCCTCGTGCGGTCGTCTTGCATTTTGGAGTGTTCTGCGTTTGTCTTGGGGTAGCCAACGTGGGAAGGCTTTAGGAAATAGAGAAGGGAACTAAAAAATATAAGAGGGGGAAATGGGCTCATTTGTACTGAGATTGTCAAGAAGACGTGAGGGTATTTTGAGTAGGGCTGGGCTTAGTTCAGTTATAGGATTAGTAAGCTTTGGGTTTGAGTTCAAGCGGGAAGAGCGGGTCGCAACTCTGGTGATGGTCCGTTTGGGCTTATTCTGTGCCGATACAAACTGGTGGGCTATTGGTGATTTGGGCTTAGCTTTCTTCTAGATCAGGCTTGAGTTATTTTGAAAATGGATTTATTATCAAAGCCCAACCGAGCCAAAGGCCCGGCCCGAGCCAAAGGCCCGGCCCGAGTCCCTGTTTTCTGAATAATCTTTTAGTAAAAAAATAAAAATTCGAAAAAATAAAAATATTTAAATAATAATAATAATAAATTCCGAATTTAAAAAAAAAATGGAAATAGTTTAGAAATTAAATTCGAACTAGTTTTGTTAGATTTTTTTTTTCAATGTTAATTCTAGTTTAGCATAAATCTATATATTATGTATAAAAAGTGAAAACTTTTTTATCTAAAGAATTGTGCTCACAATTGAACAAACTTTTATGACTTACAATAGGGTTTGAATTTTTTTGAGATGAATACTCTTAACTGTGCACTTTCAATGTGTTTATTGTTGTCTACCTCTTGCCTAGTTATGAATAGCATTTTTTTTTTATTCTTTAGCATTAGATTCTTTGCTTTTTCTTGCAATTTATTTAATACTTCCTCCGTTGCTAATTGACAGGCATGTTCATTTCACATGTTAGTGGATAGGTTTAAAATTAATATAGATTGCCTGACAAAAAAAAAAAAAGAATCTTTTTGAAATGAACAAGATTAGGTACTGAAAGGACACTAATTGATTAATTAGTATAATCAAGTCCTTAAGCCTAAATTCTCTAGTTGTGTAGAAAGTGAGACATACTCTCATGTCTCATTTAATTTCTAGCCGACGCCAATAAACTAGTGGCGACTTCTTATATAGAAATTCATGTAGGATTAATTGAATAAAAGTCAAATGTCCAATGTCACTTGAGGTATGGATTTAGAAGAGTCCATATACGTGATCGATGAAATCGTTTGCGGTGTTAGCAAATTTTGGTCCATCCAATATCATCATTTAGATGAACCATTTAATTCATCTCATAAGAAAGTACGTCTAAGCCTATTTTCCTCCCTACTAAGGGGTAAATCACGACACTTCAAAACATGGGTTTTACAAAAAATCAAAGAAGAGATTAGCATTACTCACCTGAGAATGCACAAAACCAAATAACATAGCTATTTGAGCCGACGATTTCGTAATCATATTAATTAAACACGAATTGATGTCAAAATCAAGTAAAACATTACCTCAACAACGAATCAGCAAAACTAAACATAATCACTAACAAAATGACTCCCACATGTCAACAAATCACTTGCCCAAAATAGATATTCAAAGCTGTTCGCAATGCGGAACTCACGGCAAAACTTTAAAATTTTGCTTCTACTAAAATGCTACTTCAAATTAATTCCCGTCAAACCCCACAGCTCCATAATGCCCTAATTGATGATTTCTATGTAATTCACAACTTAACAACTCCAAAATCAAACCTCATAGTTCAAGTTTCACATAACTTCAAATTTATGCCCTAAGTTAAAGATTACTTCGATTAAATGAATGAAGAGTACAATTTTGCCAACACAAAGTTAATCCTTCTAGGCGAGGTTCTCATGTACGCACAACAACCGTCTTTCTCTTTTCCTTTCCCTTTCTTTTTTCTCTTTTCTTTGTCCTTTGGTTCTTTTATTCTTTCTCTTTTCTTTGCGCTCTTTGTTTATTAAACAAGCTAAGCATCCACTTTTTCCTTCTTTATTGACCAGTCAATCAATATTTTTTTGACCATTCAATGTTGACTAAGTCAAAAGCTAACCGTTACATGTGGACTTCATGAAATAATATCATAACCCTTCTACCACCCCCCAAGAAAAAAAAAATGAGGATGGAATCATCGGGCCCAAACTTGAGCAAACTTTATTTCTACCTGAAAGGCTAAGCAACTGCGTCGAGTGTGGTAACACGGTCTTCCATGAGGTCACAATTTCAAATCGTGTTGTTAGTGAACCTTTAATCGGCTTGTACCTTAGGCATTTGCTATCTTATATGAAGAAATACTACCTTGATATCCCATTCCCACCCTTTTCACTAACATAATATAATATATATATATAGATATATATGTAGATATAACTTAGCAGATTATAGACAACTTTGATAAGGAGCGGAGTAAAATGAGTAATGATAAATGTGCTAAGAGTTTACTAAGACATCTTTCACAAAATGATATGGCAACTCATGTGGCATATGGAGCATCCTCAAGTATGTGAAGAATAAGCAATAATGATACTAAAGAAATTGAAAGAAAATACAAATTCAAAGGTTTTTCTTTCCCTTATTCTATTTTCAGTTTCCATCAACTTTAGTGAGAAAAAAAATTCCAAGCTTCACTTATTCTACTAGAAATCGAATTAAAGGGGGACAGAGTATGATTAACTCGCATCATATGAATGTCTCTTTTGTACCCATCTAATATAATTAAGAAAATTTGTCTAAACATTACATAGGAGGGCTCCTGTAGTGCGAGGATATTTTATGAATGGAAAGACCTCGTATAACTGGGGAGAAAAGTAGATGCTGGGACCAGACCCGGTTAGTCCCGAGCCAGGCCTATCTAATTTGGAAGACACTTTTGTTCACAGAAAGAGCTAGGCAACATTCTATTTGAAGAAAGGGAGAATACAGGATGTGGGGCCTCAACTAAATAAAGAAAAGGAGATGCGGGGGGTCCAATTAGAAAGAGATAAATTTGATACTCGACAAGAGATATGATATGGGCCACATGCCATAGGAATCCGACTTAACATATCTTTAATGCTATGATGCTGCCTCTCAAAAGTAATATTTAGTACATCATTGGAACTTAGATATTTAGACATCAACCTTTAGAAATTGTCCGGCGAACCTAATACATCAGTTAAAATACATATGAATTGTAAGACTGATGCAAACCACAGGGGGACCTACTAATTTTAGCGGCTTCGGATTTAGGATGTATTTAGATATGCTTTAACATTTTGTTTTTTAGTTAGAGTACATTTGTTTTGCGAAAACTTAATGATAAATGGAAATACTTTTCCGAAAGTATTTTTGTGAATACAGTTTATTTTCTTTTGTTTAGTGATATATAATCAAAATTATTTTCCACTTTGTTTGGATTCAATTAGAAAATGATTTCACACTTTATCTGTGCCAAAAAAAAAAAAGTCAAATTTTCTAATTTTTTAAAATTGTTTATTTTAAAAACTTCGAATTTTTAATTATTTCTATTTTTATTTTATTTTTTATTTTATTTTTTTTTCCCTTTATTTCCTTCTCTTTTTCTCTTTTCCTTCTTCTTCTCCTTTGTTCCTCTACTTCCTGGTGCCATCCCTTTTGCTTCCTCTAGTAATTCGTCCCCGCCTAGCTTATGAGGGGCGAATTTGAGCCTTCGCTAGAGGCCGGGAGCTCGCCAATCTAGCAAAGCTCAAGGCTCGCCGCGAGTGGTCACGAGCTTGCTGCCTGAGGCCACAAGCTCACTTGATCTGGCGAGGCTCAAGCCTCGCCACCGAAGGCCATGAGCTTGCCCAATCTGGCGAGGCTTAAGGCTCATCAACTACGGGCGAGCTTGAGCCTCGTCGCCGGAGGCCGTGAGCTTGGCCGATTTGGCAAGGCCAAAGCTCATTAGCCGTCCTTATGGCTGGCAATGAGTGGAGAAGAAGAAAAAGAAAAAGGAAGAAAAGAAAAAGAAGGAAAAAATAAAATAAAAATAAAAAATTTGAATTTTTTAAAAATATAATTTTATAAGAACAATTGTTTGTAAACCAAGCACCAAATCTAAGCTTTGGTAGATTCGGAAAACATTTCCTGATTCTTTTAAAGGAGAAATCATTTTCCTAAATTTAAGTTTTGGTAGGAAAACTTTTTATATTAACTAGGAAAATATTTTTCGTTGATTCATTTTCTTGAGCGAACCAAACACCAAAAAATGAGGAAAATATTTTCCTTGAAAATGTACTCTACAAAAAAACACACCCTTAATATAAATCTTGCAACTCGTGTATTTCGATGAGAGTACGCCTCGCAAGATGTATATCAAAAAAAGCCTCGCTTATTTATACTCTATTCGTATTGTTGGCTTGCATGCAGTACTGTAGAGTTAATAAAATTCAGGTCTATGACAAAATTCAGAAAATTCACGCAGAAGTACTCTCTTACTATTAGTGTTAATGTTAGTTCAAAGTATCAAAATGCTTCTCGGATTGGTATAATGTTTTCGAAATTCAGGCCAAATCTCCTCTTGAAGGCACCAAGTTGCACCCCTGTGGACTTCTTGCCCCCCTATGGTTTGGAAAATAACAAACCGAGGGGGAGGAAAAAATACAGAAAGTGGCCCAATGGTCAACGTGAATTTTATTAACCATGGGAAAACTACTCTTTTTAGCAGTTCGGATTTAGGATGGATTACACACATAGTCCTCATAAGGCCAGACCAAACCAAGGACATCGCACATGAAGTCAATAGGAAATCCATCCAATCCTCCATTTTTATTTTTATTTCGTATTTGAAGTCATCAAAAAATCATATGATAACGGTAAAAGAGAGATATTACTGGTCATTAGTGTCCTCACACTGACTAGCAAAAATCTATGTACAGCATTAAAGCTGGCGTGCAAACGCTACTTAATTACGTTACTTTATTCTTCCCCGTAGGCGGTCATTTGCTTTAATCCTATTTAGAGGATAATGGATGTATAAATACCTGTGGGAAAACATGTTGATTTTCATCATATCACAATCAACATATTCCGCATCTTGAACCATCAAGTATCAGGCCAATCCCATGTTGAGTTCCAATTATACAAGGTATTTCCCATTTCTGTCAACTTTGAGGAAACAAAATTTTTTTTTTTCCAAGCTTCACTTATTCTTCTAAGAGTTGAATTAAAGGGGACTTGAGTATGATTAACTTGCATCGCATGAATGTCTCTTGTGTGCACATTTAGTATAATTGGGATAAATTTGTCTAAAACATACTGACGGTGGGCTCCTATAGTGTGAGGTTATTTTTTTAATGCGTGGAAAGACCTCGTATAATTGGGACTGAAAGAAGATTCGGGGACCACACCCAATCAGGAGATAATTTTATTCATGCGGCCTAGGCAACGAGCTAAACTTGATGATGAGGCCTCGCTTTATCATTGTCGGCGTGACTATACTTTACCATTCAATGCAAGAAAGAGGGAAAATAGGATGTGGGGCCTCACTTTTTTTTTTGTCGAAGTGAGGCCTCAATAAAAGAAAAGTAAAAAAGTATGATTCTACCTAAGAAACACGATATGAACCAGGCCAGAAGGAACTTGTCTTGACTTTTCTTAAATGCCATTATGCCCCCCTTTCAAAAATTATATTTACGACCTCATTGGGAGTCGATATTTAGATGTCACCCTTTAAAAATTGTCCGGCGAACCTAATACATTAGCTAAAATAAATATGAACCGTAAGATTTGAGGCGAGCCATGAGGACCCAATAATTTTAGTGATTCGACTTTAGTATATATTTGGATAAACTTATACTTTTTGCTTTTTACTTAGTCTAAATCTTGCAAAAGCACGTATTTAACCAATATTGAGAGAGTATGCCTCTCGAGATGAATATCCAAAAAGGCCTCGCTTCTTTATACTCCATTGGCATTGTTAGCTTATGTGTAGCACAATAAAGTCAGTAAAAGGCAGGTCTATGACAAATCAATGTTAATGTTAGTTCAAAGTATTAAAGTGCTTCTTAGCAGGCTAAAATCTTTTCGAAATTCAGGCTAAAATCTCCACCTGTAGCCTTCAAAGCTTCAAGTTACACAATGGTGGACTCCTTGTCCCTCTGGTTTGGATAATAACAAACCGAAGGGGCGGAAAAATCACAGAAAGTAGCCCAATGATGACCGTGAGATTGATCATTGAAGGAAAGTGGCCATCCTCTGGCCAAAAGGACGAACAGATCATGATATTGGAGCGGCCTATTGGAGATACTATTGGAGTTACAATTTTATTCTGATTATTCTAATTGTGGACTGATTGATTCAATCAATCCATAAGATTAGATATACAGAATAGGAAAATGCTATCTTGAATATTCTTTCCTATTATTTGTTCTTTCTTCCATTATAAATGGACTTGTAATACTGTACAAGAATATTCAGTGAATACAATTACAATCCTCCTCCAATATTATCAACTTCTGTCACGGCCGATCAGTAGAAATCGTATGGAACTTTCATGGCTACCAATCATCTTTGGTCTCCGTTAAGTATCAAAATAGCACTTATTTAGGATGAAATTTGCTTTTAACTGTGGATTTCTTTTTGCAAATTTTATAGTAGTCACACTTTAACTTCTATTTAATGCGAAATTATTATATCTTTCAATTAAAAAATTCCAATTTAGACGTGTAAAATCACATAAAACATAATCAAATTATTCAAAACTTGAATATTAAGGGAATAAGTCACAAGTAAGATTATAACTAGATAACCCCCTTTACTCCTCCAACAATGTCCGATGATTGGATGGATTAGACGAATGGTCTTCACAAGGCCAGAACAAGGACATATTGTGTAAGTTAGTAGGAAATCTATCCAAACCTTCATTTTTATTTTGTTCAGATTTGAATTTATTATTAATTATATAATAATGGTAAAAGAGAGATTTTGCTGGTCATTAGTGTCCTCACACTGACTAGCACACTCTATCTCCCAATGAAAAATCACATTTTTCTTGATAAATCGGCTCCCATGCAACAGAAAAAAAAAACATGAAAGTGAAAAAGAAAATCAAGACTGCAATTCCTATAAAGGAAATACAAATTTTTTATTAATTGTTTAATAAAACCTGAATTTCCTTGCGAAATTTGATCTTAATTAAATCAAGATTTCTTTTTGTTCTTTTTTTTTCCCGTTTTGAATTTCATTAAGAATATTGCTTCAAAATGAGGGCTGTAATGTAATTTCATAAAACATTTAATTGTGAATTTATTGCAGTTGGAGAAGTTGGCAGACTAGTAATACTGTGCTCCTAACTCCAACAAGACTGGTGGAAGAAAAACGATATTTTGGGAAGAGGGGACAAAATCAAGTTGGTTGAGAGATGAGACTAACCAATCGATTCGTTCAAACATCGATCTCATTGTGTGCGAGATCATTGAGGTTGAGGAGTATTGATTTGAAAAAATTCCTTTATTTTTTGGATTTTATTTTTTCTATCAGTTCAGATCATTTTTTTCTCAATTCTTTAATTACTAATTTAAAGCGAAAGTTCCTTTTTACGGTTGTCTCGGCATTATTCGAGCTGAGTTTATGGCATTCTCTGAATTGATCAAAAGAGTAGTGAGGAGACTCGTGTTATTAATGATGGAACGAATGGAATAAATCGTAGAGTAGAAATAAAATTGAGACTTATGTTCTTTGAACAACATGGGTCTCAGATCTCTATACTCATGCTCCTAAACTATTATCTATAAAAAGAAGGGAAAATGTCACAAATGATCCCTATACTATTACTTAATGTGCAATTTGGTCCCTGAACTTTCGATCGGCTCAATTTGGTCCCCGAACTATTGATAAATGTCCGATTTGGTCCCTGAACTTTCAATCGGCTCAATTTGGTCCCCGAACTATTGATAAATGTCCGATTTGGTCCCTGAACTTTCAATCGGCTCAATTTGGTCCCTGAACTATTGATAAATATCCGATTTGGTCCCTGAACTTTCGATCGGCTCAATTTGGTCCCTAAACTATTGATAAATGTCCGATTTAGTCATTCGTTACTATTTTTCTTTTCTTTTTTTTGCTTCTTCTCTCTTCCCTCCGCCGGCTCGCCTCGCCGGACGCTAGCTTCCCTCCCCTGGCTCCGGCGGAGGGAAGAGAGAAGAAGCTAAAAAAGAAAAGAAAAAAAAAAGAAAAACAGTAACGAAGGACTAAATCGGACATTTATCAATAGTTCAGGGACCAAATTGAGCTGATCGAAAGTTCAGGGACCAAATTGAGCCTTTTATCAATAGTTCAGGGACCAAATTCAGCCGATCGAAAGTTCAAGGACCAAATCGGACATTTATCAATAGTTTAGGGATCAAATTGAGCCGATCGAAAGTTCGGGGACCAAATTGCACATTAAGTAATACTATAGGGACCATTTGTGACATTTTCCCTAAAAAGAAGCACAAAAATGTTAATAATTTGAATCCATTTAATGATAGATTAATGATTTTTAACAATTAGAAGCAGAGTTATATCCATTTAATAATTTTTTACTATGCCATGGATGGAAACAAAAATTCAAATCATTATCACAAATGAACTAACTTTTGTTGACCTCGCTCTCATAATTCTACTCTTTTTTTTTTTGTCCCATTTTTTTAAAAAAAGCATCTTCGATAATAAAAATCTATTTTTGAATGGCAAAATCACCTCAAATCTATACTATGTCAATAGAGACTTTTTTTCTCAACCAATATAATAGGATTTGGCATCTTTTCAATCTAAAAATGTTACAAAACTCATTTTCGCTAAGGCTCCATTTATTTAACAGAAAATGAATGATTTGAAAAATATTTTATTCAAAATAATTTCTTTTATTCCTTGAAATAATTAGTCAATGAAAAATACTTTAATTATCTAGAATAATTTAGAATTAAATATTTTCATGGACAGTGAAAATATTTTTCATTTGTACTTTTTTTGTAAATAATAAAGCACAATTTTTTTGGAAAATGTTTTCCAAATTGTTTATTTTTCACGAAACAGAGGCACCTTAAAATAACTTTTCTTTTTTAGTTCTTCGATGACAGTCCAACATGGGAGTGTCGTGACCTCAACGGTAATTCTATTCCTCTCCTTTTCCTTTACTTTCTCTTTTGCTTGGGAATGTCATTTGCTCTCAAAATTTATTCTTTTTCCTCCTGTTTACAGGATTTGCAGAATGTATAATAAGTGTCTAGATAGCGAGACCTCTAAACTTGTCCTTCTAGATTATTTAAAAAGGAAGAAGAAGAATAGCTCGAGAGCACAAGGTAAGAAAGCGACGTCATTGAACAACCTTTACTATCGAAACAAGAAATAAAAATAACATTCACTACAAAGCTCTCATATTCGACCCATAAATGTGCTTTTATTCTTTCCATATATATTATTGATCTTATAACAAATTCAAGTTAGGAACCGTGGAGAAACAGACCTTCAGTCTATGAGAATAATCATTCGATTATTCGACTAAATGAATTACCCAGTTTTATCTGTTTATGAAAGCAATCTTCCGATTCATGTCCAAAGGGTAAATTCCTTTTCTCCCTATGTTATCCTATTAAGTGTGATACATATATATATATATATATATATATATATATATATATATATATATATATATATATATTTTTTGGTCAAATCAAGAGTGAATTTATTAGAACGGCAAAAGAGACTCGTAGATGGACAAATACGGTGCTCCTACCTCCGACCAGACTAGCAGAAGAAAAACAATATCTTAAGAAGAGGGGACAAAATTAAGTTAGTTGAGACTTGAGATTTGAGACTAACCAATCGATTGGTTCACTATGCTTCATGTGAATTTCACCATATCTAAGATATATTGACCCCATGGAGTGCGAGATCATTTATGATGAGTTATTATTATTATTCCCGGTTCTTTTGTCTAGTGGATTAATTTTCATCAATTGATGGGCTGCCAATTTAAGGTGAAAGCTCGTTTTTAATGATGGGGTCGACATTATTCAAGATGAGTCAATGGTATCCTTTGAATTAATCAGAAGAATACCGAATAGACTTGTTTTATCAATAATATGATAGATTGAATCAATCGTAGTATAGAAACTATATCGAAACTTGTGTTCTTAGAACAGTGTGAGTCTCACTATTTTTGGAAAGGCTAACTGAAGATAGATTATCGGACAAAGACTTCACAACTTCCTGGGCCGGTCACTAATTGACTGTCGGATCAAAAGTTAATGACATCGGCTGAGGTGAGTCTTATCGGTTGTTGGGTCGACCTTTATAAGGGCGAGTGCTCCCTTCCTTTTGCGTTCTCACTCCATATAAGGGAGATTAAAGAAGAAAAAAAAATTCCCGCGGTCTGAAATGGCCCTCGCGATAAGCATGGAAGGGAGTGAAACAAGGTCGACGCCAAATGAAAGACTTGAAGCTTTGAAGCGGAGATACGTCCCGACTCCGGATAATCAACACCAGCTTGGAGATGGTGATCCGAACAAAATTATGGATCGTGACCTATATGAAGCCACGAAAGAAGGGGACGTTCAGAAATTCATCGATGCGCTAGGAAAGGTTATTGACTTGAGGAAACTAGCTTTGTCGCTAATCTTCGACCAAGTCACCCCCTCCGGAAATTCAATGCTTCATGTGGCAGCAAGCTCTGGGAGAGAAGATGTCATGGAGCTCATTCTTTTTCATTACCCTTACCTTGTGACCCGGAAAAACTCCTCAGAGGATACTCCACTCCATGTCACCATTCAACATCAAATGCTTAACGCAGCAAGCAAGCTGATGCGCCAGAGGAGAGACTCAGAAATTATATACTGGAAAAACAAGGATAATAAATCTCCAGTGTATCTGGCAGTCGAAAAGTGCAAGTTGTCGAACTCGAAAGATCACAATGGGGCGGTCTGGGAGATTCTTCAGCTTCTCTTGCGAGAATCTGCTCGAGATGAAGCTTACGCAGTCAAGATACAGGGCAAGTCACCAGTTTTGGCCGCATTCTGTGGGGAGGGGGGGGGGATACAGGTAATGGATACTTTTATAAGTAGTTCTAGTCCATAAATACATAGATGTAAGTAAACTGCACTGCTTTTTGCTCTTTTTCAAAATTCATATTCGTCCAATTTGGAGAAAAGCTTGATAATAGCATTTGGTCAAAAAGCATATAACTCTGCAGGAGCTAACAGCAATAATTATTTAATTAGTTAATTGCACCCAACCTAAAGAGTGCTATGACCTATAATGTCAGATTTATTGAAAGAAATTATAGATCGGCTCCCGAAGTTACTCCACGTGCGCGATAAAGACGGAAGGACACCAATGCACGCTGCAGCGTCGGTTGGATATGAAGACGCAATTGGCCTCTTGCTGGAGAAATGCCCTTATCTCGCCCTTCAAACGGACAAAAACGGCTCCTACCCGATTCACATCGCTTGCGAAGCCGGCCACGTCTCGACAATCGCACGGTTACTAGACGACACGTGGCCTGACCTGGCAGAGATCAAAAACGAAAAGGGTCAGAATATTCTTCACGTTGCAGCCAAGGCCGGGGACTTCCGCGCGGTCAGATTATTAAAATATCAAACAATATTCGAGAAGCTGATAAATTCGAAAGATGTCGATGGGAACACACCCCTCCATTTGGCATCGATGCAGAGCCACTGCAGAGTTATGCGCCTTTTGGCGAAGGGCGAAGGAATTGACTTGGAGCTTCAGAATAATGATGGGTCGACCGCCCTGGATGTGGCCATGGAATCCAGAAACGTGTCGACGAAAAATCCAGCGGTAGTGTAATTTCGATTGCAGGCTGTGTTTACTCTTAACTGAATTTAATGTGCTCGGGATTGATGACTAGTTCTCTGATTTGACATTTGCAGTTACTAGGATGTGCGATTTTGATTGTTGCTGGTAGCGAAGGTCGAGACGCTCTGTCGCCAAAAGAACAAGTAGATCGAGCAAGCAAATCATCTTCCACCGAATGGATCAAGGACCAACTCAATACATTATTGCTAGTGGCCACGCTTGTGGCCTCCGTCACGTTCACTGCGGGCTTAACCTTGCCCGGTGGATATAATGCTCTCAGTGATGCGAACCCGGGAACGGCGACCATGCTGCACCACAGAATGTTTCGAGTTTTTGTAATTGCCAACGTATTAGCCATGTACAGCTCCATTCTTGCAGTTGTAGTCCTCCTCTGGGGTCTCAATAGAGATTACTACGTTGCAGAACTAGTTTACCACTCAGCAGGGCCATTATTGTTGATGGCCCTCACTGGCATGTCAGTGGCTTTTTTTGCGGCCGTAAACGTAGCAGTGAGCAAACTTACTTGGCTCGGGAGCCTTGTTCTGTTTGTCGGAGTCCTTTATCTTGTGATGCTCGTGGTGGTTTTAGCGGCCTTGATATTCCCATCCTCCAAGACTACCATGCGTATTGTGGTCCTTTATTATATAGTGGTATCTGTCGTCCATAAATTTGTCCATAAATTTGTCCAGTGTTGGGTTGAGGTTTATGAATTTATTAGGTATTAGTTTTATGACTTTATTATGGATTATGTAGTAGGGGTTAGAGACTTTATTATGTGTAGGCAGAGTCAATAGGTGTATATTCTAATTACGAGAGCTGTTCTAAGAACTTCGTCGGACTTTGCACTGATCATCAATATAAATGTGAATCTTCTATTCTATCTTATTAATGGTTCTTTTCATTAGAAACTCTTTGCAATCTTCTATATTCCCTTTAATAAAATAGAAGTTCCCACTCTTTTTTCTTTCTTTTTTTTTTCCCTTCCTCAGTTTCCCCGTTAATGCATCCATATGATTATTTATCTTCTAATGCGAAGACGGGGGGGTATCAAACTCGTGAGCATCCACCGCAAAATGCCACGTGTCAATCAAGCCGTCAACTCTTGCTCCGCCAATATTTAGATTGTCATTTTCCCAAGGATGTTCTCCCCCTCATTTGCCAAACAAACATAAGATTGTTACGAAGTTGAGTTTTTCCCTTTTCCTCCATTTCATTTTATCTTTAAATCTAATGAAAGAAAAAAAAATCTATTTTCAAATTATTTTATAAGCATTTAGGGGTACTTTTAAATTCTTTTTATATTTTCACGTCAACCTATTAATGTGCCGTTTATTATTTTATATTCTTTTTTCTTTATTTCTTTTTATTGTATTCTGTTAATAATTCTTTCTTACTTTTGGTGCTTGTCATTTAGATTGCCTTTTTCCTTCTTCTTTTTTATGGAATTAGGTTTTGAGCTTGTTGAACAAGAATAACCTTTGTAATTTTGAAGAATTAAGGACCTTGCAATTTACTTTCTGTGGCTATCTATATGTCAATTAATGATTGAGTAACGAGTTCAAATTTGGATTTTGAGTAAAGAGCGATCATCTTTTATATTCCATTTTACAAAATTCAGAGTTGTCTGTCTTTTTCATTGTTCTAATAGCTCTCCCCAAAGTTGTATTAATTGAAATTTTAAATAAAAATTTTATGCATTCATTTCCTCACATTATGGATAACTCAAATTTTCGATTTTAACTTTGGAGATAATGGAATTGGTATTGTCTCAATATTAATTTGGATATGTACAGCTGTTTTCCTAACACAATAATACAGTGAAAAAAGTGAATTCAATTTTCATAGTCTATTAGATGCCAATTATCTCACACATTGTTAGAAAGTCCAATTTAAAGTGTAACACGTGGAATTTGACGATGGACGCGCATGTAGACTAGAGCAAAATTCGACTTTGATATCGTATTAGTCTATGCGACTCAAAATCTTAAAACCACACACATATATATATAACCCACCCACACACACATAAAGAGCATATAACCCACATAGCACGCAATATGGGATATTTCAACCTCTACCACATTATCCATTTTTTTTTAATTCTCTTTAAATGGTAAATATATTTGTTGATTATTTTATTAATCTTGTTGTTCACTTCTATTCCCATAGTGATTTGGAATATGGTATTTTGTTATGTTAATTCTATTTCGTCCTTGGCTGTTTCATTTTCATATCAAGACTTTTAATTGGCGTGTTACATTTCTGAAGGACATCACATGTCTAATTAAAGAACTTAATGGGGAATCCATCCGATCTTTTACTTTCACTTTCTTCTTATTTGAATTCATTTAGTAATCATATAATAACCGTAAAAGAGAGATCTCGTTGGTTATCAATGTCTAGCACATATATGAGTGAAGCATCGATGTTGATGTGCAAACATGATGTAATATTGGAATACTTTTCCTAATAAGTCAATTTTCAGGAAAACAGCAATGTCTTCTTATGTTTGGCGGCAATTCACAAATGAGTTGAAAAATAAGTTCTGCCGTTGGAATAGAAAATTGATTTGTGATTTTCGTTATGGGGTGATTATCTTTTCAGGAGCACCTTTTTTTCTTTTTTTTTTTAGACAGTCATGTTTCAATTTGCAAGATAGGTTTCAAGTTCAAAAAATTGGAAACCAGTCCCAAGAGGGCACGTTCTAGATTGGTTCGGAACCGTCCACCTCTAAAGCTGTGGTGGATGGTCTTTCTGACGTTTGGTACTCTGCAATGGGCAAACAAGGAAGGAAAGTTCCCATTGTATTTGGCAGTCGGAGATGAGCACTCGGAGACGCTCACACTTTCGCTCGCCATTCCATTTGGTCCATCAAGAATTCAGGGGATGTGCCCTGTTCGTGCAGCGGTAACTCACTGGAATCTGGTTTGGTCCATCAAGAATTCAGGGGATGTCCCCTGTTCGTGCAGCGGTAACTCACTGGAATCTGGTTAACTTCAGTTTCAAGTTCCAAAATGAGATATTGTCATTATAAGCACCGATCCAAGGATATGTAAAAACTCAGGCTATGTCTGCATGAGAAAATTTTGAGCGTGAGTTCCAGCACATTCATTATCACCTAAGAAAGTACTCCATGAGTCATGGTCATTGGGGTCCTTAGCGCCTCTAATGTAAGTCTGCTGAAAGAGATGGCAGAAAGGAAGGAAGAGGTTTTCCATTTGAGAGAGATGCCGCAAACAGCTACATTCAGCAGCATATCTTGATCACGTTGACGGAGTTCAGGTTTTGCTGAGAAAATTCACCACCAGGGCTCTCAAGTGCGACAGAGATGGCAATCTTCTGATTCACTTCGTTGGCAAGAGAAATCAGCTTCGGACGGTCAAGGACCTACTTTCACGGTGTCTGAGCGAGTATCTAAACAGAAATGGACAGAACATTCTGCATGTTTTGGCAAAGTGTGCCATATTCTCAGCCACCAAATACATACTCAGAAGTCCCGAAGCAGAGAAGCTTGTGAATGAAAAGGACAGTGATGGGAATACACCACTCCTGGTGGCCACAATGCAATGGCAATCCGGGATTTTGTTCCTTCGCATGAGGGATGCGAGAGTCGATCTCAAGGCGGTGACTAAGACATGCTTCACAGCGTTTGACATTGCCCAGGGAGCACTTGTAAAGGGACTACCCCGACCAAAAGGTATGACCGTCTTTAATATCCGCAGCCAGTGCAAAATACACTCTTTTCATAGGTGACGTGTGATCTATGCAATACATGCAACTGAAATCCGATTCCAAGTCATATATGTATATACATAGACGTATCACAATGTCTTTTCCTCTGCTTCCATGATAGAGTCTAACACTAAGGATATTGCTTGCTGGAACACCCAAAAGTAGAGATTCGGTAATGTTCATCCCAGAGCGAGAGCATGAAATTGTAGAGGGACGAATCCAGACTCCAAGAAGAGACTTCATGAAGGACCAGTAAACACCCGCTTGCTCTTGGCAACGCTCATGGCCACTGTGACTTTTGCCGCTGGTCTGGCGATTTCAGGATGGTATAACAGTTCTGGTGCTGGACAAGACCATGGCATTGCCACTGCATTAAAGAAGACTATGTTCCATTTATTCTCGGCATGCAATCCCCACTACATGTTCAACTCGATGGTCGTGGTCGTCATGCTCCTCTATGCACAAATCAATGACCCTCAAGCGGCACTATTGTGTGTGGAACCCTGGTATCGCCACTGTTGGTAGCTCTCGAATGTCCCCGGCATCCACAGCAGGCTTGTAGTATTTGTCGGCAAACTCAGCTGGCTGGCGAATGCTATTTTGGTTATGGGTGTCATTTACTTAAGCATCATCTTCACTCTTCAAGCTATGTTCTATGTGCCACTCAGATTGAATCTAACTTACCTTTGCCATATCTCCTACTACCTAATCTTGACTGCTCTTTACGGGACAGGAAGTTTCAATCGAAATTGTGCCGACACTGACATCGAAGAGAGGAGGATATCTCAATGTGAAGACTCGAGGGGGCCGAGATGTACACTCAGCCTAGTGGCTCGGAGTGGGCTTAGTGGTCAAGGGCACAAAATATCTTCACTGGAAAATTCGGCCAAGGGAAGGATAAGTTTGATAGCGTTATGACTAGCTATAGCTACCGTAATTCGAAAGACGAATTCAAGCTAGTTGACAGGATTTTCTTTTTCCAATCCAGCATCATTTAGTAATGTTCGCTTGGCGGAAGGCCAACGTCAAGAAGGCAAGCTTGGTGTTTCCATATTTAACATAAAGGGCCATGACAAGGACGGGCAAAAGGCATCCTAGAGCGACAATCTGGTCTATTGAATTAAATTATCTTCTGTTCACAGAGTTATACCAGTAACATAAAGGGATAAATCATCTAAGCTAATGAATAAGAATAGATCGTGAGAAGAGAGCAGTCAAGGTTATTTCCCACCTAAACATCAGAAAACCTGCAGTGTGTTCGGATTAAAAGCTCTGCCCTTCGCTCTGCTCTGAGGTATCTACAAGAAGTTGTGCTTATTCTTTACCGGAGGCAGCTAGTAAGCACTCAAATTAACCAAAAGAAGAGAAAGAAAGTCAATCAAATAAGAAAGAGAATGGAAAAGTTGCATCACTTGGCAGTGAACTCGCTCCAATTCAGCAGCTTTTTCTCCCTCAGGGGCTTCATGAACCTCTGCTTTCTCAGGGTCACCACCATCGGGCGTGACTTTGGGAGGGTTCGCCGGCTTCTCCGCGGCCGGTTTCTCTGCAGCACTGCCAGGAACATCACCAGATGGGGCAACTGCAGGATTTGTCCCACTCTCTTCGTCCTTGCTCCCTTCCTTTGAGTCCTTCTCCTTCTCATCTTTTGTGGGCGGTGGCGATGGGGGAGGCATCATGTGAGGCAGAGGGTGCTGTTTCAGCTTGAACAAAACCTGCCTCATTCTCGAATGATCGGTTGGCTTTCCTGGCTTCGGCCCCTGAACGACCACCACTGAGGGCTTTTTCTCGGCGTCCCTCTTCCCTCCCTTCTCTATGTTTGGAACTTCTCGAAGGATGATCCCAGGCTCTCAGCTATGGCTTTCCAGCAACGTTTGTCGGCTTCCTTGCGGAACTTCCCTCGGTCGGCCACGTACAATTGACGGAGAATAAAGTAATGCTCATGAGATAACCTACCGAAGATTTTCTCACGGTGTTTTGTAAAGAATGAAGTGACGTGAAAAGAGTGATCATGACTACTTGAGAGTGAAGTTTTACCTTCTCTCTTTTCCTATTACTGGCCATGTTCGCTTCCCAATGACTAGAATGCACCATGTCTTAGGCTTACGTGGCATGCATTTTTATTTTAAGTCCAATAAAAATGACACGTGTCAATGATGCGGACATAAATTAAAAATCTAAATTCTCACTTTCTTTTTCTCTCTCTCTCCTCCCTCTGTCGTCCATAGCTATCTCCTCCATCTGCAATCACCGGCAGTTTCGCCGGAGCCACATCCAGGCCAATTGTCCATAGTCGAGCCACTCCCTATCGTCGTGGCGACTCACATTCATTGCCCGTCCATGATCGAGCCAGCAACCCAAATCTGGATATGGGCGCTGCTCCAAATCCATCCAACAACTCTTTTTATGATTAGATGAAAGCAGCGAGCGATGCCGACGCTTGTCCATGGCCATCGTTGATGTCGTTCTTCCAGATCTAGAATTATGGGCGCTCGCGAAAATTTGAAAATCCCAGGTCCATGGTCGCCGGAGGAAACCTGGAAATTCGTGGTCCATGGCCGCCGCCGGGAGTCATCGGAGCTCACGGTGGAAATCCGAGGTCCCTAGCCACCGCGAAGTCGTCAGCGCTCGCGGAGATTCGGAAATCGGAGGACCATGGCTACGGATGGCTAGGGACGGCATAGAAGAGAGAAAAAACAAGAGAATGAGATTTTTATTTTTATTTATTTATTCCACGTCATTGACATGTGGCATTTTGTGATTGGACCTCAACAAAAAAAAATGCCACGTCAGCCTATAATGTGATGCATTTTAAACGCCGAATACTTTCTCCTTCAGTTGAGCTTCATATCTCATAGAAAACTTTGTTCGAACTCTTCGGCTTCAGCGCCATGATCTGATTCTGCATCTCTGCCTCATCCTTTTCCTTCAGTTTATTACGAACTTTTAACTGCCAAACCAATGCAAATGGAAATCAACGGATATGAATAAAAACCATATAATTCCTACTCAAAGTTACATAGAACTATACGCATGAAGACTTAAGGTTTGTTTGGTAATCATTTATTTTTCTATTCTTTTTTTGTTCTCTGGAATAGAAAATAAACAGAAATCCATTTGATAACACCTATTAATTTTTTTATTTCTCGAAATAGAAGAGTGATCGGAAGATGGATTTGGAATGAAAACAATAAATAAAAAAATTACTTTTTTGTTCCCGAGAATAGAAATAAATAAAAAAACTATATTTATATAGAAATTATTTTTGAAGATAAAAATATTACTAAACGCATCCTTATCATGTAGAAGTTGTTGAAGGACGTATAATTTGACATCTTTATCACTCTCATGAAGCATTGATATGCTCCTATTGGTGGATGGATACTTAGCGTAGGACAGAGTGAACCGCGATGAGGCGAGCGAAATGGGATCCTTGCCGGAGGCCGTGAATCTGTGGATTGGGAATCACCTCTTGGTGTCTCCGTTCCACAGGGCTGTCTGTGCTTCCATTGGGATAGAAGTGAACGCTTGATGATTGGTGAATATGTCAACCAACGAGCCTCACGCATGCTTCGGTTCGTTGACAAGTGCCCCGCATGAAGTTAGGACTAGGGTAGGGGCCCCTCCCCGAAGATGTCGCCGGCCGCAGCAGACAGAGGGGGAGCGTTGGCGGAGAAGTCAGTCGGTGGGGGCGAAGGCGAGGTTCGTAGCCCATGAAGGCGTCGCCATGGAAAGGACTCGAGTGGTGGGCCTTGGTAGTCCGGGTCATTGGGGGTGCTCTTCGGCTTCGGTGTCCACGGCGTTGAACGACTCCATTTTCTCAGATTCTCTGTAGCTCCAAACAACATGACAGTCGCTCCTCTCGAGAGAGGAGGAGGAGGTGTTTCTGGTTATCTACTTCTCTTGATTTTCTCTGACTTTGTTCTGGGTTTTTCTGATGTTCGTGTCTCTGCCGTTGTGAAGAATGCCGTCTCTCTCTCTCGCGCGCTCGCTCGCTCTTCCTGCTTTGAAGAGGTGACGCGCCAGTGGAGTTTCAGTGGGAAAGTGTTGATTTCCATTGCGATTTGGAATTGAAAAAAAAGGCAACCCACGACGTCGTTTTCAGCCGTTCTGCTATCACGTGATGTTTAGAATTCATTTCCATGGCTATCAGCCGTTCGTTTTCAGACCCCCAAAAAGGTGGCCATTTTTGCATGAGAAGCTTCGTAAGGGCAATTTAAACCGATGAAAATCTTAGAATGGGATAAGGTGTATACATGGTGTAATTGGTGAAAGAAGTTCTGCTACGATAGTTTCTTTATTTAAAAAAGAACAATAGAGGAATACTAATAGCATACGAAGAATAGCATCCTTTTGTTTGTTTAAGTGCATATGACCGGAGAAATAGGAGTTCCTTAAAAAAAAAAGAGAATAAATAAAGCGGACCCAAACTTTAATATATACGCTATTTCTACTATGAATATTTCGAATGTTTTGCTTCAAAAGTCTCACTTCAAAATCAAAGAGTATGCAAGGAGTAGAAGTCATGAGAAAGGTTCCCGATTTTGGAAAAGACGTAGCATTACGAGTTATTTGTATAAGTGAAAGGGAGGGATTTTTCAATTTAGCTCGTCTCCAAAAAATAATTTCTGGCTAATTGCGGACTATTAGTTTCTTAGACATTGAATGGCAGGAAAATCGATGTCCAAATAAAACTAAGACTAAGACCAAAACATTACACCTATTGCACATGTAAATAAAATGTTAAGAAATTTTTTTTTTTTTGGTCAGTAATAAAATGTTAAGATACAAATGTGAGCATTTTCATCCTTCCAAGAATCTCCCGTAAGATGACTGATGAGGATCGAAACATTTATAAACCCATTCAGTCCACGAACCAATAGTTAAGCTTTTGAATAAATGATGGCAATGTAATGGCTCATATTGGCTTGGCCAGGCATGGCCCACTAGACTACAGGTCGAGCCCATTTTGAGCCTGGGCCAGGTCAGGCCCATGGGTCCTAGTGTTATGATCGAGGCCCAATATGTTTTTGGATAGGCCGAATCCAACTGCCTATCACATGGGCGCATAGGCCGAAGCTCTAGGGTCTCAAGAGGATGATTTGCACGATATTAAATTAAACAAAGGCAAAATATAAAAATCTACCAAGACAAACCCTCATCTATTTTGCCTTCTCTCTTTACAAGTGGCGGGCAATATTATTATCCTTCAGTTGATGTGTCATCTTCTCGCTCTCTTTCCTGTCAGACTTACTTTGCCTTTTTCCAAAAGGCAACCAGGAAAAGTGTGGGTTTCATTTCCTAAAAACATATCCGTCTTGCTCTAAATTTTTGGCTTGCCAAAAAAAATTTCTTCGCTCTAGCTCTAATCCCAAATCTACCGATACGATAAAAATCATTACTGATTTCTTTAAAATTTTATACATCAAAGCCGATAAGAGATTTATTATTGCTGCCCACACGTCCAAATATCCCTTTTGATTTTTTTCAAGATTATTAACATGACCTTGTTTATAGGTTTTAAGGGTGTTGATGAAGACACTCTGAACCTCTATTGACCTTGATGTCAATGATTTTGAAGAAATTAATAGTGATTTTTAGAAGTGTGGGCAAATTTAAGATTAGATTGAAAGTTGGATTTTTTTTAGATAAAAATATGGACAGAATTTGACCTAAAGTTGAGATTTTCTTTTTTAAGAAAATTATGCCTGAAAATCTTTTCTCTTTTCCCTTCTCTTTACATTTGCTTTTTCCAAAAGGCGACCCAAACAAATTTCCATCTTCTCTCGTTTTCCTTTTCTCCTTACCTAGCCTTTTCTCCAAAAGGTGACCACAAATGTGAAAATTTTCACATAGTTGTTCATATCCTTATATTCAGCTTTGCAGTGTGGGAATCTATTGAAACAATAGGAAAATTACGTACTTTAATCATTGGTAAGTTAATTTTGAATTTTCTGCATGAAAAGGTAATAACCAGGTTGAGAAGATCTCTTCCGGTAGAAAGAGCATAATCCTCGACAAAAACATTCATAGTATTGGGGGCATACCCCATCAATAGCAACGCTCGGCAAATTATGTAGCAAGAAAGGTAGATTGAGGAAGTTGAAGATAACAAAGTCATTTTCCAAATTGTAAATTTTGGGGTATTTGTTACACGAGAAAATTTTTTTGTGTATTGATATCAAAGCAGGCACAAATTAATTTTTTTCCTAGAATTATTCAGATCATTTAACTTCCATTTGCCTACAAGCTGCTATGTAAGATTTAACGGTTGTCTTTGACAGAACTGAAATAAATGTATTGTTATCACATTGGTATAAGTTTGAAGGTATTGATGATATAATAAAAAGTTTAGAGTAGTAATGTCATAATAATATAGTTTAGAGTTTTAGATGATATTTTCCCTTTACTCAATCCTTATTTTTATTATCTTGAATAATTTATCAGGTTTTGTTCTCTCTTTGAGTCCAGGAGTTTATTGGTCCCTTTCAATGTCCATATGATAGCGGCATCATTGTAAGTTATTGAAAATAAAGAGAAGTCTGCTACTAGAGAGCTAAAAGACATTCACTATCCATATGATAGCGGCACCATTGTAAGTTATCAAAAAGAAAGAGAAGTCTGCTACTAGAGAGCAAAAAGACAAACAAACATAAATACAAGTCCACCGTTTGCTATAGGGAACCTTTTGGCCTTTGTTCACATCTATGACAAATAAATATTCTCGTGTTTATTAAGGCCTTATCAATGAATACCTCTTAGATATCTGTTAACAATGCTTAATAAGAAAACATTTCAATTTCCAATATACCAACTACACATATAATACAAAATTCTACACAATTCCATTTGTCCAAAGCCAATTAATTTAATAATTCGTATCTTCCTCATGATGCTAAGTTATGGTTCATCAATTTATGGGCACCTAATCTAAGAAAGGAAAAAACATGTTTAAAACATTAGAGAAAGTAAAAGGGACAGAAGAACGATTGGAGAAAAGTGTCTTGAGAAATGGACAACGAAAGAGTCAGTGAAAGCAGGGGACAGAGACGTGGAAAACTATCAACCCATTCATTTAGTAAATATCTCATTTGTTGCCTATCGATCCCCTTCCACTTCCAGAACTCCTTTCATTGATGACACACTTGATTGTTTCGGAGACTCCTCCACAGACTCCATGAAATAATATAGTTACCCTTTTACCATCCCAAAGGAAAAAAAACAAGGATGAAGTCATCGTGTCCAGACTCAAGCAAACTTCATTCATACTAGAAAAGCTTGCAAATGCATCGAGTGTGTAATAACCCAGTGATAAAAAGGATAACAATATCTTCCATGAGGCTGCAAATTCAAGTTATGTCGCGAGGCTCGTGCACTTACAAGTGGACTGAATAATTATGGGTCAAATCGAATATTTAGTAATGAGCATGGGTCCTCGGCGGTTTGAGAATTGAGTTATAGCTAATTTCAAGAAAAGTAAAATGAGTAATGCTATACGTGCTAAGAGTTTGCTAAGAAATTTTTAACTAAATGAAGTGGCAACTCATGTGTCTTATGCCATTTCAGTAAGTAAAGCAATAATGATGCATGACAAAGAAGGAAGTAAATTACAAATTGGGCAACATAAAAAATGGTTTCTTTTTTCCAAAAAAATAAATAAATGAAAATTCCCAAGCTTCACTTACCCTACCAGAATTCGAATTAAAGGGGGACAGAGTATGATTAAGTTGCATCACATGAATGCCTCTTTTGTATATAGCTAGTAAAATTGGTGAGGAGGGCTCCTGTGGCACAAGTGTATATTTTATGCATGGAAAGATCTTAGCATAATTGGGAAAGAAAGTTGTGGGGACCGGATCCGATTAGTCCCGATCTAGGCCCACCTCATTTGGAAGATAATTTTTGTTCATGAGAAGACCTAGGCAACAAGCTCAACTCGATGCAGACGCCTCGCGCTCAATCAAAGTCCATCACCTGTACTCTGACATTATATTCATGAAAGAATACAAGGATGAGGGGGTCGCACCAAAGAGAAAGGAGATGCCGGGCCCAGTTGAGAAGAGAAAAGTAAGATGCAGCCAAGAGATATTTTTATATGCATGAAAAGACCTCGTATAGTTGGGACAAAAAAGAAGACGTGGGGCCGCACCCAATCGGAAGATACCGACATAAATAGTTTTTGAATTTTTACATAATGTGCAATTTAATTTATGAATTTTAGCTCAATGTGTAATGTGGCCCTTGAATTTTTAATTTATTTAATGTAATCCTTAAATTTTTGATATATATTTAATACAGTCCTTGAACTGTATTAAAATGTTTAATGTAGTCAGGGCCTACGTTGAACATAAATGAAAAGTTCATCGACTATATTAAATAAATTAAAAATTCGTAAATCATATTATATATTAGTTCCTTTCACTGTCAACATCTATAGCGAAAAGACAAACAACATAAATATGAGTCCACCGTTAGCTATAGGGAATCTTTTGACCTCTGTCCACGTCTATGACAAATAAATATTCTTATGTTTATTAAGGCCTTATCAATGAATATCTCTTAGATATCTGTTAACAATGCTTAATAAGAAAACATTTCAATTTCCAATACACTGATTACACATAAAATACAAAATTCTACACAATCCCATTTGTCCAGAACCAATTTAATCTAATAATTCGCATCTTCCTTGTGATGCTAAGTTATGATTCATCAACTTATGAGCACCCGATCTAAGAAAGGAAAAACATGTTTAAAACACTGGAGAAAGTAAAAGAGATAGAAGAATAATTGGAGAAAAGTATCTTGAGAAATGGACAACGAAAGAGTCAGTGGAAGCAAGGTACAGGGACATGGAAAATTATCGATCCATTCATTTAGTAAATATCTCATTTGTTGCCTATTGATCCCCTTCCACTTCCAGAACTCCTCTTGATCGTTTCGAATATTCCTCTGTAGACTCCATGAAATAATGTCGTTACCCTTTTACCTTCCTAAAGGAAAACAAAAAAATAAGGATGAAGTCATTGTGTCCAAACTCGACCAAACTTTGTTCATACCAGAAAGGCTTGCAAATGCATCGAGTGTGTAATAAATGATAACAATATCTTCCATGAGGCTACAAATTCAAGTTATGTCATGAGGCTCGTGCACTTGCAAGTGGACTGAATAATTATGGATCAAACAAAATATTCAATGACAAGCACGAGTCCTCAACAGTTGGAGAAGATAGCTGAAAGCTACTATAAGCATTGAGTTATAGCTAATTTCAAGAAAAGTAAAATGAGTAATGCTATTCATGCTAAGAATTTTCTAAGAAACTTTTTTACTAAATGAGGTGGCAACTCACGTGCCTTACGCCTTTTTAGTAAGTAAAGCAATAATGACGAATACCAAAAAAGGAAGTAAATTACAAATTGGGCAAGATTGAAAACGGAATCTTTTTCAAAAAAATAAGTAAATAAGAATTCCCAAGCTTCACTTATTCTCTCCGAAGCAGAATTAAAGGGGGATGGAGTATGACACGAATGTCCTTTTTGTACCTAGCTAGTAAAATTGGTGAGGAGGGCTCCAATGGCACGAGGATATTTTAATATTTTATGCATGAAAAGACCTTAGCATAATTAGGAAAGAAAGTTGCGGGGACCGGACCCGATTGGTCCCGATCTAGCCCCACCTCACTCGGAAGGTAATTTTCATTCAGGGAAGAGACCTAGGCAACGAGCTCAATTTGTTGCAGATGCCTCTGCTCAATCAAAGTCCATCATCTCACTAAAGAAAAAGGAGGTGCGGGGCCCACTTGAGGAGAGAAAAGGAGGGTACTGCTAAGAGGTATGATATGAACCATGCGATAGGACCCTGTCTCGACTTTTCTTGAATGCCATAATGCCTCCTCGCTACATATATATACATACAACATCATGGGGAGCAGACATTGGGGCGTCCTCCCTTTAGAAATTATTCAATATATTTAATACTTAAATTACAAATATATACAAACCGTAGGATTCGATGCGAAACGCCGGGGATCATTTTTTTCCACGATGCGAAACGCCGGGGATCATTTTTTTCCACAACAAGGATCTCTTTTTCGTTGGCAAGTTCACCGTCAAATTTATACTACGACAACCAAATTTCTTATTTCTTTACGACTGAAATGGTTTTTGGCATGTTTCCTGAACTGGTTTTTGGCATGTTTCCTATCTAGAACGTGAAAGCAAAACAAGTTTTTATTAAAGCAAGTTTTGTTTTTAATCTCTTTAATCATAGCACAACATGCGAGGACTGAATCTCAATTATATTTCTTTTTCTGTACTTTTCTTGTTGCTTCTCTTTTGCTTGGGAAGGTTTTTCTCTAAAAAGTAACCTTTTTCCCTCCAGATTTTGGAATCAGCAGGGTGTTCAACAAATGCCCAGATAGTGAGACATCTATATTCGTATCCCTAGGTTATTAAGTTGTAGAAAACTATTATCAGCACTAAGTTATAGCTAATTTCAAGCAAAGTAATATGAGTACTAATCAGTGTATTAAGAGTCTAATAGGAATTTTTTACTAAAAGATGTGGCAATTTATGTCACATGCGCCGTGTCGTCAAGTATTTGTACAATAAGCAATGCTGATAAATAAAAAGAATAAAAAGAAAATATAAATTGGGTAAGATTAAAAAAGTTTTTTTTTTTTTATTCTCCAAGCCTCATTTATTCTACTAGAAGTACAATTAGTAGGGGGCTGGGTATGATTAACTTGCATCATATGAACGTCTCTCTTGGACATGGCCGGTAAAATTGGAAAATTTATCTAAAACATTGTGACAAAAGGCTCCTATCATAGGACGATATTTGATTCTTGGAAATACCTCGTAAAAAGAGGAGGTGCCTGGACCAGATCCGATTAGTCTCAATCAAGGACTACCAAATTTGGAAGATATATTTCTTCTATTCATGAAAGGGCCTAGGCAACAAGCTAAACTTGATGCAGAGGCCTCGCTTAATCAAAGTTCAGCACCTGTACTCTGACAATGAATGCAAGATTAGAGATAAAATAGGACGCGGGGTCTCACCAGAAAAAAAGGTCAATGCAGAGATCAGCCCGATCGGTCTTCAGCACCGCCCACCTCGTTCGGAAGATATTTTTGCTAATTATCTTGAGCCAGGTCAGAGGTCTCCCCAGAAAAAAAAAAAAAAACAATGAAAAAGGAGTTCTCAAATTTCTCGCATTTCATGAATGAAAGTATCTATCATTCCCGACCCAAAAAAAAAAAAATTAGTCCCCCGGCCAATTTTTTTAAATTGTTTTTGCAGTTGCTTCTGTCTAATGATAATGTAATAATGTAAGTTAATAACTCGAAAGATGGCATCACTTCGGTCATCACAACAAAGATCGGGCTAGATAAGCATCTTAGAGGGAGTAGGTTTGCTTTTTACACAATTGTCAAGTGTAATTCTTGTCTTTCTCTCAGGAGTAGTGATGTCAATCAAAGGTAAAAACTCTTTTTCCATATGTTATCCGATCAAATGCAACTTTGAGAACCAAAATCAATAGAATTTGAGATATTGAGGGGATTACTTGTATTTAAACCAAACAAAGGCCTAAATTCTTGTGATTAGGTAAATTTTATTTTCCAATCTTTCTATCATTATATGTATTTTGAAGAATTGGATATCCCCACTTTAAATTTTTTATTTTGGGTGAGGTTTGTTTGTCTCACTCCCAGTGAAAAATCCCTTTTGTAATAAATCGATTCCAATGAAACAGAAAAGGTACATGAAAGGACAATAAATCAAGGCTGCCACTGATATAGAGCAAATGAATTTTTTTAATAAATTAGTATATATAAAACTGAATCGTCTAATGGGAAGTTTGGTCTTTAATTAAACTTACAGATTTAGGCATTTTCTTGATCCTGATCAACAGTCCCTTATTTTTGCATTCAAGGAAGTACTATAATAATACTTGGTGCACTCAATAGAATACCAAAAGAAGTTCATCCTTGATCAACTAGTAACGACTGAGATCATTCCAAATGGGTCCTTCCTGAAAAGGAGTACTCTAAATAAGTAATTGCACAAGGTAGTCAATATTTAGGGTGGACATTAGCTTATATATCACTCAACTGAACATCTCCCCTTGGATGCAGAATTTGGAATGTCATAATTCCTCCATTTAAGTAACTCACATCCTTATTAAAGTAGGCTTGAATCATCTCCCTATTTAATATGTAGACTATTCCATTCCTACACCCTTCATCATTTTTAAAAGTTTGCCAAAAATCACACACTATTCGAACCCTTTGCTCAGATGAGCACTCTCTACCCTCGTAGTATCTCGTGTGGGCCTAGTCCGTCCATGAACCACGCATATACTGGATGGGGTCATGCTTCGATACCATTTCCAAATGACTGAACCATTTTGCCTCGACAAAATCCACAAAAGAAGTAACCATACAATGAGTGACTATCTAGATATGAGTGATAGTTAATTTATCACTCAATAGAATTTCTTTCATTCGATATAAAATATGGGATGCCATTGACCAAACGAGAGCTACGTGCCCGGTTAAAAAAAGGATCCATTGACTTGCCACGGAATTGCCTGATTCCGTTAAAAAAGGATCCACCGACGTGCCACGGAATTGCCTCATATGCAGTGATCAATGACGGGATTCAGAAAAAAAATGAGGGCTTATCCTAACAAGTAAGCCTGAGAAAAAAATTATAGGCCAAAAAGTATTTTCGCAAACCGTGACACAAGTTTATGATGTCCATTCTGGGTACGAGGGAGTTTGATCAAATACCACATACACCAACAGAACCATAGAGTCAAAACACTTGTAGTATACAAAGTGTGTCCTGAACTCGGATCCCTTATCAATAAATCTCCTGTGACTTTGTTAGTCTACCATGATTGACGAAAGCACTATTGATATCTGGTTATCCAGAATACAAGGGGAGAGTCAAGTCAATTTTGGTGACTATGGATTCATCATTTGCGACAGAATAATCGAGACCCTAAGCAGGGAGAAGACAAAGAAATTAGAGTCTGAATAGCGTAAAATGACGCAAATAAAATGTGCACTAAGTTGTCGACTTCCGCCCACAGCTAATTAAAGAGTACTCAAATCAAAGCCGCGACTACACTGATAATTACTTAACCATCATCACTCCAGCCAAAAAATTGTGAAGAGCAATTGGAGCAAGTAAATTCTGAAATAGAGATACGGTTTGGCATTGAAGAGTACACGAGCTCGGCAGGACGCATCCAGGCTAATTGAGTTCACTAAGGGATAGATATAAATATTGAATATATATGGTCACAACCCCAAATGAATACATCAGAATGGAAATATCTTGGTTGGTCAATTTAAAGCAAATCTTAGCAATGCTACTGTTGTTGTCTCATGATAAATGATGGACCGAAGATTCGGTCAATTCCATCGCCATCTTATTTTCTTTTCCAATGAGAAAATATGTTGTGTTCGGACAAGAATAATACATCAAATGTGACTAACAATTAACGGAGACCCTTCTTCTTCGGGTGACCTCCAAAAAAAGTATAAAACTTTGTTTAAGCATAAAAAGAAGCACGAGAACGTTAATGCCGTTAATCCGTTTGATCATAGCTTAATGATTATTAAAACTTTGATGCAGAAATATATCCATTTAATAATTTTTACTTTGTCAAGATGGAAAAAATAATCAAATCATTACCACAAATGAATTAATTCTTACTCTAGTAACTATTGCCGTAGGCTCTTCCATGGGCCCCACCATTGTTATCGGGATAATCATCCAAAAAGTTCTAAATCTATTATACAACGACCAATTCGGTTATAATTTTTTTTATTATATGCAGTGTGCCTACATTAAGTTCAGGAGCATAAGTCATAGTTATTTTTATAATGGTGCACACCCTCAATCTGTATCACTTGCTTGAGCAACAGCTATATTCAAGAAATGTTCATAACAAGCTGTTATAATTGAGCTGGTATAGGTGACAAAGTGTCTTAGATACAAATGAGTAATCTGATACAAAATATAATTCTGAGATATGTATATCTGAAGTAATAAATTTTATCACGAAAGTACAATCAATTTTAATGATTTCATCCAATGCAATCAAGTTTTACTAGTTGTAAGATTGATATTAAACTTTGGTTAGTTTGGCTAGTGGGATATCCTGATGTGACTTTTTTTGTTAGTTTCCTAGGACACATGGTCCCAATGTGGTGCCTGCCAAGCACCACATCAAAAAAAAAAAAAATTTAAAAATTAAAACTCAAAAGAAAAAAAGGATAAATGAAATTAAAAAGAAAAAAAATGAAAAGGAAAATTATTAGCTATTCATATCCTCATACTCACATTCACAGTGTGAAATCTACTGAATATAATAGGAAAATTCCGTACTTCAATTATTGCTAATGTTGATTTTGAATTTTCTAAACGAAAAGGTAGTAAACAGGTTGAGAAGATCATTTTTCGGTAAAAAGAGAATTTCATCAAACAAAAACATTCACAGTAGTGGGGGCATACCCCCATCAGCATCAACACTCGGCAAATTATTTAGCAAGAAAGGGACATCATGGAAATCGAAACAAAGTCATTTTCCAAGTTCTTCCCAAATTTGCAATGTAAACTTGGGGATATTGGTAACGTGAGAAAAAATTTTGGTATATTGATATCAATGTGAGACATAATTGAGGTTTTTGGTTAATTTTTTCAAATTCACGTAACTTCCATTTGCCAATAAGTTGTTGCTTGAGACTTTTAACAGTCGTGTCGGGGAGAATTGTTAGAGAGTGCATCTTTATCGCCTTGATATAAGTGTAAAGGTTTTGATGATATAATAAAAAGTTTAAAGTAATGATGTCATAGTAAGTTAGTTTAGAGTTGGGATATGTGCATTATAAGTCATAAAATTTATCGCGAAAGTATAATTGAGTCATATACTTTAAAAAATGTCATTAAGTCGTAAAACTTGTCAAATTGGTGTAGTCATGTTTTTCCGTTAATAGCGTCAATTTGTTTAATGGAAAATGCTGATGTAGCATTTTTAAATTAATTTATTTATCCTACGTGGCCTTTTTATTACTTTTTTTTAATAAATAACAGTAAAAAAATTTAAAAAGCTAAAATAATTTTAAAGTTCAAGAATCCTATACCGGGACCAGATCCGATTAGTCTCAATCTAGGCCAACCTAATTTGGAAGATATATTTCTTCTATCCATGAAAGGACCTAGGCATTAAGCTGAACTTGACGCAGAGGCCTCGCTCAATCAAAGTTCAGCACCTGTACTCTGATACTGAATGCAAGATTAGAGAGAAAATAGGATGTGGGGTCTCGCCATAAAAAAGGAGATGCAGAGATCAGATTCGATTAGCCTTGACCAGGGCTCACCTTGTTCAGAAGATATTTTTGCTGAATTATCTTGAGCTAGGTCAGAGGTCTCCCCAGAAAAAAAAGAAAAAAGAAAAAGAAAAAGGAGTTCAACGTTAGTTACTAGAGAGCTAAAAGATAAACAGACATAAATACAACTTCAACGTTAGGTGTAGATGATCTTTTAACCATTTACATTTTGTCAGCATAACATATTATGTTCAATTCAAATAGAATAAACTAACTTATATTTAACAATATAAATTTCCCCTCACTCTAAAATGTGCTAATATTGGTGCAATCACAAATCATTTTTGCAATTCGGTCCCCATAGTATTGAACGAGAGACCTTAGGGGGGGGGATTATCAGGAGGACATCAGAGGCATGTGCTTATCAAGATTTTTTTTTTTTTTTAAATTTCTCCAGTATTGAATTTTATCAAGAATCCTGCTTCAAAATAAGAGCTGTCATGTAAATTCATAAATAGTGAATTCATTAGAATGGCAAGAGTTAATAGACTAGAAGATGGACAGTACAGTGCTTCTACGTACTATCAAACAGAAGAAAAAGACTTTGATTCAAAAAAACAAAAACAAAAAAATGAAGAAAAAGACAAAACTATGTTCGTTGAGAGTTGAGAAAGAATCAATATTTTGGGAAAGAGGGGACAAACCGTCAGAAGAAAAAGACAAAACTAAGTTAGTAAAGAATTGAGACTGACCAATAAATTTATCTAAGAGATCACATAAAGTGCGAGATCGAGGAGGAGTAATATTGATTAGAAAAAGCAATCCTCCAGTTTTTCCCGATTTTACCATTATTCTAATTTCTTTTGTTCAGTGGATTAATTTTTCTCAATTTGTGAATTCCTAATTTAGTGAGAAAGTTCCTTTCTATGATTGGCTCCACATTTCTTGAGATTAGTTAATGACTCTGAGTTGATCGATGATGGAATAAACAAAATCAATCATAAGGTAGAAATTATATTGAAATTTGTGTGCTCTAAACATTGTGGGTCTCGCTATTTTTTGATACACATTCAACATTGAGTAAAGTCTACATAATTAACTTTTTGGCTAATTGCTAATTGACAATTGAGTCTAAAATCAATGACATTGTCCAAGGTGAGTCGCATCTAATGTTGACTTGATGTGATAATGGGATCTTTATGGGAGCAACTCTCACAGTTCTAGGTTTCACTCGAAACTTGCAATTTACTCTGTTATAGTTTCAGAGTCAATTTGAAAATCGACCAATTTCCTCCTTTTTTTTTTATTTTTTTTTTAATTTTTGGGTAAGCCTAATTTTTCGTTTGTTTTATCTGATTTTGACACAACCAAAAAAAAAAAAGAAAAAGAAAAAGGAATGTAGTTACCTAGTTTTCTAAACTTTTTAAGTGCACCACAACCATAGCTTTATTTTGGTTTCAGGCTTTCAGCTAATCAATTTAAGTTTAAGTAGCAAGAAGGTATTTGTAATTAGGGGGTGAACAATTTTAGATTTCGTCCAGATTCCTCTTGGAATCTAGAACCCACCTTTTGGAACATGTTATTAATTTATTGAAACTTAAAATCTATTATGCATATCCTAAAATTTGGAATTGAACCATATCACCATTAGTCTGATTTTTTGGTTCCAGGTTCTACTCCGAAACAATACTCACCCCTATTCTCTTTCCTCTTGTATTCTAATTAAATGACTATTAAACGAAGTCTATGCAACTTCAGGGGCTGATCCTAATTGATTGTTTATAAGATCAATGACATTGTCCAAGGCGAGTTGCATCTGGTGTTGGGTTGATGCGAAAACTTGACCATTATAAGAGGGAGTGCTCTCTGCTTGCTTGTTTACTCCGTCCCCATTTCCATCGTTTAACTTCGTATCTCTGCTTGCTTGCTTCAAGAAAGACTCTCGCTGTCCAAAATGGATCACGCAATAAGCATCGATGGGAGGGACACAAGGCCACGCCAAATGAAAGGCTTGAAGCTTTGAAGGGAAGGAACCTCCCGACTTCAGATAACCAAAAACCTCTTGAAGATGGTGATCTAAACAAAATTATGGATCGTGACCTATATGAAGCCACGATAGAAGGGGACGTTGGGGAATTCATCAATAAATTAAAACAGGCGTCTGAGTCAAGGAAATTAGCATTGTCGCTAATTTTTGACCAAGTCACCCCCTCCGGGAATTCATTGCTACATGTAGCAGCAAGCTCTGGGAGTGAACATGTCATGGAGCTCATTCTCTTTCATTACCCTTACCTCGTGACTCGAAAAAACTCCTCAGAGGATACTCCGCTCCATGTCGCCGTTCAAGATGGAAGGTTAGAGGCAACAAGAAAACTGATTCGCCTAAGAAGAGACTCGGAAATTGTATACTGGAAGAACAAGGATGGTAAATCTCCATTGTATTTGGCAGCCGAAACCGGCTGCATGGAGATTCTTCGGTGTCTCTTGGAAGTTTCTGCTGGAGATGAAGCTTACGCAGTCAAGATACAGGGCATGTCACCAATTTTGGCCGCAATCAAGAAGAAGGATACAGGTAATGGATACTTTTATGTGTTGTTCTAGTCCTTAAATGCATAGATGTAAGTAAATTGCACTGCTTTTTGCTCTTTTTCAAAATTCATATTTGTCCAATTAGGAGAAAAGCTTGATAATAGCTTCTGGTTAAAAAGCAAATAACTCTGCAGAAGCTAAAAGCAATATTTATCTGACGAGTAAATTGCACCCCACCTAAAAACTTCTTATGGCCTATAATATCAGGTTTACTGAAAGCAATTATAGATCAGCTTCCGAAGTTACTTCACGTGCGCGATGAAAACGGGGGGACACCATTGCACTCAGCAGCATCTGTTGGAAGTGATAAGGCAGTGCACCTCCTGATAGAAAAGTGCCACTATCTCGCCCTCCAAACGGACAAAAATGGCTCCTACCCGATTCACATGGCTTGCGAAGGCCGCAACGTCGACAAAATCATCCGCAAGTTACTGGACATGTGGCCTGACCTGGCAGAGATAAAAAAACAAAAAGGGTCAGAATATTCTGCACGTTGCAGCCAAGGGCGGGAACAAAGAAGCGGTCCGACACATACTCAACAAATGCGGCGAGCCGGATGTCATCAACAAGCTGGTGAATTCGAAAGATGTCGATGGAAAAACACCCCTCAATTTGGCATTGAGGCACAACCACTTCGGAGTTATGCTCTATTTGACGGGAAAAAAACTTCGCTTGCAGCGTCGGAACTGCAACTGTTCGAACCCCCTGGATGTGGCCACAGAAATCTTGCTAATGGTGGGATAATTTTGGTTGCTGGCTGTGTTTACTTTTAACTGAATCGACTGTGCTCATGATTGATGACTAATTCCCTGATTTGATATTTGCAGTTAAACAGAAGTAGTAAAGCTGTGGTACTGAGAAGCATGAGTCGTCAGTCAACAAGAGAACCAAGTTCTGGAGAAAGCCAGTCATCTCGCAACGAACTGATCAAGAAAGAGATTGACACTCAACTGGTAGTGGCCACACTTGTGGCCTCCGTCTCGTTCACCGCTGGCATAACATTGCCTGGTGGATATAATGTTTCTTTGTGATCCACACCCAGGAATGGCGACCATGCTGCATAACCGAGTGTTTCAGGTTTTCATAATCTTTGACGCATTGGCCACATTCACTTCCATCCTCTCTGTTGTAACCTTCCTCTGCGCTCACAATGCAAGTCTCCGCGAAGCAGAAGAAGCTTTGGAGGTAGCGGGGCCATCATTGTTGTTTGCTGTCTTCGCAATGACAGTGGCATTTTCGGCAGCCGTAATTCTGGCAGTGAGCGAACTCAGTTGGCTCGCGATCTTTCTCCTGTGCTTCGCAGTCCCTTACGTCGGGGGGCTCTACTTTAGGTGCCTTGTAGCAGGGTCTTTGGTAGACAGACAAAGGTAACTGGGGTCCAAGGGGATAGGCAATCCTGCAATTAGCCAACACGTGCTGGCCAGCTTTTCAAACGGTGGGGAGATTCAATTTGAGCACAGATATAGGTGTATCCCTTATAATTAAGTATGTTCCTTTCCTTCTTCTTGAGCAATATCGTTTATATATGTAAACCTGGTACCATAAGTAACACGAGCCAATCATGAATTCTATCACTAACAAGTCCAGACGCTAGTCGAGGCATCATAGACGGGTGGCATAACAAGCACAACTAGGAACTACCCGAAGTGAAGAATCTAGATAGCCATTTCCCGTTTCAGCTTTACTTTTTCCGCTTATAGATCCTCCAATTTCCAGGGCGGAGGTCAAGGCAATTTCAGTTGATTACCTGGCATGGATTGTATTAGGCCGACCTTAATTTGATCGGAGCGTGTAGCAAAATCATGATTATTTTCGCTTGTAATGTGTCCAACACTTACCGGTCAAAGTTTTTAGCTCGCCATACTTGTGTTAAAATGCAAGTATTAATTACTTTCAGAGTAATTTTTTCCTTTGAATAATTAGAATTAATAATAGTCATTTAACTACATAATAAAGAGGCTAGGGGAATGAGAGTCCACCTTCTAATTCTAATCAATCTTTGCTCCAATACTCGCGCCATTTTATTTCCATACAGTAACTGTTGATTAACTGTCCATGTGATAGTGATATCATCTCTATTCTTCAAAAATTAAGCAAAGTCAGCTACTAAAGAGCCAAAAGACTAACGAACATATATTAGACAAGTTTGACGTCAGGTGAAAAAAATCTTTTAACCACTATCAATGTCTAAAGAATAAATATTCACATATTTGTAAAAGACTTGTTAACGAGTGCCTCTAAGATATTCGTCAATGATTCTTAATAAAAAAATATGTTGGCTTCCAATATATATATGACAAAAATTCGATAGATGGAATTAAAATAGAGAGTATAATGTCACACATGTATAAGTCAGAAAGCCATTGATTACTTATCGGAGTTAACTTGTTATATCGCTTTCTCATATTTATTATTTTTTTATCAGGGCAAATTGTGTCGTGTTGCGAATTTTTTTTTCCAGTACATGCAATCTATTCTAAAGGTCAATCGGAATGAAAACAGCCTGATAGGAAAGGTGGCGATACCGGAGGCAAGGCAGAAGCGTGAGGTCGCCACCGCCAAGTCAGAGATGATCTCCATCTTGAGCAGGTACTCCTCGAAACAGAGTCCAGCTTCGTTGTTCCATTGAACACCTTCCTTGCAAACTTGATTCCAACGTCCCCCCACCCCACCCCCCCCCCCCCCCACAAAAAAAAAAAAAAAAAAAAAAAAAGCAAAATGCAACCGATGGCGTTGGAAGACAGCGAGAGGATGGGAGAAATTAAAACGAAACAAAGATTAAAAAAAAAGGGCAAATCAGGAAGAAATTAAAGTGAAACAAAAATTAACGACCAGGTAGGTGTGGCTCTTGGTCGATGGATTTCATAATCATCTAGTTCATTCCGTTGCCGTTCTTGACCGATGCAAATCCGTCGACCTCAATTTCTTCGTCATATCGACTCACCATCTCCGAGAGGGAGATGGGCTGAGGCTTTTTATTCCCTATGGGCCTAGTTTTTTTTCATGGGCTGAGGTGATTGCTTGCGAATTGGATTGAGCTGAACCGGAGTAGTGGGCCTGGCCCAATTTTAATGGGCTGCCCTTTTGGTCCAACGGGCTGAAGCCTTTTCATCATAAAATGTATATGGGATATATTGGCAAAAATTCAGGTGTCAACGGTAATTTCAAGAAAAGAATTTCACACATTCTCTACCTTGAACTTTAAGGGACTGCATATATAGAAAGCCTTTCTTTCTATGTTGGAGGATATAGACTAAATTTGATTTAAAGTCATTTATTTCAAGTAGGAGTCCTTACCAATTTAAGCCAACTACGATTTGAATGTGTGTAAGATAAAGTATGACGCTGTAGAAAAAGCTAACGTTAACAAATTTATTGAAACCCTAGAAGATGAATGTGAAAAGCATGGAGTAACTTTATTGACCATCTCCGACTGACTTAGGCTGTCAGGGAACTCGTTGCTTATTGCAATGACCATAGAGAAGGATGGCATTATGAGAGTAATCATCAATCGCCATCTTGAGAATCTAGTCACTAGGAAAAGTTTAAGACAAGAGGAGAAAATAATAGGTAATCCCTTTCTACCACATCAATATAGTCTCAAGCCACTTATCAAAATAATATTATCAAGAAAATCCATTTTTGAATTTTACATTTCAATTTGTATAGATAGAGCCAGATACATGATAATTCTTAGGAGTGAAGCAAATGTCCCTAATTATTTCCATCCACAGCATCTAGCACAAGGTTACATGGTGAATTGCCTTGATCTGGCAGATTCCGTAAACGCTTGGCCATGTTCAATGGGAAACATGCATTTCTGTCATCTTTTCACACCTCCTTGACAAGCTCATCGAAGTCATATGTACTCCTATATAGTCTAACAAAACACTGCACAGACCTCGACGTCTACGATAGTTCGACCATTCAAAAGTACTTGGCCAATAGCATTGCCTTCATAATCTGCAAGTCGAGACATCTTGCATAAATGATCACCATGTAATCAATTCAAGCATAACCTACAAAGACAAATGAAATCAACAGTTTCTTTGTTAAAGCATAACAAGAAGAAGAAGGATATCACAAGGCGGTGAATAGCAGATGCTTCTCAGCCCTTAACATTGCCAGGAAGCGCTTGAAAGGGGGCGATCCCCACCGGAAGGTATGACCGTCTTTCTTTTCGTAGGCGATGTATAATAGCTTGTAACAGCTTGTCCCGAATATCTCTTGAATTTAGTCGTTCCTAAAGCAAGTGATACAGAGATAGGGTGTGCACCGACATGAAGATGATCAAGCCTTAAGCCTATAGACTTGCGGTAGCTACGCTTCATGCGAAATACAATTTTTCAGAGCAATGTCTACTTTCCTCAAAGTGATAATTGCTCAGCTATATAGTAAAGCCTTTAGCACAATGAGATATCTAAAGGGACATTAGGCTATTAGGACAGGCGTAGAGTCAAATTTGAGATGTGAAAAAACAATAATTTTTTCTTAAAACTTTCTTTATTACTTAGAGGTAATCCAACTCCTTTTTTCCTTTACTCCCTTTCGGTCAGGGAGTTCATTTGTTGCCTTTTACTGTCCACATGGCAGTGATATCATGTCTATTTTTTAAAAATTAAGCGAAGTCAGCTACTAAAGAGCCAGAAGACTAACGAACATATATTATACAAGTTTGACGTTAAGTAAAAAAAAAAATCTTTAAACCACCATCAATTTCTAACGAATAAATATTCACATATTTGTAAAAGACTTGTTAGTGAGTACCTCTAAGGTATTTGTTAGCGATTCTTAATAAGAAAATATTTTGGCTTCCAATATATTGGGTATACAATACCCCAAAACATCCTACGTAATCCTATCTGCCCAAGAACATATTGATCTAATAATCCGCACCTTTCTCATGAAGCTAAGTTATGGTTAGCAATTTATGAGCACCCGATCTAAGAGAGGAATATGTTTAGAACATTTGAGATTAAAAGAATAAAAAACGATTGGAGGAGAGCGCCCCAAAAAATGGACGATGAAAGAGTCGGCGAATAGCAGGCAATAGGGACATGGAAAATTAATTACATTAGTTAATATATTTAAGAATTGGCTTATCGATCCATTCATCGGCACACTAGTTGTTGATCATCCGACGAGCCCCACTCTCATTGTTTTATTTTGAGTTCAATCTCTCTCTCTCTCTCCTTCCACCCCCTGCGCCCGACCTTAGCACCAACGCATCACCACCTCTCGGCCACCCTATGGTACACGACCTCAAGATGGTCGAACTTCCACCCCTATGAAAGTTCTGAGGGGCAAAAGATGGTGCGGCTGTCACGTAGGGAGCTAACATGGAATGATTTCCAAATGGGCCAAGTTGGG